>VBSK01000224.1:0-600000 GCA_006112555.1 Tuber indicum
TAACCCTAACCCTAACCCTAACCCTAACCCTACCCTAACCCTAACCCTAACCCTAACCCTAACCCTAACCCTAACCCTAACCCTAACCCTAACCCTAACCCTAACCCTAACCCTAACCCTAACCCTAACCCTAAACAAGGAAGCCGGGCATTCAAACGCAACATATCGGATCGTTGGACCATACACCCAGTATTCCATGTTTCTCTGTTAGAACCCTACAGAGAGTCGGTACGAGCAGACCGACAATAACCTCCCAGGGAACCCGCAGACATTGAAGGGGACCTACAATGGGAAATAGAAAAGATTATAAGAAGCGAAATACGCTCTTACAGGAAAAGGGTCCGTGGCCGGTATCAACAGATGCGCGAGCTATGGTACTTCGTTAAATGGCAGGGCTGTTCCGAAGATGAGAACACTTGGGAACCTGCGACGGGGATGAACAATGCGAGAGAATTGGTGGAGGAATTTCATCGCGATAACCCGGAAATGCCACGACGGGCAGAGGAAGGACGATGAAGATAAGGTTTGCTTGCCGTGGCCAAGCAAACGTGGAAAGTTTTTTACCCTGCTTTCATCGGGTCCTTAAATGATTAATGTTTAAAAGTTTTATTATTTAATATTTAAAAATTTAATGTTTAATTTTGTACCGAAGGGGCATTCGAGGCGAAGCCCTAGAGGAGGGAGCTCATGTTAGGAGTACCCGATTCCGATAGCCTAGGAGTACCCTAGGTAGGGTAACTTTACCCGAGTTCGAGAATATTGATCTCCAACACCCCCCTCTGGCCCCCTAACGGGGCCCGCGCGTCATCATACACATCAACCTTAGTTGCGTCCCGTGACTATCTGGTCACCGAATTGAAGGTGTCAGAATAACACCATATACGTCGCTGCCGTCCGTCCGACCGAAAGCTGTTCACGGGATATATAAGAGGGGACCTCTGGCTAGACCTGGGAAGTGGAACGAAGTCAATCCGTCAACTACTCAGGGAGTTACAAGGCTTCAAATATATGACATCTTTGATACGGGCCGTAAGTAACGGGACGTTTTCGCACAAGGTCATAAGATGAATGTTAGGAGGTTCGGGATAACGAACCAATGCATTCACAACCACCCTTCGACGATTAGAAAGAGTCTAGAGCTCCTGGAAACACTACCAAAGAAGCCAGCGAGCTTCGAGGAGTGTTGCAACTATGATAAGAGGTGTACCGCAGTTGCGGGATTTACAACCAACACAACACGAAGGTCCACCCCCTCTACATAGAACAATCAGGAGTTGCCGACCGAGGAATTATGAGACTATTCAATAAAATGGCCTCTCCTCTACGAGAAGAGAGTCATCAGAATGAATTCTATCGGTTAGTTGTTGAGTTATCACAACTAGAAGTCTTCGGCTCCGGCATATGTGCAGATGCAGTCTCGTATCAAGACTGATCCTCTTGGTAACCAAAATAACTATTGGAGCCAACAGAGTTCGACTTGAGAACTTGGCTACAGGTCTATAGACTCTGAGGATCGGAATATTACTACTGGAGACAAGTATGTCTCCCAGGCAGGAAATAGTAATTACCGAAGATGGTGTGATGGTTTTCAGGGTCTCCCGGTGTTCGCACCATTATGGATAACTCGACGTTGCGCATTAGGTTTGAAGAGGTACATATTTTGTATGCTAGATAGATGTAGCCCGCGAACACTCAGACGCGGAATATAAATATCGAAGTGCCTCACAAGCTTTAAACATTATCAAGCAACGGAGAAGAGACCTTAACAATATAATATTGTTCTTACGATTCTATCCTACTTTCTTGCACTCTTAGTAGTCATAAACGAAACGAGTTGCTTCCGAGCCTTCCTAGACAAATCTCTGTCTATACGAAAGAATCCCGATTGGCCTAGACAACCATAAGTCTATACCGGTTGTCTCCGCCTAACAGTCAGGGTGGACGGACAAGCTGTACACCCACCCTCCCGGTGGGCGTAATGGTGCCCGAGGCGGATTTTGTCTATAAGTATCCCCCTCCCCCAAGTGTACTGAAGAGCTCCATAGCACGGAAGCGAAACGAACGACCGACCACCACACCGTTCATCGTCTACACCTTTCTTGCACCAAACTACTCTTCTTGCTCCTCTGCTCTTTTCGCCCCGCGAAAGCGTCACCTGGCATTCCTGCATAGTGTGTCCTAACCCTAACCGCACTAAACCACGCTCACGTAAGGCAGGCCTTGCCTTTGCTTAGACTCTGGCACGTCTGCTAGTGACGCCGCAGGATTAGAATCCTAAGAAAGTCGTACCGGACTTCCCGTTCTTTAGTGCCTGCGCCCAAGGACCTTCTCCGTTGTTCATGACATCCACGCGGATGATAGGAAATAAGATCGGCCATGGACTGATAATCCTAACATTCGCCTAACCCTAAGCCAAACCCTAACCCTGACCCGAACCCCTAACCCGTAGCAAGGTCATGGTAGCGCGGTAATGTGGCGCTGTGGCGTTGTGGCGTTGTGGCGTTGTGGCTGGTCACGTGAGTGGCTGTGCTGTGGCGCTGTGACGCTGTGGTGGTGGCTAGTAGGCACGTGATGTGGCGTCACGTGGCGATGGCTTGGACTGAGGCTGAGAGGCTTGGCGCACGTGACTTCCGTAATAGGAAGTCCGGTCCCCTTTCCAAAATAGGAAGTTGTAGTACATTTCCTAAATAGGTAAGATTTCCCATCCCGTATTTGATTACTGAATCCGGAAACAAACCTGGGGTCATGTATGCAGAGATGCATGCATGATGCATGATACACCATGCAATGACCGATTAGGAAACCACCACGTTCGCGTGCACTCGGTTACCTGATCCGGACATCTTTCCGACTTCCTGAGTGTACAGAGAATATTCACTACGTCACCCACACCTCGCTTGGAATACGGGGTCGCCGACGCAGGTAATATTGGCACACCACTGGCCCATCGCCCAATCTCACACCGTTGCCACCCCCCACTACGGCACGGACTTATCGCTCTCGCTCCGAGGAGCGGAGATAAGCGTTCCGATACCGCCGAGGGACGATCGATAAATACTGCTCGGTCGCCCAGCGTACTGACGAGTCTTCAAGAAAAGACGAAACAAGCAATCCTGTTCCTTCCCTCATCGTCGCGAACACTTGTCTACACTCCTTGCCTTTCAAGAAAACTCTTTTTTTGCTCCCTCCTTTCTTTCGCCCCGCGAAAAGCTGCACTTCACGCTCAGTGTAGTGTGTCCTAACCCTAATCCACTTGAGGTGCATGGGGGACTACGGCCACCCGACAGCCCTCTTGCGGCTCGGTCGGGGTGTTGGGATGGGACTGTACGTTTCGCGTGAACCCCTAGGGGGTCCACCAAAAGACTGTCCACCGTGGAAGAAAGGTGAGTGCCCCTCCCTTTCTCGGCGTGCTGATGAGTCTCCATCAAGGTAGACGAAACACCACCCGGTGATATAAAGCGATACCGCCTCCCGCAGAGGAGCCAGCTCGCTATTCACCAGTGTCCGCGCTTCCCTACCTTATTTACACACAAAAAAGATTTTTGCTCATTAGCATACCGTGCCCTTCTGATTTACTGCTAAGTAAATATATCCTCGACGGGACCTTCGGCCCCGTCTTCGGTAATACTTCCATATATTTGGAGGGTTGATACTGTTGAAGATCTTTATAATTACCTGTATCCCCAACATTTATTAGCGGAAGCAGTGGAGTCACACCGGAGTCTTCTTGGAAGTGACATTTTAGCCTTTAAGAATGAGACTGTAAATGACTTTAATGACAGGCTTCTTGATAGAATACCTGGTGAAGAACACCGCTTTGAGGCTTTAAATGCAGTTGATCTCTGCCAAGAGGCTGCTGCTGCTGATGCCCCAGCAGTGGAATATTTACAAAGTATAAACTTGCCATCACTCTGGCAATCAAGTTTGAGGCTAAAGATAGGTGTTCCTTTAATTCTTATCCGCAACTTGAGTCTAGAGCAGGGGATGTGTAATGGTACACATGTAAGGCTCTTGGAATTTAGCCGGAACTGTCTTCAAGTTGTGATCCTTGGAGGCAGGTTTAATGGCCAGATACAGCTTTTATCGTAATTTGTGATCAATAAAGTCTTAATAGCAATATAGATTATGCAGACTTAATATTAAGAGTATATTACAGGCACGTTTCTAGCGAAGAGGTAAGAGATATGAAGGCAGATTGGTAGAGATTCTTGTCCTTGATTCTCTTATAAACAAAGCAAGCGGTAGCCTCAATTTATACAGGTTTGCATCCGACACGTAAACCCCATATAACACAGAAATATGATAGGGAGAAACATAAGTTCGACCGTGTAAAGCCATAACTTAAGTAGGAAAAACATAAGGGCGATCGTGTTTGACCCTGAGAATCTGCCAAGATATTCCCGTATAACATGTGTGAATCCAAGAGGGTGTGAGGGAAATTACAGTAAGTCTGAAGAAATAATCACGGGTATAAAGTCCAAGAAAATACATAAAGATAATGAAATATCCCTTAAACCAAAGAAAGTAACACATGCATAAATCCTTAATCATTATCACCAAATATTAATGAAATAATATAAGAAACATATCCTAACTGTAGTAATATATGCGGTGTTTAGGTATGCTGAAACACTAACTAAGTGAGAGACATTATACACTATTATCAAGGAAATATAGCTTATGAAACAAATCAAGAAATTTCAACAGCTTTTATTAAGAATTAAACTGACAACTACTGAGGAGGATCTGCCGTTTATCATAAAGCGTAACCAGTTTCCTGTCCGTATATGCTTTACCATGAGTGTGAATAAGTCACAGAGACAATCATTGAAGCATGTTGGTGTTGATTTGTGCTCTGGCACTTTTACACATGGACAGTTCTATGTAGTACTGTTAAGAGTAACTTTGCTTGATAGCTTAACACTCCTGCCATCAAGTAATACTCTAACAGTTACAGAAAACATAGTATATCCTCAGGTACTACTTGATTTTACTAATGATAGTATACAAGCCATTTAGATCCAGCCCTGGTTAACTATCATCTTGGTGAAAAGTTGTCAGTCACCTTTGGGCAGGAGTTAACTACCAGGTTGGTGATAACATCTACTTGACCAAGGAACTGGATCCATTACAGTTTACCGTAAATGGCACTTTTATTTTTAATATTCTTTCTTTATTGCACTTTCAAATTCAGATATATTACTTATCTTTATTACTATCTTTGTTAACTGTGATTCTCTGAGAATATTCGTTTCAAATACCACTGTTGACAGGAATAACGGGCAGAATAGATAAAATGTCAGTGACTTTAAATAGTATAATATTATTATTATGACAAGTTTTGAAAGTGCACATTTGCAATTCCTATACCCTGAACCCTATTATTTTCCAGGTTGCTATATATACAAGCACAATATAATAAGACAACTATATAGCAACCACTGTTGCATCTAATAACAACCACATCTCAATCAATAATGACAATATTTTAACTCTGAAAAAACAATACAACACCTACAAAGATAACCTTCGAGTAGTGAAGGGGACTCTAGTTAGTGTGTACCTCATACCAGTATTGTTGATCTGATAAGATCTGATTCTACACATAAGTACTGTTAGTGTATTGTAAAAATTAACCATGCCCCAAACCTACCCTCCCAGCCTGGAATCTAATTCTGTTCTCATATACTTTCTGGAAAGTTCTCTTTTTTTTTCCCTTAACTTATCTCCAACTTTCTATATAATCTCAGCTCCTAGCCACTTCCTTCCCTCCTTCTTTCTTTCTTCAACTACATCCACAACCACTTCGAATCTTTCTTCCAAGTACATCATTAATGAAACTGAAATCATATGTCGTCAACAGCAAACACAAGATCCAGAACAAGCAATCATTAATGATGCAATGTTGGAGCCTGCTTACCTTACCCAGTTGGTTGCTGACCTACGTGTAACTAGCTTTACCCTATCTACATATTTCATTCTGCCACTAGTAAGCAACTTACCTGTAGGTTGAAAATTATATCACGGTATTCAAAGCTATATTCCCCAAATTGAACTCATCATACAACAGAGAAGGTGTGAATTTATTCTCAATCCTTTGTTTGCAGCTGTTGAACTAGGTAATTCTGCTTTTCTGCTTTGCTGCTTAGTTCTCTATACAGTATAGTTATTGATTTTCATATATTATAATCAATTTTGTCATAATATACACAACTAACCAATTGACTAATATTTTGCAAAATAGTGACTGAGGAGTCAGAGACTACCACAATTCCAAACAGTCAGCATCAGCTTTCTGCACCACTTTCTACTTAGGTTGCTGTTAATACAATTCCTGGTATGATATTCTTCCCACCTGTGTTCTGTAAAGTTTAATCCTAATCAGTTTTGTATTATATTAACTTGTGAGATCAAATTGAATTGCCAGCTGGTAGTTTTCACCTTAGTGTCACAGGTCCAAGTAATTTAGCAACTAACTGTAGACGTACTATGTCTTCTAGATTGTAAAGTCCGAGTTCAGCTCCACAAGTCAGACATTGTGGTAACATTCATCATGCAAGTCATACTAATCTCTCTGCTGTGTTGGCACCAGGGAGATAACCCACTAATAATAACAGGCTGTTAACAAGAACCGCGATCATTTCTTCTTATAGTTTTAGTACTTATTCTGACTGGTTGTAGGAACAGATTCTGACAGTCACTCCGATGAGAGAGTGGAGTCCACAGTAGACCTCACACAAGTCACAACAACCACCCCAGCAGGTGATATGAAGAGTCAAAGCCATCGTGACATAGGGACCACAATGCCTATCGGAAATCAAGTCCCCTATAATACGATAGATACCATAGGGGAATTATCGTTACCTATTATATCTACTGATATAGAAACAGGACCACTTAACAACACTGCTGACTACCTCTACCTTTACTTTCTGAAGAATACTTTGGTACAGTCACAACCCCACGATCTATCTTTCCAGACAGAACTCCCATTACAACAGCTGTGTCAGCCAGCTAGTCCCTATTTTATCTACTAATGTTTGTCTACCTTCTATAACATTAAGGCAAAACTCATTAAAGCAGATACTGAGATCCCGGAATTAGATAAGGAGTCTAGTCATGGAGCCACTCATTTGAGAGTACAAACAAGTTCAGTGTCCCATAAGCGCAGTGCTCTGAACAAGACTAGTGAATTGTTGGCCCAAACCAAACACTGGAAGATTACAGAAAGTACCAACTTGGATATCTTACCAAATTCTGTATTTACAGATATGAGATCAGAGAGATCTAAGACTAGGTTCCAGGAATTTCAGTTACAAGACCGTTGCTTGATTGAGACGTTTCGTGATCATGCATCCTATACAGCATTTTAGTGTGAGGAGTCACAATACCACCAAATCAATAGGTTGCCTGTTGCTATAACACATCCAGACATGATTGTAGAGGCTGTGCAGCTACTCACTATTGTATATCAACACAAGCAGACTGCACCAGCTGCAGTACCAGGCCTGATAGAACTTGTACTGAGAGTGGTAAGTAGTAGAGTCCATGGTAATCCTAAAGACTCCATTGCAGGTATCATTCTCACTGCATTGTGAATACATAAATATATTGGCAAGTATTCCTAAGATGTCTACAAAGCCCGATTAAGGCCTATCATGTCCTATATCACCCTTTACCTTATACTCAAATATCTAATTACCCATCATGTATCGTAAGAAAATCTCAACATCGGTGTAATGCAATTGAGAAGTAAAACGTGGATGGTGTTTTACGAGAAGCTTTGTGGGAATAAAGGGTTAGGATATAAGGAGCAACAGTTGACAGACAATGTGGGTATAGAAAAGCGCTATAGTAATGGATCAACAGCTATGGAATTGTCAGGATACTAGTTCTCACAGTTCTAGACAAAGAAGTAGTCAACTTTGCAAGTGAAAATCTGGTATCCAGTCACATGGCTAGTATTATGGGAAATCAATTTACCTTAATCAATTTGTGGCATACCATACTCTAGGGGTATATTTGAAATTGTTATTAATTTGTTGTTTGGTAATAGTCGGTTCTCCTCCAATTTCGCTGTCACTTATTGTCGGGGAAAGCAATTGTGACTGGAAAGCAAGTGTGACGTCCAACTTTTTTTTTTTTTAACTTATTGAATTTTAATAGCTTTATATACACTTAGTTATTAATCACATGTTAGAATTTTTATACACGTTATATAGTATCCTTAGGTACATTATGTTTTTGAAAAATAACATTATACACCATAGAAAATAATGTTACCTACAACTATTAAAATTCAACATGTTAAAATAATAATAATAATAATAAAAAGCTGGACGTCACACTTGCTTTCCTGTCACACTTACTTTCCCCGATACTGAGCACCAGCGAAATTGGAGGAGAACCGACATCTCTACCCATTTACCTATATATACAGTTCTGAAACTTGTACAACAGTTCTATGAACTTGGTGAAGAAGTTCATGCAGTTAAGGTGTGTCCAAATTCACTCTATAACTTCAGATACCATGATTTTCTCAATGACTATTTACTGGAAGGACAATCTATGGTTACCTTTAATGATTTAATTCAAGGAATCATCTTGCAAATGTTCTGGATTTCACTTCATGATGTCCCGACTATCAGCTACATCTTTCTACATGCAAGGAAATTGAATCTTGCATGGTAGGTTCTCAGCATTACTACTCCTGAAATTTGACTGCAGATACCGCCATGACCGGACCCTAATGTTGATTCCATCATTATTCCGCTGTTACAGTTCGCCAGCCTTTCTTCTACATTTACCATCACAGGTCCCCTTATCTCATACCTTTCTCCCCTTTAAGATAAAAGAACAATGTACTCGGGTACAAGGGTATTTCGGACGCAGTGACACAAGCTTCACTCTTCAAGTTAGCTCTCACACCCCCCCCTGGCAATGCTACCCCTATTGCCGTGTCCAGGCCAGCTTGAACTGAATTGAAATGCAATAAACAACACGTCCCATTCCTATGCTACTCTATTGTCCAACTCTTGTGTGATTTTATCGTGAAATTGAATTTCATTCTACCATAAAAAGCATGAAACAAAACGGTGCTCGTAAGCAAAATCCTATGGGAGTTCGACACCGGGAAAGAACACGAGATGAGCGGAACCAGGTCATCACCCTCCATGATCACGCTGGATCGAATTGGTCTCGGATTGGCTGAGAGTTGAACATCGATCGGAGGACCTGCCAGAAGGTTAGTAGAAGCTGAATCATGATTCTTGACAATTGATAACTGATATTACATTAAAGATATATAAAAGAGCAAAAGAAAATGGAACACCATCAAATCGTCCCCATTCTGGCCGGCCTCCTATATTCGATGACGCTGAAAAACAGCGATTAGAAGTATTTGTCACACAAGATTCCCGGACGCGCCGCCTTAGCTGGGAAGGCATTTGCATAGAAATGAGATATGCCTGCAGCCCTGACACGGTAAAGCATGTAATGGAGGCAATGGAATATCACTGCCGTGTACCCCGGCGGAAGTTTGCAATACGTCCTGCAAACAAGCCTATTCGTGTCACTTGGTGTCGGGAGCGCCTCAATTGAACCTACGACGATTGACTTCGTGTCCTTTGGACTGATGAATCATCTTTTTCGACAGCTGGGTTCGGGAACCGACCATGGGTGACACGAAAGACTACAGAAGAGTATCATGTTGACTGTGTTGACGAAACCTTTGAGTCTGGGCGTGAAACAAAAATGGTTTGGGGGGCCTTTTGCGGCACCTTAAAGTTGAGGCTTGTTTTTGTTCCTAGTAAGGCAAAGGTTGACTCTGCATTCTATGTTACAAAAATAATGCACCCTTATCTCGTTCCTTTTTGGCACCGCTGATGTGAGCAATATGGGTGGACTACAGTAGTTGAAGATGGCGCACCTGGCCATAAAGGTTACTCTATCCAATACCGAAACCTGAATGAGATGGAAACAACTTTCTGGCCTGCCCAATCTCCAGGTTTAAACTTGATTGAACACTTGTGGCTGGATATTAAAAGCAAGTTAGGAGAGACTTGGGAGCGAATAGGAGATATTGAAACCCTAGAGATGGCTTTGAGTGCGGTCTGGAACTCAATTCCAGTGGAGAGGCTTGAAAGCCTTATTTATAGTATGCCCGAACGATTGCAAGCTGTAATTAACGCTGACGCGGGGCTACAAGATACTAGGTCATGTATACATCAGTTTCGTAAAAGTTTGTAATTATATTCATTAGATATCACTCGTTCCTTCCGGGTTTGTTTAGTTGATAATAAAAGTAGTTATCACACCTATATTAAGAAGTGCGCCCGACTTCTGCTGGTACCAAAACATTCTCACAGGATATCACTCAAGTTTCCTAATATGGTTTGGTCCACACATGTTTGAAATGGGGGTGGGCCGGACTTTGGCTTACCCCCTAGTACAGGTAACTTAGTCTATCCCTACTTGAAGCTAGTACTTTGTTAGCCGGTATACATAGCAAATTGTTCAGCCTTGGTCTCCCGAGCATTTACAATTCCCAATACTAGTTTACCAAAATCCACCATGTTCTTCTTCCAGTCAACACCCAGAGATATACTATCTACTTGTTTGCACTTTGGAGAAGAAATGTACTTGTGTGTAGAACTAAATTACAAAATCTGGCCATAGAGTTTGGTTAAGAAAGATATTGATGGTAAGAACCACTGGTATCCTATTTAGCAGTTATGTAAAGAACAATGCTAATAAGGTATGGGGACCTTGGGAACCTACGTGTTTTCAAGTACCGAAATTTTAAGACTGTCAACTAGGATCCAACAGATGGAAAGGTTCCTTTATCTAAGTGGCAAATTGGACTTTTTATGCTCAATGCCATTCGCTACAGCTTGAATAGAATGCATCTAACTATTGTACTGGGCAACGAGGAGGATAGAGTTAGCATTAATCAAAGTGTTACTTATGCTTATATAATGATATGTTTATCGAGATACAGGGAATCGAGAATTGTGTTCTTACTGTACCTAAGTCGATAGATCTCCTGTTCCCATTTTTGCTAATGGGAAACTTATTCTTTTTACGTTCACTTTTAGATTTTTTTTTAACTTCATAATGTAACAATATTTCTCCTATATATACCTGACCTGTACATCCAGCTGACTATATTGATATCATGAAAGGTTACTTGACAGCTTGTAGACTTTTATGCTAATACTTGAATTCAAGCCCCTTATTAGGTTGTGAATCTTTTATATACTTGTCTAAGGGGCTAGCTCTCTGAGGGTATAACTTTACTATAGTCTCAGCTCAATCAAATTCTACAAAGTCTATCGTGACACTAATATGGTATGGTCATAAGAGGTGGTCTTCCACTCTAGCTACATATGGCGGGATACATTTCTACAGCTATTCTAGCTGACATCTGGGAACTGTGACCTGTAGTTCTCCGTTTTCTGTTATAGTCCATCACTTCTCTAAAGCCTTGAAACTCCTATAAGAGATCTTCTTCCAAGAGAAATTTATAACTAATCAATTGTTCTGTCTAGCAGAAATAATAGATCAGTTATTTTGCCCTAATCGAATAACTCATATCTATCAGAGAAAGCCTTATTATATCTTACACTTTACTTCAATTTTAGATCTGTTTTAGTTCTACAGAAATTTGATGTCATATTTAGACTATTTCCTCCTGTTTCCCATCTACTCTGTTGGTATGTACAAGGTAATGGAGACTAATATCAAAATTCTCACATCTTTATATACAGAAAGAAGACTTAAACATGGGGAAAGCGAAACAACTTAACCTTTTTTTATAATGAAATGGAAAGAAGAAATTATTACTATTACTCTACGAAACCTCATACCAAGAAATACTCCTCTCCGGCTTAGGTTAAAGAAAAGGAGTAAAGAAAAGAAAAATGTTCTGAAGAGATTCTGGGAAATCCATGATACATATATAAAGTGGTACATTGGTAGGAGAACTCAGCCCTTATACTTCTATGAGTTGTAGCTATGAGACAGTACTGATACCTCTTCCATGACATTGTGAAATGCTTAAACCTTTCAGCCTGCAGAAAGCTCATGCTTTCTACCCTGTATGCATACTGTCTCTTCAACTCAGTGATGTTGAAGTTACGGACATGAAACTTACCAAGTATGCTCATTGCTTTCTACTCTCCCTTAATATCCTTGCAATTGAAGTACAGCTTAATGAAAACATTGACCAGGCAAGTCCTAAGTGTGAAGATTTCCTTCTCAATAGTTGTAAAGTACATCTGCTCATCACCACAGCTACGCAGATGGGATTTGTATTCAGCCTAATATGGACGATCAATTACTGACAGGAGAAAGTGTTGTGCACGAGTAAGGGTACCAAGAGATTTAACAAGGAGGCTTTGAACTGGCTTCATATATCCTCCAGTGTTGCAAATATTCCAGTTCGGTATACTCCCACAATTTTCGTAAACCTGTTCTATCCACAAACCTTAATGATAGAATTCAGTACATACCCAAAGTGACCAGCATAGGTGGGAGTTATTCAGTAACCAGTTCTCGTACTCTTTATAGTGGTGATCTTTAGGAAGTGTAAGGGGAGAGAGCTCAGCATATTCTTCTATATTCTAACAAAGACCTTCTGAAATATATTGTCTGATAGTATATCCATAAATTAGGTTCAACCTAGAACCAAAGAGGATGAAGATTTTCTCCAGGTTTTTGTCCTGGGCAACATAGAAGTCACAGTTACAAATGTCAATACACTCAAATGACTCATCCAGACACTCGGTTTCTTCCATGGTGGCGTTTAGTATTGAAAGCTTTAGTTGTAGTGGTAACTTGCAGTCAACTGTCAGAAATACCTCAATTGTATTTTCTAATAATAATAGTCTCATTAAGGCAATGGCTTGGATACAGTTCCAGAAGACAGGATATGCTTAATTTGCACTTACTATTGGCCCCAAAGCTATGGCAAAATACGTTGTCTCCTCTTTTGCGGGCCTTTTCAAGTTCCTTCCTGATCTGGCTACTCAGCTTCAGCTAATTGCCGACTATTCTTTCCAAATCCCTGGAGGAGATGATCGCCTTCTAATTCTCAGCCTGGCGACTGTTGAATGGAATGTAG
Source organism: Tuber indicum (assembly GCA_006112555.1). NCBI lineage: Eukaryota > Fungi > Ascomycota > Pezizomycetes > Pezizales > Tuberaceae > Tuber > Tuber indicum. Next base: position 13,124 of record VBSK01000224.1, read on the forward strand.
TCTAAGGGAATAATATTGACTCTATTGGGCTGTGGTAGCTTGTAGCCCTCTTTTGTGGGAAAATATAGCAGGAACCTTAATCCTCCTGCCTTGGTTCTCGTTGAAGGTAAGATATTAGATAAGAAAAACACTATAGAGACTGATGACAGGAACAATCCTAGAAGGGCAGGATAGAAAGAAAGCACTACAGTACAACACATTTCTCTCCAAGGAGAGAACTACAATTCAATACCTTCCTAGCTACTCAAGGTAGTGAAAGCTGTAGTGGGCTGGAAAGAAATAGTGTAGTGGCTATATGTGTGAGAGATAGTATGAGAATTGGTAGGCTTGATTGGATGACTCCTGGGAACTATTCTGGAAGGGCAGGATAGAAAGGAAACACTACAGTATAACATGTTTCTCATGAAGGAGAGAACTAGGTTTCAACGCCTTACTTAGTACCGAAAGTACCAAAGGATAGGTAGTGTTAGAGAAAGAGATAGTAGCAGCTGTATCCAACAGAGAGAGTAGGAGGATCAACAGGGTTGGTTAGATGACTGTAGGGAATACTGATAGAAGGTCGAGATAGAAAGGAAGCACTACAGTACAACTTGAACACATTTCTCTCTAAGGGAAGAAAGAACTATGGTTCAACACCTTCCTTGATCTCCAAAGTGGTGAAAAGAGGATATTAAACAGAAGAGAGAGTGTAACAGCTGTATTGGGGAGAGACTCACAGAGTATGATGATCAGTGGCCTTCATAGGATAATCTGGTTAATGTTTTGTAGGTTAGCGAGCTCGTAGTAGAAAGGTAACGAGAGGGGAATGGTGTCAGTTCAGGACCAGTTTGGAGCCAAATAGGATTGGAAAATGGGCAGAATGAATGATGAAGGTGAACCTATGAGGAATTGTAGAGTTGTTCCCAAATGTGATCATAATTTTGTATATATACTTATATAATAAATTAAAAGTTTCAACAGTTATTATACTATAACTAGAAAAGTTATCTTAGAACTTATTAGACTAATCTCTCTCTGATATAAATTAGGGCCTCAACCTATTTCAATACACATTTGAGTTAACTATAGTTCCAAATATCTAGAGAATTCACCAAATATTTTGTAATGCCTTGGCAGCCAGCCACCCTACAAAAAAACATCACAGCTAGGATTCAGCTACTAATTAATCAATATAACTGTACTATTATAACATACATTTAATTGAGTATTATACAACTCTGCAATGAGATTTATACTCTGTTGAAACAATTGATTTATACATCTTAGAACCATATATTGTACCCGTATCATAGGTTTCAATTATATGGTTAATGTGATTTGAGAATTCCCAAATTAATTTATTTGGAATTTGAGCCACAGTTTGAGAAACCAATAGTTGTAGGGAAGGAAAATGATACTCATAGTACTCATGTATATACTACTTTGCCACTCCCCAAAAATATTCAATGAAGTTAATCTCACAATGAAAGGGTAGATATAATAATACCAAATGACCTCTTGCTTTCATCGCCTCCTGAAGCTCACCTTTCTGCTCTTTGAAGTCTGGTTGTGAAGTAAGCAATGCTTATACACAATTGGAGCCACCTTGAAGACATTGTTGATTAGACTTTGTTTTACCAGAAGCCTTTTTAATCCTACATTGAGTTAAAAACCTGGATCTAATAGCAGGCTACAACTTCTACTCAGTTAATGCTGTCTTAAGACCTTTAGATGTTGTAACGAGACTCCACTGAGTACTATTACAAGTAGCCAAACCTACACCCATACCGGAGTCAAGAGACTACCGTGGTAGGGCTGGCGGTAGACTTAGGTCTACCAGGTGGAGGTACCGGTGGTTAGGTACCTCAGTCGGGCATGCTAGGCCATACCAAAGGTACATAGGTCCTAGTAATGGTTGGGGGTTACCCTACTCTGTAGGGTAACCCAAGTAGTCAATTTGGGAGTTACCCTGAATTACTCGACGGAGAGTCCAGGTAAAGTTACCCTACTCTGTAGGGTAACTCGGGGTACAGTTACCCTACCTTCGGACTAGGGTTACCCTGCCTTGGGCCACGGGTTACCCTGCTATGGAGTCAAGTTACCCTACCTTGAAAGTAACTTGTTACGCAGGACTTCGGGGGAAGTTACTAGATTGTTTGTCACGCGAAACTACATATGGTGTTCGATTCTCAGGTTGTGCGGATCACTCCCGCACAACCAGTTGAGCTCCGAACAAGCTGTAACTTGGAGGTGTGGTTGCTAACACCCCCCTCCAGCCCCGTTATAAGACCCTAGCGTCATGGGCTACAGCCTGAAGAGTTGCTGTAAGTCTAGCAAAAGTCTCCAAGTGGAGATGTTGCCGTAACTCCGTATGCGCTCACGCCGTCCGTCCGACCGGAAGCTGTCCGCAGGATATATGAGGGGGAAGAGGAGAACCTGGAGAATAGCCTCCAGGTGGTTTCGTGTAAAACGGACCAAAACTGACGGAGTAATACTGCTTTGAAGTCAAGAGTAGTATGTGAGGTTACCGGAGGCCAGTAGGCGAGGTAACCGAAGTCCGTTGCCCCGAAAGAGTAATAGTATTGGAGAATCGTTAAGGACTCTAAGACACTAGTCTGAGGCCACGACATGACCTAGTTCTAGGAGGGTTGACTGTGGGTAGCGCCTATTGGTAGTCAATCTCCGGAGTGGTCTCTCGGGGAAGCTACGTGGCTATCTTCCGGAATGATATGGAAATGAGTAGAATCGGATAGATGTTCAGGAGCCGCGAATGCTTGCAGAAGACTAAGTGTATATGGGTAGAGAGTTCTATAGTTGGTATAGTATCCGCACGGGCATGACAGCTCGCCACTGGCATGACCACGATATGAAGAGTTTTTACTCCTGCGGTTGCATTGGAGATGCAGCGGCTAAAACACTTCTATCGAGCAGATGTTAGAACACCACCGAGTGGTCTAGTTCGCTACGGAGGATCTTTGGTCCGATCCGTAGAGGTTGGCTAGACAGCTCACGGGAGTTGGGTGCTCACGAACGCAGGGTAGTGATGGGGAGTAACTGGCAGCATACCAAAACCTACTTAAGTATATGCGAGTTCTCCTCTACTCTGGCAATCAACTACCTCTCGAGACCAGGACTTAATTGAGTAAAGCTGTGGCTTAACGATATTAAGTTTTACCGTTTATTTTTTCAACTCTACTGTTGATTATCTTTATCTTTACTTCTGAAAGAATACTTCGGTGCGGTCGCAACCTCGGGATCCATCTTCCCAGAGGGAGCCCCCGTTACAGATGTCCTATGTGCTATAACCATAGACTGCAGCCACCCACCATCAGGCTATTGTTGATCAGTAGTAAATGTATAACGCCTTGGTTTTGCATTTTTTTCCTCCATCATCCAAGTTCATCTTTAGCACCCTCAAGGTATCATCAGTAAATTTTATATAACTCTTTACATTGTCAAATATAAAGAGTACTTGACATCTTGGAAATTCCTGCTCAAATGTAGGAATTACCTTATTTAATATTTGTCCTGTAGTTTCTCTCCATCCCACCAAGTATCTCCACTACCTTTCAGAATCTCACGGGTACTTCCTCCACCTAACCTGCCAATAGAAGTTAATAGTTTAGAGACATATAGTGTTAGAAGTACCCGATTCCGATAGCCTAGGAGTACCTTAGGTAGGATAACTCTACCCAAGTTCGAGAATCTTAGTCTCCAACACCCCCCTCCGGCCCCCTTACAGAGCCCGCACATCATCATACGTATCAACATTAGTTGCGTCCTGTGACTATCTGGTTACAGAATTGAAGGTGTCAGAATAACGCCGTATACATCGCTGCCGTCCATCTGACTGAAAGCTGTTCACAGGATATAGAAGAGGGGACCACTGGCAAGACCTGAGAAGAACCTCGATCCTGTCCTTTGTAGGCCTTGGTCGTTACCTCACCACTACCAGAACTGGTTTTCCCCCTGACATGTATGCACACTATGCCCCCATCCTAGCCTCTCTATCCCCCTCCCCTTCTCCCTCTGCCTCACCTCGGTCGTCGTTGGCTGAGTCACCATATGGTCTAAGCGGTGGAAGGTCTCCTGTTTGATTTCAAAGCTTGTTTGCGCAAATTTTGATTTGTTTCGTTTATGATACTAGTTCGTAAGTAGTTTTCCGTTATAAGTCCTGTGGAGGCAATGCGTTGGTTATTGGACGCCAATTGAGGAACCAGTTTTGTTTGTTTCTTTTGTTAGTTGTTTGATTTTGGGTTTTGTTTCTGCCATAGCTAGTGCTGCACGCACGTTCTCGTACCTTACACAAATAATAAATATATGATATAAAAGAAAAAAGAAAAAAAAAATGGCAAGACCTGAGAAGTGGAATGAAGGGAATCCGTCAACTACTCAGGGAGTTACTAGCCTTTAAAGATATGACGTCTTTGGCATAGGCCGTAAGTAACGGGACGTTTTCGCACAAGAACATAATTTGAATGCCAGATGGTTCGAGACAAAGAACCAACACATTCACATCTACCCTTCGATAATCAGACAGAGTCTAGGACTCCTGGAAGACACTACCAAAGAAGCCAACGATCTCCAAGGAGTATTGCAACTATGATACGGGGTGTACCGCAATTGCGAGAATTATGACCAACACAACACGAAGGTCCACCCCTTCTACATAGAACCGCCAAGAGTTACCGACCGAGGAATTATGAGACTGTTCAATATAATGACCTCTCCTCTATGAAGAGAGAATCATCAGAACAAGTTCTATTGGTTAGTTGTTGAGTTATCACAACTAGAAGTTATCGATTCTGGCATCTATGCAAAGGCAACTCCGTATCAAGACTGATCCTCTTGACAACAAAAAGGACTATTGGAGCCAACATAGTTCGAATTGAGAACTCTGCTACAGGTCTAATGACTCTAAGGATCGGACAATTACTACTGGTGACAAGTATGTTTTTGTTTGGCGGAAGCCGTCTCTAAACAGTCGTCGAGAAGACTTAGGCCTGAATCTTTCGTAATAGACGGAGATTTGTCTAGGAAGGCTCGGTGTCGTTCTGTTGGTTTATGACTACTAAGAACTCGCTGAATCAATAGGAAAATAATTTTATAAAGATTCGTAGGTAAAACAATGTTATATTGTTAAGGTCTCTTCTCTGTTGCTTGATGATGTCTAAAAGCTTTGGGAGGCACTTCGATATTTATATCCTGCGTCTGAGTGTTCGCGGACTACTTCTAATCCTCCTATAACTAAGTACCTTTCCCAAGATTGTACGCTAACGTCTCATAGTCTTAACAAGTGCGAACACTGTTTGACCCTGAATTCTTTCACACCATCTTCGTACTTATAAAATCTTTTCCGTCTTATCGTAGGATGCGCTATTATCCTCGAATGACCGGTCTTTGATTTATAGAGACGAATAGACTTATATTTGAAACTTTAGTCGACTTGACTATCGTCCCAGTAGTCTCTTCCGATTTCACATAGTGGCCAACGTATGTGTCGGGTACCTATGCATAATGCAGGCTGCATAGACGGTGTGCCAACACTCATAAGTCTACCCCCTATTAGGTCTTCTGAGTCTGAGCAGCTTCCCCTCGGTCTGCGCCGCCTCAAAGAGAATCACCTCTCGAGGGATCCTGTTTCCAGGACCAACCAACATACAGCGGCCTACAGATAGGTATTGGTGTCATATCTATCTCCTATGGCCTCCAGGGCTCTGTAGGAGTAGTTGCGGATTTTCGACCCGAAAACGTCCCGTCACTTTTGGCCCATAGTTAGGATGCCTAACCTTGAAGCATGATAACTCAATGCGCCTCCCACGGATTCCCTCCGTTCCACTCCCAGAGGTACCCAGAGGTGCCCTCTTATACATCCTGCGAACAGCTTCCGGTCGGACGGACGGCAGTGACGTATCTGGTGTTATGATGTGGGCTTCATTGGAATGACATTATAGTCATGGGACGCAACTCTTCGAAATCTGGCTAAGGATGTGCGGGCCCCAGAGCGGGGCCGGAGGGGGGTGTTAGGCTCTCAATAAATGAGGGTCTGTGCGCAGTTACCCTACCGAGAGGTCTGTGCATTTTCTATATGCCTAACAGTCTTCCAGATAAGAAATAGTAATTACCGAAGAGGGTGTGATGATTTTCAGAGTCTTCCAGTGTTCGCACCTTTAGGGAGTACTGGACGTTGTGAGCTAAAATTGAAGAGGTACATGTTTTGTAGGTTAGATAAATGTAGTCCACAAACACTCAGACACGGAATATAAATATCGAAGTGCCTCCCATGCTTTAGACATCATCAAGCAACGGAGAAGAGACCTTAACAATATAATATTGTTCTTACGATTCTATTCTACTTTCATGCGCTCTTAGTAGTCTTAAACAAAACAAGTTGCTTCCGAGCCTTCCTAGACAAATCTCTGTCGATACGAAATAATCTCGATTGGCCTAGACAACCTTAAGTCTATACCGCTTGTCTCCGCCTAACATACAATCCCTACTCTCTTCTCTTTTTACATATAAGATTATAGTCATCATGTCTGCTGATAAAGTACTTTCCATCATATGAATTGAATGTTCACTAGTCTTGAGTTACTGTTAGGCATAAAGAAAATGCACAGACCTCTCGGTAGGGTAACTGCGCACAGACCCTCATTTATCGCAGCCTAACACCCCCCTCCGGCCCTGCTCTGAGGCCCGCACGTCCTTAGCAAGATTTCGAAGAGTTGCGTCCCATGTCTATAATGTCATCTCAATGAAGCCTGCTTCATAACACCATATACGTCGCTGCCGTCCGTCCAACCGGAAGCTGTTCACAGGATATATAAGAGGGCACCTCTGGGTACCTCTGAGACATGCTCCGCGCCCCCTATTTTCCTGCCACTTGGTTTTGCAATACCACGCTCAACTATCGTGAGCCCCTCCTCTCTCGGCCCCCTTTGGGGTCCCTCTCCTGCCCTCTGCCCCCTTGATGGCTTCTGCCTAGGGGCATGGTATCCTCTCTATCCTCTCCCGCCTTTGCTTCGCTTGTCTCCTGTTCACCTGATGGGGGAGTTATCTGGGTTCGCCCAGTAGTCCCGTCTCGCTTTTGGGGCCTCGCTTAGCTTTGGCACGGTCAGCTTCCTCTCTTCGTTTCCGGTCGGCGCTGGTGGTGGTGGACGCCCGTCTCCCCACTTTGCACAATCCCTGAGGGGGAACGCCTCGGCTAGTAACCTTGGGGTCTGTCTCCTGGTGAGACCTGGCCATACCCTCCTAGTCGTCTCGGTTCAAGTTGCGGTCGCCTTCCTCCCCTCGCCCTTCACTTACCATTCCTCGCCGGTGGGATCCCCTCCACTAAGTGACGCTATCTCTCAGAGAACAAGGGACTACATGAGAGATGCGGTAATACGGCACCGGTTCGGTTTTTGCGGTCTGGTTTTTCTGGGGCCCTTGGCACTCCCTCCTTTCTACGTTGGGGCATCGGCTCGCATCCTACTGCCCACCCTCCTTGGCTAGCACCCTACTGCTCCTGGCTGGCACCCTACTGCTTCCGTCGTGAGCTGGCACCTTACTGCCACCTAAGCCTTGCGAGACGTGGGTGATGTTTTGGCCTCTTCGTCCCGGCCATTTCTCTGGGGGCCCTAGTCCTGGCTCCTTCCTCCGGTCACTATTGCACTGCCTCGGGCCAGTCGGATCTCTCCCTCTACGAACCTTTCCCCAATGGACTGGGGTCACGCCACAGATGGGTGCCACTGCCTTGTTTACGGGGCCGATTAGGGTTAGCCTCCGGGCAGCCGGGTTTGCCTTCGGTCTGCCCGGTGGGTTGGATTTGGACTTTCTTTTGTGCCTTCGGGTGGAGATTTCCGGGGGGATTTTTTCTTGGGCTTCCTGCTTTTCCTGTTTTGGGTTTCTTTTGGGGCTTAGTTCGTCTGGGCTGTAGGAGGGGCTTGATTCGGGGCGAGATGTGCGGTTGGCTCCATACCAGAGGTGCTTAGGGTTCTTGATTTTTGCCTTAGACGGAGGAGGGATGCGCGTGTTTACTGGTTTTGTTTTTGCCATAGCTAGCGCTGCATGCAGGTTCTTGTACCTTAAACAATGAATATATGATATAAAAAAAAAAAAAAAAAAAAAAAAAATGGGTACCTCTGAGAATACGCTCCGCGCCCCGTATTTCCCTGACCATAACTTTCTTACGCATTCTCAACACCATCGCGTCTGGTGTGACTCCTCACTTTTCCCCGCCTACCCCCCTCTTGCTTAGGCTTCAAGTCTCTGCCTCGCGCTCCAATGTCCGACATTGGTTCTACCCACCCCTCTAGGGCGAGCTCAGCTCTGCCCCTCCACCCCGCGGTTTTCGCGATCCCAGCCCTCCTACAGTCCCTACAGCCTATTCTTGGAGACGCTTTCTCCTCCGTCCTCCCTCTCATCTCGTCGGACTTTCGCGACCTCAGTGAAGGCGAGGCCATCCTCATCCCCCTCTTAGTTGCCACCCTCAATAGGCTCGCCACCACCAACGAACGGATCGACCAGCTCGCTACTAGAATTCAGGGGTTGGCTAACGGTGTCTCCGCTGCTCAGACCACCTCGCTTTCATCCCTAGCCCCTATCGAGTCAGCTCTGCGTGACCTGTCACAAAGGCTCTCCTAACCACCGCCCCTACGTCAGTAGGCTCTGGCGCCTCCGGCTCTGCCCCCTACCCGTACAGGGAAAGAAGTCCCTCCCCCGGTCCCACTACCCCAGTCCAACACAGCACAACTTCCTGCCGTCCCGCACCTCCAACAGGCCCCCTCCCGCTCTCCTCTTTATCAAGTTGGTGCGATTGTGGACGGGTACGACCTTGACACCCCCCGCTATGACACCATTACGGGTATGAACTACAGTAACCCCGAAGCCTACGCGGTCAAATACCCCAACTCTTGGGAGGCCCGGACCTTCCGAGATGGCAAATACCCCCCCCTCTCTGAATGGACCCCTGGCAACATGGATCCAACCTACCTACGCCCTCCTCGCTCATTCGCCCTGGCTGCCACCGCTGGAGGCTGGAAGAAGTAAAAGGGGCCGAAGCCGAAACCACCTTCTGCTGCGCAAGTCGCATCTGGCACCACGGCTTCTCCTGTTAAAGAGGCTCCCATCCTGCCAGCAGCACAACATCGTTTCTTCGCACCTCGCTCCTCCCCTGCCCTCCACCCCGAGGCCGAAAGAATTTCTGCGACCCTCCCCGACATCGCTGCCTCGGTCTTCCGCGAAGTCAACTGCCCTCTGCCTCTCTCCCTGTCTGCCTGGGTCAACGACAGAGGCTCTGTCACCCTTACCATCCTGGACCCCTACACTCCCGCCACCTCCTATGCCCCATACTACCAAGCTCTCGCCAACCGCCTCAACCAGCTATCCCCGGTAGGTGACAATGCCTACCTCCCCTTCCGACCTGCCCCCAACGAGACCCAACTCGCCATCCACTCCCTCCCCCTCGCCTACCTCCCAGAAGACCAAGACGCCCTCCTCCCCCTCCTCCAGGAGTCCATCCTTAACGCCACGGGCGTCACGATCTTCTCAGCCCGCTACCTCAACCGCGACTTGGAGTCCAGGATGTCCAAGTCCGCTACCTCCGTCGTTGTCACCATCGCTCCCGAGGACCTCAATGCCATGGGAACCTCTATCCACCTCTTCTCTCGAAGGCGCCGTGTCGAACGGGCCTTCTCCTCTAACCGCTTTACCCAGTGCCGCAACTGCTGGAAGTTCGGTCATCAGGCCTCTCGATGTAAGCTGGATCACCCGGTATGTCCAATCTGCTCCCTCTCGCATACACGTTCAGCGCACCGCTGCCAGAACCCCACCTGCCCTAAGGCAGGTAACACCAAGGCGGTCATCAACTGCTGCCCCTCCTCAACTGCTTCCTGCCCTAACTGTAAGGAGCCACACGCGGCTACTGACAGAGACTGCCCGGAACGACCTACCCCGACCCCCAAAGACCCCCTCCGCCTCACAGCTGTTAGGTCACGATGACAAGGATGGCATGGATGTTGGCCCGGATGGTGCCAACCATGATGCGGGCCCCTCTACCCCGAGACAAACTCTTGCCCCACCATTTGCAACTCCCCGCCATCCCCGTTCTCGCGTTCCACCCGAAACACCCCAAACAGCTACTCGTTCCTCCTCCAGGGTCAGCATCCCCCCCACCCACGGGGACTATGACCCACCCCGAACCGCAGAAAACCCCTCTGGCTTGTCCGCGTAAATGTCTTCTCCCGACTCTCCTCTCCCCAGGCCTTCAGGCAGGGATCCTGGCCTTTTAAACCTCTCCTTTGTTCAACATAACAGCCTGGGCAGCTGGGATGTTTTTCTTTCGTTGTTTGAAAGTTTTTCCGCTTTGCTTTCCTTACCTGCAATTGTGGCCATACAGGACCCCCCTGTGTGGCGGGCACGCCTACCTTCCTTCCCTGGTTATAAATGTTTTTCTCCGCCCTCCTCTTTTGGCAAACCGCGTGTGGCTTGCTACGCTCTTTTGTCTTTTCTAGAAGTTGTTTCCCTTTTGCCGGTATGGGTGGGCCAGTCTGCCAACGTGATAGCGGTCAACTTGTTCTCTGATGCAGGCTTTTGTTCCTCCTCACAAACTCGCCTTCGGGTGCACAATGTGTACAACACCCTGGGCGTCTCCACCCATACACACATCGTTCCTCCTGAGTTGTGCTTTCCTGATTTATGTTTTCCCGTTTTTGTTATGGGAGATTTCAACCTCCACCACCCTCTCTCAGACCAACTGCGTGTCACCTCGTCCGCCGCACTTAGAACGTCTGTTCCTTACTTTTAGATGGCTTCATTGCATGGTTTTTCCCTTCTTAATACCCCTCGTGTGTTTACTTATTTTCCCTTTGCCTCCGTGGGATGGCCCTCCGTTCTTGATCTTTCCTTTACCAACAGCGCGGCTGCCCAACTTTTTGAAGAATGGGCCACCCCGCTCCCGTCCACTGGTTCTGACCATGTTCCAATTTGTATTTCACTCTCCACTCCTTTACTACGCCCCCCTGCCCCCACGCCAGCCTGGGCTAAGACCGATTGGTCTGCCCTTGGTGACGCCCTCAAATTGTTTGTTGATTCTCCACCTCCCTCCCTCCCAACCTTGTCCTCTGCCACGGCCTGGTTCGACACCAATGTTGACTGCCTCCGCACCACTCTCCTCCTACATACTCCCCTCAATCGCAAGTCGGCCCGCTCTAAACCTTGCTGGTCGGCACACCTCTCCTCTCTCAGGATCTCCTTCCACGCCGCTACACGTCATGCCCGCAAGGCTCCTAATGCGAACTCCCAGGCTGAGGCCCGATCGTCCCGCAATGCTTATTTCAAGGCCATTAAACAGGCTAAGCGAAAACACTGGGACAACTTCCTCTCCTCTGCAACCCCGAAGACTGTATAGACAGCAAAACGCTTCGCAATAGGCCGCCCCCCTGACAGGTTTTCATCTTTCCCGGACGCCGACACCCCACTGGCTGTCAACACCGCCCTCCTGACACACTTCTTTCCCCCGAGAGAGTCCTCCTCCCCTCCTACTATCCTGCGCCCCTTCAAGGACCTTGACGTCCTCACTAAGGAATAAGTCTCCAAGGCCCTGGCATCCAGGCGCTCGTCCACCCCTGGCCCCAACCACATCCCGTACTCGATTTGGAAGAGTGTCCACGGCACCAATCCGAAGATTCTCACCTCCTTCTTAAGCCCCCACCTCCTATACGGTTTTCACCCCTCGTCCCTCAAGCAGGCCAACGGCATAGTCCTTGACAAACCCGGAAAGGCCTCCTATGATACCCCCGCCTCTTTTCGAATCATCGTCCTCCTCCAGACCCTCTCCAAGATCCTGGAGCGCGTGGTAGCTGTCAGGCTAGCCGCGGTTGCTCGGGCCCTTGGTCTTGTCCACCCTAATCAATGTGGCTCCCTCTCAGGTATGGGTACTTTCGACGCCCTTGCCACGCTCTCCCATGAGGTCCGACTTTCGCACAGCATGGGCCTCTGTTCCTCCACACTCTTCCTTGACGTCAAGGGAGGCTTCGATAATGTCGACTCAACTACCCTATGCGGCAGACTTTGGGAAAGAGGCATTCAGTCCTACCAGGTTTCGTGGGTCCGGTCCTTCCTGCACGGCCGGCAATGCCGCCTCCTATACCAGGCCTCTCCTAAAGTCCGCTCACCCGTCCAGGTCGGCACTTCCCAAGGTTCACCTGTCTCCCCTCTCCTCTTCCTGATCTACGTCTCCTCCCTCCACTTCCCAGTCCCTAACGGCTTAATCCTCTCCTACGTCGATGACTTCGCTATAACAGTGGCCTCAACATCTTACAGGCGTAACGTCCAGAAGCTGCAGGCAGTCGAGTCCTCACTCACATCAAAGGGAAGGCGCATAGGTGTTGCCTTCTCCCTCCCCAAAACAGAACTAATGCACTGGAGGACCCCCCAAGAGAGGGGTCCTCCGTCCCCCCTCCCTGTCTCAGTGGACTCGGTCTCCTACAAACCAGCCCAGGTACTCCAGTGGCTGGGCTACTGGCTGGAACCTGCAACTCCTGCGTTGGACCGGGCCACCTCCTCCCACTTCACCAGGTGCCTCGCCCTGGCTGAAGCTGCTCTCTCTACGATAGACCGCCTGTCGCGGCCAGGCAAGGGTCTTGCACCACATCTGTGCCATCGTCTAGCCTCCTCCCTGGTCCGCCCCATCCTTCTCTACGGCAGTGACCTGTTCTCCCCCAACTCCAAGATGCTGGACAAGATGAGGGCGTTCTGGCACCTGGTACAAAGATGGGTTTCAAACTGCTTCGCTTCCACCAACACGGCTATTCTCCCCTGTGACACCTCCCTCCCTCCAATCGACCTCCAAATCAAACACCTTCAACGCCTGGCGTCAGTCCGCCTCGTCTGCCTGCCACCGGAAATCAACCCGGCAACCGCTCGCCTGGACCACTCTGTCCCAACTACGTACCCCTTCCGGGCACCCGACTCCCTCTGTCTCCCTGGTTTGGTCCGGGGCCGCCGCCCTTGGGCCGGCCCCAACTACACCGCACTCAGATCGTTCTCCAAACCACCCTCCCCGCCCAACCGACGTCACCTTCCTGTCGACGCGATCGTACACCGCATTCACTTCATCATTGGCAACCGTAGTGACCCTCTCCCTCCTGCAAACTCTCTCCTTCTGCCTCCTCTACAAATAGACCCGCTCAGAGCCCCTGCCCTCTACGCTTCGGTCAAGGCCAAATGCCGTGAGGAGCTCCTCACCTCATGGCACCTCCTCTCGCCTCCCCCGCCCTACTATCTTTTCGGCCCCACTCTACGCCCGCACCCCTTTATGGGCTTGAGGCGCTTCCTTTCAGGCCGGCTCTACCAGATGCGCGCTGGCAAGAGCTATTTGGCTGCCCAACCCTCATGGCATGACACCGACCCCTCTCCCCTCTGCCCCTGGTGCGAGGACGGGGATGAGACGTTCGAGCACGCCCTCCTACTCTGTTCTGCCAAGTCTACTGCCCGCTGTCGCCACCTCCAGGGGATAATGGATATCGGACCTGACTCCTCCCTGTGGACCTCGATCCCGGCGCTTCTGGGCCTCGGTCGCTACCTCACCGCTACCAAGACTGGTTTCCCCCCCGACATGTATGCACAATATGACCCCCTTCTGCCCTCCCTTTCCCCCTCCTCTTCCCTTCCTGTCTCGCCTCGGTTGACGTTGGCTGGGTCGCCAAACGGTCTAAGTAGTGGAAGGTCTCCTGTTTGATTTCGGTTGCTTATTGTTATGTGTTTTTGATTTGTTTCCGTTACGATGCTAGTTAGTTAGTAGTTTTCCTTTATGAGTCCTGTGTAGGCATTGCGTCGGTTATTGGACGCCATCGGAGGAACTGGATATGTTTCTTCTTTTATTAGTTGTTTGATTTTGGGTTTTGTTTCTGCCATAGCTAGCGCTGCATGTACATTCTTGTACCTTAACCAAACAATGAATATATGATACAAAAAAAAAAAAAAAATGGGTACCTCTAAGAAGTTGAACGGAGGAAGTCCGTCAGAGGCGCATTGAGCTATTAGGCTTCAAAGTTAGGCATCCTAACTACGGGCCGAAAGTAACGGGACATTTTCAGTTCGAAAATCCGCAACTACTCTTACAGTGCCCCAGAGGCCATAGGGAATAGATATGACACCAATACCTATCTGAAGGCCGCTGTATGTTGGTTGGTCCTGGAAACATGATCCCTCAAAGGGTGATTCTCTTTGAGGCGAGGCGGACCGAGGGGAAGCTGCTCAGACTCAGAAGACCTAATAGGTGGTAGACATAAGTGTGTTGGCGCACCATCTACGAAGCCTGCATCGTGCATAGGTGCCTGACATATACACTGGCCACTATGTGAAATCGGAAGAGACTACTGGAACGATAGTCAAGACGACTGCAGTTTCAGACAGAAGTCTATTCGGCTCTATAAATCGAAGATGTCACGGATGTGACAGGTAGCTCAGGATTTCGCACATGACTCGACTATGAGTCATGGGTCTTGCGCATATGACTCGCTTGAGTCATATGACCTGTTTATGTTATGATTTGTTATGTTTCGCACATGACTGGATTATGAGTCATGGGTCTCGCGCGTATGACTCATTTGAGTCATATGACTTGGTTATGTTATGATTTGTTATGTTTCGCACATGACTTGAATATGAGTCATGGGTCTCGCGCGTATGACTCATTTGAGTCATATGACTTGGTTATGTTATGATTTGTTATGTTTCGCACATGACTCAATTATGAGTCATGGGTCTCGCGCGTATGACTCTGGTAAGGCTTTTCACGAGGCTCACACTTGTGAGTCATCAGGGTTAGGGTTGGCGGAAGAGCACTATATAAGGAGGTCGATACGACCGAGGAAGATAGGCTCTTCACGCTTTGTTCTAAGTAATTTCCTTACCTATTACTTTACGAATAAAACATCTTCACGCTCTTTATCACGTTTGCACGTCCGACACATTTCTCACGATCCTACATAAGGCAAAGCTATCTCAGTTAGGATTTAACAGGCGTTATCCGACGAACGGTGATAACGTAGATCAATGGATCTAAGAACTGTTATATCAAACAAGATAGGAATTAAGAAGAGAAGTATCGTTGCCCGTCGCTATTAGTTAACCACCAGCAAGGAACGTTATAGAAGACCAGTCGTTCGAGGATAATAACACATCCTACGATAAGACGGAAAAGATTTTATAAGTACGAAGATGGTGTGAAAGAATTCAGGGTCAAACGGTGTTCGCACTTGTTAAGACTATGAGACGTTAGCGTACAATCTTGGGAAAGGTACTTAGTTATAGGAGGATTAGAAGTAGTCCGCAAACACTCAGACGCGGGATATAAATATCGAAGTGCCTCCCAAGCTTTTAGACATCATCAAGCAACGGAGAAGAGACCTTAACAATATAACCTTGTTTTACCTACGAATCTTTATAAAATATTTCTTCAATCAAATCTACGCGAGTTCTTAGTAGTCATAAACGAAAAGAACGCCACCGAGCCTTCCTAGACAAATCTCCGTCTATTACGAAAGATTCAGGCCTAAGTCTTCTCGACAAGTAGTTAGAGTCGACTTCCGCCTAACAGTTACAATGATTACAGGTTGCTCAGCTCCTGTAACTAGCTCTTCTGAAGTCTGCAGATTTAAGTCTTCATCCCATAGTATAAAATGAGTACTGAGTGCATTGAGGAATGGTATAAAAACATCCTTTCGGTATTGAATGACATCCTCTCTTTCATATTCATCGCTATATACACCTTTTCGAATCTCTTTCTATTTAAATCTTAACTTAAATAGCCATCAAGATCCTATACATCCAGTAATTGACTTCCCAATCTGTTGTATATTTCTTCTTCCACCAGAGCTAATAACTAAATTCTGTGCTTCAATCCATGATTGGCTAATTACTTGAGCCATATGATATCAGTCTATATCTAAATAATTCAAGTTAGTACGAGTAACAACAACTCTCTTTTACATATATATAAACTACAGATGTTACAACTTGAATATAATAACTATTAGATATATGAGTATAGAAGTAACCTACTTTCATCTGATTTGGCAATGTAGTTGCAAACAGCCAGTAATGTGTTCTCATTATTGAGCATGCATTCCACTTTCTGATATCATTCTCGCCTTATAGCTTCAATCTTGCGAAATTGTACCCAAGAAAATCCATACATCATAAGCCTTCTCATCAAATGATTTCCAAACTGACTTTCGTCAACTACCTGCCTGGCTAGTATTTCTCATGATCTCAACAGGCATAAATCAGGTCTAGCAAGTGCTTGCTTCAAGTTTTCCTGAAACACCTGAAGCTTCAAGAGACAATGAACATTATAGTGTTGTTGAAGGTAAGAGCCACTGAGAGACTGAAGTTTCAATATCAATCGAGGTAAAGTAATCTTTTTAATGACATGAACCGCCTTTTGTAATATATAAAGCCATTCAGGAGACACTATGTAATGTTTTCCAGGATGTCTAAGCCATTTGAGTATAGTCATTAAAAATAGGATTACATTCAAGTCTTGCCCTTCCTTGAAGATTATATGATCTGGAATTATTACAATATTTGAAAGGTTTAT
Organism: Tuber indicum; assembly: GCA_006112555.1. NCBI lineage: Eukaryota > Fungi > Ascomycota > Pezizomycetes > Pezizales > Tuberaceae > Tuber > Tuber indicum. The sequence continues at coordinate 29,688 of VBSK01000224.1, forward strand.
ATTATAATCTAGTCTAGAATTACAGAACTTGTAGATTCTTAGATGTTATTATGGAAATTAACTTCCTGCAACTGTTGGGCTTGTACTCTTTTACGCCATTTGCAAGAACAGATAGTACTAGGATTAACTACTGACACTAGTCTAATAGCCAAAGATCAAAATTTTACAATTAAATTAGTCTCTTAAATCATACTATGATATTGTACTAGTAGACTCTTACGTGACTTCTGCATTTATAGCACTTTGCAACTCAAGATTCAAGGATTTCATCTGACATCATTGACGTTATGCATAAACCTGTGAAGTAGTAAATACTAATACTGATTCCATACTTTGTAGTTTTAGTCTTGCTCTCTTGCAAGATACTATAGGTGTTGCTGAATCCATTAAGCTTTCAAGATTTCAACAATCTTAATTAGAGAGGTTTTGATTTTTAGGAGAGTTGAAAGTTGGCTTAAGAGAGTAATAAAGTAACTGGAGGAAAATATCTGAAAAAGTATCATAGCTTGACACTATAATATATCAAGTGGTAATTGTATTAACAATTGTCAACTTGTTTCATTATATATTATCTATAGTTATTCTCTCTGATAGATGATTTTTTATATATTATTATTATATATTATCAATAGTATTATTACTTTATCCTAACTACATAGATGTATCACATTATGGCTGAAGCGATATTTTGAAAACTATGAACTGAGTAGGAATTGAACTTAGGTATACTTTTTGTCATGCCAAGGCGTCCCCTGTTACAGAATATTTGTTACACCCTCTAGACATCTGGAACCATACTACTACATAATATAAACAACCCTAATAAGAGAACTGCAAACCAATATAAGAAACTTAATACACTTGTGCCCATACTATGGCCCTTAAAATCCCTTGAGTTGAAGCTAATTTATCTACTCGTAATTTATATACAGATGGAAGTAGCTCAATGCCGCTGCCAGTGGAGGATTAAGAATATTCTAGTACTATAGAAAAGACTTTAAACACAATGCGGTATCAGGTTTCTACAATACTTTGCAGTTAGAGGTCCAAATATGCAAACTTTTGCCATCTTAGTTTGTAAATAGCACGATAATTAAAAGTTATTCCTGACTTCTGTCTTCCATCCATTGTGATCTCCAGATATTTCTAGAATTTCCTGACTTGTTATAGTTCCTATTTAAATGCCCAGCCAATTTTGGAAGGGCGCCTGACATAAAGTAACCCGCAAGGCCAGTTAAAAAGTGCATAGCTATCAATTCACCTCTCATCGACCACGTTCACTACCACCCTCACCCGCTATTGCCAATCCCGAAGTAAATTATATGTAAATGTATTCACCTCTCCCCCTAATCCTAATATACCCTCCCTTGCAATCACATCTACTACCTGAATACCTACCCACTCTAGCCTTTTGATTACCACGTACGAAAAGGAAATACAATTCAAAAAGCAGAGATACCAAAACACAAATCACATGATTCACCATCTATAAACCTTTCTAGTCCACCTGTTGCAAAAAGGTGTAGGAAAAAGAAAAACAGGCTTCATCATTCATTAAGACTCGTCATCCGTGTCAGCCGGCTTTGGTGTTCTGTGTAAAACATATAATATTAGTCCACAGAACCGCTAGATAGATGAATGAATGCGTGCACTCACCCCTTCGGACTATTCAACCACTCCAAGTACCTTAACCTCCGCCTGACCTCTCGCTCCTTCAACTGAGCACGGGTATACTTCTTTTTCTTCCCCCTCTTGATGCTTTTGAATTCCATACCCTCACCATTGTTATCCTCAGCGTCGGTATTAGCGGCTGAGCTAACAGTAGAACTCGCAAGACTGACCGCGGAGCTTCCAGGGCGAGAGTTAAGATCCAAAGGAAGTGATAGGTTCATATTGCTGCCGTTACTAGTCTTCCTAACCATCCGCCCTGCTTCAATATGCCATTCCTCGTTTGAGAGTTGAGACACGAATTGCGCGTCGTGGGAGATCATGCAGACACCGCCACGGAACTCCTTAATCGCCGTAGCCAACGCGCCAAGGGACTCCCGATCAAGATAATTCGTCGGTTCATCCAGGATCAGAAGATGCGGTTTAGGCCACATGGCTGCCGCGATAACAACTTTGACTTTCTGACCGCCAGAAAGGCCACCGATCTCGTTGTTCATTGCGATCTCCTTGTCCAATCCGATGTCCTCAAAGTGCTTCTCAATAGATGCCACATCCAAATCACGATACCCAAGACCCTCTCGCGCGCTTTCGGCATCGTCGAAATCCTGGACCAGCTTCGAGAATCCATGTTCCACTAGCGTTTCGCGGCTAATCATGGTGTTGAACTTTGGCATGAGGTTGGCCCATTTAGTCTCGTATTGGAAACTCTTCTTCCACTTTTGGCGACCGACGAGAGCCTCGATACGTCGTGGCCCGCGACCATCGCCAAGGTCGATAGGTGTCTCCAGCTGTCTCCTGTCGGCTTCCGAGAGTAAACGGGTGTCTTTCATGGCAACCTCTTTGTCAGTCCCTGAAGAATAACGCCATTGGAGGTACTGCGACGGGGTCTTTTCGAGATTCATTTGCACGTGATGGAGAGATTGCTGTGCCATGTAGCCAACTCGGAGATTGGGGTGTTTCTCAACCCTTCCCTCCTGCGGAACCATTTCACCCGTAAGTAGCTTGACTAACGTCGATTTCCCGGCACCGTTACCGCCAATAATAGCGACACGAGACGAAAGGGATAATGAAGTAGTGACATTGTAGAGGGATGGTCTGGTAGCGGTGGGGTATGTATAAGTAACATTCGTCATTTTGATGATGCTGCGAGTGGCCGACTTAACGCCAGTGAGGAGACCAGGAGACGGAAATTTGAACGACACGTTGGAAGCATCAAGAGAGTAATACGCCTTACCCTCCGGCCGCTTCCGGACAAATCTAATGCATATTAGCTTCCGTTTAGGCCAAAGTTTAGAGAGACATACTCAGAAAGATTGCCCTTATAATAGACAAGCTTCTTGTTCTCATAATGAATAATATCAGTGCAAACCTCGTCCAAAAACTTTGAATCGTGAGAGACGATCAAACTAGTGATTTCCGTGTGCAACTTGAGATAATCCTGCAACCACTGGACATTGCTCACATCCAAATGATTGGTCGGCTCGTCCAACAACAAGACCTGAGCCCGCTTCAGCATAGCTTCTGCGAGACCCAATTTCATCTTCCAGCCTCCCGAGAGCTGACCTATGTTCATTTCTGCTCGCTCACCCTCGAAACCGACGCTCTTCAAAGTCTCAACAATCTCCTCGTCGCTAATATTCCCGTCGCCGTTTTCCTCGAGCGCAAGGCGGATGTATCCCACGATGCTCATGTCACGCTCATCGCGTTCTTTGTGCTCGACGAAACAAGTCCTCAGCTCGTCTTTGCTAGGGAATCCTTCAAGCTTTCCCTGAGAAATAGAACGCATGAGTGTAGATTTCCCCGCGCCATTCCTCCCACAAAGCCCGTATCGGTGGCCTTGGAAAAGCCTCAAATTCGTATGAGTTAGAAGCATCATCCCACCATAGGCGAGTGAGAATTCCGCGTTGACGATTTCAACCTCATCTTTGTGCTCATCATCGACTTCCCCGATTCCATTGCCAAATCGGTTGAGTGTCTCGTCTCTCGCCCATTGTTCAATCTCAGCCGCAACCCTCTTGGCATCGTCTTGCGCCATGAAATGCTCAAGGTAAACTGTGGTGCACCCAGGAATCCGTTTGAACTCGCGAGCCACAATACACTCACGAACCATCTCCACGATGTATCGCCTTACTCCATCCTGTTCCCAAAGCTTCATCTCGCCAGCCCCGATGATGGTCCCCGCAATCAATTTTTTTTCAACTTCGTCGACAGATATCCGCTCGGGAACGTCAGTCCCAGTGCCGACTTTCATAGCCTTGACCATCGTAGCGTTTGCATCTTTGGCCAACGAGCGGACGACCGGAAGTGCAGCGGTACCCTCGATTTTCTTCACACCCGGCTGAAGGCGGGGAAGGAACTCCCTAGCTTCTACAGGATCGTGAACTAACTTTGTCAGATTTTCAACGACGACAACTGTTTGACGAAGGACATCCTGGGAGGTCTGTGGTGATGAGAGTGATCGCTCGAGAAGAGGAGTCAGAAGAGACAGGACTGGTGAGGTGACTACAGCGATGAAAGTAGTTTGACTAGATGACGAGTTAGTTATGGTCAGATGTTGACAAACGGATCGCGTACCTGAGATCATGAATAGCCTTCTGCAAAGTCTCCTTTGATGGGTCACTCATAGTTTTGATCAAAGTCGGGATGTGTCTCGCGACATCATCGTTGCTTAGTAATTTGGCCAAGCTGGTCATAGCCTTTACAGCGGTTCTCGAAACCTCGTTCTTAAGATCATGCATGCCGCCTTCCACAACAGGAATCAAAGTCTCCAATTCCCGGCCCATGACTTCTTTAAGAAAGCCGTCTCTTGTAACAGCCTTTTCCGCAATTCTTCCAATCAACTGTAGCGCTGCTACTCTGCCCTGCCACTTGGAGCCAGAACCCTTGACATATGCCATGAGCACCCGAACAAGACCAACAACCAAAGCCTCCTCCTTCAAAAGCGCCAACATGGCATCGATAGCATACTGTGAGGCCTCGCGGACAACAGCACCTTTATCGGCTAACCCGTCCAAAACAATGGGTAGTGTCTCCTTCAATAACAAGACCTCCGTTATCGGGGATTTGGGGATAAAGCTTTCGTATAACGCTCCATAGACGATCATAGCCGACTCACGTCGTGTACCCGACTTCTTATCCGAGGCAGCCTTAGCCAACGGTGGAAACAGAGTGGGGAACGAATGGTGGGCTGTGGCGGGGTCCGACAGGATGGCGCTGCATAAGGCCAGAGCGGCATCAAGGGAGCCTTGAGATGAATCAGCAGAAAAGACAGCCGAGAGGTAATCGGAAATAGCAGTATCCGTGAGCAACATTTCTAAAGGTTGATTGGTCGAGGATCGAGGAGAGGATGTGGGACTCGTGGCGTCCAAAACTCCCGGCATGGGAAGCAATCCGTGTGATGGTGGTATCAAGAACAAGGGCCCTCAGGTTATCGGTGAAGCAGAAGCGCGACGCAAATATGAGATGCGAGTCGAAGGGTGTCAGAAGGAAGGAAAGAGAATAGGTGGAGAAACGAAAATCTAGTCTAAACCGGCGTAAAAAGTCTATGAACCGAGAAGGAAAGGAGAGAGAACTTTTTGAAACAAAGAACTGAGTGGAGATGTGGAAAGAAGGAAAAACTAATTTAACTCCACGAAGGAGGGGGATGGGAGAGGCCGTCGAACAACCGGTAAGGCTCAGAGGTTGAAGGGAGAAAGGAGAAGGTGGTGAGATTCTGACATCTAAGCAAGAGCTGAAGGCTGAAGAGGAGCGAATCTTATCATATCTTTTTTTTTTTCTTTTTTTCTTTTTTTTGTGCTCTTCTCCTGTGGTACAAGTATCCTCTGAGGCTAGCGTCCCGGATCAGCCCTCCCCCTGTCGAAAATGAGGACAACGAGACGGGGGTGAACCCTGATAACCAAGCCCTCAGGAGCCAATGGTGCTTAGGGCTCAGGGTTTTCCAGTCATACATACTTCGTAAGGCTCACTCTCTCATCAAGAGCCCACCAAACCCCCGACCAATGTCGAGCTTTTAAACTCGGTCCAAGAACTCCCCACAACGGCCAATTCTTAAGAATATTGAAGCTGCTGTTGTAGGATTATGGTCAAGGACAACGGTACAAAATTGTAGCCTAATGGAGGCGCTCAAATTCATGTCAGACTTCATCGTTTTTTCATCCCGGCAGGTTGGGATCAAAAAAACCAGGTTGGCCAAGCCCTGTCATCCAATTATTCTATAAAGTTACCGGTATCATAGGTCTCTTCGTGTAAATACCCGAAGCCACTTACTCGAGTAGGATGATGGTAATATCATAGTTGCGTTGTACTCGAATCGTACGAGTACAAGTAAGAGTACGAGCGCCGTACAGTAGAGTACTGTACAAGTAGAGTAGAAATCTTTATATAGTCTAGTCCGAACTACTTCCACTTGTATCGTACGGTTGGAGAAAGCACAGTTTCCAACTACCCATATAAATTCCTTCCACAGGACCTGAAAAAAGGAGCACGGTAGTCCACGGCACCAGAGATCTATACACACTGATATCGGTCCTAGCATACATTACTTTCCTCTATATGGTATGCACGGTGGAGCCGAATCTTGCTGTAAAAGGATACCCTTCATGAGGTGAAGATCCCAAGATCACTCGCCGATAGTACTCTAGGAGTACCGGTATCGTCGATTTTGGGAGTTACATTCTCGGCTATGGCTGGGAGTCAATGCAATTCTTCCCGAGGTTGATATATTATCGTCACAACCCCGCTGGTATCTCCCACTATACCCCGTCCATGTTTTCGGGCACAGTACTTCTTGCCGGTTTCACAAATAGCATCGTACTTACAGTCCAGGTAACGAAAATGGTCAAGGGATAACGGTAGCCGAGTGATAGGATGCGTCTATCAATCCGAGTGGCTGTCTCTAACTGCCACACTGGCAAACTACTCTAATGTACTGTACTATATCATAACAGCAAACTTGAACCCCCCAGAAAAAAAGAACCCCCCCAACACAATTTCCCCTATCTCACTTTCCTTGTTTTCGCCACGAACTCTACCCCCCTCGGCCAGAGAAAATTGAAAGAGTCAAAAGACGGACAAGAACAAGAACACGAAGGGCAAACGACCTTGCAATGGTGAAGCGCAGGCGATACTCATACAATCTACAGAACACCCAGCAGTTCGTCAACTTGTCTCGCAAAGCTCTAGCGATGCCCCCCATACGTGTTGCTGTCGCTGCATGTGCAGCTCAATGGGAATGTCGACTCGCCTTGAAAACCATCTAGTGACTCGGTAATTGACCAACAGCTGCTTCAACTTCATATACTCCTTTCGCTCCTCGCGTGTGAGCCCTTCCTCCCTTTTCTTGCCCCTCAGCTCTTTTCCTCTCGCCTTCGCTCTCTCGTAGCCGTCACCCATACCTTGCATAGCCAGATCTTGCTTCGTTGGAGCTTCCTCTTCTATGGGAGCTGCTCCCTGCGCCAAAGATTCCTGCGGACCCGAAGGTTCTTCCTGACCCCAAATCTCACCCAGATATAGCGACACCCCGTCTTGCGGCGACGCCAGCTCTTGCGGGAATGTCACCCTTCGCAGTGGATCTCGATCCCGATCGCCCTCGGCCCCGAATTCTCCCCCGTGTCTCTTCCGATTTGGGCCACTTCCTTTTCCCTGCTCAGTGTTGCCCCCTTGATCCCCTTCTATGCCTTGTTCCCCACACAGCGATGGCATATGCCCACCATCACCTTCAAAGGACACAACCGGGCAGCGAGCATATTCTAAGGCTTGCGTAGAACCGCCGCCATCTCTGTGGGTTTTTGCCCCAGCAAGTAAACTACTCAAACCGGGCGCGTGTGAAATGAGTTCAAGGAACCGCATATGCCAGTGGTCCAGTTGCTCTCGAATTGTTTTCGTCCTGCTAGGAGACACTCCACTATGTTCAATTCTCAATCTTGCCAATGACTTGAGAGAAGGGGATGCCTGAATAGCAACATCTCCGAGGGGACCCCCCCTAGCAATAATGCCTTGAGAACGAACTTCACCTCTCCCATCTTCAATGGCCGTACAGTTGAGCTGCGACATTCCATTCCGGGATTTTAGGCATGCTTCATCAGTTCCCCCATCAGTTGGTGTGCGAACTGTAGTCGGAGTCCTGCTCATGCTTGCGGGACCCTCCATTAATTCAGAGGGCTGCAAAATCGGTTTATAGGGGGCTGCAGTTGCTGCATCCATTGTATTATCTTGATGCCTATCTTTGATAAACGGTCGTGAAAGGAATGTCTCTCGCTCATGCGCCAAGCAAGACCCTGCCTCGGATACTGATTGCACAGACACTGGAGTTGAGGTGGCCTCGGATATAGATTTTCTTGTAAAACGATCCTGTCTGAGAAGATTGATGAATCCTCCTTTTGTCTTATTAATACCCCGAACCTCTGGGGTCAAACTTTCAGAGTGGCCAATGCGCCACGTTTCGACAGCCTTCGGGAAGGTTCTAGTAATTCCTCCTAGCTCTGATATTCCCCCGATTATTGAAGAATCAGTATCATCGACTATCATTGGATCCGAACGATCTATACCCCCAAAGAAACTTTTCCATTCCACATCTTTTCCCGCGACCCCGTAATTGTCCCTTGCAACCCGTTGGGGGTCATGATCTCGTTCCGGATCAATTGCGTGCCCCCCATCAAGTTGTTTGAAGCCTGGAGAGCGGTCAATGTGAACCACTGGTGGGGATGGCGCATCCTTCGATCCCACTTCCTCCGAGCAAGAAATATCATTTTCGCAAGCATCTCCTACAACCCCTAGCGTAGGCTCTCGCTCAAGATTGTGACAAATCTGCCTTTCTGCTTCATCCGCAACTCGCCAAGCTTTCTTCCAGCGTTCGACAACCTCAATCGCAGCCGCCCATCCTCTTCCTCTCTCCTGCCATTCGCCCCTCATCATCCATCTGCACTTTCCCAGTAATTCTGCTGCACGATCATCGTATCTCCCGGCGGCTATCAGTGAGCGCTTTCGCTCGTCCAATGCCCCTTTAATTTCCTTTACACCAAGACTGCCGGAAGTCCGTAACCTTTTCTTCCCCTGGCTGCGCCAATGCACGATCCCAAGTTTATCTTGTAAGTGATATTCATCTAAGATGACCCTCTGGCTTGCATCCATGAAATCACCCGATTTTACCCAGAGCTTCAACGGCGGAGTATTCAGATCATGCGGCTTCCAGAGTACTTCATAAAGGAGGTCTCCACCGTCGGTCCAGCGTTTGTGCGAGCATATCTTAAGAACCTCGCCTCCGGCTAAACCGGTATTCTGTTGTGTAAGCTTTGTTATAGCGGAAGGGGGTTTGGAAGTGTCAAAATTTTCAGCCTCACTCTTGGCTGGGGGTTCTAAACCTGGGAAGGAGATATTGGGCTTGGCAGCAAATCCGTTCTCCCTTGAATGAGTACCTACGCTGCTGCTGCGGATGCCATCTTGCTCCTGAGGTTCGGACTGGACCAGTTGGTTGAGATTTTGCTTCAGTTTTTGAGTACCCTCTGCAGGATCCGGAACCGAACCCGGTATCATTGCAGCAGTGGTCCCGTCTGCCTGATCGAAACCGGGGAAATGTCCTGTGACGCAATTAGACTTAAATCTCGGAAGTTCATCGCACCAATTCCGACCTTGCTCTCGATCGATAAGAGATTCCGAGAGGTTCACGGTACGAATACCTTTGGAAGTAGACTTTTCGTCTAGTGATATCGAATCTATATCCACACAGGTCACAGTATGTTCTGGTCCAAAAGGTGATTTCGTGACAAGAGTTGCCCCTGTCTTCTAATTTATACAAGATTAGATGTTTGCATCGCGCCAATAAACAAGGGCAATTTACCATCAAAACATCCTCAACTGTCTCGCCACTTTCAAGCCTCCTCCACTCCTCAGCCCATCGGGACGCACGGTCCACCTGGGCCTTCATAGCCATCTGGGCCTCCCGCTCTCTCAACTCTTCCTGTACAGCCATCCAAGCATTCTGCTCGCTAATAAAATCCCTGTAGACCCTCATAGCCTCGGGTGAGTCTGTGCGATGGGAATACAGAAACTGCGCATGGGAAACCCGATGTAGATACTCCTGATGTCTGATCTCTTCGGTATCCCAGAAATAGCCGCACGGAAAAGGAGCCGGCGGGAGAAGGGCAGAAGCTTCCCAGGTTGAACCCTCTGCCATGGTGGCAATGGCTTCTATATAGAAGGGATACTCAATCTCGTGCGCCCCCCCAGGGGTCCCCAGGAAGCTCTACTGCTCGAATGCCCGATGAGAATACTGACACACAAAATATCAACCAGAGACTCAGAAACAGTAAGATTGGTGAGTTGTGGGGGAAGGAAGGAAGATAGAGGAATGCGAGGCGGTAAAATGCATGTTTTACTCCCTGCTCGAGTAAAGTATAGTACGTGTAGGAGTCTCAGTAGAGTATAGGAGTTGACGGAAATTGATGGGTATTTTGTAGCTATGTGCTCTCATACTAAAAACTGGCCACAAAGAGCGTTACGCATCGCCGCAGAATACTCATCACTTCCTACCTCTCGCTGTACTAGTACTTGTACTTGTACATACAACCCATGTTTGCCCACGTATGATATGCCTGCACCTGGCTAGGAGCCGTTCTAATCTAAAGGTCGATCTCACTTCACCTAACTCCAACTCTATCTAATATCTTTCCTCCTCCAATTTCCTGGTATACCATTGACCGGACAACTCTGTCTTTATTATACCAAAGTTTAAGAAGTAGTTGAGCATTAGTTTGTTGAGGAGAGAATCGGTTTCAAAGTTCTTAACGGTAGTATATATTTACCTTATTGAGTATTGTAAGTGGAGAGTTAGAGTACCGCACTGTACAGTACATTATACCCATTATTTTCTTCAAGCATACTTGCCTTTCTAGCAGTAGAGTAAATGAACAAATATATAAGCTATAAGCTATGATATACAAGAATATCATCAGTGATACGGTATATATTTAATTGCCCGTGCTCAGATATCATTCAGTGCTTAGATATCATTCAAGAATTAAAGTTATTGGAAATCAGTATCTTCTCAGGTGGACAACTCAAAGTTTGGCAGGAATTGCTGATACAAGGGTTATCGTTTGCAGGTTCTGGCATCGAATCTTATCTTATCCTTCCGTCACTTCGTTCCACATTCCGGGAAATTCTCTTGGAGCTGCAACCACTCCTCCAACCGACTCTTTTCTCGTTCAGCACTGTACAAGTACAGTACACCAAGTCAACATCATTTCTTCACCATTCAAAAAATGTCTGCCATCATCAACGCTTCGATACAAGCCGCTCTGCTGAGCGCGTTTTCAAATCTCCTCGCACAATCCCTTCAAGCATACAAGTTAAATGTACCCTACTCATTTCTACGCTCACATAAGCTCCCTCTTCACGGGAAGGAAGAAAGGATGAAGGCTAACAAATGAATAAAACTCCTATCTCCCTTCAGATACCCCTATCCTTTGACTTCGCCCCGGCATACCAATTCGCACTATACGCTCTCCTATCTACTCCTCCAAACTTTGTCTGGCAAGAATGGCTGGAAGCAGCATTCCCCGCCAACATTCCCATTTCCACCAACAGAGGGGTAGTGGAGAGGAAGAACAGGAATCTTGTTGCACAAACCCGGATGTCTAAATCGAATACCCTTCGGAAGTTTCTTCTTGATCAGTTCCTTGGTGGACCGGTTAACAATGCACTGTTTCTTGCAGCGATGGCAGGATTCCGCGGGCTGTCGATGGAGAGTGTGGTTCAGTATGTGAGAGCAGTAAGTCCACCCTAACTCCTTTATAATGAAGGCAAAAAGGCCTCTACGGTCTAGATAAGTAACACGGGTGTTTCCAGGAATTTATTCCTCTATCACTAGCATCCTACAAGCTCTGGCCCCTCGTCTCAATGATCGCCTTTGTCTTCGTACCGGTAAAACGAAGACTACTCTTCGGGGGTTTGGTCGCATTGGGCTGGAATATCTACTTGAGCCTCTTAATGGCACCATGATTCTATTTCGCTTTTCTTCACCATATCCCCTTCTATATCCGCTTGGACCCTACTCCTTGTATTAGTTTATTTCCCCTTTCGCCTTTTCTCGAAATTCAAGTACTCGAGCATGCATGACTTGACGAACCAAAAAGCAAACCGAATTTAGCCGGGTGCGCCTCAACAGCTCCGCAATGGAGGGTTGGGGGCGGGATTACCCCTGCATGTGATTTTCGTTGGGATGTGCAGGGGCTCCGGGCCTACAGTACAGTACAATACCGGTACCTGGGAAGGATCTTACTACCGAGTAACCCAGCTAGAAGCAGTTGCTATCCGAAGCTCCGAGGGTTGAACCTCGCGCTCTCCTGGATACAGTGCCGGTACCAGAAGAACTATGATACTGTAGCATGACTGAGCCTCACCATAAGATATCTAGAATTACCCTCTTCGGATAAGAGGGGTAATCACGATGGATAGAGCCGACCACTGACCCTTAGCTGAGGCTCACAAAAAGGTGGATCCTATGATACCATATGGTACAGCAGACCTTACTACTGGTGGGAGGGGCAGCTCCAATTTCCTAGCCCTAAGTTCAATTGTTTGAGCTCTTACATTATGACACAAGTGCTTTGGTCTATTGCTCGAGATTGTTGCACTCTGCTCCGGTGTCATTTGTGGGAATGATGGGTTTGCTAGAGTTTAGGATGGAACTAGATATAGTTGCATGTTGGGGTTAGCTAAATTTACTTATACTCGTACAATATGTGGAGACACATGGCAACTGCTTTCTCTCCCTTTACTTGATACGGGAGGCCAGAATGGTGCTAAAGCCAAAAGCGCAGGAACATAGTCGGTATTCACCATCGCGATCTCTCACCCGGTTTTCGACCCCTTGTCTCAGTTGCCAAGATTTCAACATTCGTCCACAACACCGGTGTGAAGTGGAAACTGAGTTGATAGGGTATTGTCTGGGAGCCATGAAGTTTTTACCCCGTGGAATTCCTCTCTCTTTGGTACATGCCTTGGCATGTAGAATTTCCTGTATTTAAACTGGGAGCTGGCCTTCTTAGTAGGACAAGTTCAACCACTCCTTGTCAATGTCAGTTTAGATCACGTCAATCCTCTATCTAAATTGGGTTCAGCTTCAACCCCATTTTCTTTATCTGTGTTGGTCTATTTACTATGATTGGATCCAAGTCAATTTCCCTTTCTCTATCCAACGGTTAATCAGCCAGGTCACAGAGCAATTATCACCACAAGGTACAGTTCAGTCGAAACACCATCCAACTGAGGGAAGGTGCATCAAACCTCCCACACCGGTATGGTATATGGTGGGAGGCTCTTTCTCTCCGGCGTTCCCTGGTGGGGTTTTGGCTGTTGTGAAAAATTGGCTCACGACACGGTTGCCTTGCGGAAGAGAGCGTGGAGATGATCGCGATACTTTCAAGAAGTTCAGAGATGGATGCGTATCCGCTTTGAGCTGAGAACGCACGAGAGTTGTAAAAGGATGTCTGAAGAGAAGAATAAAAGCGCCCCTCCCAGGCGACAGAGGAATCATGCCCCTCGCTTCCTCTGGTGAGGAAGTTCCTTTCCCCCTTAAATAATGAACAGGTAGACATCGGAGTCATCATCTTTTTCCACCACGCAACTCTCTGCGTTGTCATTCAAAACCACCACGAACACTACAAAGCCATCACCGTGCTCAACAGCATCATACTCTATGTTAGTACTGTACAGTACAGTACTTGTGGTTTTACTTTTGGGCCGTTCGTTTGGAGCTGCGGCCGGTAGTCACGCTGGATATTTTAGCTGGGATCGTAGCCTGCCAGTCTTCTACGATTACCGCTAGAAGTGAATTTTGTGTGTAATTTACCTCCCCTCCTCCATCACACCCCTATGTTACTGATGACAACCATCATACCAGTATCAATTGTCAAGCTCCCTTTAACCTGTCTTCCCACGTACGAGTAGAGTATTGCGCGGGCTATCCATAGTCTAAATAAGAGTGCTCTGTCTTTGTCTCTCCTCACCCTAGCCACAGGTGGTATTGTAAGTACTTCAATATTAGTAATCTATAAGAAACTTCTCCCAAGGCCTTTACGCTGGGCCCTCAATATGGTTAGTTCTTATCACTACTGCGCTCTTGGCGGCTGTGCTCCTGCCCATACTGTACGAGTACTAGACTATCTACTTTATCACCTCGAGTTACGATACACAATGCTCCTTTTCTCGTACCCATTCTCTCCCACGCACCAAGTTACCCGTTGACCCATTCGGAAATTTAGGAAAACCCCAACGCCACACAGTTACCCGTGTCTCGGCTGCTTCTCCAGGTTTCAACCCTTATTTTGACCCTTCGGGACTTTGTCCAACCATTCAAGCTTTTAGTTGTATGATACCGGTAACTTGGTGTGTTATATTTCAGTAGTATATGATGCTATATAGTACGCTTGAACTTTCTCTTTTTCTTTCCGCTGTGAAGTGTATAATTGCTCGAGCCCGTACCTGTGCGTGCGATGTGCTGGTGATTTTGGTCGGACTTATGGTTCTTGTGTTGTCACACCGGGGTGTGTGGGGGCGCCGGTTGAGGGTGTGCATCAGCGTTCTGACAAGATTTCACCGGAGAGGGAGTACTAGTACGTTGCATGATAGTGGGGGTGGGATGGTGGATTACAGCATGATTCTAGTGTTTGCTCCTTGTTTATTAGACTAATGAAAATGAGTTCGTACTACCGTACGTGAGGGTAAAGTAGGCATCCTGTGTAACTTGGTCATGACATTTTCTATTGAGACTTTATAATATATTATGAGAGAGCTGGTATGCTGATTTCATTACGGAAATAACTCGTAGGCAGAGATGAAATAGCCCAAGCGAACCCAACCCAATCCAACTAAGCCGGATGGAATGGGAATTTTTGACGTCAGGCGGAGAGGGTAATGAGAAATAAAACAGGAAAAAATGAAGGAAAAGTGAGAAGGGGGAGAAAAACAGATAATCACCCAGGCCTTTCTTTCTTCTTAATCCTAGATTTGGACCTACTTCTCTTCACGCACTTTTCGCTGGCTCTTGACTTTCTAGACACGCCGCCGAACAACTTCTTCCACCACGATGCGCGGTTCTTCTGCTTCTTCTTTTTCTTCTTCTTCCTCTGCTTCTTGGCCTTCCTCCGCTTCGGCGGCCTGACCTTGGTCCTTCTCCTCCCTCTCCTCCTTCTCTTCCTTTGCGACTTTGTCAATGTCTTTGGTGTTTTCGGCTTTTTGCCGGGCTTGTTCTTGACGAAGACACCGAGACCTCAGACTTTCTTTTTAGTTGTAGAGACGGCGTTTCGGTTCTTGCTCTTGCTCCTGGAGAGACTCCAACCGCTCTTCGTTTCTAGAGCGATAGTATTCGAATCCTTATTCTTCTTCCTAAAAAGGCCCCACCCGCTCTTCTTTTTCGGAGTGACGGCGTCTGGGTCCTTGTTCTTGCCGCTTAACTTATCCCAGAAGCTTCCGTTTTTCTTAGATTTGTCTTTCTTTGGTTTCTCCCCAGGTAATGCCTTTTCCTTTACCGCCTTTCCTTCCTTCCCTTTCGGCGGCCCCCCTTCTGTTGCTAGTTTCCCTGTGCTTTCCTCGGGCTTGGGTATCTTTCCCTCAACTGCTACATCGTCCTTGGGGATGTCTCCCCCGGCCCGTGTACCCTCCATCGGGGTGGGATTTCTTTCTGAGTCAGAGTCTTTCCCCGTAGCCTGGCTATTCTCTGCAGTGGCTTCACTAGCCGCACCGAGTTCCTTATCTTTTCTAGAACTCTGTGTTTCGCTCGGGCTTTTTTCGCTCTCCATGCTTGGAGACTTGTCTTTCACTTGAGGATCAGAACCAACTCCATCTCCCCCTGTCTTGGCTGCGGCACCCACACCACTCGTACCCGAACGTCCTCCTGGTGTGTCGGGCCCTGCTGGCGTGGGCGCAGGTTCCTCGTGTAAGGATTCATCACCCGAAGGAGACCCAGATCTAGCTGCCGACGATCTAGTGGGGTCGTCTGACTCCGTTGTCGATCCATATTTAGTCCCAAAGGTTGGAGATCCTTCATCGGGCGTCTTTTTAGCTTGTGGTTTCTCAGATCTGGATCTCCCGCTAGATTCACCAACGGATTTGGTGGGGCCCGCAATGTCTAGATCGGGGCTGCTATCTTGAGATTCAGACACTGTGAGCTTCGTAGGGGAATTTTCACTCGTGGCTAAAAATCCTTCAGGATCTCCATCACCAGTCACTCTAGAAGACCCGCGTTCTTCTTCCGATGAGGTTTTTTCCCCTTCTAGGCCGCCCCCAAGGTCCTCCGAAGTTGGTTTGCTGTGGGTCGGTTTTATATCAGGGCCTGTGTCATCGGTATCTACTAGGAGAGGTGACCTAGAATCCAGCGAGCGGGGTAGGCTAATGGAGTAAGCATCCTTCGTATTGCTGGGATATAAAAAAAGAGGAGAATCACAGGTATATTTTCTCAGAATGGCTATGGGAGCCGATATCATTCTTGTATCGATTTGGGATTTGATCGTCATCGTACATCTCGAATCAAGTGTCTGTATATTCGTTAGCGGGGTTCGCATACTCCAGTACATAGAGGTCAGGGAACTAGCCCAACAAAGGGGGGGGGACAATGATGAAAAAGATACGAGTATCCTATTGCTTGATATGAAACTATCCGGAACGTGGAAGAGCAGCCTATCCTAATGGCTGTCGGGGTTCTAATGAGCCATGGGGTCGCATCGGTATATAAACCTGCTCGATGGGCCCGGCCACCGAAGCAGCAGCCCTGGCTAAATACTCCTGGTAGAATAGAAATTACTGAGGGCGATATTCTTGCTGCATCCAGTGGCAGTGTATGAAATCCTACTAGCCTTACAAGGCCACGGAACCGGTGAGATTCACGAGGCATGATCTCTCACCTCATCAACCACGACCCCATAAAAGAGAGTAGTAAGAGCGTACCGGGAGCATTTTTTATTTCAACTTGCTAGATTCTCTCACTTCCGGTCAACGGGTTATTCATGCATTGCAGTGCACGTTTTTCAGGGCGGGCGTCCTCCGATAAAGTGAAGTAGTGTAACCAAAATATTTCTTAGTTTAATTCCCTGCAAGTGCGGAATTATTAATACCCAAGCTCGATACTGGTCTATCCATTTCCGATGGGATGTTCTGGTTCGGAGTGTGTATGATTTTCTGTGAGGACCGGTGTGGAGCAAAATTTCCGGTGTCAGAGGGGGAGCCCGGTCACTCGCTCTCACGCACTAGGAATTGTTTCTTGGGCTATACTGCCTATTACCTTAGTGCCGGGAATAGAGGAATTAGCTGGTGGCTCTCCGTGGCGAAAGATTAGAATTATTCTATTTTCCCCGGGGTAGGGATCCCTACGTTCACTAATCATACCGTCAAAGATTTTGGCAAATAAATTTAGCTGGGGAGGGGTGGTTTCTCGCTACCATAGTATCTAGAAGGGGCGCACTACTAGTGGATACCCCCATTCGGGGTGCTGGTTGAACTCAATCTTTTTTGAGTCCCAACTTTCACTTCTGCTCATTTGGAAAGCAAATAAAGTTCCCGTCATAAAGGAGCGATCGAATAGGAGTCGATGCGATAACCCCAACGTTTTTTTGCATAATTCCAAGCTTTTCCCAAGTAATCCCACCCGGGCTAACCACCCCACCATCACTCGAGGTAGCCCCACACTCACGCAACTGCGGGGGAGGGGGTTGTCCTCTCCCCAAATCCAGGAGAGGAGTGTTGGTAAGTGTGGGAAGAAGTGTGAGGTCCAGGGTTTAACGAAGTTTGGCGGAAGGAGAATCCGACTGGCAGGGTTTATATGTGAGCTCTCAGAATGGTGCGCTGAGTGACAAAAGCCAGCTACCAGTGGCGCACATTTCGAAGGGCAATGGGAGCGATGACAGGGAGCGGTGGAGACCGCTTCTGGGTGGCACAGACTTCTGAGGGAGAACCCATGAAGCCGCTTTCGCAAATTCATGTCCAGGACGCCTCAATGGGCTTTAGAATCACCTCTGGGGGACGCTTGTGAAGAGGTGCTTTGGCACCCGCTCTTGGACGGGTTAGTTGGGGCCAAGTATACATCGGAAAAAATACAAATTGCGCAGTGCTAAACTAGCAATAGTCAACTGGCCAGAGCCACTCTTCATTAGCTGGTATTCACAATCGCTCTTGAGGTCGCGAGTAACGCGGGTGGAAATCCTTCCAGTTTGAGAGGCTCCGCAGCCCGGGTGAATGTAGTCAGATTTATCGGACCTGCTGGTGGTGTTTGTGGGATGAACAATGAATTACGAATTTATGAAATTGCGAAATTGGAGTTATGACGCCGAGGCGCCCTCAACCAGGCTGAATCATAATCATAAGCAGTCCAACGGCTAAGGGGGGGGTTATTCTTGCAGGCCCTACCCTAAAATTCACGGAGGTGTGTTTGTGGATACCTATTCCATTTAGTATCATATCGACTATAATAGTCGGTTCCCCTCCAATTTCGCTGTCGCTCATTGTCGGGGAAAGCAAGTGTGACAGGAAAGCAAGTGTGACGTCCAGCTTTTTCTTTTTTTAACTTATTGGATTTTAATAGCATTATATACATTAAGTTATTAATCACATGTTAGGATATTTATACAGGTTATATAGTATCCTTAGGTAAGTTGTGTATTTGTATTATACACAATAGAAAATAATGTTATCTACAACTATTAAAATTCAACATGTTATAAAAAAAAAAAGCTGGACATCACACTTGCTTTCCTGTCACACTTGCTTTCCCCGACAATGAGCGACAGCGAAATTGGAGGAGAACCGACTATTAATCATAATCCTGGGCGATAAAATAGTATGATATCCGGGTGGAGTGAAATTGTAATGCAGTTAACTTGATCATTGACCGTAATTTGAGAGCTTGTAGGCCGACACGGGGGCTTTCGCTTGGCTCTAGGAATTTATTGAGCAAGGGAGAAAATCTTAGGGGCGGGTATCTGGGGAGTGTTAGAGAATGGCACAGAGAAGGTAGTCCTGTAAGTCTTTCCTTTTGGCGTGTCTTTGAAGTTGAATGTTGGCGAATATGACTGTTTCGAGAGTAGTGGAACTTGGTCCGTGTTTCCTCTAGTATCAGGTGACAACTCCCGGAAGGTCAGCGTTTCCATCTCGGAACTCGTCTCGGTCCACAACTGCCCCACCGTCCCCAGCACGGGAGTCCACAGGTGTCATACCTAGGATTTATACGGCTAGGGCCAGCATTGGGTTCTCCCATAGACATAAACCTCGTTCTTCTATTAATATCATTTGTATATACTGTACTATATCATACCACACATAGAACTATTGTCGCACGGTAGGCCCCAAGTTCCTACGATGGCAATGGACAGTACTGTCACTACCATACACAGGTCAAGGGCCCTTTTTTTTCCCTCGGCTTCTCGGCAGTCGTATAATCTCGGTCTCGGCGGTGCAGTATAAAGCAATGGCCTCATTCTCTACCTTCCCTCTGTCCACCGGCAAACCACAACGGCGTCACCACTTTGCGGCGATGCCTCCGAAAACATCCAAGAAGTCGAAGCACCTTGCCGGGGTGAGGAGGGCCAAAGATAAAGAAGCTCGCAAGGCCAGAAAAATCAAAAGGTCAGAAACCAGGGATGTCGGCACTCAAACCAAGTTGCGCAAAGGTACGTATAGACCAAGAGAACCAAATGGTGTTGTCACATCTGTTGTTTGGACATGTGGCGAAATGGTATTGCGAAAAAATGAAGAAAAGATATTGATATTGAGAAAATTAAGAAGTCCCAATCAAAGACCTCGTCAACCGGTTTCTCTAGCGACGCCGCGACGAGTATCGGGCGCGTAGATATCGTGCCCGCCTTGCGTTGAAAGAAAAGATCGCCGAGATTCGAATGAAAGCTAGGTCTCGTTATCGCGAGGCTAGAAGGGCAACGCGGAAAGCAAAAATGGGAGATAATCTCCGGAAGGTCCTCAAGCAAGTCCATGATCCGCAAGCTAACTCTACCATCGGCACTGGGATCGGCACGGGGCCGCTATACTCCAGTGCCAGAGACGGAGGGGTCTTCCTCAAATAACGTTGGAAGAGCTGAACGGTATGTTCTCCCTACTCTTTGATGAAAACGTAGGGAAGGAGTACCCGAACGTGAGGTGGTAGATCGCGGCCCGAGTTTATAAGGTGAGCCCTAGTGGGGAGCAGGTGCACTCGTAGGTGGAGGTGAATTACTCGCTAACGGTTTGTGTAGCATCTTCGTAACTAACGGTTATGTTGTGTTACAGGGCGCATGGGGAGGTGGATCTGAAGCGATCTAACAACAAGGGCAACAGTGGTACTCTACAGTATCTATACTTGCAGTCGGAACCGTGGATGTGTCGATCGTTCTATCTTTCTTGTATGGTCTAAATATTAAATCGGTTTAACCCAATTTCCCCGTGTACGGTGTGTCGATCTGGCGGTACGTGAACCCACCGACAAGGATACTGTACTGTACCGTACAGTTCTGCAGGAGTGTATGGGTCGGGTTGCTTTAGTTTTATTATCTACGAAACAATTCGTCTGTTGGAAAACCGTTGATATTCTTCTACCGTATTCCAAGTCAACCATGATGCAATTACGTTTCCAGAACAAACTGCCATGTCCCCTCTAAGTCGCATTTCCACTTCCACAACTAAACAACAGCCGATCCTCAAAGCATGACCTATCATACTAAAGATTACCCCTCATCCCTACCTTTCGAACCCTTCCTCCCCAATATGTTGCCCTTGTATCACACCCAGAACCTACGAAACTAGACAGCCCTTCTTCCATTTCACCTCCTATAAAATTATTATTATGATATGGCGCCGGCCATCTTAAGTGTGCACCAAATAATTTGCAACAGGGGATGCCTCGGCAGAAAAAAAAACTGTAGCCCTATATTCATTTATCATAATTAAGGGCTTTCAAGTGATTTCCAACCTTGGGTGTAGCTAGGGGGTGGGGTTGCTTCCAATATTAATTATCATACAGCTTCGTGATTTCACACTAGCTACTGTAGGAGAAAGAAAAAAAATTGGTTTTCTCAAAGTCATCCCTCCGCTCTTGGAAGTTCTCAAATCAGGTTAACCAAATTTTGAATGCCTATGAAACAGGAGCAGTATATGGTTCAGAAATTTATAAATCATTATAATCTGCAAAGTATAAATCTCATATATGTGTTCCGGCAAGCTAAATGCATTATTGTATAATAGTCTTCTAAACAAGAACATCATATTATCTTAGGGTTTTCACAACCTATCTGGTCTTGTCATTGTCTTATATCATAGCTGGAGAAGCCCAGCAAAACCCTTAACGTTGTTGGTACATGAGTGTATAGGGCTACAATGTTTTCCTGCCAAGGCATCCCCCGTTGCAAATTATTTGGTGCACTCTTAAGGCGGCCGGCACCATACCATTTTCACGCCCTTTGAGCTTCATAAACACAAACACACCAACCACCGAAAACTGGGCTAGGGGCGAATCATCACCATGGTTAAAAAGAAAAGAGCTGTCACCAGTGGCTCTCCGGAGGGTGACTTGAGTGCTCCCCATCCCGAAGTACCACCCATCGAACCCAAAACCCGGGATAAACCCGGCGCGAAGCGTCGCAGATGCGGAGCGAGAAGAGAGGCCAGGAAACGTCATGAATCCAGCGAGGAGAAGCGGCAGGAGGACATAACCGCTCCTACTGCCACCAATGGTATTTACTGCAGAGCAATCCTCTACTACTCAGATGAGCGAGGAGCCTAGTGCTAACAATTTGCAACCAGGCAAGCCCAAGCCCAGGTCCAAGGTTCAGGACGAGGAGGAGCGGGTTTCTACAAAGCTGACCGTCGAAGGGCTGGACACACACGCCGAGGAAGCAAAGCCGAAGGAGACGAAGGTTGGCACTATCGACCAGGCGACGCAAACAGTAAGGACACGCCGCAAAAGGAAAGAGACTAAGGATGCAGCAACCCAGACCGAAGCGCAGAAGCCGGAGGAGATGCCGAAAGGCAGAAAGAGAAAGCGGGGGGAATACTCCTCGTCCTCGTCCTCGTCCTCGTCCTCGGAAAGCGATGAATCCTCATCCACATCCGGATATTCGGATGATGAAACCTCCTCGTGGGGCTCGTGCGATGAGTGGGGCGGCTGGGAGCAAGGAAACAATTGGTATGAGGATCTTTGGTGGGATGTCTATGGTAGGCCGGATGAGTGAGCGCTCCCCTTTTTCACTTGTTGCTTTTTGCGTTGGTATTGGGTGATAAGAAGACTGACGATTGGGTCGGATTCTAGCTGGGCGTGGGGAATATCTGACGAAGATGACTATTAATACTTGTGAGTTTGTTCCGGGGTTTTGTGTGAGTAGGGTAATGAAACTAAGCAGGATTCGTACCACGGTGTAGGGATCAATGGTTGTAGGCAGTGGCTAGCAACCAAAATATCGCATGGTATTGTAAGGTTCAAAATCTGGTTTGTGGATTTTGAAGTCCTATTATTTAGTATTTGGTTTGACTTATAGAGGGATGTAGTTTTATTTGGGGTTTTGATGGACTCAGAGAATGGTGATAGGGTATGTTTGAAGGAGGAAGGGAAAAGTTTTCTTTCTGTATCATAATATTATTATGTAGGGAGATTTTCTCCACCTGTCTTCAGAACCTTGTCAATACGAGTAGAAACTGAAAATGAACAAACATCCAACACCATGAGATATGAATCAAACTGAACCAGTCTTAGCGTGTGAGTGAAGTGCACTGAGTGATAAGACTTTTCCTTGAGAGTGCAAGGACCAATGGATATGAACCTTGCAAATTGATTTTCTCTTCTTTTTCTTCTCAGTTTCTCTTTCTTTTGGAACCTACCAGTTTCCAATTTCTCACATTCTTTTTCCCGGCCTGAATTTTCTTTTCTCAGTATCCAGTGTAAAGCCGCCCCAGTGTTGATTGACGGACGGGCGGGAGGGTATCATTCCTCAGGGGTCGGGGTAGCCACATGGGATGTAATACCGCACTGGAATGTACCTGTAAACTGGTAATAGTTCAGATGGGGGTCATCGGATTTGAGCGAGGATATAATGCAGCCCCAAAAATTTAATGGTGTTTTTATATAAAAATTAATGATCAGTGATTCCTGTGCCATGGCGGAGTGGATAACGAGCGTGTGGGGGGGGCAGTGAATGGCGAGGAACGGGACATCAGGTTTAGAGCATGATACCATACTCGAGCACGAGAACTGGTACAGTACTCGAGTGCTGTAGGTAGAATACCATCCAGGGGTCAGTTCACGCTATCTTAGACCTGATCTACCGGGTGATCTGAGCACGGGGCGTTGTGGGAAGCACCACGGTGCATTCTCAAATACCGGTAAAGTATCATACCGGGTGCAAGTGCCCTACAAGTACTGTGAGTTACTCGTGGAAAGCAGTGCGAATGTTGATAGCGAAGGTGCTGGGAGGCGACTCTTGCAATACCGCCCGGTTTCAGAGCTTCCATAATACTGTAGAGTGAAATACCACACCAGTATCATACCCGAGTAGAGGTTTCAGCCTTCACTTTGCACCACGGTGCCGTACTCGGTACAGTACTCGTACAGTACAGTGAGAATTATACCTGCACCGTATCGTACTGTGCCCCGGGAACTACACAAGTAATCCCGACAAAAAGAGGGGAGAAAAATGGATAGAGAATTATGGCGGGTAAACCAAAAACACGGTTAAACCCTGGGATTTTCAATGTTAAAAAGCAGACGGATATATGGATAGTAAAATATCCTTCCCAATATAGGAGATTTCAGGGAGACGTGCTACCGATATGCATTTTGGTCGTCCTTATTACGACATGGAGGCTGGGTACCTGATCCATCAATTACCGATAGTATCGTACAGGTTTTTGCTCAAAGTTGACGGAGCGATGAGGAAATAGATATGTATGATACCATTATTTCATGCCAAAACCTTCTGTGAGGAGCGTTGCCGGCCTTCTGCTCGAGTACCAGTGCTCGAGTACTGGTATAAAATTTATCGTGACGGCTAGCTGTTTCGCCCGAGTGGGGAGGAGGCATGCCGTGGTGCCGGTGCTCGACATCTATCGTAGATTATTTTGCCGGAGCCGCGTTGTTGGTGATTTGACGTCATGGCGTTATTGCCCCTTACCCTTACAGGTATAATACGGTAACCCTTTTCTTTTCTTTTCTTTTCTTTTTTTTTTCGTCAATTCGCTTTCAAAAGCCGCGCAACCCACTACGAGTATCATATAATAGGACAAACTCAGGCCAAAGTGTTTTCTTACTCTTGCTTCTGTTCTCCTTCCACTCCCCCTTCTCCTTTCTCCCTTCCATCCACCCAACCGTCCAACCATCCAACCACATCAGTACCAGACCCCCTTCTAAGCATTCTCTTTCTCCGCTCGACACACGACGAACACCACAACCATTTTCCGCCACCCAAACCAAAAATGGAGATCGACTTTCCCATCCCAACGCAAAACCGATACCCGCGACTTCGCTTGGATCAAATGGAGTCCCCCCCTTCATCTCCCTCCTCCCTGGCTAGTTCGTCAACGGTTAAGGCATCCTCCTCGCCCCCTCCCTCTCCCTCGGAAGACGAGGAAGGTTCGTTCTTCCCCCAGCTCTTACCTCAGAATTTAATTCCCCAATCCACTGACAACCATCCCGACCGCAGGCTCTGACTCGGATGATTCCCTAGACCCCCTGGGCACCCTGGAATCGGACAACATAGAAAACATTCCGTGCAGCCAAAACCCCGCTCGACGCTACTACGTTCCGAGGAAGCGCTCGAGGAGAGACAGTTCGCCTACTCCCCTCCACTATTGCTCCCGGACTGGGAAAGGGAAGAGGGAAGATGAGCTACTATCTACGCAGGGTCCACCTAGAAAGAGGAAGAGGGGGAGGAAGGCAAGCGGTGAGGGAGGAGATGGTGGGGTATTGGAGGCGGAGGCTGCGTCGCGGAAGCCCAGCGACTGGGATGGGGAGAAGTGGTGGCGTATGACATATTCTGAGGACGAGGAGTTTGACAAGAAGGAGCAGGAGTTGGAGGAGCTTGCGAAGGAGGAGAAGGAGAGGAGGGAGAAGGAGTGGGTGGCGAAGAGGGAGAGGGAGGGGGAGAAGGGGGAGAAGGAGAAGCCGAATGGCGGAAAGGAGGAAAAAAGGGACGAAGAAGAGGAGGGAAAGGAGAAATTGGAGCTAGAAGGAGAGGACACAGAACTGGAAGGAGGAGTGATAATAGAGCTGGAAGGGGAGGAGATAGTAGAGTTGGAGGCAGAGGATATAGTTGAGCTGGAAGAAGAGGAGAATGGGGAGAATGTCAATGGGGTTGAAAATCCCGACAACCTTAAAGGACTCAATAGCCCCAAAGACGCCAATTTCAGGGACGAACCTGCCGGCCCACATCATTCGCGGCACCCATGCGCCAGTCGGTGATTCCTTCCACCATCCTCCAGAAGGGTTTTGCGATACAATATCGGTCTCTTGGCTCGTCACGAATATCATAACAGTGTCCACGTGCGATGCAGCAATTCTTGTTTTTTCAAAAGTTATCAAGTCCTTTGTAGCTAGCTTATTCGCCTCAAACCGATAATTTTTTTTGTTTCCCCCATTTCTTTTTTTTCTCTCTCACCATGCTACCCCGGCTCGCGGTACGGGTTGCTGTCGGGGATGGTATACGAGTACTCGAGTACAGGTGGGATGGTGAAGACGCGCTGAGTGCCTCGCGTGCTTTACGCGACGCGAGTTGGGGCCTGCACGATACCCGCCACATACGATACCGGTATACCGGTACGGTACTGTACGGTAATTTAGTATCATAGACTACGGTACTCCCACTCTGCTTGAAATTTTTGCGCTGTACTATACAGTACAAGTACGGTACAGTGGGCTTTCGATCTGTTGTGCTTTGGTCTGCTGTCCCACAATTAATCTCACCCACCCACATCGGAGTCGAGTCAGCGCCAAGCTTAGATTACCACGGATTGCACGGGTACTCAAGTACTGTACAGTATAGCAGGATCCTCCGATCTCCAAAGTCCGCCATTCCCGACAGTCAACGCTTGCCATGGGCCAGGCCGGCCCGTGGGCTTAGTGGTGGCCCATGAGGCCCATAGGCTTTTATTAGTTTGTACGAGTAAATTTGTGCCCTAAGGTGAAAGCAACAATGGTGAATATTACCAGTAGCCAAAGAGTAAGGGTTCATGGCAAAGCACCAAAAGAGGGTATCCTAGCTGTATTGGGAAAATTTGAAATGAATTTTGTTTGCTTGGTTACTAGTTTCCTCTTAGATTGTGAACTTATTATTTTATTACTACCTAGGACTGAATATCATCATCACAATACCTGATGAGACAGTGTGCAGCCACTGTCCTTCTCTTTTGTCAATACCAGCTATGAACAATTATCCAAATCCTGCTCCAGTAGAGCCAAACAACTTCTATTCCTTTGCCAATTCCACTGTCCTCACCCCCGCCAAAAGCTCTCAAAGTATGGCTACTTCATCTGTGATAAATTCTGAAATTACTATGTACTCTTGTACTAGCACTTAAGAGAAATGCAGTTACAGAAATTAAAATAGTTATAGGATTCAATAGTGCCATTCTTGTTAAAGCTTATAATTTGAAGTCTTTCACTTATGGACGGCGACAGTTTCAAACTCCGCTTTTTTTTTTCCTCTCAAAGATGAAAACCCCTAACCCACCAATCACTCGCTCTCACTCTCCCTCCCAGCCCTCCCTCCCGCGCCTCTCACCATCCATCCATCCACCACCCGCGATTACCTCGTTGCGTGGCGTCTCTAACCTTACATCTCCCATCCCCCCATCCGCTTCTCTGCACGGCACGCACACACACCAATGCACTGCTATACGGCACTCAAACTTTGTCTTAATATAAACCTCACACACACCTGGTACCGGATGCTGGCCGCTCGGTGAACCTCTACCGGGCCGGGTCCGATTATGTTGCCGCGTGATGGTAAGCTGGGGTAAGCCGGGTTCCGAGACTGGAACTGGGTGGATATCTGATGGGGTTGTATTGTATCGTATATGCACATTTGCATAGTGGATTTGATGGGAAGGGAAGGGAGGGTTCTATCTATCGGTGGGGCAATGAGGTAGTTATCGGCTTGGGGGTGAGGTGGGGGTTCTAGTTCACAGCCCACCACATCCGCTTATCAATCCCATGCAGAAAAGAAAAAAGAAAAAAGAATCAGAAAGGGAGACAAAGATATAAAGCAAAAAGCCAGTCGTGGAATTAAGCATATTTGCCCCGACCTCTTGCACAGAGAGAAATGATGAAAGGAAAAGGGATTCGGAAGAGAAAAAGGCTTAAAGGTGTTTTTCCGGTGGAGGAGAACTATCGGAATGGAGCAACGCCGGTCGCCAGTGTCTAGACTCACCGCACAGTCATGAAACCGGCCGCGAGGAGGAGTGCAGGTACCAATATGGAGCCTTCGGGAAGTATTTTCCAAGCTGCCGACCCAAACACCATTCTGTCGCCATCCTCGTCCAGTATTGGGAAGCTGGGCGCTCCACCGACACCATTAGTTGCGATGGTGATTCGGTCCGGGAGAGTGGTGTTTGCAGAAACCTCGATTCCTAGGAATGATGCTAGGTCTAGATGCATTCCCTGTTAGCAATCGGGGGGGTAGAAAAGCAGGGGAGTGGGCAAACCATCCGCATAGGGAAACTCAACAAATCCCTTCTTCGAGCAAACCTGGTACCCAAAGACCACAGCTTGCTGGATAGCAACTCGGTCGAACGCGCACTGCTCAACGTTAGCCTTTCCGTCCTCGCTGGCGAGCCGGGAGAAATGCGTAGCGCACCTCTCTAAGCCCACAATCAAATATATGCACTCCCCAATACTCTCCAACACATTTACATCCTTGCAAAAGCAAATCGCAACCTTCCTATCCCTAACAAAATCCCCAAGATTGAAAGTCTCATCGCGGTAGTACTTCTTCGGCGTACACTATCAACCCCCATCAGTTAGTCTAAAACCCCCCCCAACCGTGGAAGCCAGGAGGAACCAAAGGTGGACAAACTCTAGGATACTCCCCAACACCCAACCCCCCCAGGCACTCTACTAGGCACCCAGGCGCCTTCTTGTAATGTGCCTCACCAAGCCCTTTACTTTCAACGGCCGCCGCCACCAGGGCGTTGGCTATAAAGGCGAGCTGGGTAATTGCTCGGATGGACCATTGCTGCATCGTCACTAAAATGAAGATCAAAAGCGAACCTAAAGAAGTGAATATAGTCCGCAAAGGAAAAGTAAAACGAAAAAGACGAAAGGAAGGAAGGAAGTACTACCCTGGTAAAAGAGATCAGAATAGAGGGCTCACGGGGAGGTCGGGCTTTGGGTATTGGAGTTTTATATATGATAACGATTGTGGATCAGGGGATTCCGGTGATGATAAGCTATGACTGGTAGGAGGGGTTTATTTATTTATTTTATTCAGGAGAGGATGGGACGGAGTGGCCTACTTTTGCTGCTGCGGTGACGGGAGTGGGTGAATCTGAATACCGGGGTTTGGGAATTGAGAATTGTTTTGCTGTGGAAGGGCCCCCCCGGAGATCTGGGTTCGACAGTGTTCTGGTATTTGCTATTTAATTCTACTCCGGTAAGAACTAGACTAGGTATTATTATTGTGGGCTAGTAGACTCACGCTATCGCTCTTCCCGTGCGCATTCCTGGCGAGTCGAGTCAGGATATTCACACTGTGGGAAGTTTTTCAAAGTCCAATGTTGCTCCACTTGTCTATCATACCTCATCCTGGGTGTTTCTCTACAAATCTTCTACTCTCACCAGCCTTTAACACTCCATAACCCAATATTCTAGACGCAAAACAGCCTCTTACTCACTTCTATCATACCAGAATAAATTATCATACGATTAAGGTACATGTGGAAGGCATCTTGCACTCGCTTCTCCACCTCGCACCTCGCTTTGAGGAACTCCCGCACCATGTGTCTCCACACTCTGGGGGGGGCGCCTGGGGCTAAATGTGGGACCTAAAAAGATCTTTATGGAGCTGATGTGCTGCACTACCGTGCTAAATAGTGATTATATTTTCGGATGATGAGTCCGCGGGAGCTTACTTTACATCTTATGATACCATCATGTGCACGAACATCACAGATCACTTATTTTGATACCGTAGGTTATCTAGATATACTGACGGGACCACAGATCTCACCGACCAAACTTTAATTTAATACGATAGGGGAAAGAAAAAGAATAGTAAAGACCCTTGATAACCGTATAACTTGACCACCTAGCGCTTGATACATATGAAATGAAAAAGGAATTACTTCACCTAAACCGTAGCACCACCATATTTTGCAAAGACCTTGTCCGATGCAACAAGGTCAGTATTCATGGCCTCTTCATGGGCCTTCGACCGGATCTTGAATTCGATCGGAAATTTGAAGGGAGTGGTGGTTAGCCCGTCCATGAACGCCGTGCGCACGTCTGTGTCTAGAGGAAGTAGCTTCCCTGTCTTGGGGTCCGTAGGGACCTTCATGTCGAACGCCCAGATGAGTTTGGCGAAGAGGACGAACTATGCTGGGTCAGAATCACAATCCACATTGCCCAGATAAGGGTGGGTAGCTCACAAGCGTGTTCCTGGCAAACCATTGACCTGGGCAGATCTTTCGGCCGAGGCCGAAACCATACTGTTCCTTGCGACCAATTTCGGCATCCTTTTCGGCGTCAAACTTTGTGCCAAACCGGTTCCTGATGTAGCGTTCTGGCATGAAATCTTGAGGCTTTTCGTAGACGTTTTCATCCATGTTCATTGCCCTATCACCCGCGTTAACATTTGGACAAGAGGGTGGGTAGGGTAGCTTACCATTGGACCTGAAACAGGACTGTTCCTTTGGGCATGAAGTATCCTTCGTACCAATCGTCTGTGCTTGGGTGTCAGGAGTTTATTTTCTTGCTTATGATAAATGATTGATCGAGATGAGCTACCTTTCATGAGCAGATGAGGGGCACCATATGGTAGCGGAGGTCTCCATCGAAGAACCTGGGAGATGGTTAGATGGCATCTGAAGGACCTAATAACTTTTCCATACCTCGTTGACACAAGCTTCAATGTACGGCATTTGGTCACGGTCGTCAAGAGTGGGCAATCTCGATGTTCCACATATTCGGTCGACCTCTTCTTGAGCTTTCTTGAGGACATTCGGGAATGCCAGTAATGCCATCATGAAGTCAAGAGCCTGGGATGCAGTAGTGTCGCTTCCGGCTTCCATCTACAAATGAGTTAATTTCAGTTCAGAAACTAAATTAACTAAGACGACTCACCAAAGTTGCACAAACATATGCAATTCGCTCGTCGCTAAGGCCGTGCTTTGGTTTATCGTCTATCAATTTTTCCACAAACGTTCCATATCGCTCTCCCTTTTCCATTCTTGTTTTGTTTAGGTTGAGGAGTCTAAAGTAGAGTTTTCTGTGCATGGCACGAACATTTCGGGCATGGATTCTCCAGGGTGACACGATGTCAGGGAGCCATTTCAAGAACGGGAAGTGGTCGACGGGTGGACCCGTCAGTGCCAAAATCTCCGAGAACTCTCTTTGCACAGTCCAAAGTTCAGTGACCTCCGGATCGTCGTAATCCTTTGGCAAGACACCAAATACTGACTCCAAGATTACAGCCGTGGCCATGCGCATGGTGTGTTCGTAGTATCTCTCTGGACTTGTTGCAATCTTCTTTAGCAGAAGCGTTGATTCAGCGCTTTGCCAAGGCAATATCTGCTCCACCTTTCCGGGGCCCATGAACTGATGGTATTGCGCACGGTAGTTACGGGAGGTCTCGCCGTATGGCATGTAGATGATATGGGTCTGGTCCGGGCAGACAATCTCAGCACCAATGTGAGGTAAAGGCCGGGATGAATAGATTGCGCCACGTTTATCATACAACCTAAGGGACAAATTAGAAAGGCTCATATCCAAAAGTATTTGAAGAGTATCCACTCACTCCTTGAGAATCTTTACATCGCTGATTAGGACGATGGTTTGCTTGGCGATCTTGATTGAGTAAATACCGCCATATTGCTTTGCCCATTCCGTAAACTTTAAATATGGCCTCTCTTGTGGTACGAGGTGCATGTTTCCGAGAATTGGTAGTGTAGGTGGTCCTGGAGGAAAGTTCTTGCCTCTTGAGGTTCCTTTGGCAAAGTAGATTATAGTTGCTATGAAACTTGCTAGACAGACTCCCAGGGCGAGCCCCGGGGCAGCAGTCCAAAACACGGGAATGGCCATATTGTGCTATATGAAAGGCAGATGGCCCAGCAATTTTGATCGGACCAGAACCCGCAGAGCCTTGAGGTCCTTGGGGGTTATATAGAAGGGGGGGGCAAGTGGATGGGACTAGATCAAGTGGAGATGGGCCCGCGCTACGTGAGAAGGGGTGCTACAGTCGTTGGGTAGAAACTTCTCTTCTACCCCCGTTATCTCCTAAACGGAACGAGGGTTTTTGGGAGTGGTTACTCTGATATTTTTTAGACACCCTATAGAAGCCAGATGCCCAAACTTGAAATCTCGCGCAATAGTCTGCATAAGATTGGGCACACATTGCAAGCCTAGTTGTCAGCTCAATTATACCTCTGATATATCATATAAATATTTTCGAAGAACCTTCCGTATAAGATCCTTGAGTTTCACTCAGCGGGACCCAGCTTGGGAGATGATATGTTTCCCCCAGCCTGAGCGCCAAGAGTCTAGTTCCGCTACCTGCATATAGTACGGCGTTTCCCGATAGTCCTGCGAAAGGTTCCTGCTTACTCGGCTTTTCCGGGAATGGTTACGTGATGAGTAATCTATCCGGTGTATTGGGCAGTGATTTTCGGAGATATCATCCAAGTATGGGACACGGTCTCTTGTAGACAAGTCCTACAGACCAGAGTGAACATATTAGCCCGCGTTTTCTAGTCAAAACTATGACATAGGTTCTCAACCGGATGCTCCATGAGGAGTGCGTATTTTGGGTGAATACGGAGGCAATGGTGGATATCAACTAGCTGGCCTATTTCCCCTAGTGGGCTAAGTTATGGCTGTAGAAACCAGTGTCTCTGATCGTTTCCCGTGTGGTAATAAGGATATCAGAGAGGCTCAGGTATCAGTGTCAAAATAGTCACTATCCCAACACCCTTCACAACACGGAGACCGTCCCACGAGTCCCGACCGTATCAGATATTTTAAAACTCTTGCTTCAAGGATTCTTGCCTGACCCTGTATGCAGAAGTGCTTAACTCGGAGAAGCCGAGAGGGCTCGAAGCAAGGAGATAGCATCGGTTCCACGATTGCATCTACTCTACATGGTGTTTATCCCAGACAGGCTCTTCTCCAACAGAAATGCAAGCATCAAGCTCGCATTTTAGGCCATCCTGCTGGGGGGGGATGAGGAGTTCTGGTCGTATTATCGTCCTCCCCGCAACCGAGGAATTGGGCGGGACCCCAAGGATTACAGAGCACCTCAGGTACCCTCTACCGGGTAGGGATCGTGTGTAGGGCTCTGTGGGGCTTTTCTGGGCTCAGCATTTGGGGGGCCCTGATCGCGATAACGAATCCAGGTTAGACCTATTTATCAAAAGCATGCACCCGAATCGCAGACCCTGGTATTGGGCGCTCACCTCTCTAGAACGCTTAGCCGTCCCCAATTGCAGTTCCCCTTAAATAAACTGATCTCCCTGAATCTGGCCCTAGCCGAGGATCTGTGCTCAATACCTTTGGCTTTGTTGCCTTAACTATCATGTGTTTAGTTGGCTTGATCGTAGGATATGATACCTATTATAATTCTGCCTTCAAGTTTCGACCGAGTCGAGAGTGACAGCACTTAACACACCGTGGCGATAAGGATTATATTTTCTCTAAATTCGTCCCCCATACCGCGGCCGGAGCATAGCAGTTACCAGTGTTTCGTGTTAGGTGGCTGCGCCAAGCGACATTAGAAAAAAGGGACAGAGTAGACGATCTCCTTCTTGGATCAACATTGTGACACCAGTGCGGTACAAATGTGGGAATTTCAAGTAACGTTGTTCTTAACAGAATCCTGTTAGTCGCCTATCAGTTGTCGAAACTAACCTAGAATTTTGCATAACCCTAACCCTTTCAGTGCTCGAACAGAAAAGAGCACCTATGATATTAGAGGGAAAAGGTGACGAAAACATTTAGCTAGGTTTATCACCTCCAAAGTAAATTCCCTGACTTCACCGGATAGGGAAAGGTTGTGATTTTAGTGACCAAATGAGGCTATATCCCATACCAGACCGTAGGGCCCCAGGGCACATGCATTCTGGGCCTGTGAGTTATGAATAGAGAAATGAATTAGATAAATTCATGTGCCGAGCTTTCTCATAAATTAGAGGGGACCTGAGGGCTCATCACTAGACAAGCTGTTGAACACCCATAATCAATCTCTAACACCATTGCCCACTGTTCCATGATGCCGTCGACACATCTTGTACCAAATTCTCCCAGACCAATAACGGCTAAACCAGAAGGTTCCGTATACCTGCACCATAGCTGACCAGTATTGTACATAAGAATGCTATACCTCTTCCAGCATCACCCAATTCCCCCTCCATTTCTTCCTTTTGGTTCCCAAGTCACCCTCTCCTGATCTCCCAGGTGGCACTAGACCCATCATCCCCTAACCTCTCAAAAATCCATCGCCGCAACACCTAGATACCGGTACGTAGATCTCGGCCCTAGGAGCAGGATAGAACATGTATTTACATAAAATGTTCTAGGAGGCTTCCGACCGGATACAAGAGAAGATATTGGAAATCCCCCAAAAGCAGATTAACCGGGATGAGTAATGAGGGGCCCCTGATTCCGATATGAACAGTAGTGATGAGTGACATGGGATGATAGTTCTTATGTACACACCGAATAGCCTATCATACCAAAGAACCCGTATAAAGCGAGCATGGGAACAGACACCAGTGGCAGGATTCCCATATATTTGGCAGTGGCGAGTCTCTATTCGTCACGAGGATAGAGAGAGGCGAGTTCCCTATGTCAGGTTCAGGACGACGGGCGGTGAAAAGTTCGTTCCAAGCCCAACACCAAAACCCCCTCCTTTCCCTCTTATTATCGCAAATCCTAATCTCCTCGAAAACCTAACCTCTACCCGAGCTCCCCTCAGAAGGATATCCCTGATAACATGGCTGGAGATACAGAAACCTCCTCCTCAGTTGCCCTCGGGCATCCGCAGTTCTCCGCTTTTCCACGTCACCCACGGTAGTGACCAGATGTTTTTAAGTCCGTCGAGTCCGCTTTATTGCTTCTCTTCGATTCTATCGGCTGTTTCGAGGGCCACTCAGGGGGTGATATGCTGGAAGCTTCTAAGGGTGCCCAGAGCCCGTACACACATTAAAAGATCCCAGCGCACCATTCTAGAGTGGAGAAGCGTAGCCATATCTATGTGCCGTCTACTCTGAAACCTCATCCTGCAGAATCTTGGAAGGTGGGTGGAGGTTGGCTTGGAGGATACTCCACGTAGATTGTCTTCGAAAGATTTCCAGTGATTTCTTCGAAACTCGCCGTACATTAGTTCATTATATGTCAAAATTCTGTGCATGAAACCAAGCGAGAGGGGAACGGGTGGCCGGGATCACTCTGCGTAGCCAGCTGGCTCAAACGCTCGAGCATCTCATCTGGTACCCCGCACTACCGACGTAACGATGGTGGGGGCACCTGCCAGCGCTGGCGCTCGCTGGGTAGACTCCTGTCCCCCCGGAAACCGAGAAAATAATCCGCTTCGCTTGTGCCTAGGAGGGACAGGCGGAAAGACTGGCTCCGATGGGTTTAATTTTCCCCTCGCTACCCCGTTTTCCAGATGCAAGGAATGACGTTCGCTTGGCTGAGTTTCATTGCTTCATCTAGTTTCCATTTTCAGGTGATGAGCTGTCCCTTCGGTCCACAGGTTAAAGCTTAATCGGATACTCGAACGTCTTGGCGGAACTACCCGAATCTCTGCGTTGGCTCCGTTAAGCTCCATAGAGCTCGGCGGGGGAGGTGTCTAACCCCCCATACTCTAGTAGTGGTCGCGGAATTTATCTACGGCACGCCTTAACTTTTAACCTGCCATTTTGCCCTGCTAAAAGATATCCCAGCTTGAGAGGTTAAGTTTGCTCGCTGTTGGGATGATGGGTTCGGGATTCCAGAATGGTCGATGCAGATCACCTAAGTTAACTGTTGGCAATGAGGGATTGGTATTTGAAACGTCTTGGAGCCACTACTCGAGTACCGGTAGCAGAACAGTCTCCAGGGTCTCAA
This sequence comes from Tuber indicum, assembly GCA_006112555.1. Classification (NCBI taxonomy): domain Eukaryota; kingdom Fungi; phylum Ascomycota; class Pezizomycetes; order Pezizales; family Tuberaceae; genus Tuber; species Tuber indicum. The sequence goes on from VBSK01000224.1 coordinate 64,627, forward strand.
ATCCCTATAATAACTCACCAGAGCGGCGAGTACTGTACTGTATGGTAGCCCGGAGGGATCGAACAGGTTACTGGTCATATTCCGCATGGGACCTCAATGACCGTTAAGATGTAGCTCAGGATACCGTACAAGTACAGTACAGTACCGGTACAGCACAAGTATTCGAGTACCGTACCGTACTGGTTGGATAGTGGAGACGGCTGTAGACCAACACCGACTCCGATCCACGTTCCTCGGGCTGCCATCTAAAATGAGAGGAAATATCCACCAAGTTCGACCAAAATCCACAGACCAAAATCTGGTATTCGATCGTTTTCCAGACAGTTAACTCCTCTCAAACCCCCTAAAATGAAAATGGTCCCTAGAAAGCGCTTCCATCAAAGTAGGAAGTGAAGAGAAAGCTCCAATGTCGGCCGATAAATTCCCGAACCGTACTCCACCGCGGTAACCAACTCCCAGCTCCCATATCCGCAGAGTTCACTGTGAGGAGTTTCTTGACAACGATGCTCCCCTCGCTAGAGACCTCACCCAACCACAGGGCATTCGTACCTGTGCGATAAGATAAGCTCAATTCCTGGGCGTTCAATTGGCCGAGCCTCAAGGCTTTTTAGCCAATCACAAGCTGTGAGATTGATGCCAGGGCAGATAGCGCCCGAAACCTTATTGGGCTCTCAGAGTTTTCCAAGAGTTGCTCGCATCCAACCATTTCCTTAATACCGTCAAATCCTAGTCAGCCATGTTACGAGGAACGCGCCGGTTGGTCTTTAGAGAAATGTTCTGTCGCCCTGCAAGTTGTTAGGCTGCTAGCAGGGCTTCGCCCCAGCGCTTTTCTTCTCAACTGACAGCAATCGTTGGCTGCGAGATTTCAACCATCCGCACTCCTGCAAAGCACTTCGTTCAATCCAGTTCATATGTAGGTGTCAGGGGAGAGTCCCCCTTTCAGAATTGAGAAAGGTGTATACCAAGCTTGACTTGCTAGCCGAGAAGGCAATAAGTTCGGAGGGGGCAGCCTCACTGTATCTACAATTGAGCTTCCCCTCGTTTGCTACTCCCCCCATTCTTATGATCATTGAACTCTAGTTATTACCGAGAGAATGTCTGCGGATCTAGGACTTGCTCTTGTTTCTGATCCAGATGGAGATCATTCCGCAGATCTAGTATTCATTCACGGGCTCGGCGGCCACCGTTCCCGCACATTTACAAACAAGCACTCCGAATTCTGGCCCCCCTGGCTTACTCAAGCGATCCCTAAAGGTCGGGTGTGGACTTACGGTTATAACGCGAAAGCGATTCTGGGTTCCGAGGATGATCTGTCACTTCATGCGACGAAACTCTTGAGAGCGCTGGTCGCTGATAATGTTGGGCGAAAGGTTGGTTCACACCCCCGCCGTTTACCTTGAGACTAATATAATGAGGATTAGAAAGGGAAAAGTAGCAATCGCGACAGACCATCGCGGCCTGTGATTTTTCTTGCACATAGTCTTGGAGGAATTGTGGTGAAGAAGGTCAGTCTATGTTCCCACCATTGTTACAGAACCCTAGTTTAATGGGTTTTGGATACAAAGGCTATGGTTATTGCATCGACTCCAGGGCAATCCTGGTCCTATCTGTTCTCTACAGCTCCAGCAGTAATTTTCATGGGCACGCCTCATCGCGGGTCGTATTGGGCGCAAAGGCTCTTCATGGCAACGGCATTAAGCCAGGCCTTCCTTCCGCGTTCCGAGTTCCTTCATGTGCTGCGAGATCGGTCGTCGATGCTTGCCACACTGGCAGAACAGTTCAACAGTGTTTGGGGCAGAAAGCAAGTTTTATGCTTCCGCGAGACTGCACGAGTGGGCGGCATTGGGATGGTACGACGCACCCACTTGAATATCTACACATGGTCGTGAGTTAATATTTAGCTGGTAATTAGATCGTAGAACCCAAATATGCGGTGACAAATTGCCGAAAAGAAACTGTTATCGACGTCGTAAATTGCGATCACCACCAGATTTGCAAGCCAGAATCTATGCAGAGCCCGCTATTTCTGAGTATCGTGAAACACATTGAGCTCTTCCTCAAGAGCTCAGGTCCGTCCAGCCCAGGGCTGAAGCCTCCGAAGACAAAGCCAAATGAGAAACACAAAGCCCATTCAACGGTCAAACCAGTCGAAAAGTCAAAGCCTGTCGGGAAGGCAAAATCGGCGCAGAAGGAAAAATCGAAGGAGAGGGCAAAAAGGACCAGGCCGGTCGAGAAGGTGATAACAGTTGAGAATATCACGCCAGTCATTTCATTCAAACCTCCAAAGCCGCCCAAGGCTAGGAACATGCTCGTCAAAGCCAGACCCCTCCCGAAACCACCGAAATCGCAATCGACTCCTCAAAGCCCGCCACACCCAGCACCAAAATCAGCATCAGTCCGATCACTACCAATATGGGCGCCCTCAGCCCCGCCCCCTCCTCCACTACCACCGACGCGGTCATATTCTGCTCCCAGAGCGAAGAAATCAGAACCTGGTGAGCGCTGACATTGGTGATATCCTTGCCGTGCCAGTCTAATAGTAATAGGTCTCTTGTTACGATACCTTGCCGGGTGCTAGGGTTAATCAATCCTCAAATCACACACACTCTCTCTCATCTCTCTCTCTACTCTCGCAGCAGGTCTGCAATATATTTCATCTGTACCTCTTACATCCTACATATCGGATCGGAATCTTCTTACGGGAAATGTTAAATAAATTGTACTTGTGGCCGGGACAACTCACAGATTGACACTACAGCTACTACAGCACACTGTCTCCTTCATTTATTAATAGTGGGGAATTCGGATATATATTGCGATTAGGCAGGAAAAAATTTTAATGATAAATACAATAAGAATGCCATTCATAATCCCTTAGTCCGCTGTATGCTACGTCTAAGTCTGGTCAAGAAAGCAACCAGATTTGGAAAGCACCCTTTCCTTAACTGGGAATGAGGTACTGGAGTTTTCAACTGAGATCTATTTCACCTACCGTAATCCTTGGGCGCCCCTGATAGACTACTCGTACGAGATACCGGTAGGCGGAACAAAGCTAGGGGTCGTCTGGCCCAATTCTGCTGGCAATGGTTGGAATACTAGAATAGCGAGTGATGTAGCATGATCCAGAAGAAGCTCGCTTAGCCCACGGATGTGCAGGATTTCCTGTGGGGATTTCCCTAAATAGACCGGAGTCGTCGGACAGTATCCTATTTTAGGTGACATGCGCACGGGGCTGAATGCAAGGGGTTGCTTTGGGGCTTCACGCCATTGAGACTTGACTGGCGGCCGTATCTTACCATACAAGTACTTCGCCAAAAACTCTTTGCGATTCGCCATCGGATTCTCCCCGTGAATCGTGTTATCAGCCCACGATAATTTATGTTTTGTTCGGCAAGTTAATAGAATTGCGGGGACCGGTTAGTGGGGTCAAGCAAGGCCAAAGCGTTCAGGCTATTCGAGTACCGGTATCTACCGTACAAGGACCGGGCAGTGCAGTGTCGGAAAAGCGCAAATCCTTCTCAAGAAATTTCTTCTTTGAATCCCTAGATTAGCGACCTCACGGAGACGGCAAATCGCAAGAGTTCTTACGGCACCGTACCGTGCCCGTAAAGTGAGCGTATTTCACCGTTTTTACTATCATACATATGCTAGGAGCTCAAGGGTTAAAAACGTAGGGCATAACCCCACTACACTTTGCTGTTTCATACTCGTGCGCCTAAGCTAAGAATTGGTTTCCCCATTTGTGGTACTTGTAGTGAGCGTGGACCGGTACGTTTCCACCAAAGAAGTACCCGGCATAGTGTATGGATATTGCGCAACTAGTCCGTGACCTCAAACATATAGGAAGGTTCACCATCATTTCATCTGTTCAATAATGCCCAGTGGAAAAAGTCTTTCTACAACAATCAAAACCGCTATTTTTGCCCTTCATGTGTGCTCAGGAATGACCTTTGAACAGCAGTCAGTCTACCTTCAGGTGAATAAAGGAACAGCAAGACAGATCTCCAAGTTCTCCGCTATACTTCTTTGGTGGAAAAGTACCAGCCCACATACACTACCACAAATGGGGAAACCAATTCTTGGCTAAGACGCACGAGTACAAGCTTGACACTCCCAGAGGCAGTTAATTTACAAATACTTTACCAAATAATATTTCACTAACTTTAGAAATGGTTATCTACACTCTGGGCGGAATCTCTTAACTTTGATTTTTGACTGATGAAACAAGGCATATGTGATATCTGTAAGTTCTGTTTCACCCTCAGCACCTTTTTCCCCCCTTCCATTACCTTTGCGCATTCATATATGTTACCCAAAATGTCAGGACATGATTGGCTAATATTATAAAGTAACCTGATGCAACTTCCTAGTATACAATACTCGTTATTATAAAATCACCCTTTTAACTTTGAAACCTCCCAGGAGGTACTACGAGTATAATTTACGTTGTAATATTGCAGCGATTGTCTTGGGCAGTACGCGAAAAAGGTATCATAGGAAACACTAAGGCGGAATCAACAAGCATTATCCTACTATTCCTTATCCTACTGCTGATGCTGGAGCGTCTTCTGACTCTTGACTTAGAGGGGCGCTCAGTGGCTCACTTATGATTAGTCATGCGAGTGAAATGATATTCCACAACATTCCCCCTGCCGATTACTACTGAGTATGCTTTGTGGCGTATTTCGATATATTCTTTACTAAGTGCCAAGTTAAGAGCACTTAGGTCAAGTCAGGAAATCCTCTCTTTCTTGCTATTGAATACTTTGCAAGAACGATAATCATTATCAACTCAGCAATATTGCGGGAGTGCAGCTATCAGCATACCGCTAGGTAAGAAGGAGTATAAAAAGTCAGCGAGCGGGCACCGATGACCTCCCAATACCGTCATTCATACAACCAACAAACCAGGCGTTCGATGTGGCCATTACCCTCTATAACACCCCGCTCAAGGCAATGTGGATATCTAGAAGGAAGCCTTCTTCTGTATTTCCGACCATGCCATTGCTATCTATTGATTCCGCTTTCGTCCCCTTCTCCCCTCCTTTTGTTCCACTTTCAACCCTGCTCGGCTTGTCAGAGATGCCTTGCTGTTGCTAGGCGCAGGGGTTAGGACAGAAGGAAGAAGAGATCTTCTTTGATTTGTTATGATATCAGGTCGGGCTTTTCAGGTAAACTGTACTATGCTGTACAGTACATTATGCAACCAGCCTCCATCCTCCGCACTCTCATATATTACCCAACCAAGCTACAACACTCAAGGTGGCATACTATTTAATTTATCAATCCTTCGGTATCTAAATCCTGATTGTAAACTGACAATGTTTGCTCCTTAGCAGAAGGTGTATTCATGAATTTGAGCCTCGAAATTCCTCTTATGCTTCTTCATTCCGCTTATTCATTTTTACAATGAATAGTGGCGAGACATTAGTCAGGCTCTCCCCGTAGTCTCCCCCCATCCTTCATCAGCCCTTCCTATCCATTAAGTTACCACTTCCGGCGGGCCTGTCACATGGGACAAAGCCAGTTTTTTTGTGACCATAGCTAGAAGCTTGCTTTTGTCTCTCCAACCCAGCCCGAAATATCTGTTGATCACCCTAGTCTGACCATAGAACACTAAATACTATGGTATCATAACACGATGTCATAGAATAAATTCACTGCGCTAGCTGGGGGCTTCGGGGCAGTTTACCCCGACTTCAAGATCTTATCATAAGTTCGCCGCACAAACTCCGTTTATCTAATGATCCAGACATGTGACTACAGTAAGTGCTGCCCGTACATTATATTTAGGTTATGATATCATACATGGCACGGATATCATACTCGAGTACGGTGGCAGCGGCTCAACTACTTGCATGACCATAGCTAAGGTATTTGCGATTCATAAGATCAATGTAACCACTGCAATGCAGTGCCCGTGTTCAGTCCCCAGCTCCATCTCGATAATACCATCCATCATCGACTCCATCGGTCCCTGCGCTCTCCGCTGTACCGGAGGACAAAGCCGGGGGCACATCCAGGGAGATCCAGCAACTGACCGGAAGCCTAACAAAACTAACGCGGGTCTCCGAGGACTCGGTCAAGATAATACTCACCACTCGCCTGCAGAGAAAGCCCCTCCCCACCACGGGCTAGCTCTTTGAAGGCGCAGGAATAAGCTGCGCCTAGACGGCAGCGTAATTTAGTCAGCCAGATGGACGGGAAGAGAGACGACCCCTCCCCCTCTCCAGATTTTGCACCCACCATTTCACCGCAGAGGCTATTGCGGCTCTACGGGAGATGTCTAGCGGTCGAGTACTTCCAAAGATGATCGCTCCTGAGGGCAAATGTATTTTTTTCTGGTGCGCCGAATAGGTTCTTGCTGCCGAACCTTTATTCTCTCATGGGAAAAAGTGAGAGCTTCCGGGGTGCCATGGCCTCGACACCACGGAGCGGGTGCTCATGGAGGTGGGGTTTCCGCACATTCCTTGACAGGTGGCACTGGTGTTGTCGGAGTTGCCTTAGTTCTTCCCGGTTTCTTCTATTGGATGTTTTGGGCTATCTAATGACATTGTACCAGCTGCATTAGAAGTGTGGGTTCGGGTTCGCTGGTTCGATTGTACCCTACTTTTTTTTACAAGCGATATAAATTTACCTGCGTCAGTTTGTGGAAATCTCAAATGGCTAGGGTTGACGAATAGTTTACTTGAAACCCGCATTTCCGTGATTTCACAATAGTGTCCGCAATCCCATCCAAGCCATAACGTGACGCTCGAGACACCCCGGCACTTACATTTATCGGAAATGCAAGCCGCGGAGAATCGGTATGGTATTGTAAATATTTGCATTGCACTAGCACACTATTCGCTCACATACCTCTCACTCTTGCGATCATAAAGTGTCACTCGCTAGCGATCAGCTTGTGTTCAAGACAAACAACCAGTAATAAACGAGCCACCACCCTCAAACATTAAATTATCTGAAATGGACAGTTAGACAGCTCCAAATTTCCCTTCAAACCTCCCATATCCCCAAAACCCCACATTACCAGCATGGACCAGCATACAGCCACTCGGCAAAATTCTTCGTGAAACGGAGCTTCCCCCAACCGGAGATTAAGGTGACCCAAGGGGGGGGTGGTATTGCGCAATTGGGGTCTGTGTGGGGGAGGGGTTCATTCCAGGGGCAAAATCCCAAAATCCCGTTTCACAGGAACCTTCGCTGACTAAATGCACTCCCCACCATGCCACTCTAATTCACCGATCAAGTAGACTCTAACCACCCTCCTCCCTCACTGATACCCAGTAGCCCTCGCTTAATCACCATCACCACCGGCATGCCCGTGCACATGCTTAGTACAGTATATTCAAGTACTTCGCAAAATCATTCGCGACGGCAACGGCACGTTCGAAATGGGCCCGCCCAAGATCTCGATTCTGATGTTGCGCGAGCGCCGGTTCCAGGTTCGCGGAACCGCGCATCTGTACAAGTAGTCAGTACAGCAGTTGCTTGGCAAGGAGGTCTATGTTAGAGAAGCCTAATGAAAGCACTAAAGGACGAAGCGGTGAGAATGAAATCGCTGAGAGGCTACGCGCAAGGGAACGCGAAAGGATAGTGCACTGAACGATCGTCAAAGACGGTAGCAAAGGACAGGAAAGGAGATAAATACACCTCCGAATACGGTACTTGTACCGTAAAAACTCGAATAGCTAAACAGACCATGTGCTAGGTACTGTACTTGTAACTGTAGTCCAAAATTTCGCCGTCCGAGACAAATGAAAAAGAAGAAAGAAAGAAAACACTAGACCTTACTAAATTTAAATTTAGGAGAGGCAACTCCAACTCCTAGCACGTGGTCCGATCGCTCAAGTTCCTACGCTAGGCTGACAGCTCCAGGAACTCGACGAACTTTAAAGAAACACACCATCCCGACAAATTATGATCCTCCGCGATCACAAACAATCTCTGATAGAACTATCCTGATATCTCATGATCCCCCGCGATCCCTAAGCCTGTGCCCTATGCCGGGTGCCGGGTGCCTAATGGTATGGGGTGTGAAAGCAACAAACCACTATCATAATATGATATTATCATACCATGTATCATACCCATTCACCACACACCTCAAAGCTGCATGCCCTACAACCGCTTCCCTACCCAAGGGCATGGACTATAGGCGACCCCACACATGTGCTCTTCTACCGTATGATAAGTTACCTTCGAGATCTCGGTTGCCTCGTGGCCTGGTGTTTATATGAAGTCTTCTCAAAGTGAACACTAGCACACACTTCGACCCGCTCCTCGCTACCGCGACGCCCGAATGCCAGATCACGCCCGAACCTAAGACCGTGCTGACGTCCTAGGCTGCTTTCCGAGAAGCGTCGACGTGGTCTCCCGCTCCGGTGCCGTGCTCGTGCTCGGCGGTTTTGGGGATACTGGTGGCAAGAGTTGAGGTTATGTGTGATGCGCAGAACTAACTAACCTCTCACCGATCCCACCCACAGCGATTCCCATGGAATCGATTCTCTAGGAAACCGCCTCTTTGGGCAGACTCCAATCTAGGGTTCGGTAGTGCCAGGCTGCCAGCAGTGGACGCGGGCATCCCCCCGGCAGCCTTCTCGCCAACCCCCACTCCCCTGCCGCGAATGCTGCCCCGCTAACTGCCTCGCCAACTCTCGTGACACTGGCGGCTTTACCCGCGACCTCTCCATCGCCGTTAGCTATCCTCCCCGTAACCTCCGAGAACCTTGTCTCCTCATCGGGATCAACCCTATCCTTCTACTCCAGCCATTGCTCCATCGCTCCGGAAAACTTGTCTGACAGGGTCACCTTTGCGGAGCGCGCCGCCGTCGCAACGTCACCCCCGCGCTATCAGCTCTTTCTTCAGGAATCCGTGCTCCACCAGAATCTCCTCGAAGCGCGGTAAGTGCGGAGAGGCTGGTTGTATGGCGAGCTCCATGAAGCCGGTCTGCTATAGCTGCTGTCGGAGACTGGGAGCGGGGTCGTTACTGGGCTTGTTGACGGGAGGCTTGGGGTCTGCAAGAGAGGTGGGCATCAGGGGGATCGTCGGGGGGGTATCAAGAGGAGGAATCTGGCTCCTGTGGGGATGGGGGATGTGCTGGCCACTGGCGGGGGGGAGGGGAAATCCTTGAGTGTGCTGGCTGTTAGAGGAATTTTGTCTTGTCCACTATTCGAACGACTGCTATTATACGTTGAGAACTGAGAGGAGGAAGGTCACTGTGAGGTGGCCGCGCCCCACGGGGGAGGGCCATATTGAGGGTTTGTACTGAATGAATTACCGGTACCCAAAGCATGGTATTATATGGAATCAAAATGGCAGAATATTTCGCAAGTTGAAGCCCACCACCACGTTTAACTCAACTCAACTATTCTTGCAACGGACACCATATTCCCCCGCGCTAATCCGAAACCGGATAAAAAACTAAAATTTACAATATCACAGCTTTGCCCCCGTCATCATCGCCACCACCACCATCAGTACCAAATATACGCATACCAATAACACAATACCGTACTCTCGGATGCAAGTACCTTCCCACCTGTTTTCCTTCCCACCTTACAATATGATACCCCATCCCTCCAATCATGAAACCGCGCTCTACGAATGTATATACCCCATCGTTTCAAATGCCTGCACGGGCAGAGCCATTCTATTTGAAATGAAAAGAATAAATCCCCCTCCCTTCCACCTCAAGCCCGGAGGTGGGTGGTCAGTGAAGCTGGGCTGGGAAAGAGTATGAAGCAAAACTTCGCCTCCTTCTTCAATCCTTTATTTTTCGCTTCGACAGCCGCAGCGGTACTCTTGCATCCTGCTCATGTGATCGGGTGGGATCGAGACCAACAAGCAAAGAAAGAAAGCCAGTGAGCAAGAGGGAGGGCGGTTAAAAATATTATATTTTGTTTTAGGGGTCGAAGGGAGTTTTTTTCAAGAGGCTTGGTATTGGTCTTTTTACTCTTACTACTTCCGGTGAGCACGCTAGGGGTTTGTGGGAGTAAAGAGGGGGGGGAAAGAAGGCGACGGTGGAGCACAGGTAAATTACTTTAACCCACAAACACCGCAAACAGGGAGAGATAAAGAAGGAAGGAACGCTAGGCTGGATCTCGACTTCAAAAATTGTATCGCCATTATTCATAGTACTAGGGAGCGTCAATACTATCATACCACCGCACCGCCAACGTTACCGCTTTGTCGCCGGCTGCAAACCACCAAGCAGACAAACCGGATACTTACCGACGGACGGGGGAACCCCGCTCACGACAATTCACGCAGTGTCACCACCACCACCACCACCACTAACACCACCATTAAGCTACTAAACAATCTAACAAAGACCCACCAAAATGTCAATCTGGGCCTCCAAACCTACCCCGCCAACACCCCCGCTCCACACGACCGGAAAAACTTACCACTCAACCCTCCTCCTCCTCCTCGCACACTCCCTCGAACCATTCCCAGCACCGACGCCGGACCCTGGCCAAATAATCGAAGTTCCCTCGCTCCTGCCGCCGCCCCCGCACCGACGCACATTTCCAGCTGCGTCCGCGCCCTCGCGTGGAAGGAGCACCCGCGAGTCGGTGAGGAAGGACAGTTCCTGGTGGGAGGAGCACGGCGGTGAAGCGCTCCGGGTGAGGGAGGAAGTGGACGACCTCCAGCATGACTTGAGGCTCGCGGCCCGGTTGCAGAATCGGGTTTTGGAAATTGAAGAGGGGGGGAGGAGGGCAATATGGGGCAGCGGGGCACCACTAGGGAGCGCGGAAGAGATTAAAGTGCTGAAGAAGGAGTGGGAGGGAGCAGTCGCGGGGGTTGTTGCGCTTTCGTAAGTTCTCCTACTCTCTCCTTTCCCTCACGCTTGTGAGCGGGGTGTTGATTGATGCGTGGCGAAATAGGCGACGTAAACAAACCGCTACAACACCCTCTACACCTCGAACACCACTCCCAGCAATTCCCTCCCCCGACGCGTCAACAGGATTACCCACCCCCCGCTCAAGCGGAACTCCACGAATTTCTGAGGGCTGGTTCAGGGACAGTCGGCGGAGCCTTGGTTTCGACACATCGCCTTCGGTAAAATCGCAGGAAGTATCTGAACACCGTAAACGGAGGAGCGCTGGGAACGGGGACGTGCTTACCCCACCACCATCCCCGCCACCTCTATGTAGTGGAGGAGAAACGCGGGAGAGGGATAGTGCGGCAGAGTTGCCAAAGTTCGAGTACATCCCTATTAGGGTACCACCTTTGGTTAAGTATCCCATTTGAATAGGCAGCTTGGCGGGGGTTGTGGGTTTATGTTAGATGGGGATGAGTCGGGATGGAGCGAGAGTTTATAAACGGGGCGTTGGGGGTCATTTTGTGATTTGTGCATATCTATCATAGGCTAGACTGGGTGGGATGGATAGGATTGGGTGGGACGGGATATTGCGATATCCTTTATTATATTTACCAAATTTGTTTATTATCTGGGGGGGGTTCTACAATACACTAGATTATATGATAATTCATCCCTTCTCTCTCCATTTCGATATGGTAGTTTTCTTACGTCGCTATCTTAATGACGGGTATAACACGGTAGCTTGCTCAAAGGTAGGTAAATAAACTTTATTGATACCCGATTGACAGACAGACAGGTGATAGATACTGTTCAAACGCAGTACAAGTACAGTAGATGATTGATCACACCAAGTAGGTATGCTAAAATTGATATAGAAAAAGAAAAAGGGAAAAAAAACTTCGCCAAAACACCAATTCCCAGTGACAAACTAGATACTCCATCCCAAGATTTGTAAGGAAGAAAGGGAAAAAAAGATAGAGAAGATACAAATAAAGCCCCCCCTCACACACACACATACTCCGCGATCCCGCCACCGTTAGCGGATCATCTATCTAGTCTCTACTCCTCAAAAGTAGGTCCCCATCCCCCCACCCCCCCACTGCTCTTGCCCTGCCCCTCAGAAATACACATCTGCATGTACACCCCCCCAGCTACCTCCTTCAAAAACCTCCCTCTCTCCGCTCCATCACTCCTAACTTTATTCAACCCCTTAGCCACAACAATCGCATACCGCTGATTATGCTCCTCTTCACCCCATCGCACAATAGGCAGGAGGGTATCCAACCCCCTAGCCAGCAACCCCTCCACGAAGCCCTCTAACTCCTTGAGCACCCTCACTTCCACGCCCTCCGCATCCTTGGGCGTGGTCACAACACCGTACATCCTAGCCAACCTCTCCTCCTTCAGGAACGGTTGTAGAAGGACAGAAATGCAGTTCCAGACTTTCAACATATCCAGAACTTGCTCCTTCGAGAAGCCGCCCCTCTGCAGCCACTCCTCCTGTGCATTGTGCGGGGATGATGCCGGGGCGAAGAGCGTGCAATAGGACCATACGTCGAAGAGCGCTTCTTCGGCGGCGAAGGTGCTCTCCGGGCATAAATACTCGCAGCGGGCGGATATTAGGGATGAGAATGTGCGGACGGTGTCGGTTGCTACGGAGTAGTATTCCGCGTATGTCGCTGGGGTGTATGATGTCTGGAGGATGTTTAGGAAGCGGTGGGCGGCCGGGGAGGTTCTTGAGAGCACTTTCTGGAGGATGAGGAGAGCTGTGGAGGTGTATAGTGTGCGCAGGCGCTTGTTGGTTTCGGAGAGGGTGGTGGCAGTGGATAGGGCTGGGGAGTGGGTGTAGATTCTTAGTAGGATGTCGTCTGATAGTGTCAGGAAGGGGGAGTGTCCTTGCGACTCTTTTTGTGATGGTGGTGGTGGTGGAGGCGGAGGACGGGTAGGGCTCGCCAGCAGGATCGGAGAATCGGGAGGTGAGGGAGGGGTATGTATCGATGGGATACCGGGGATTGTCATCCTCAACTTCGGCCCCTTGCTAGCACTACTACTACCTCCTTCAACAGGACTCCCCGGCGGGGTGACTACCCCATTATCGATCCTCAACTCCTCAATCTTAAGCTCGAACGGGATATCGTCCGGCGGGTCCACCCTTATCATTGGAACCCTGGCGGCTAGCATGGGTGAGTACTTAAAGTCGTTGCACTCCCCCTTCTTGTAAACCTGAGCTCTAAGCACCGTGAAGCTCTCTCTATTATTATTACTACGGCTATCGCTTTTCCCTCCGTCATTTTTTTTCAATATCGCGGCTTCCTTCTCGCAGATAGCACGCGGGGTTCGATTAGTTAGAAAGTCATGCACGTTCCTGGCTTTCGTGAACCGCTCCAGGGCAGTTTCGCCCCTAGGTTTTCGATTGGGAGAGGTAGTGGAGGTGGATGGGGAGGGTGAGGAGGAGCGGCTCCTGTGTAGGAACGTAGATATGCCCGAGCGGATCATGGACCTTTCTCGCCGGCGGGGCATCTTTCTTTTTTGCTTATCTTTAGTTAATAGATGGATAGTATTGTATTCGTCAAAGCCGTGCTTTTCCTCTTATCGAGGCTCTGTAGGATGGGCGTTGATGAATAAAGGATGGATGGATGGATAGGAGAACACTGGGGAGGAATGAAGAGATTTTATTGAGTCTCGAGCGACGTGGGGAATGTTTTTTTTTCTTGTTGCAGGGCTTAGTGTTAGTGGTTCCATTGCTTTACAAGTGCTCGAGTACTTTGCGTGGGTTTATTGCACTTGCAGATTGGAAAGGGCTGATGGTTGGATAGAATGGATGGGTAGAGGGCTGTGTTGCGCGAAGGGAAGGGAAGATAAAGCATGATTGGCGGTGCTGTACTAGTACAACGCTTGGAAAGTTGTCGGGTGTGTCGATGTGAACTTTTTTTCTTGCGAGTGTGAGTTAGGCGTTCCGTCTGGCTACGAGACCAAGCAGGCACTTTCTATGCTTGATCCTTGGAGTTGACAGATTTACATGCACTTGAGGAGTATGAGGAGCAGAAGTAGCTACTAAGCCCGCTACCGGTACCATTTCGACCATAATAGGTGGAAGACGGTACCGTAGCATAAGCAGTGAACAGGCGAATTCCGTTTCCCAGCAGAATATCAACAAGAAATCCCCCGAAAATAATTCGCAGAAAAACTCACAATGAGGGCCTCCACTCAACTCACTTCTCGATCAGACGAGCTGAAGCTGAGAAGGGAGGAAGGAGAGGGTCAATCAAAGTGCCTCACCATCAATGACGGGGAATAAGATGACGTGGGTACTGTACGAGTACAGTACTTCTCATGGTCTCCCCGAGAAGAGTGGTTTGAGTGTAACCACTCCAAGAATCCCCACCCAGAGTGGCAGTGAAAATCCATTGTAGCACACATGACTCAACAAAGCATGTCATTCCCATCTATCCCATCCCATACCTGCACTTGTAGCTGCCAGAGAGGTCGATATCATAGGCCAGGCTGCGGTGATTATTCACCCTTCGATAGGACTCCCGGTGTCATATCCGGTGAACTTCACTTTCTCCGTATACAAAGTCCCGGAGGGTATCTGAATTCAATCGAGTTCTACCCCCATCTCAACTCGCTCTACCGGCACTGGTATCGTGGAGCGCTAAAGTACTTGTACCGGTAAGGAAAGGAAGAAAAAGAGGCCCTGGAAAGGGGGTGGTGGGGGGTTAGTGGGGTGTTTCGCCAATTACCGCCCCACCCTCAATCTCAACCGACTTTATCTACCGTATCCGCCCTTCGGCGCCTCACCCGCAGTGGCGACCTTCCCGCGCGGTACGAGTCCATTTATTCCTCTGTTAGTGAGTACGCTATCGCTTCCGGTCCCGATGCTCCAGAGCCTTCTTCCTCGACACACCCCCCCCCAGCAGCATCCCAAATATTTGGCATCGTCTTTGCATGGGAACGGGGGCTTTCCCTGTCGACCCTCCCTTTCGCGAATACTACATCTACCCCCTCGAGTGATCAGCCGGCTGTCTCGGGATGGGGACGGTAGATTATCGGGGGGAACGGTGCGTTGAAAATGGCGGAAATCAGGTACGGTACGGTACGTTTTCCAGTCAATGCTTACGATCACTGTGGGTGTCACCTGGACGATTGGGCAGTCCATTACTGTTAGCCGTGTATTCCCAACTGGCTGCTGGAGGGGATGTGCATACTGAAGATCCAGCCAAGTGAAGTAGAGGTTGTGTTTGCTACAGCTCTGGTCCTCAATTGACCCAGTTTCAAGTTGCAGCCAAGGCACTGCATAGTTAATCACTCGTTAGCCTTATCCAAGAGATTAAGAGAATGGAACAAAAGCATATACGGTATTTTTGAGTCAGGCGGCACCGGTGCAGTGATAAATAACCCGGACGCAGTGCCTTTGACCATCTGCGTGGTTCCGAGAATTACATGTGCAAATGTGACCACCATTGCAATAATCTGTCCCCCCGCCCCCCGAAGAAACATCTTTCGCCAGCTAGCCCGCTTAACGAAGAGCGAGGGAGAGAGGGGTTGAGGGCTCGCGGGTTATAATTTACGGCAGCACTTATGATAGCGAACGTACGCAGCGGATCTTCGTGTCGTGAGGAGGAAAACACTTGTGTGGAGGCAAGAGTGAATGTGTTCGACTTAGTGGTCCATGACCGATTTGCTCCTGCTTAAATACAGGAAGGGAAAACTCCCACACATCAAGGTAAACCCACATAACACGAAAAAGACAGACAACCATGACCATGACCGTTCTGGCTAACCACCAACACACCTACTGGGATTACATATCCATCAACTTACACCACCGAGAATGAGTGGCACGGTTTTTGTTAGGCTAATTGGAATCTCGAATAGCACTATGAAATAGTAAGTTCGGCAACTCGTACTCGATAGTTTTCTGGAATTCCCGCTAGGGCGGCGGCAGATGACAGGATTACATCTACCAAGCCGCCGGCGAATCCGACTCGAAGCACCGATCATGGTCCTCTTCAAATGTTCCCCCCCTCCCCGAGCTAACACGTCCTTAAACTCCCTAGCGTTCGATACAGAACGAATCGCTTCTAAGTCAACGACAATACGCTTACTAGCAAGCATACTCGAGTGCGGTATCTAGGTCGGGAGTATTCCTTCCGTTCGGCTTGCCGATAGCACGGTAGCCTCCTCTTGGTTGAGCGGCCGTCCGAAGGCATGCCTTTGGTCTCGCATTGGGGGTTGGCGCGTGTGGAGTGTGGCGTCGGACCTCGGGGCACTAGGGACACCGGGGTTATTGCGAAGGGGTTCTGAGGGGCGATAGTGTTGAGTGTTGTAGGGTACGGGAAACCACCCTGGTTGTGTTGGTGATATTGTATGATGGTGTTGAGGGTAAACCCATGGATGCGCGCACACATGTTAGTTAGTCTATTTAGTTAGCAGGCTCGCTCCTGAGAATGAACAAGAACCTTTACATCGACCTCCACATCCAACAGATAGGGAATCGCCATTGAGAGTTGTTATCAACAAAAAAATGAAGCCCTATAACTCGTTGGCCGGGTGATAGAACGTGAGAGGTGGAGCGACATACAAAATTTAGCCAGTATGATTCTCGAGTGTGAGGTTAGAATTCCGACTAAAGCCACTACCCAAAAGTCTTGGTGATTAGACACTTTTACTCCAAAAATCATGTTTTTTAATCAACCCCCTATACTGAACCTATGTAGAAAACTTTCCAAAATCCACCTTAAGTTAGTTGTTATAGATACATCTAAAGATTATTCTTTATCTATTTACGGAGTTCCTAGATGCTTCTCTAATGTGTTAAAGTTCATCAAAGATTGAATGACTGCTTTGAGTATGGGTTGCTGGGACAACTATCTTTGTAGATTGGTGATTATGATACCGTATTCAACCTTGCAAGGGTTTCAGCTGTTAACAGATCTGCTTCAAATTCACAATAAGATATTATACAGAGATATTATATGGATAAAATGACTTTATATAAGAAATTTTGGAAAAGGAGATCAATAAGATACTAAAATTGAAAATCGAGGTTTTTTACCCATTTTTGGTGCGAAAAAGGTGCAATCGCCAAGACTTTTGAGCACAGTACAGGCATTTCAATCATTGCTGCTCCGATAGATATTGAGATCCGGATGTGGATCTCCTCGCATTCAGTTTGCCATACGGGAATAGAATTTATATTGGCGCCATTGCCCAACTCCATTGAATCGCCACACAGGACAAAAGCCTCTTATCGTGCATATCAACGTTATTAGGGTGATAAAGAAGGCAAACTTACCTTAACTACATTCCGAATGATAAACTGGCCCACCTCCCGCTTCCCCTTAAAAACCGCAAAATACCTGAAATTATACCAAGGACCATCACCGCCGCTCCAAGTTCCCTCGTGCGAGACGCTCCCAATATATCGGAGCAAATACCGTACCGGTATGGCGACGTTGAAGCAACCATCTTGCCCGAAGTTGACGCCAGAAACGGAGAGCACAATGGCATATAGCAACCCAAACCATGCGTTTTCGAGCTTTCCGTTCAACACATTCTGAAGCTATAAAAAAAAACTGAGAAATTGATAGTATAGTCTAAAGCCCCTTCAGATATCTCCCTGGGCGCCCACAGCTTGTTAAAGAGTAGTTGGCTACCGTACTTTGGCATGAGATGTTGTAAGGTTGAAGTTTAAAAAACGCCAAGCCAGGTGATTTCTCATACAAACTATCTAAAAATGCGCAAAGACAAGTGCACCGACCATAGCTCTCTTAACAATTCCTCAGCCAGTTAGGATGCAGGGCTCTAAAGGGTCGGAAAGCAAAATCAAGGGAATTGTTTCGCACATAGATGAAGATCTGGTTCAGATTGCTTCACTGGATGGGTGGTTGAAAGGTCATGAGCATGGCAGTTTCAGTGAAAAACTCTTACGATACATCTCTCATCCCTTGTGTCGCCAGCCTCGCACAATGCACTCATGTTGCCATTCCTTGTTCGAGTTGTGTTGACCCTTTTCGTTTGAGGGGTGTTTTATGACAATTGAACCGTATGCCAGGTGTAAATTGGTTCGTATGTCGTCTCCGTGGGAACGTCGGAAAGTCAGGTACGCAGTTCAGACGGAGAAATGCGCAGAGAACTACCAAAGCCGATAGAGCGATGACATTACTCACTTGCTTTTGTCAAGAATGCCTCCGCAAGCTGAACATTCGGCGAGGAGGACTCCCGAAAAATATCGCCCGGTGGAGGCATTCTTGGTGGAGATGTGTGAGTTGAAATTCGAAGTCAACCCAAATAACAACAAGAGCCGATACATACATATTTCCTAGCCCAGCGCAGCCATCATTCCATACCCGCCTTCATTCAAAAGGCGACTCATTCCTGGCCCAGGAATGAAACCACAAGCGGCTCATTCCATATAACGCATTTCAGGCAACATGAATAGTCTAGATCTGGCCGAACGAGGTTATGTGAAGGCCGCGTATTTTGAGGACCGTTGCGGGTACGTGTGTTCCCGACATGCCCTGCGCAGCGGCGGAACCCCCCGACACGATCTGAGCTCATTATCACCAATGATACGGTACCGGTAGATAGATAGAAATGATTCGGCTAGAGGAATCGGGTAAGCAGAGCGTTAGTGCGCATTATAGAAACTTGCACTTTCTCGGGTATCGCGTGAGATTCCGTGATGTTATCCCCTTTTCCCGACTCAACTCTCTCCTAGCGGCCTTATGTCATGCCGGGGAGGGCGGGAGTAACGGCAAGTAATATATAAAATAATCCCTTTGTCACACTTGAAAGAAACAAATCAGCAACCGAAAAAATCAAGATCAGGCACAACGGTCACTAAATATCACGCTGCAAGCGACCCAGACGAAAGCCGGGTCCATGATATGCCCCCACTCCATAGTCAAAAGGAGTGAGTGGCGCTAAAAATCTAGCTATCTTTCCCATATCCCACCAAGGAAGGCCAAAAAGACTTGTGACAAAAAGGACTTGCCCGAAGAGCAAGGGTCCCGGAGTAGTAGCAGTACCACCCACCGAAGGTGCTGTCCGGCAAGTTCGGCAAACCACTCTCCTTCTCTCTTATTGGCTAAGTCCAGTTTGGTTCGGTTCAATTGCTCTAGGCGTGCTATGGGTTCCTGAATCTCGAGAAAAATGTATATCATTTTCATCTTCGGAAGGGTGAATGGTTAGACTACGCCAGAGCTACTGTTTACCTAGGAAGTACTGTATGTACCTCTAGAGGAGCGAAGGGGGTTAGTTGGCAGGTTGCGGCCGGAGTAAGTTCCTTCTGTCTGTCGGAAGAATAGTTTCTCGGGAACACGGGTTGAAGCTCTTTAGCATAGGGCTGGAGTACTGGTGCCAGTATCCTCACGGGATCGATGTCAGCCAAGGAGTTTGTTCTGCGGAACAGATATTCTTGGTTAGAGTTTGAAACGGTCCATCTCCACCGAGCTCCGCTTTTCGTTTAGGGCTGCAGTATGCGGCTTGGCCTTACTGCAAGACTGTGCTCGAGAGACAGGGTGAAAGGAAGCAAGAAAATCGGGAAACGCATGTTGCTTAGAGGACAGATGTACAATATGCTTGATAACACCTGCAGACAAGGTTACTCAGGTACGAGTAGTCCGAGCTGCAGCCCTGTGCTTCACTATGATTAGTTGGCTTACACCCTCCGCAACCAGGATTGCAAGAGAAAAAAGAGGAAGAAAAAAGCCAAGGAGAGGATATACCGAGACATGATCGCAAAGGTTCCAACGCCTCCACCATCTCAATGCAAGCATGCGTTGAGATAGCGGCTCAAATAAGGTGTTTTCAGCCGCAACTCGAGCATAGCTTAGCAAGAGCCTCACCGCATTTAATCCGACTGTACCAGTATCTTAACTGCTACTCACCGCACTTCCACAAAACCCCTGATTTATCATAATCAAAGCCCGAGCACTTCAAGCGCTTGTGGTAATGGGCGTACAACACGGCACCGATGCGAGGAGGGAAAAATAATAATCTTAACCCGGAGAAAGCAGAGAAACTCACCTCCGACCTGTAAAGCCATGCTCAGCTCGAGATCCGGCGTTCACAAACTTCAAGGCTCACACCTCGGATGAAGCCGACGCATAATTTCAGCAGCATAAGTTGACCAAATGTTGAACTTTGTGAGACCAAGCTAGGATGCAAGACTTGCCTTTCCAGGTATGATAACAGTCATGGCATCCAATTTATATGACGCACTGGACCTTGATATATGGAGATTGGAGGAGTTATGCAGAGCCCAGCGCCATATTGAGCACGGGGAGTTAGTCACATCAGGGTAAAAGTTTGCCGCGTAGTTATCTACATCATAGATAGCTCGTAGCGCCCCGTTGATAGCCTGTACTGTATCGTACCGCTAGATGATCTGGTGATACTACTAAGGTAAAAGGAAACTCGGGGTTTTGGAACCATCCTGAATTCTGCTAGTTTGCTGGGGGATAGCACAGCACAGATTTCTCTCGGAGTCGCCCCGGTCCCCTGGAGTAATCAAACCTCGAGATGTGTAGGGCGAAACAATCAATAAGAATTGAAACCTCCCTAGGTGGAGCTCTGGTTCCCGAGAACCTCACTATCAGGAAAAGCTGTATAGGGGAAAAGGGGGAATACAGTGTCCGCACTGATTGTCTCCGGCTCCCGGACGAAGTTACAAACTACGACACTCGACGAAATTGTACTGTACTGTGCAGTACCCCCAATTTCACAACCTTCCAAACCATTTTTGCCAATACAATCGAATTCTGCAAAGGTTTCTCCTACGATAGAAGGTGGGGAGGTGGGGAGGTTATCCACGGAGCTTGTGACTCAATAGGAGACGGAATGATAGACTATCTCTGGTCAAACGCCACGGGTGTCCTGTAAGAATTGATAGAGCAGTTGGCGGGAAAGCAAACGGGTTGACCAACTGTTTCATATGAGAAATATGCGGTGTATAAGCACACCAAATCTTGTTCGGAGATCGCGCGGTCACATCCCATATCCTCTCATCGCCAGATAATCGATTATACTACGATGGTACAGCACATCGTCATCCGGGTATTTTGCCTAAAAATGACATTATTTTGTCACCCTAGAGCACATAAACTTACTATTCAATTATCAAAATCTGCAGGTAAGATGATTCATTCGTTGCTACCAACATATCAGCATCCTAAGTGTTTTCCTGCGGAGATGTGTTGTGAAGTCCGCAGTTTTCCAATCAAGAACCTCTCTCTAGGGCACCAATACAAATTTTAGGCGTTTAGACTGAAATTCGGAGCTCTTCTGAACAGAGCTACCTTGGCAGACAAGCTCCGGCTTAATTGACAAAATACCACTCCGACATTGAACCCTTAGATTCCTAACTACATGTACATATATCTATACAAAACCCATGAGAGGATTAACGCAACAAGTGTAAAACTAGAATGCTCACCTCCCCCGATCATGTCGGTATAGTCTTGCTATAATAGTATAAGCTACAATGATCGACTGACGATGGAATATGTTCAAGAAATAGACCAGTGTCTCTACAGCTCCTTAGACACTATCGTTCGGGATGAGAAACCAGTTTCGTGAATTACATGTATTGCCTCGAGACAGGCAACCGATGGGACTACTAGGGTACCGGGTTAGAGCTATGTAGAGCAAATACTAAGAGAAATAGCTAGTCCCCAAGAGTCACTAGTAGCAGCACTCACATTCCCCGCCTCTCCTGCAGCACCCCAAAAAAACTTTGTTTCCAATTTCGCACGTAGAATATTTCCCGTGCAAAAGTTAGCTCCTCTAGTCCCTTGAGTTGTTTCTTTCGTAAGGGTCAAGAGTGTGAAACCGTTGCTCTTTTTTCTTGATTACTGTACTTGATTGCCACCCAGGGGCGCTGTTGATTGAAATTTGGTTGCCTTGCCTGGACTGTATCCATCCTAGATTAGCCGAACACTCGGCGAACAAGTTAAATTATGGCTCTTCATCGGCGGTCACTCGGGACCTTTTGTGCCCAATGTCTTGGGGAGAATAGAGAATAATAGGGGGTTATAGCCCGGCTCGCTTTACCCGTCCGAAAGATTTGGCGAGCCCTGCGTTGAACGGATTGGGTAGAAAGCTCTTCGGCTTGGTTAACGAGATTTGAGCTATGCGCTTAGGGTGCTGGATCAATATGTAATGTCACAGGCGAAATTACATCTTCATTCCAGCAGAATGCATTTAGTAAACTGCAGACGGAATGTTTCCGTTATTTCGACAAATTTTCAGCCTCAACGCAGCAGCTCTCCTGGGGGCAGTTTCGGATCAGGGTAAATGAGTCCTCAGTTGCTCTGCGAAACCTAATGCTTGTCGATAGAGAGGTGCAACAGCTATATGACTTTGTTGGGGGTAAGCTAAGGCTCCAATACTCAATCTATGGTGGAGCAAGAACTCAACTTTAACTTCCGCCTCCATTCAATTCTTAGTTATCCGTTGCTGCGGGTTATTATGATATCGTATCACAATGAACTGAACTTTGCCATCAAGTGACGGGGCTTCGACCGCGGCCCACTGTGATCTCTCGTTTCAACTTGCATCCGGAAATATCCAAATCTCTAGACCATACATTATTAGTCAAGGATATGATAGGAATGGGTCCAGACATCCCATAAACTCACAAATCCCTACGGAGGTCTAATCTCCTTTCATCGGCCGCCATTATTATTAGCTTATCGTGAATTTATTCGTTCGGAGCATCCGACTGCGGAAACTCCGAGTATAAATTTACCATAATGTTCCAAGCTGCTGTGAGCTTGAGCTGATGACCGACGCATGTGAGTTTGTGACAGTGGCTCAGTACGAGGGCGGTTAAGGCTTGACAGATGAGGAGGCTCTGTTACCCATTTCGGGACTAGCTCATCCTAGCCCCCCCACCATCACTTATCGGTAGTTTAGAGTCTAATACCGGTATGCAGCAGAAACACAGTACTAGTACAGAACCGTATATGGTATCGATACAATTCTCTCTGCCGCATCAGATAATCAGGTACAGTGCAAGGCATAAAAACCGCAGTGCAACGGGCTCCAAAGGGAAAGGGCCAAAAACCAACCACCAACAGCGGTGCAATCTTTTTCTTACAAGCGCTCACATTCTGGAATACGGTGGGGCACATAGTATAGTATGATACTTCATGATTCTTAAAGACTCTCATGCCAAGAAAATGACTCGGACTATCGTAGCTACGAGGATCGCTATATATGGTGCTTGTCTCAGGACATAAGTACCCGAAACAGGGA
Source organism: Tuber indicum (assembly GCA_006112555.1). Classification (NCBI taxonomy): domain Eukaryota; kingdom Fungi; phylum Ascomycota; class Pezizomycetes; order Pezizales; family Tuberaceae; genus Tuber; species Tuber indicum. Next base: position 87,720 of record VBSK01000224.1, read on the forward strand.
TTGAAGAAAAAATTCCCGGTAGTAAAATATTTGTTTGTACGAGTATCTGAGCCCCAATGCAAAAATACCCCCCGTTTTCGGGTACTTCTGGTTTAGGACAAGCAGGAATGACTAATATCCCTTCCATACACACACAATACGGTATACATCCTTGCCTGAACATTCCCGGTTAAATCTTGGCACAGGATATGTGCTGGATGTAGATCTAGCGGACTCATGGTACTCGAATACAATACCTTGCCAATCATCCACCCTGTTTGCCGTGGAATGGAACTGCCATGGCGCGGAATAGGAGGGCTGGTTAGAATTCTGATGGCTTCCCGGGTATAGCCGGAACCCGTGACCCAGATGGCTCATCAGGATTTAGACACCAGAAATGCTTGAGGATTTTGACAAAGTACCGGTATACGCCATCACTAGCTCGGGAGAGGCACACCATCAACCGTCCCAGTTCGAGAACTGTATGACAGGAGTTTGCGGTGGGATATTGCCTCACGCACACCACTGCAAGCGAAAGAGCCGATAGTTTGGTAGATCTATCGAAATTTGCCCGCCTGGATCTGAAATGCAATGCACGGTAGGGCACATGTGTTACTTTTTCTCCCAGTGTGTGTGCCTCAAATGATATAAGCAGGCGTGAGCGGGTTTGAACTTATCTTATTGTGTAAATTCTGGGTGAACCTGACCTGCAGCTGGCCTCTGTATGGCGCTTACTATCCCCAGGAAAGCGTATTTGCAACAGGATTAGTCCTTGAAAAAAGTACTCAAAAAATCAGGCGGAGCCTCAAGAATTTGGTGGTAGGCAAGAGTAGTCGTCTTCACAAACGTCAGAAAATTAGGGGCAGTTCCTTTGTATAGCGACGTTTCGAGATCACCTAGAATCCACGGTGCTCTCTTAGTTTTAGGAGGGTGGTGGAGACAGGTTGCAAATAATGGACTGGCACCTAGCACTCCTACTGGGAGCCGCAGGGGAGTCAGCTATCATAAAAGAAGTATTATGTGAGAAATACTGTTTATGTGTATTAGGCCTTGCATAAAGGATGGAGGAAGGCTCAGCATAGATTTGTCACTTGGCTGTTCCTTCGCCCAAAAGCGGAGCCAAGCCATAGCTCCCTTGCTGTGCCACAGCCAAGCCAGCTGCAAGTGACCAATGAAAAAGAAAAGTCCCTTAATTACCCATTTCGAGTCATCCCGGTGGCACCGCCCCCGTTCGTCCGGATTGTTCATCAAGAATGCTCTGATTAGGGAATTTAATGTCTAGATCGTTGCCTTTTTGGTCCTCCTACAATCTCCTATTGAGCTCTTTAGTAACCTTCTAACTTACTCGTATACTAGTGTTAGCATATTTCATCACTTCACACCCTTAAGAGCTCCTTTCTAAGGTCTAAACCCCTACCCATGCTAATCCGTTTCCGCCCACCTGGTACGGTCACAACTATTTTACCTTTTGCCCAGGAACTTTGATGGGGACGGGTAGCTGAGGCTGCTTCCTGGCGAATGGCGCTTATGATTCAGCTTGATTTTCTCATATGGGTCAGGTCTTTACAGATTTTGGTGACTCGAATGGTTCTATCATAACGAAGGATGTAAGATAGACGAGTCCTCTAAACTTACTTCTGCCGAGATGTAGTATTGTACGATCCTTTACCAGCGGACCTACAGAGCGCTTTGTAAGGGTTTGCGGCGAGATTTTCTTCCTTGGGCGGGTGCCTCTATGACAAGGAAAATCGGTAAACAAACCCGGCAATACATTCGTAAGGAGCAAAAAACAAAAAAAAATAGCCAAAGGAGAAACCTGTGAGGTCATAGAACGGCTGGCTAGACTACCCCCCCATCACTCCTTCGTTACTCCCCTTCCTCCCCCTTTCGGCACCACAAAGTGGATATAAGTGTTAGCTACCGTCAGCCCGTTCATGCCGTTGCAGATCAGGAAACCAAGCTTCTAAGCAGTGAAATTCGAATTCATCCAGAGATAGCTGGTGTTTACTGAAGCATCATCTCTAAACAGCGCCGCAAGTATACTCGTGGAAGTTTTAGAGCAAGCCATTATTCTTTACGTTGCTCCTATTCCTTACAAATTCCCACAAGGTCTAAGCACAACTCAGCCCGACTTCAAGCAAGCTATCTCACCGACTGCCTTCCATAGACCCTCGAATAACACTGCACCTCAAGCTACCAGCCCACATTTCAATTCACCTCTTATAAGACCTCATCGCTTTCCGCCTCGAAACATGCCCTCAAGCAACCAACAGCAACCACATCTTTCAGTTCAAGAAACAAGCCGGTCTTCTTCTGCTCCCCCTTCTACTTCTTTAGCTCCAATCCCAATTTCCACTTCAGAATCAACTCCCGCAATCCGAGTTCATCCCACCCTCCAAGCCCAAATCGATTCATTCAACCATAGTCTAGCCGACCCAAACAACGATCCGGAAATGTCTAGTTATTCTAGCTCTCCTTCTGATTATTTATACCCTTCCTCTACCGGCGGGGCTCCGGGGAGCAGCTCAGCCATTGTTTCTCAGGTAATGCTACAATTACCTCCGGAAATTCACTGCGTAACTCTTGGAGTGCTAACTATTTTCTAGACTGAGATCAATCAAATGTTACATACTCTCCGCAGCCACAGGGTCAATACCCTCACCGAGTTGCGGAGAATTGAGAAGGTCTTAGCTTCTATCAACACTATTGAATATTGCACGGTCATGAGGGATGCATGGAACCACTACGTTGGTTCCAACTTCTTGAATGAACTTAGAGGCCTAACTCGCCAATATCCCTTCTCAAACGATCTCCTGGAGAATAGCAAATGGAGGGTCTACAACGACCCCACTAGCAACAGGAGCTGGAACTTTGCTTGGCTCCTACTTGTCAAGATGAAGAATGAGTCAGTTCCTCTTGCTCCCCTCCACCTCCAAGGCTCGTATTGGGATTCCTCGAGCTAACATTTTACTAGCAACATGATTACTGAATACGCAACAAAGACCGCCTTCCAACCCGCAATGTGGGGCAACGTCGTCCCGGACGCGGCGAGCGCACAGCAACTTTCCAACGTCCTTACCCAAGAATGGACCAATGCTGTCGACAGATTGCTCAAACATTGGTCCAACTCACCTCCAGTCACCGCTGAATTCTACTAAGCTGGAGGCGGAGACAATAAATCAATCACAGCAAGCTTTGTTCTTCATTCATCTGCTCATCTGCTCGACTGCAAAACGCTCACCTCTAACGGCATTTGCGAGAGCTCAGAAGAGTGAGGGATGTGGAATATCTTGTCTGGTTGCGGTGGGGGTAGCGTAGAGAGGGAGGAGTTTATCTAAAAATCAAAAAAAAAAAAATCACCGGGGGTTATAGGAAATTGGAGAAATTGAGGGCAATTGGCGCACAGGCTCAGCTTATAGATTTTTGTCCGCTCTTCTCCCCCATTATTTTCTGGAATTTCATCTTATATTTTCATATTTCTTTAACCATAGACGGGCAAGTTAGTCTTGTGGCTCCTCCGAAATAACTCGGGTTCGCCTGGACAACGCTCACCATTAGTTTAGCCATTTGTTTATTTAGTTCCTTTCCCTAGTCTAGTTCTAGTTTATTAATATTTAAGTCATTATAACACTACTGCTAATATTGTACCTTTCTCGATCACCTCGTGCTACAGTACTTGTACCAGTACATCAACCAGTCCAGACGATCACGGAAACTTGAACTAAGGGGAAACAAAGAAAACATCCCCTAGGCAAATTTCCACCCTTAGTTGATACAACATATAGCACCGCAAAGTTATTTACGATAGAAAAGGAAGCAGAGCAAATGGCATGCAAGGAACAGCCCCCCCCTATAACCTGCTCCCTCCCTCTATTTCCCACAATTCATTAGCTACTGACAGTACCAAAGCTAATACCACGACGTTATGCTCGCCTGCTGGCACCATACTATATTACCGAAGGGGCCCGCCACTAATGCGTTTAGCATGTCGTTTGTTTTAGCCTACCGGTACCCGTTTTGAGGCGCAGGGTTTTCTTGCTTGAAGGGGGGGCAATACAAGTACGAGTAATTACTGTTTTGGGAAATGTGTTTTTTCTTGGCAAAGTGAAAACGTGATTTTCGCGTGGGAGTTGGCTGGAGATAGGAGTTAGGTTAGGTAGGTAGGGTTGGATGACTGATATGGTACGGCGGAGATTGGCGTTTAGCGCTCTCTCTCTCTGGGGGATTAGATGAGGGGGGGGGGGGAGGAAAGTTCCGGGGGAGAGAGGAGAAAGGTAGAGAATACTCCTTCGGGTTCCATTGAGGAGGGCGATGAGATGGGGTTCACTAATGCTTACCTACCGTGCGGTAGTTTGCTTGCTTGGGTTGCCAGACCTCGAGTTTCCGAGTCGTAAGCCATGATACCGATAGTGGGGGATAGAGCATCATACCGGTTTGTGGGGTCCTGTATCATAACCGTTATACGGCTAGTAACTTTTTGGTAGCATATGCAGCTTACCTGCCATGCCATGCTTCCCACCAACTGTCAAACTGCGCAAGTGAAGAAAGCCAACTCGTATCTATCCACTTCTCTCTGTTGCTATGCCATCTTGGTCACTGGCCTACCGGTACTTCGTGCCGGCTCGGCGGTGCCAGGGTGATAAATTGTTATCGAAGATTGGGTAAACATTTTCCAGGTCTTGACGAGCAAGTCAATTGTACCCGCCAAGCCCTCTGATGCCTTACCTGCATAGTATCGTACATCGACCAACCACCGCGCTAACGCTTGCGTTACCGGTTACGGAAATTTGTCCTATGTAGGGTTGCTATCGTTACGTTGTATTGTAAGACGAGAGAGTTTTCATTGGCCTCTGATCGGTCGGTGTAATGATTTCAGGGGAATCTTCTCGAGTGCTCTTTTACACGCTTTTTCCTTTCCTGGTGATTGATTATTAATTGTGAGGTTGAAGGAGAGGCTCTACACAAGGAGATCTCTACATATACGAGTAGTGAGTCGAGGGGGGGGGGTGAGGAATTGAGGGTAAGCAGAAAAGGCAAGGAGAAGGCAAAGTAAACTGGCAAGCGTACGAGTACAGTACAGTACAAAGCTAGAGCTCGTCTGCTGCGGTTGCGGTTATTGTTAGTGTGGTTTCAATTACGCTACCAGTACCAACTACCGCTACTAACCACCACCAACCCAACCGTACTCGCTGCAACTGTGGTGTGTGCAACTGTGGTGTGCCGGGCATTCAATGCATACAATAGAAGGATCCAGAACCGGAGAGTTACCTGGATTTGGGACATGTACTTGTATGCTTTGCGTGTATAGGTGGGGGGGGGGGGTATTTTTAGGCGAGGTGAGGCTACCTTTTCTGCACTTTGTAACGGGGACACGCCCGGCAAGCTCCATTCAATACAACGCGATTTTGGAGGATCTTCACGTGTTGGGGAATGGAGTGGGAGATCGTGGCTCATGCGGGGATATGTGACTGGCGGGGGAGGGTTAACGAGGAGTGGCGGACATCCCATAGATGCGCGCTCAGGAAGATTCGCGACCTGACAATGGGGAAGATCAATCACCTATAGATCGGGTGAGGGAACGCATGAGAGAAGAAGGTTCTTTTGCTCTCTCGGGTGAAACATTTGAAGCATTGAACATACAGTGGCGTGCAACATAAAAGTGTGATGCTGCATCTCACGGGCACAGTTGAGGCTGAGGGGCAACATCGTAGACAGTACCCAATCCATGGATGCGAACCACACACCCTAGTGCTTAGCAACAACAAACTACACTATCGCCACTACACCAGATACCGGTATGCCCGTATCATCGGACCTTTTCTCCCGGGAGAGTGAATTCTCCTCCGAAACCGCGCAACACGCGCCAAATATCCCCCCGCTTGCCAAAGAGCAGGTTAAGCCGAAAAAATGCACGGACAACCGGATATTTTAGCCTCACCTCAACCTTATCAGCAGCCACAAGAGGCTGGCCCGCGTCCCACCAACCAGCCCCACCCACCTACTGTAACAAACCAACTCACCCTTTGCCTTTCGACGCTCACAAGTTTATTTCAACCCATGATAACGAGCATGCCAGCCCACCAACCGTAAAACGGAAGCTTGGCTAGCTTGCGGCTAAGAAAGATATACGAGTAGAGGAGAGCGGAAAAAAGCGCTATTTCCTCGGGTGGCAAGAATTTCCCGGTGATAGGGATCATGAATCATGGTCCCCCTCTCCAGAACCCTGCAGGAGCGAGAGCCGGGAACCAGGACAGGGGGGATATCTACCGGCGGATGGCAGCAAAAGCAGATAAATTTGGGTTCGCTTGGGTGCGGGTAGTCCCCATCGCGTTGGGACCGGATTGTGTCATGCACTGGCTCGATCCATGGGTTTGCGGTGTGTGCGTGTGCGGTAAGAGACAGGAGAGCCCAACCCAACCGGTTCAAGGCTGGTCGTGAGGAGAGTATGAGGCTGACTTGAGGGTTTTTTATTGTTTTGTTGTTTCTTCTACCCTTCCCCGTTACGGCGCAGAATTGACCTTCTGCTAAAGGGATGTGAGTCGGTGAAGGCTAATTGTCCGGTCTTGTTACTTGTTATCCGCTTTGTCTATGCTATAGCTTAGTTGCTACGGTGGGTTCCAGGTAAATTGTAGGGCTCAAACATTACCCGGATCGGGCGTTTTTGGCATGATACTACATCATAGAAGCCTTGCTTCGCTCCATTTTTTTTATTAAGAAATTTTAAATTTTTAATAACCTAATCTCTACTACCGCCTCTCACCGTGAACCCCACCGGAAATCTAGCTTGAGCCAAGAAAGGGGATGGGGATCAAGAATATGGGAAAATCGAGGGAATCCATATTTTTATCCTACTTCAAGTACTGCGAGGAGGGATGATAATTCTGGATCATGTTGTTTCACGCGCGGCACATTGGAGAGACTCCTTATTTAGTTTTTTTCGGGCCCTTCTGCGGCACTTTATTGCCTCCTTTTGGTAAAGTTTGTCCCCCAATTTACGTTGTTGTGCTTGGGGTCCTGCTAGAGTCACTGTGATAAAAAAAGCAATCTTTAATCGAGTCTTCCGGTCGGGTTCTGTTTCTTGGGGACTGCACCAGAGCCCGATGGCGGCACCCAGGTTGCTTTGGATGGACGGGGGATATGAGGATGTGGGATGGTATGACAGGGTCGGGCAAGGATGTTGATGAGAGTCTGTCATAGAGAACAAGCTTTGTGACACACTATAGTATCGTGTGAGGCTCCTTATTACCCGGGGCTCAGATGGGACTCGAGTGCAGATTAGTAGTGGATCACGAAAGCTTCTGATGAGGGAATTGAGCTTCTGGGGGGGGGGGGGTATCGGAGAGAGTGAACTCCAACCCAGTAGAGCGTCCAGGAGGGAGGGAGAATTCTATCCTTGTTCTGCAAGGGAATTGGAAAAGCGTTGCAGATCTTCCTTCCGTTAGTTGGCAATTCCCGGGAAGGCACCCTCCTGTGTTGGGGCCTTACGAATCACGGGATTATCCCCAAGGCACTGCTTATCCAACGGTACAGCGATATTCTAATCCACTGGACCGCATTTCCCCGCACTCTCTGACCTATGGTACGTCCCTCTTCCATCCATTCCCAGCACTACCTCACCCAGGTCCCCCTTGAGCCCACCCCACTCTCTGGTGAGTCAAAGGAGAGACAAAGACCTGAGCCACTCACCATGGGCGAGAATTGATATCAATTCCCCCTAAAATCTATATTTAGCACCGAGTGATAAGCGATGTTTCCACAAGCGCCGGGGTAGCTAGAATAAACCCTCCCCTAAAAAGAAGGTCATCTTCTACGCGAGCGGCTCTTAGCCATGTTCCGCACATTTGAGGCCTATTTGGGGGGTGTTAGAGTCGCACACGAAAGCTACCAGTGGAATGCGCAGGGTAGATGACGTGTACGCGGATGATATATTAATCCACAATGTATCACTCGTAGAAGCGCTTTTTGGGCGGTATGGGCGGATGATGGATTCCGTTCGATTCGCCTGATCTGATGCGATTGAGGGTGCCTCTTGGAGGGCTGCTATGAAGACATGCGTGCGCCACGAGCACGGCACCTCCCCCCCCCGACAGATGGGGGGAGTCTAGACTTTGATTCACATGGGGGAAGGGAGGGAGAGGTTCGGTTGGCATTTCTAGTTACCTAGGAGGCTGGCGGTCGTGTTCAGGGATTGTAGGCGGGCAGGTTAAAAGATGGGCACAATTTTTGTTGGTGAGCTCCTAGTGTGTTGTAGATGCAAGTCTGCATACTGTTGCGGAGTTTCACTACAACATAGCTCATGCAAGTAATATCGTAGGCAGAGTTAGTTATCAACTTCCTCTAACGTCCTGTATGTCGCAATTAGCTCATGCGTTTATCGCAGTCGCGTTCTTTTCCCTTTACTTTTTGCCGTTGGATTCCACAACTGAGGAGGGGAGTGTCTTGGGCTGATGTTGGGGCACCCTCCTCCGCTTCGATAGCTGGTCACGGTCCTCATACAAACGTTGTCTGAGGGGGCAGTCGTTACACGTGATTTCTCTTCTCAAGCCACCCGATCTCCACCATGCTGTGTTACTTACATCTCTGATGCACCCACATCCCCCCGTCTCTGCTGTTAGCAATTATTATCCGAGGGTTTGATAATGGACTAGAATTTGACCGCACCCCCCCCACTCGCCCATTTACTTGTAGTACTAGATTGAGGCTCAAGCAGACCAGCCCCGACCAGTTTGGAACCTTCCGATGTGATCAGGTTCTCCGGTCTCCCCCGGCCCGCCCCGGACCTCAACAAATCCATTGGGCCTCGGTCCCGAATCCCCCGCGCAAACCCAAGACTCTCCGGAGAATATTTTTTTTTATCTATATCGAAATACGCCTACCCGGCTAGAGTGAATCCAAAGGGTATGCGCTTTATTTTCGAGAAGGACTAGCTGGTGTTCTCGCCGGTGTTTCAAAAGGTGCTGCGGCGTGTTCTTTCGTAGCGCGTTTCATACGGGGGCTTCGTCCAAAGTCTTTTTCTTTTCTTTTTTTTCAAACCGTTAAGTTAGAGTAATGCATTGGAGGTTCGTAGAGCTTCGGTTCATATGGTCTTGGCTTCAGACATGCGAGATGGGCTGGCGAAGTCGACTCCACACTTTCATCATGCCCTTAGCGCGTCTCCCTTAACTTATATCGTTCATGCAATTGTTGAAATGACATACTTATGAGGCGAGAATTTCATGTAACTGCCCTCCTATTTCGTTTCATATACCCTCGAGTTTGGGTACATTGTCCCAAAGCTTTCTACTTTGCCTTACAACACTGGGGATAGACTGGTTAGATTCCTTGAGTTTTTGAATATTGTAGAACATGACTTTGGGATTACAGGGCCCCCTTACACTTTTTTCTGCCGATTCTCTCAAAGTGGTCTCTATTGTTTCGTTCTGGTTCTTTGATTTTACTTAGTTTCAATATCTCGACATCTGTTTTTTTTTTTTTTTTTTTTTCCTCTGCATATTTCTTGTATTTAGTATATCATACTTGGAATGTCTATTGATGAGTGATTTGGAAAGTAAGTTGATTCTGAATTTGAGCTCCCATTTTCCCATGGAACCTTCCCATTTTCCCGAACCCTGCCCTCCAGCTACTCTTCAAGCATCAATTTACAAATTTCCTTGTCTTGGCGTTTTCATATCCTCCCTTCCAATCTTCATATCTGTTTCCCTCTTTAGCCGTCCGGTAGGAACTCTGATATGTCCCTGACATCTCTCCTATCCCTCGTTCGTATCGCCCAAGTTCGTTCGGGGTGGGAGTTATTCACTGCGCCCCACTCGACCGTGACATAGATATTGCTAATTTCCTGGTTCGCCCTGCCGGCTATGTGGAGGAAGACCCCCATGACTTTGCTATACTTCTAAGGAAATTATTGAACGACTGAGATGGGAGATGGGTGGAACTTTGTCGATGAGAGAGAGGAGAGGCCCACAGAAGAACAAACAGGAAACGTCACACACCACCACCACTCGGGGCAATGCTCACTCACGCATCCACAAACACAAGGTGGTTGCGCATGCCCCATAACACTATACAAAAATGTCTCGACTTTGAGAAGGGGTCTCAAGGGGAAGCACCCACCTCCGATATTTAGTCCGAGGGGGCCGCGTTAGCTAGCCTGACTTATAACAAGTCTGAACCTGCTTCCAACAATGGGTTAATATCGCAACCGAGTTCTGTGAAATATTCGTGCATTATCGTATGAGATAAATTACAATTCAGGTGGTAAACAGGATGGGGTGTTCGCCATTGGTTTTCCTGAATGATATCGTATGATATCTTAGGAATTAGCAAAAAAAAACCCAGCGGTATTGAACAAGAAGGGCTCTCCGTCATAGATTATCACTCACAAATTTGCTGAGTAGAAAACCCGGCTACTAACCAAGAACCGTATGATACCCTGAAATTCCTCACTTGGAAGATCCGACCCAAGGGAGTATTGTCTAAACATGAGCCTCAAAATTGCGAAGGAGCTTCATCCGGGCCGCCTAAGCCAAAAGAAAAAAGCCATTGGACAGAGAAACTTAGTTTAAGATTCCCCGCCTTTGAACACGAGAGCAATGCCAAAGATTGGCAATAAAGATGCACCTGGGACTAGATCTCCAGTAATATTTACCCCTTGATCCATCATATACTGCTCTCTATAAGAACGGTTCTCTAAATCCGGGGCACTTCCGGCCGGGGAGCAAAGGAGGAAATATAATCAAGAGAGAAACGGGAAAAAAAGGAGGGAGATGAATAAACCAACAGATCCATATTCTAAACCATTCTTCGTAAATCTTACCCGCCCAGCTAGAATCTCTGGTAGGAGTACGGGTTTCTTGTAATGAGTCAATACCGTCTGCATCAGGAGATTGGCCAAGAGTCGGAAGACACGAGAGAGATAGTAACAGGGTCTGGTATTGTCGTGAAAGTGTCGTGTATATCATTAGAAGGGGTTAAGGAAGCTTGCCCCTCCTGGGTCCTTTGCCTGCAGTCAAAGTAGAAACATGTAACAGATACTTGTCCACTAGTCTCACAGTATAACTTGATATCTAGCGCTTGGGAATAAATCCAACGAGCATTGACAATACTTGCCATTTCTCAAAACATGCCTCGCCTGCCTTGTGACTTCGGGGTCCAGTAAAATACAAACATATTTCTGCTCGCCCCTTACAAAACTCTAACATCACTAGGGCCAAGCTTTCTAACCTCAAATGACCCTCCTCCCCTCCTAGTGTATCGTTTTGCTAGTTTTCCATCGCTTGGCAATATTCTGAGCTTGGAATTTTGAGACTATAGTTTCTGTGGCCATCTGGCTGTAATAATTCCCTTCTACACACTAATCGATAACAGAAATCCGCTCGGTTTCTGTAGCTTGCTGGGTTTGTCAATTGGCATATTGCGGAAGGTTCATAGCACTCAGAGAGTTGTTAAAGGGTGTGGAATTTCTGGCGTGCGTCCTGCCACCACCTACATGGGGTTGTATTATTAAATTTTCCGATTTATTTGATATTACGGTCTTTTTTTTTTTTTTTGTTTTTTGATAATAGTAAATATTCTGTTATTCCGGACTAATGTTTCAGGTTCATCTATATACCGCGTACATTACCACAACTAGGACATATTTATATTATTTCATTAATCTTTTATGATAAAAATTATGAATTATGAATGTATTTTCTAGAATCAATGTTTCCTACAAAATCTCTTTCCAAAAACTATATTTGAAGTATCATATAGTGCGATGTACCACCACCATATGTGGTTCACACATGGGTAACTACTTGTCCGATAACTATTACTTGGAAAAATAGAGTAGAAATAATTAAAAGGCTATGTTTCCCACTCATTTTACACCAAGAATAGACTCTTTCACCGCCTCAGTCCTGCCACTCTACAACGAACTGGGGGATTTTGGTGGAACCTTTAGGGCCGCCTGGATATTTTCACCCCTACATGACAGGCTCTGTTGGTTAATGTCCGCTGTGCAATACCAGAGGTAATAGTAGTAGGCGAAGGTTACTTCTAATTTTATAAGAGTTTGCTATACAAAAAAAGTACATTGCAATAATATCTGATATGGATCCTAGCCCCTTAGCCACCAATGGTGGAGTAGGAAAATTCCCATATCTATCTGGAAAGCATGAATAATTGCCTACACTATGGCATTAATTTCGATCGCTTTCGGATGAGTCGTGAGTGTCCGAAATAGGCCATTGGGGTGGGGCCAAATTTTGTCGCCAAGACGGTACAAACTCAAAGCTCTCGAACCCCGATGTATACCCGCGCAGGCAACATAGCACACGACCGGAAGGGCGCCAATATTACTACCAATGTATGCCCAAAGCTCGGCGCAAAAGCTTATTCCTCCTCCTCCCCCTGAAAAGGGCCAAGGGGATTTTCGCAATTGCGGTTGGATTCCGTAGAGGTTGTCATAGCATGGCCCAACTTCTAATAACTCGGTATTAATATGATATCACCCCCTTCCACCGATTGGGTTCCTGAGTGATTAGACTACCGTAGGACATTTCGCTCCCTCGCAATGGGCCGAGTTATATCGCTAGCGATTACTCGTAGAATCGTGTCGGGGTTATATCGGTTCCGGGGGTACGTCGGGATAAGAGGTATACGAGTATAGTCCGCGTAGAAGCTAGAATCAGCATTAGACATCCTTCTTTTCAAACACAATAGTTGAGATCTTCGAGTCAGCACTAGAACAGACTTCCCCCGCGTATGCGCGATCCCGACGCAACTCCCGAACAGACATAGCCCCCGACACAACGGTTCTACAGAGTGAAGCAAGGGAGTACGTATCCATCTTGCTCGGCATAGCCCTAGTCCAACATGCTGACCGAAGCAATTAGAAATCTAGTATTTTCATCCTCGATACCACTACTAAACCTTTAAACCGACGAGAATCCACCGGAGGGGGAAACAGATCACACGAAGGATGCTTCACGCTCTCGCACAATGACGTCACACCGTTCAGTCTACTTTATTATCCTAGTAACGGTGTCACTGAACCAGTACTGTACACAAGACTTCACCGGACCCGCCGCATAGCTGATGAGTATTTCAATTCCCGTCCCCGATATCCATTAGCATGACTTTGGCTATCCTTTCCGATAAAGCCGCCGGGGGGTACTACAAGCTGGAATAGTGAGGATTGGGTGGCACCTGGGTTTACGTGTCGTGCTGATGGGCGTGGGTACAAGCGGTCTAGAAGAAACATCTACTGCGAAAATTGCGTCCAAATGGATAGCCTGCTACCCCCCGATCTGATTAGTCTTATTGCTGGCAGCCAAGCCAAGCGGGTGCCGGCAGATTATTCGTAGGCACCCGCTCCTGCATCAAGTGGCAAACGGAAACTGCTACATAAGGTCGACTCGGCACATGAGATTCAGATCAGATACCCCTCAGATAGCCCCACATCGTTTATCGCCCGCACCTATCATATATTAAGGTAATCTAACTTTTATGCAACCAAGACTTGTTTACTAGGAATCCTCCAGCTTCCCCAGCGAGTTTTTCCCACCACAAGTGCAATACCGGTACTTGTACAGGTACTGTACGGCGGCCCACCGTCCCGCAACCGAAACTGACCCTAGCACTGGGTAAGTTATCATACCTCGCCTAAGTATGGTAACTAGGTATAACCTTGTTTAATCAGGGACGAGACTCTTATCCACCTTCTATGAGGGTTAAAACTCTAAGGTTTTCTAAGGGCCCACCACGGATACAACCGTTCCGTTCCGCCGCCACATACAAAGTGACCCTTTAAAAACGCAAGAACGAGTGATTTTATATGGGAAACGGTTGCAGAACGGGACGGAACGGTTGTATCTAAACAGGCCCCCAATATAATATCTGTCTCCATTTAGAGAGATAGGGAAGCAGCAGGATGGAAATGGAGTGCCAATTGCATATGTAACATCTGAACCGCCAACCACCTTTTTTTTCTGGGTAATTGAGCGTAAGAATCATGTTTTCCAACATTTCAGGACGGGTTGCAGCCGTCTTGAATACTAATCGGGGGGTGACGAGTAGAATGGCCGAAGCTCTGTACGCACCCAAGAGTAAACATGTCGTCATCATTTACTCTGGCAGAATCTAGCCCCACCCCCACACTTGTAACGCGTCTATACCCATATCAATTGCACCACGGAATGAAGGGGGGATTACTTGGCTTCCCAAAAGCGTTGCAGAAGGCATGTGGGGAGTTTTGTCATGATTCACCGCATCAGATATCTGCATGACCACGGGATTTTCGCCGTCTGCCCTTCCCCCCATTGAGCTGATACCGACTTCTGATAGTCCCTGATATTCCTCGCTACAAAAGATCCCGTTGACCCTCTCCCAGTTCTTCTCCTCACAGTTCGCCCTCTCTTCATCCTCGCATCCTACATCCACCATGTCCCCAAAGTACTATCTTCTCCCTCTATTTCTTAGGCTAGTTGCGGTATTGTCTGCTCCGGCCCCGCCCCTTTCACAGGCTGCTACCAAGACATATGCAGTCTCGGGGGATCTCCGAGGGCCCACGTCCCTACGGGGATATGACCCTGAGCTTCCATTTGCAACGGAGAGCGCAAACCGAGCGCCAGTCCAGCTTGCACCTGGGCAAGATGAAGATGATCCGGAGGGTCGTATTCTGAACTTTGAGAATATTACCGAACCGCAGCCATTGAGAGGTACCCGCGGTGGTACAATTGCCAGCAATCATGATGTCGAGCTTGAGAAGTTACACCCAGACTCCTTCGCGCCACCGACAACAGATCATGGAGCTGTCAAACAGGCGGAGTGGCCTCTTGGGTTGAGCCATGTCAAGCTCGGATTGGAGAGAGCTGGATGGAGTCGACAGCAGAACATCAATGTGCTACCTTCTGCCACAGAAATGGCTGGCGTCAACATGAGACTTGAGGCAGGAGGATACCGTGAATTACACTGCAAGTCACGCCATCCCATTCTGATGAAATAAGCCATTGAAACTGATACCCTATAGGGCATACTGCTGGAGAGTGGGCCCTGATGTTGAATGGATCGGCTAGAATCCAGGCTATGAATGTCGACGGTCAGACATTCATCGATGATGTCACCAAGGGAGATGTTTGGTTCTTTCCTAGGTATGTTTCTATTGGTCCAGAACCAGGTTCGTGCATAAATAGTCAACATGAGTCTAGTGGTGTACCCCACTCCATTCAAGGCCTCGAGAACGGAACTGAGTTCTTGTTGGTCTTCGACGACGGCGAATTCTCTGAAGATAGCACCTTCCTTGTCTCTGAGACGTTTGCGCTCAATCCTGTTAGTATCCGGCCACCTAGCATAACTTGCATTGAGCTAACGAAGCATGTAGAAAGAGGTCCTTACCAAGAACTTCCAGCTTCCCGAAAGAGCCTTCGACGATATCCCAGAGGGTGAGCTATTCATTTTCCCGGGCACCGAAGCACCGGAAGATATCAAGAAGCAAAATGTCACCGGCCCAGCTGGTATCATTCCCAACAAGGAAAGCTACTCTTACCACTGGTCCCTGCAAAAGGCGATCAAGGCGCCCGGGGGAACCGTCAAGATCCTCGACTCCAATACATTCCCCATTGCTGAGAATTTCGCTGCTGCCCTCGTAACCATCAAGCCCGGAGCCATTCGTGAGATTCATTGGCACCCGGACTCGGATGAATGGTCATATTTCTTGTCTGGAACTGCGCGCCTCACAATCTACGCAGCCCAAGGGAACTCCCGAACCTTCGATTTCAGGACGGGTGACGTTGGATACATCCCCAAGAGTCAGACTCATTACATCGAAAATACCGGAACCGAAGACGTCATTGTCCTAGAGGTCCTCCAGGCAAAGAGGTTCACCGGTAAGGAGTTATCTGGCCGTTGAAATCTTTGAGGTCGACCCTAATAACCCCCGTGAATTTAGACTTTAGTGTCGGTCAATGGCTTGCTCTCACTCCGCCCCAGGTTGTCCAAGACACACTACACCTCAGCGACGAGTCCATATCCCAGCTTTCCAAGGACAAGCCGTTTATCGTAGATGGGCCCATACCGGGATAATTGGGGTATCTGAGAGGTGTCTTCCCGTTTTTTGGGTGAATCTCTATAAACTCTGATCATTATTTTGTCCGTGCGACTATGCCAGACCTTATCTTCCCTCCCATAATTCTCTTTTCCCTTCCCTTTGAGAGTCCAGTTGAGGATTTACTATCGTGTGCATGTATTTATCCAAGGTCTGCTATGCGCGAGACATGCTTAGTTACCCACTGTATCCTATCTTCATTCATGATTGGCTTTCCCTTTTGGCGGCCCAGTGTCCGTGCACAATACGCTATATTACGACAGTAATCACGTCTCCGTGCCAAGAATTGGAGTCCCCTTGCAACAAATGCAGCAGACTACAGACAAGGTAAACGGGTGCCGACTCGGTGCGGAGACACAAGGACGAGCACTAGAGTATTGTTCTGTACTCGAGTACTCGTAGAGAGGGAACTATCCGATTCCATAGTTCGCTGGTTCCAAAACAGGCTCTTGCCCCATTGAGGCATTTTCCGCTCCGATTGATCCCAGATGGTAGCTGAGAATACGGTACTCTAGTCCAGCTGAGCGGCGATCTGGATGCACAAGCTGGAGAGTATCAAGGAAGGATAGCGGTAATGTTCAGAGAAGCTTGAGTTCCCTGCAGCACCGTAAGAGCTCTTGTTTCCCGCTAAATCTCTCCGGATGCAAGGGGAAAGGCTCAAGATGGATAGCTTGCCACATCATATCATAAAGCATCCAAATACCTTGACGTCAAGACAGGATTCAAGCAATGCAAAGTCGCCCGGGTTCCCGACGAGGTAGTCTATGGCCCATGAGCCAGTGGGGTGAGTGGGGTTTCATTGACTGGTGTTTTCTCATTTCCGCGAACTTGCCAAACTAAACCTACCGTGGCCTGATGCACCGATTTCCATTGATACAAGTACTTGTACGGTACAGTTGCCAAGGTGTCTGAGAGCGAATTGAGGGTTTTTTTTTTTGCTTTTAATTCGTACGATTTCTCAGCTCTCTTTCTCGATACCCCTAGAGTTGCGAGCACACAAGTATTGGCACTGATCAAGACTACAAGGGTTGGGGCGCCCCAAGGCTTGCAGAGTTGGATAGAGTGGGAAAGAATGGGAAACAGATACGCGAGAAGAGCCAGGCCAAGATGGCGTAGCAAGGGAAGATGCCTCCTCCCCCGGAGATAGATGATCGGAAGCTCGGATGATTGTGGTGCGTCATGAGAAATTTCCGGCACGAGTCTACTATCGGTACTATATGTGAGAGCCAGGTTAGGTTACTGGTAGCCTCCTAGCATCATGCACAAGTGGTTAAATTTACCTTCACGCCAGGAATACGTACTCGCACTCGAGTATAGTGAGCGAGTGAGCGAGAGAATATGAATGCGAATGCCAATGCGAAAAAAAATGGGAGGTAGGCTGTTGCTTAGAGAGAAACCATGATATACAGTACTATAGATTAAGCATTACTTAGATGGAGTTCACTGGCCTCCCATCGCAGTTGGCAACTTTTTAATCGCCATGTTTTAGTTATTGTGTGCTAGGAATGGCTGCCATGAGTATGGTAGATCTGTTACCGTAGATGTGATAGTAGTAGTGAAAGTCAATTCTGAAAAAAATTCAACATAATATTCGCATGCACCTAGATCTACACGCATGGCATACCCCCTCTGCACCCAGAAATAAGTTGATGTCCTCTTCCCTCGGACTGCCTCCAATTCGCCCGGTAAATGTTCCCAGAAGAGACCTTGCTTTCTATCACGTGCTGCAGAATACACGCATTCTGTCTCTGTTGGAAAGGAAATTATGATACTACCGTACTATTTTTAGGAAAGAGACCAAGTCACGGCTGCATTGAAATAAGGTACCCCCTCCTCCCCGCCTAATACCGGTACATCCATAGGTCTGGCCAACGCTTTCCCACTCCCCCCGCGTAGAAGTCTTTCATTCAATACGTACTTGAACGGATACGCCGTCTCTTAGTGAATCATCCGTCGTATAAGGGTTTGAACTAATACTTGTATCTCCAGCTGGGCTCCCTTCCCTTCATCCCCTTCCATTCTCCTCAAGTAGGCAAAGGCTACCTTGTCTTGTCCATCGCTTCATTCGTTAATCCGATAGTTGTTCTCTTTGACTAGCCCCTTCTCCTTCCTTCCCTCACTCTAGCCTCTAATCCGCACCCCCCACTCCCACTCCCACTCCTCCTCCTCCTGGCAGTGTCTCCTGGAAGAAGAGACTACCACAGCCTAGCCTTGACAACTGTAACTCGAGAGAGAAGAAAAACAATGGACCACCAATTCCACTTCAAAACTGGCGCCCCCCACTTGACCCCACACACACATATCCCTACTCCCATCCTCACGCCAGTGTCCACCGCGGCTCCGAACAACACAAGCATGTATCACCCCGAGATTAGCACCCCTCACACGCACAAGCGGAAGAAGTTGATCTTGTGCTTCGACGGTACGGGGAATCAATCTAAGGGGAACGACGGGGACACGAATATCTTGAAGATATTCAGGATGTTGGATCGGGAGGGGAGTGATCAGTGTATGCCGTCTTATTATCACAGTTGGACTTATATATATATAAGTGATCGGTCATCGGAAAAAAGCAAGTAAGGGTAATAAATGCTGACTTGATGACCGCGTGGTTCTCGGGTCGGTTTGGATGGTGTGAGGTAGTTCATTATTACCAACGTGAGTGGGACTGCCTCACTCTTTCTTTCCCTCTTTTTTTCCCTTTTCTTTTTTTCGGCAAAGTGTTATACAATTGCTGTTGCAGGAAATGTTAACGATATGATGCGGTATAGCCGGAATAGGCACATACATCGCCAACGGGACGTTATCGCGGGTGCACGTTGGATCACGGCTTAAAACCTGGTATCAAAAAGCCCTAGACGCAGCTGTTGGGTATGAAAAATCCGCAACAATTGTGATATCGAGATACCGGGGAAAAGGCTAACACGGGGAGGGGGAGATTATGAAACGCCGGCAGTACATCGTTCGATCAACATGTGATAGGTGGGTACAAGTTCCTGATGCGCTTCTACGCGCCGGAAGACTACATATACCTATTCGGGTTCCCGCGCAGGGCCTACACTGCGAAGTTCCTGGCAGAAATGCTGGACCATGTCAGGCTCGTCTCGCAAGGGAACGAGGAGATGGTTATGTTCGCCTGGAAGACCTTCTCGAATTGGCAGCAGAGGAGGGAGGGAGTGGAGTGGGGTGCTCGGAAGCAGGATATGTGCAAGTGTGTTGTCCATCCAAAGTGGCTAGCAAGCTGGTGATATCTTGTGCGAATTACTGACCACGCCCCGGGGAATAGTTACATGCGGGCATTCCGGGAAACTTTCGCTAGACCGGTGCGCAGAGTCCAATTTTTGGGACTATTCGACACTGTGAATTCGGTTCCTAGATTTGAGAACGCATAGCTGAAGAGGTCTGCCGGGTTTCCCTATGCCACTAGAAGTCCTCCATCCCCCCACCTAATGACACATTGAACCCCGCACTACCAGGTAAATAGGTAGCACCCGAGTAATCCGGCATGCAGTCGGCATCGACGAACGCCGCGCTGAATTCCGCCAAGACCTCGTCGAAAAAGTCGACGCGCAAGAACTGGCCCGCCCCCGTTCCTTCGGGACAGGACATTTGATAGAGTCCACCCTAGGCCACCGCCCCCTCCTCCAAATCAAAATCGAACAAGAATAATAAAAACGGCCACCCCTGCCAAAACGGCAATTCCCCCCATGCTGGTCCGGAATTACAGCGATTCTCGGGGAGTCGGGAAGAGTTGAATATCACCGGCAATGGCGGCGACGGCGCAAGTTTTACGAGTTTGAACATCCACGTTGAGAGCGACGAGGACGACGAGGCCGAGCAGGATATCGAGGAGGTTTGGTTTCCCGGTGCGCACGGTGATATCGGTGGTGGGTGGATGGGGTTTACCCGACGGGGAGGAACCGTTGTCGCATGGGCCCTTGGTCTGGGTGGTCAGTCCCCTCTGGCCTCCCCCTTCAGACCGGGTGATAAACCGTGACCAATCGAATTTAATGATTGGTCCGCGAAGCCCGCAAAGCCGGGGTGGTATTCCACAAAGAGTGCATGAAGCAAATGAAAGTCTGGTTAGACGAGTTCGAAACCAATGAGCTGGACCCTGAAGCACCCAAGACCTCGACATATCCCGTGCCAATTGGCGACGGTAAACCAAAGATTGAGGTATCGTCGACCACTTACTCGGCGGATAACCCAACGCAAACCCTCCAGCAACCGGAGCAGGAGCAGAGCGCGAATTCCGCCCCAATCCCCACCCACATTACACACGCCGACTCCCACTCCCCCGCTCGCACCCCGGCATCGGACCCAACCCCAGCACAAGCAGCAGATCCGAAGACCTGCCTGCCAAACTCCTACACCCGCGGTAAAATCCACGACTGTCTTTGTTACCCCCCGGTGGCCTCTCCCTAGTAGGAGCCTTCGGCTGGAAATTAATGGAGTATCTCCCCTTTCGCAGGATGGACTTGCAACCCGAGGGGTCCTGGAAGCCCATTATCTGGCCACTGCCCTGCGGCGAGGTCCGTGACATCCCCGATACCGTCAAGATACATAACAGCGTGATCAGGAGGATGAAGGCGGATCCAAAGTATCGCCCAGGAAATCTGATCATCGGAGGGGGTGGGAGGGGGGTGAGAAGGGCACCGAGAAATGCCGGGATTGGTGAGTGGGAGGTGTTGAGGGAGGAGGGAAGTCTGGTCGGCGAGGTGTTTGTCAAGAAGGGGGCTGAGGAGAAGGGGTTGGTTGGGGGGTCTTATGTGAAGATTATCGGTAAGTCCGAGGGAGGCTAAGTGGACGGGTGGATGAGGGGTGAGTGGTACTATACATATTTGGTGTACGTAAATGTATTTTATTGAGCGATCACGATATTGTATCAGATTACCACCATACCATTTTACCAGCCGTGGCGGAATTAGTGGGTAAATTAATCGCAATGGGTGACCACCCATGACCCCAGATACCGGTATCAAGCCTGCGGAGAGAGAAAAGGTTGTCGACCCGGGCGGCCCCTATATGGTGATATCCTAAGCGAATTCGAAGCATTTCAAGCAAACACAACTGCCCATCACTCCGCAATAACACGCACAACACCTGGAAAGCGAGCGAACGATGCAAACAAGCAAGTAGTCGCATGAATCCGGGAAACAAAATAATCGCGTGGGTCAAGATCTTAAGCGGTGAAAGTAACATACATGACGAACCTAACCAAACCCATTCCATTTCATAAACAAAGCCATAACATCAAAACAATAAGAGACTCCACTACCACTAATGCATTCCACCCAGCTCATGTGGCGACGGTCCTTGATTCTGCTGTTGTTGCTGCTGCTGCTGCTGCGGCGGCGGCGGCGGTGGCGGCTGGAACTGTTGATGTTGTTGCTGCGGCTGTTGTTGTTGTTGTTGTTGGTGCTGACGTTGCTGCTGTTGTTGTACCTGGTGAACCTGCTGTTGCTGCAGATGGTTCTGATGTTGGTGCTGCATCACGGCGGCCTGCTGTGGCATGGTCGGTGCCACGGGCGGTGGCACGTAAGGACTATACGGACTGATTGGTGATCCGACCTGAGGTGGATAAGTCGGGGGATTCATGGGCTGGTACTGTGGCAGGGAGGTCTGTCCCCCATAGTATCCAGCTGCATCGTCCATCACAGGTTTCGACACCCCATACGTTCCCCCTACCGCCGCTACCTGTCCAACACCGGTACCACCATACATGGCATTCTGCGCAACGGCGTCAACAGCCCCAGCCCTCCCACTGCGATTCTGGTACAGGACCACGCCGTCCCAAACAATCGCTCCGATGAACGTCAACATTTCCAAGACCAGTATGGCGAATAGGCCCCTCAGCTTGTCGCAGTCCTCGATCACCCACAAGTACGTGTCCCAGCCCCATAGCGAGAAGGTGTAGAAGGTGCAGGACCCGCCGATGGCTTCAGGGTTGTAATCTGCGATTGTGGCGATCGAGATGATGTAGAATATTGCTATGAGTACGTCTACGATTATCACGACTAATGGGAGGAGGTTGCCCGTGAAGAAGAGGCCTAGGACTAGGGGAATCCAGACAACGGTTAAGCAGATAGTGGTGAGGGTGAAGGCTGCATACCTATTTTTGCGGTTAGGTATTGTTCTGTTTTACGAGGCATGAGGGTGGGGGGGGTTACCATTCGACAGGGTATTTAGCTATGAAGAAAGCGGTCAGTCCTAGCGCAATCACAGCCAGCACAAGCTGTGATATGCGCAGGATCAGAAGAGCAACGGCATTCCAGCGCTTATCCCTCATCGCTGGACGAGGGACTCTTCCTTTTCTTCTTCTTTCTTTTCTTCTCTTTATGATACCAAAGAATTAGCTTCCGGAAATGCGGGTGGAGTGGTATGGGACGGGAGGGCAGAAGAATGAGAGTGAACTGAAGAAAAGGGAGGAAGGGGGGAAGTTAGGCAGGAGGGGAAGAAAGAATAGAGGGCTGTGAAAAAGCACAAAATCGGGTCGCGCTGGGATGGAAGCGCAGGGAGTGGTTTGGTAAATGTATGAGTACTGTACTTGAGTACCGTATTTGTACTAGTACTTTTACTAGTACTTGTATAGCATTCATACAAGGTCCTCCAAGAGGTTATAGAATAGATACTTGAGGTTAAGCTGCCAAATATACCCGGTGGGTACGGTTAATAGGTTTCTCGCTTGGTGGAAAACTTAGTTCACACCAAGAATAACGTACGGCATATCCCGATTATGGATAAGAGAAGGATGGGCGCTTTTGTGGACTCCTGCTGCTCAGCCCCAAATGTTGGGAATTGGGAGTTTCACCCATATCACAACGCGAGACCCTTGGAAACCCCCCCTCCCTCCCCCGCACGAGCACGGGTGCCAGTCCCAGAGTGCCGTATCGTACTCGTACAGTATGATACCGGTACGAGTACTCGAGTATGGGTGTAAAGTGCTTAAAGCCTGTGCCTGTCGTGTTCCAACAAGTGAACGCCCCGCTCTCCGTAGGCACCGAACGATGCCATAAATGCCTGCGTGAAACGAACTCGACCCACTGCGCTAGTACCCATTAGGTGTTCTCGCTAAGATTTGCTCAAGAGATCCTCTCGGTCCACTCTTTCTGGAGTTCCTTTGCAGTGACAAATAGTCTGAATATTCATACTGGGTTATGGACAAAATGCGGTTTAAAGACTTGGAGTTCGATTCTCCAACATACCGGTATGATAGGCGGTCCCTTCCTTCAATTCCCTCAAGGCCAATGTACCACACGAGTGACGGAGGCTTGGTACACGCTTTGAGCGCTTCGCACCATACGGTACGTTTACTCGTACGAGTACTCGGGTAGGTTGTATAGGGGTTGTGGGTACCGTACGGTAAGTCTGACGAACTTCCTCTGATACTGTACCGGCAGGCTCCAAGGCAGTCTCGACCATGCGGAGAACAGTACAAGTATTACCGGCACCAGTATTTTCTCCAGCCACTTCGCCAAGAGTCCGACAGACTTTTTTTCCCCTCACCAAAAATTAGCGTACGCTAGTGCATAATTTGCGTTACACACCTAATTTCGACCAATCAGAACCGAGTTGGACCGAGTTTTGCCCAGACCCTTGGTACGAGTACGGCGCACTGCAGGAATTACCAAGGTTTGGTTGGTGCGCGAGTAAGTTAATTTACCGGTTCTCCAAAAACACAGAACCGGTTAAGGTTTAATCGCGTGGTGTATGAGTGAGTGCCAGGGCTGCACATTTTCTGGGCCGAATTTTCATTGGACGATGAAGCTAGGAGTACACCACCACCATTGAAGCTGAAAGTGGACAGGGAAAGAGGGGATGACCGCACTTTACGCCTTAGCTCATAAGAGGTGGTGGGTATCCCAGTGCAGGAATGATATCCCGGTGGCAGTCTTGGCTGTGGGCAGAGAACGGCGTCGAATGGTTTCACGTATGATACGAGTTCGTAGAACTATGATGTTTGCTCGCTTGTAGGGGGTATGCGCAACGAGAATTACTATTAAACCACAGTAGGCTTTAGCACAGTAGGTTAACATAATTGGGAATACCAATTAATGAGATTGCCCAAGCTATCTCGTCCGGAAAACACTAATTTACCGGTCCTGGTATTCCTTCTCGGGGTGTTTTTGTCTCTGGTTGCTGAGATCAGCGGTAGTGGGTCTACCGGGTGAATGCGGAGTTGAACCCTGCGCCAAGAGACCAAACTAGGATAGCGTGCCAAGGAATGTCGCGCAGTATCAGTTTCAGATTTTGCTTGAGCAGGCGATCACCTCAAGATGCACCTAGCTGTTCGTCCATTCGGCTTACCGATAAATTTACCCTCCTCAAGGTCAGCCTCAACAATGCCCAATGAACCCCCCTGCCTCCTCCTCGAGTATATAGATAAACTTTATCAATACCTTTAACATAGGCCACTAGGAGTCAAAATACACGGTGGCGGGAAAAAAGAAATGGTATGATAACTTACTGGATTTTGGTTACTAAGCATACTGTCGACGACTGCTGCTTTGTGTCATGCGTTTAGACCTAAGTTGCCATAATATTATACTAACATAAATTCCCCCAATTACTGCAATCATCAACCACTCCAATGCCTCTCCAGCTGATCAAGTTGTAAGCTCTCTCTGCCGTATCATGTCTTCCACAAAAATTTCTCCCACTAATAGTTATTACTCTTCCTTTATATCTATACTTTCATTAACTGGGTTTTCGCACATTTTCTCCTTTTTAGAGAAAGGTCTGGGCGGAGAGCTGGATCATTATATCCCTAGGCAAGGCAATAGAACCGGAGGCGCTTCAATCATCATCGACGTCCCTTTGCTTATACCGACTCCAGCTCGGGGAGCTATAACCGAAAAAGCACAGGTTACAATTCAAAGGAAGGCGTAATACAAGGCACCAAAACAGGAGCAGCATGCCCAATCGTTTAACAAAGTCTATTGTGTCGTGGTTGACCGCGGGAAGACCGCCGAACCAGCATATGCACCCCTCCCCCAGGGTATTACGTCCAAGAGGTAAGCCTATCATAGTACATCTGGAAGGCAAGATACCACCTGCCCACCCCGGGGCATCCGACATCTTCTAAAGTCTCGGGAATGTGAGCTAGGTATCCGTGGCCAAGGTTACGGTAGTTGCCGCAAAATCTGTAGCGCCATGAATTATACCGTAGGTGAATCACTTATTTGTTTCCCATGCCGGAAACTTTGAAAAACGTCGTGGATTAAACCGCCGAGACGTCCGCTGGACGACGACAATCGTAACAAATTTTGTGGTTCCAGATTGACTAAAGTGTAGCGGGCGAGAAGTACCCGAAAACTGGGGCTCACAAAATATGCTGCACACAATACAAGCGCTCTAAGAACTGGGATACAGGCACCGATGCTAGGATGTTGGCGTTGCCTCTCCTAGTATGGTCTGGTGTTTCTCTTTGCTTTTATCTGTTGGGAAAGCAGGTGATTTGTCTGTTTTTGGCACCTTTTCCAAGGGGAGATTTTAGATAACTTGGCACGTGCTCCGCCTATACGAGCTGTTGTGGTAATATTGGGGCGAATCTGGGGAAAGATATGTCATGATAGGGGAGTGAGACCGTCAGGGATCGAGTTTAAGCTCTTGGTGCTTCTTGAAGATAGGCTCATTAGATAAAGAGAAGCTAGAAGAGGAAGAAAGCGACCCATTTCGCTTAATATCATAATTTAATCCGGCTGCGCCGGTCTGGCTCCGCTGCGACACCTCGATAGGCTAGTACTTGCGAGGATGATCACAGGACATCACTCGTGGCTACCCATTTTGGAACCATATGGATGACACCAACAATTCTGGCGGCCTCGACAAGCTCATGACACGTCGACAAGTAAGCAAACAATAACCGATATCTTGAATCCACGAGACGGAGTGACTGTATTGATTGAGAACTTAAAGCAAAATAGATGAACGACCCAACCAAACCCCATCGCTTTCATGAACAAAGTCCTGCTGTCACAGTAAAAGGAGACTCCACTAATGAATTGAACATATCTCCTGCGGCGGTTCTCGATTCTGCTGATACTGATGATTCTGATGCTGAGACTGTAGTTGGTATTGCTGCGACTGCCAATCCTGATATATCTGGTGAGAGAGAGTTTGCTGCTGCTGAAGGTGATTCTGATCTTGGCGGCAATTCTGGCATTCACGATGCTGCGCTATGAAGCACTGCTGTGGCATCGCCAGGGGGGAGTGCGGTTGCATGTGAGGATTGAGCGGAGTAGCTGGTGACGCGATCTGAGCCTGATAAATCGAGGAATTCGCCGGCTGGTACGGTGATAGAGAGGCCTGTTCCCCGTGGGTTCCACATGCACCACAACCACCACTCTCCAGGGTCGTTACTCGTATAGGTCCCGCAATCCAGTATGTTTTCCCTATCCCGGCCATCTGCCCGCCATCGGCACCGCCACCGTGCCTAGCGCTTTGCGCAGCGGCTTGCACATCATTAGGCCCCCCATTACCATTCTGGTACAGGACTTTCCCGTCCCAGATAATCGCTCCGGTAAACGTCAACATCTGTATGACCAAAATGGGGAATCCGGCCTTCAGAGTGGCGCAGCCCCTAATCATCATTCGGTCCGTGCTCTGCCCCGATGGCGTACAGGAGTCACTACTGCCGTTGGGGCCGTACTCTGCGATTGTGGCGATTGGGACAATGTAGGATACTGCTAGTATCAAATCCATCGTTGCCGCGAGTAATGGGGGGAGTTTGTTCGTGAAGAAGAGACTTAGGACTACGACCACCCAGGATAGCGTGAAGGCGCTGACCACGATGGTGTAGGGTATGTACCTATTTTCATAGTTAGATATTGATTTGTTTGATCTGGCGCGAGGACAGAGGGGGGATACCAGTCATCGTATTTAGAAGCGAAATAAGCAGACCCTCCCAGCACAACTATCCCTAGCGCGAACTGTAATATGCGAAGGAGGACAAAGGCAGTGGTATTCCAGCGGTTGTCCCTCATTGGTAGAGGAGGTGATCTTTTCTTGTTTGTTTCCCCTTTTATAATATCAAAGGATGAGTTTCAGTAATATGAGCTTCTCCAAGGAAGGAATATGGGATGGGAGGAAGAGGTGGAAAGGTTGAAAAAAAAACAGAGGGGGGAAGTTAGGGCGGAGAGGCAGGCGAGCAAAAAAGGGAAGGCTACGAAAGGCACAGAATAGGGTAGCCGTCGTGAACCGGCGCTCTATCATAGTGGGAATGACATACGGCATATTCCAAAGGCGATAGAAAGAGAAGAAGTATGGTTGTAGGAGTGGACTATTGCTGGTCGGTGCTTGATGTTGGGACTCCCCCTATACATCACGATGCGAGACTAAGAGGAAACTCCCTACTTGAGCGAGTACCGGTATCACACTCTTAAACCACACCCACCTACGTAATGTAACTAGTTTTCCTTTCGGCATCTGGTGGAGAAAGTGAGTGGTCCTGGTTGAGTTGGAAAACTAAGGTATCATACCGGTAGTAGTCTGTTTTGCTCGAGATCAATCGATTATAGTACCGTGCTCGTACTGACTTCAGTGTGTAATACAGTGCAGCCTGTGCCAATATGTACCTGCCAAATCGACATTTCGACAATTCCACAGTACGCCTGGTAAGTGCAGTTGACGAGTGATATTACTTATACTTTTGTTTTCCGGGGATCGGATCTTGCTTTATCGCTAGGGCTAGCGTCCCGTATTTGGCTGTAGGGGACACTTCGGCGCCGGAGTCGCCAAGCTTTGGCGGGTGTGCGAGTAAATTTAAGCCCTGTTCGGCACGCGACCATAAAAAAAAATGCCACTTTTCCGAAATATGCGTTTGGCAACCTTGGAAAATTTACTAGTTAGCTGCTAGGCATTATTATGTAAAATTAAATATTAGAACTTTTTATCTTCTGTATAATAGATTTTATTTCACACAGCATGTTTCTCCTAAGGATTGTGTGGGTACAGTAGCAAGTTATTTTACTATAAGCACTTATCATACATGGCTAATCTCAGAGAAAAAGGCCATAAAAAAAATTGTGATAAATAATAATAATTATTAATATGATAAAAATAATGCCTTTTTTTATGTGTGCCAAGCACCCTCCATTTTCTTCGCCATTTTTCTGGCTCGCCAAACAGGGTTTTAGGTTGTGTAGCCTGGGCATGGGCGCCAGGGCTGTGCGTTTTCCTGCGGTGGAGTTATCATCTGATACTCCAATGGTTGAGTTGAGGCTGAAAGCGGACTAGGAGAGAGGGGATCAAGGTCAGGATAGCCATTTTAACCGATCAGCAAACATGATATCAGTAGTTCCACACCTTTCTTGAGCTCCACGGATTTTCGATGTGGTCGCTGGGCCGAATGTTGAATGATAACTGCTGTGACCGGTTGGCCCACGGTTATCGCTGCATATTTCCGAGATCAAACGAGAGGCTGTGCTCTAATAGGCTGCGCGAGTACAACCCCACCCCACTATTCCGGATGGCCAAATTTCAAGGATTTCACCCGGGATAACGGGCTGCTTGGATCGAGGGTGAGAGGGTCCCTATTGTTTGGGGGGATGGGATCTTTTCCAATTCTTATGAGAAGCACTATTTCGACTGTTTCAACAGATGTTCATATCCAGTATAAACACTTTTTGCTGTCCTTTGTGGGAACACATAACATGTCCTTCTCCCTCCTCTTCCTGACTACTAATATGATAGTAATATCGATATGCCGGTATTCTGCCACAACGTCCAAGTTTAGCCCCAAGCCAACAATACCCTTTTTCCTTTTCCTCCCCGCGTCCTCTCTCGTTTCCTTCCTCTTTTCACTCCTTTGTTCCTCATCCCTGCTTCCCCCCTCTGCTGGGAAGTGTTGCTCTCTCTCACCGGGTGGCCCGATAGTGGAGGTCTAGGTTTGAAGAATTGGTGAATCAATGTCCGTTGGGCTTTTCCAGTGTCACGATAGCTAGAGACAACCAGTCCTTGATATGAATAATAGCGAGAAACCCAGAGTGGGAGTTCATCGGAGAAGGACAGAGTCAATTTCCTTACATTCTTTATTTCTGGCCCGGCTCTTTATCCTCTTTTGGCCTAGATTTTCGATAGTTACCGGCACCGCAGCAGCGGGCTCAGTTGGCTGACTATGGGGAGCAGTGGGAAGATTTCCGAGGATGCGGTATCACACGAAATCCGAAAATGGCATCTTCCGGTTCAGCAGTTGAAATCGTGTGAGAGTTTAGATGTGTTAGAGATTTCGTGTGGCTCAACGGGGTGTCTTGTTCTCTCGTACGAGATCGGAGATAGGTTGGTCTAGTGGGGTGCTAGTGCAACGTACGCTTGGCGACAAAATATAATCAGATTTGTGATCCTAGTATCGCCGAATCGTCGTATAACAAGACAAATGAAACCGGCCCCACCTGAGTTCCCGTACAAAATACACAAGTCTAGCTGACCACCACAAAGGTGCACAACCAATTTTCTTCGGAAACTAATCGGGTGGAATTGGATTACAGAGAATTTGGCATACAGGATGATAGTTTTTTTTTTTTTGCTCCGCTGAGCGCTGGTAGTGAGGAGAATGAAGTTAGTCAGCATGTGGAAACCCCATACGTCCGAGTACGAGTACAAATCTCTCTCTTCTTAGTGGTGTTTTTGCGCTCGCCCTCCGGAACGCTGGCGTCTGGAATTATTAGAATGGTTTCTGTAACCTGGCTTTTCAATCCCGCGATTCTCCGTGTCAAATTTTATCTAAAAAGTTACTAGAGTTTTTCTGAGGTTACGGGGGTGAGCAGGGGCCTGATGAGAGTGGGAATTTTGCGCAGGAAACTCGCCAGGAGTCTGTTCTTGCCGCTAAGCTAGTAGGGACATCGAGTGATATATTGTGAGTATGATTTGGCGGAGGAAAAACAATCGAGTGCACTCCCAAAAGGTGGGGGGGGGAGCGAAAACTTGAGTTACCATAATGCGCCTGAAATACCATCACAACCGGGTATGATTACTTATAACGGCAAAATATCATACCCGAAAACGGGGTTTGCAAAATATCTGGTAAAAATAAACCTAGACCTATCTGAGCGCCGGCGGAATACCGCGAGAAATTCGAATAAACAGACCTTGTACTAGGGCGTTGAAGTTTCCTCTCTTGGTGAGGTCTGGTGCTTTCCTTCCATTTTATTTGTCTCTGGGGCAGGTTTTTGGTGTGTTCGCCTTCTCCCGGGGGGGAGGGAATTTTAGACCATGATAAATTTACCTCGCGCTTGACTGGTCACGGGTGTTTCTTTTGGTGTGGAGGGTTGCGAGGTGGCATTTGGGCCATGTTGGTGATCATTTTATTGGTGTTGGTTTTACCATGTTCCAACCGGCCCCTCAGCTTGTCACGGGGTGCGCAGGTGGTGCTTTCCAGGGGTGGTGGATCTCCTTAGGGGTTCTTGGCTGGGGAGTATGATATCTCATGCTGTATACCGCACGGCGATACCTATAGTTAGGTGGTGGGTTTGTAGAACGAAAATAAGGTTTAACCTAGTAAATGGTCCGCCATCCTGATTCTTACGGTAATGTTTAGGCTAAGCTAATTCGAGCGGATTGAGCAAACACAATCTTTCAGGAAAACACCTAGCATCAAACAAGCAAGAGGCAACCGCATTACCACGAACTTTGGAAACAAAATATCATACTCACACAGGCTAAGATCTTAAACTGTGCCATGACGCCCTGCTGTGGCATCGCTGGGGGTAAGTGCTGTTGCATGTGAGGATCGAACAGAGTAGCGATCCGAGTCGGACAAATCGGGAAACCCCTCAGCTGGTGCTGTGATAGGGGGACCCGCGCCCCATGATTTCCATTTTCGCCGTGACCACCGTTTTCCGGGTCCACCATAAGGTTTCGGCATCCCATAAGTTCCCCTATCCTCGCCATCTGCCCACTGCCAGCATCTGCACCATGCATGGCATTCTTGGCGGCGTCTTGAACATCCTTAGCTTCCCGTTGCGATTTCGCAATCCCGGAACGCGTCCTCGTCCATGTTCGGTTGCGAGAGGAGGAAGGCACAGGTGTCGCCGATTGTGCGGGAGTAGCTGTCTGCCGTTGTGGCGATCGAGACGATGTAGAATGCAGCTAGGACTAGGTCCACCATAACAACGATCAATGGGAGGAGTCTACTCGCGAAGAAGAGACCTAGAACCACGGCCACCCAGACTAACGTGAAGGCGCTGAGTACGATATCGAAAGGTACTAACCTGTTTTTGCGGTTAAATAATTCTTACTTTGAGCCAGTCTGAGGATAGAGAGGGGATACCAGTCTTCGTAATTAGGTGCGAAATAGGCGCATATTCCTAGTATAGTCGCCCCCAGCACGAGCTGCGATATGCGAAGGAGTAGAAGAGCTGTGGTGTTCCAGCGATTGTCCCTCATTTCTGGAGAAGGGGATCTTTCTCTTTATGATACCAAAGGTCTCAGTAATGGGAGTTTTGCCTGATGAAGGAGTATAGGAATAGAGGGTAAAAGAAAGAGACGAGGAGGAAGGAAAGGAAATAGAGGAAGTTGGGGTACATGCAGTCGGGGGAAGAAAAAAAGAAGCAAACAGGGCTACGAAAAACACGGAATCGGGTTACGTTCGGGGGGAAGGGCCGCGGAGAATGGGAGGGGGAGAAGGAGGATCGGCACTCTATCATACTTAGAACAACGTGCAGAATATACCGAAGATGATAGAAGAACGAGGATGGCTGCGAGAGTGGACCACTGCTGGTCAGCCCTGGACGTTGGCCCTGCCCATATCACAATGCGAAATCTACGGAAAAACTCCGCACTGATGCGAAGGTACTATGATATTGAACGCACACCCGTCAACACCATGTAATTGGCTTTTCCTTTGGCACTCGGCGGAAGAAGAAAGTGGTCGGGATTCAGTTGGCAAACGGCGGGATTGGTAGAAGTCTGTTTTGCACCATCTCAATCGATTACGGTGCCATTCTCGTACTGACCGAGTTGCACAATCCAGTGCAGCCTCATCCCGATACGTGCCCGGAACCCGACCGACATTTCGGCGATTCACCAGTATGCCTAGCAAGTGCATTGCCGAGTGATGTTCTATGTTACGTCTATTTTTGTTTGCCCCCGATCGGAGCCCATCACTTCTCCCGCATTGGTCGTCGGGACGCTTTGGCACTGGAGCCGCCAAGGTTTGGCGGGGGCGCCAGCACTCGTAATAGGGTGACGTTTGCGAGCACATCTATTATTGCATGCCGCCGAGATTGGAGCAAAAAGGCTTAATGTAATAAAAGAAAGGCGGCTGACGTATGCATTAACGGGCATGTTCTCAAACGTCGATCCAGGGCCAGTACTTGTACGAGTAAAGCTTAATTGCGGGGTGTGGGCGTGAGCACAAGGGCTGTGCATTTTCTGGGCAGGATTTCCGCTAGGTGGCCGAGTTGTTATACCGAGTACAGCAGAAACTCGAATCGAAGATATTTGTGCTATCATATTATGATAAGGGCGTCGTGGTCTGCTCTCCTGGTAAAGCGCTGGACATATTCCTTTTGTTTTTTTGTCAGTACAATTTTCTTTTGTCATATGGGTATCGGAGTATTGGCGCCTCTGTGCATGGAGGAAAGCCAGAAGTCCGAAGTCGGAGGCTTGGCAGCTATGCCCCTAACAACACCAGTTTCCTTCCCTCCCAGGCCGACCCCTCTGCCGTCAACGCTACGGGATGCACAGGTGGTACTTTCTAGATGTACTAGTACTGCGGGATAGGTGGAATGGAGTTGGCCCATCCCCTTGGACGTAATGCCGCAAGTGTCGTGCCCGTTCGGTGAGGCTCTTTAAGTTAGCCTTGAGCAAGCCCGATTGAACTTTCATCTCAAATATGATATTAGCCATGAGTTCCGACTCCAGCTTCCAACTTTCCCTTCTGGGTAGAGCGCTGTCACACTATTGTTTTGGAGTACTTACAAGTATCGTGCTCCGATGGTCGAGACTGGGAGTGGGCTAGGAGAGAGGGAATTGAGCTAGGGATCGTCTTTCCAATCGATCAACAAACTTGCCAGTGCCGGTCTGACCTCGTGAGCTCAGCGACTCCCCGATATACTTGCTAGGCTGACCAGTGAGAAGATAGCTGCCGTAACCGATCAGCCCACCATAATCGCGGTGTTTCCGGAGAACAGACGAGAGCCTCTGCTCCAATACCGTGAAAACTCCTCCGATTCGATATCAGATTATGGTGCTAGAAGCCGTGGAGGGGAAGTGTGTAACCCCGCCCCACTCCAATTTTTTTGATTGGCAGAATTCAGTCGACTCAGCTATTTTGATGGTGTCTAGAACCACGATGAATTCAATACTTTCACACAAGCTACTATGCGGTTAGGGGAGTTGCTTGTATCGTACTCGAGCACTCGGTCACACCTCCCACCTATCGCCCCGGGCACCATGCCGGTACCGACTGAAACCGCCGCGCCAGCCCCCGATAGGCTTGGTTTGGCAATTAACAGAATTGTGAAACACAAGTTAATAGAATCCAACATGTCCAAAGGACTCGCAGGATAAATCGTGTCAGGAAAGCATTATTCCTTCTTAGAGCTCTGCCTTGAATCCGGAGATTAGAGGCTACCGGAGATAGCGAATCATGAGAGCTCTTACGGTACTTGTACTATACTATACGGTACTAGGGGGTGGATAATAACCTGTAGCGTCCGTTCCGGTCTCCGCGAGCTCTGGAAGAATAGAAGGCCCGGGGCGGTGGGCCATCGGAGTAACCCCAGCTAGTGAACAACGCTCTTAAAAGTAGGTCCACCTCTTGGAGAAGGGATCCTCTCACCTAATGAGCATCGGCTGTTATGCTTACCAGTACTGCGCTAGTACATTACAACCAGTGCAATATCCCACAATTAATAGGAAGTTGCCAAGTTGGCGGGCGATCAACGGTGAGTTCCGCGTATAGCACTCGAGTACCGTACCGGTACTGTTCGACTGAGGGTAAAATACATAAACGGGTGATAATCTGGAGGAGGGATTGGACTTGCGGAAAAATGGCTCGGGGCTGCGGGGTAACTTGGTTGTATGGAGCATGTATCATACAGTACTGCACTCGAGTAGAGGGAGAAGTTTTCTCTAGCGATCTTTTGTTGCCGGTATATCATGAAGAACCGAGGTCCAAGTTTATATGTAAAGGTGGAGTTTCCAAGCCGGATCTGCGAACAAGGATGGTAATAAATTTATTGAACCCCCACCAAGACATCAGCATCCCAACTCCACCTTATAATGCAACAAGCGAAAAATAACTGGAGGGAAAAGCAAAAAATCCCTCCGTATCCAAGCGCCCATAAAATACTTCATACCTGCCACGAGCACTAGCACGAGCACAGTCGCACCCCATTATCCCATGCGACCGGAGTCTTGGAATTTGTTCCGATACGGAGCGTGCGGGGCGACGGGGGAGGAGCTTTCCTGATTCTCGGGGCGCAAAATGAACCGGCCCT
This sequence comes from Tuber indicum, assembly GCA_006112555.1. NCBI lineage: Eukaryota > Fungi > Ascomycota > Pezizomycetes > Pezizales > Tuberaceae > Tuber > Tuber indicum. The sequence goes on from VBSK01000224.1 coordinate 122,226, forward strand.
ACCGGTATTAACGGCTATTCATTTTAGTTGGTCCGGTTGAAGCTCCTATAATTTTTTCCCTTCAATCTCCACTTCATGAAATCCTACACCCCCGGTGATACAGTACAGTACCATGATTCTACTGCAACTTACTTGTATCCTCACACATACTTTCTTCCTCTTTCCCCTTTCAGGAATAGTCCTTTTTAAGTTTACTACAGGAATGCGGTTCAGCAGAATAGGATTGTACGAGTGTAGGGGGACCGGTAGGGTACATTAGAATTCCAACCGGATCCGAATGCCCTTGATTTCTGGTTTAGCGAGCCCTTTCATACAGAGGAGACTTTGGGACTGCCATTCAATACTGTACTCGAGTACAGGTACGGTACTCGTACTGTACAATAGGTCTTGTTTATCCTGGCACCACCGACCCAGCGTGTGGCTGGCCAGACATTCTACTGTAAGGTTCGGCGAGGTATCCGGTCGAGGGAGATCCGATGCTTCTAGCTGTGTTTCAAGCGCTACTTCGTAACCATTATTAATAACGCTCACCCAGAAAAAACAATCGAGCGCCAGGTACGACATTAGGGCTTACCGGTACGACTTGCGAGCAGAAAATAGAGTAGTTGACACACTGGTGCGGAAGGACAGAACATCCCAACCAATGAATGCCTCGTTCCGTAGGGGAGACGAGAAATCCCACCGGCATTGCCGATACAGTAGTCCATGAGGCTCCATTTACCGCATGGTACTCCGTAGCGGTGCTCGAGTGAGGAGCCCCAATCCCCGAAACGATCCTGCTTGGCACTAGAGTCTGTGAGACCATAAGTGACAGGAACCGGAGGTTTGGCAACTTTACCTCAACCACATCGCAGCCTCGAAATAGAGAAAGACCCTTGCGCTACTCCTACAGCGCAATCGATGTCTGCAGCCAGTGTGCGGAAATCTTCGCGAAATGGGATCTCTCTTGCCCATAGAGTAGCCCCTTCCCTACTGTACACTGACCTTATTGTACTAGCGCAATACTCGTAGCAGGCAAGAGGTACTGTACGAGTACTCGTACAGTGCAAGTGTCTGATTACAGGGATTCGCGAAATATACGGCGAAAAATCCGTTCGCATCCAAGTGCCCACACAAACTCGTCATCCCCGTTACCGGCCACTTCTCGCCCGACACTGTGCAGTGCAGTACTCGAGTACGAGTGCCTACTAATCCCCATCAAGGAGGGACTCCGTTTCATGAGCGCCTTCAAGGAGCGACCGCACCGTAAAAACTCGGACACCCCGCTATCCCCGTCAGGCATCTGATCTCCGCAATCGGAGAGTGTTTGCCTGACGCGGTATGGCTTGAGCGAGCTGGACTTCTTGGATCCCATTTAATTGGAGTTCGTAATTTCGTTAACTTGCCCAACCGAGCCAAGCCTATAAAGAAGTTTAACTCGGTTGCTTATAGTGCCTTATAGAGCGGGTTGTTGATTGATTGTTTTGTCTCCGACATTGCACTACAAGTACAGCCTCTCGGACCTCGCTGTCCTGGGGCTCAGCAGTAGGGATATCTCGCTGTCCCATATGAAATGCTGTGAGTTCAGAAGCAATTTACAGCAAAACTTGACCCGTTGTCCCCGATCACTCGTCGTACCGTAAAGATTCTACGGATTTTGGCCAACCGGGATGGCGCGGGGCGACTGTAATGGCTCCACTTCTAGAAGACCCATGGAAGAGGTTATGGTGATACCTGTAACCTAGCCGATAAAACTGATGTAGCCCATGCCATTTTTGCCATTTTTATAATTGGCGTCAAAGCCCTTTTGGTTATAACTACTGAAGTACCGGTATATACAATACAAATGCTAATGCTAGCGAGGGTCATTTGTAGATATGCAAAGCCCAGAGCTTCCTCTGTGTACGACTAGGCTGCCACACCCCTAATACTGGTAGAGTACGAGTATTGTACTCGTACTGTACTCCTAATTAGTAGTGTTCGAGGCACTGGTGTTACTTATACCAGGGCCAAGCGCTCGAGTTACAGCTTTTAACGCCATCACTATTGTTTAAAACCATGATGCTTTTTAATCTTTTTCTTTTTTTTTTTTCGTTTAAATCCCAGAGACGGTCATCCCACACCCGGGTTAATTAGTGATTGCGGTGGGGAAGTTTGCGAAAAAATGGAAATGTGGTTCTCTCAAACGGCACCTGTCCCACATGAATAATGAAAACTCGGGTTCATCCATACAGTATGAGTACAACTGTTCCCGCACCATTTTCTGTTCTAGACGGAACCACTGTATTGAACTGTAAGGAAAAAAGGGTTTCGGGGATGTGGTTCAATCTAATCCTGCTCCAATACAGTCCTGCAAGGATTTTTTTTTTTTTTTTTTTTTTTTTCGGTCATCTCTACCACACTGTGTCATTGCTTCTCCGAAAAGTACATACATACCGCAGCTAGAATACCCTGCAGGGTCCCGCCCCTTCTCTTCCTTCCACGCTTGTGCATCTTGGGGAGTCTTTCACCCTCTCTCCCTTTCAAAAAGGATAAATGAAATAAAAACCACCCTGTAAGCCTCTTGTACTTGTTGGTAATAATCGCCCCCCCCCCCCGCGCGCGCCCATCATCACCAAAATCCACCAAAATGGCAAATCATGGAGATTCAATGGAAGAGGTGTTCCCGCGAAACTCATACTTTGACATAGGCACGAACCGTCGCGGTAGCAACGCTGATTTCAGATTGTCGGCCTTCGCCGGTAGAATCGGTGGAAATCAGCGGTTCACCATCTCCCGATTCGATCCCGAATTCCAACAAATCAAGAAGGATAGACCTGATGCGACGACGGAGGGGACGTGGGCGGAGTTGTGCGATCTGAGGGGGTTAGGCAAGATGGAGATTTGGAAATCTGGTTTCATCGAGTTCTGGGGTGAGTTTCGCTGAGGACTCTGCCTCAATGGAATTACATTTGCTGATACACCGTTTTGTAGCATCATTACTCATGACCTTCACGACGGGTGCCGCTGCAATTTCTTTAGCTAAATATGGGTATTCATCTCCATGACGATGTAATGCTAGGCTACCCGCTAATAATTTTCTTCTTCCTCTTAGGAGTGCCTACTCCCCAGTCGCTCTTGCAGCAGCGGGAGGGATGTCAATATTTCTTACGCTTCCGCTATTCATTCATGCTGCCGGTCCTGCTTCGGGAGGTCACATAAACTCAATGATCACCATTGCCACTTTCACAGCCAAGCTCGCCGCCCTGCCTAGGACGATTGTCTACGTTTTCCTGCAGAGCCTCGGTGGAGTTGCGGGTGGTTTTCTGCTGCGGGCCGGGCTCGGCGAAGCCAATACTGTTGGGGTGAGCGAATCTTTACCAACCTCGAGTTATCCTTCTTCTCCTGACCTCCGTGTTTTTAGGCGGTGGTTCCAGGGTGCTACTGGGCGCCAAACGCGGGGATAACCGATTTACAGGCCTTCTTGATTGAATTTTCATCCTGCTGCATTGTGCTGTTTATTTCTTTCGGGGTTGGTCTCGACCCACGTCAAAGGGATATTTTTGGCCCCGCACTGGGGCCGATACTCATTGGCTTGGCTATTGGTATAATATCGTTCATAACGGGTATCATGAGGACAGGGTATGCTGGTGCTTGTGAGTAGATACAGATTCCCCTAGTTAGTGGTCGAGGATAAAGCTTACAGATACCCTCTCGCAGCGATGAACCCCACTAGGTGCCTTGGCCTCGTTGCCGCCACTCAGACCTTCAGGGGCCATTGGGTCACCTGGGCAGGGGGTATTGCGGCAGCTTGCGTCAATGGGCTGTTCTATATCATAGTTCCACCTTACCATGCTGAACTTCCCGAAGATGAGGAGCGAGGGGACAAGCGAGAATAGTGCTTGCCCTGTTACGAGAAGTGGCACGAACCGATAGGCCACTATAAGATTTGAAAGCTTGAATTCTGTGTAGACCTTTTAATCGATTTCCCAACTCTGTGTGGGAAGATACCATTTTGTCATATTTATTATCTCCTAGTCGTGTCAGAGCCTTTTTTTTTTTTCCTCCGGTCATATGATAGTTTCTTGAATTATTGCACTTTGTTATCTCTCCCCGATTGATAAATGGAATTGAACGCCCTTCAAGGTAATCCAACCACTTCAATCACGTGAATTAACTCCTAGAATACTGACTTATTGCGCGATGTGACAAGAATATCGCTCCAGGGATAAAAACGAGGGTAGGCTTGCTTGTAACAACTGCAGGAAGGCAAAGCAGAGAGAGATATTGGGGTCCAAAAGAATAGAAGCCAGATGGTATATCCATGACGCAAGTTCTCAAGACACTCAAAGAACGAACTAAGCTATCTTCGCCGGGGACCCCGACAGGAATATGAGCAATCTTCCGCACACCCCGCGCAATAGAGTTCTAGACTATCCGTGCGCGACATAATACAAAACTCCACGGAACAATTACCGAGCACCCAGCGTTTATACTTGTATATATAGCATGCCGCAATTCTGACATTGCCGAGCAAATATCATAGCTTGAGGTTCGTGAAGGTTGATCCACTTCCAGGATGGAAACATGGATCCGTGGGATAAAGTCGTAAGGTTAAGTTGCTTCGCGTCTTTACCGTGAGCAGTTCCTAGGTGTTTTTTCTTTCGGATGTGTCGTTATTTGCATGCTCTGTTCCTATAATATGCACAGTACTGTGCAGGTTCAATATGCTGGTAATTTATTATCCTTGTTTGCCGAACCGGCTCCAACGGGTATCATGCACAAGTCTGAGTATCGACGATCCCACAACAACCTAGAACGAACCTACCACAGCGACCAATTATTTTGTGAAAACTCTATAGAATTGGTCGGTATTGACTCCTTGTTCATTTATTAGACGCTATTTTTGATTGAGTGGGTATTGTTTGAGAATGGTAAGGTGGGCGTTGGCGTGTCGACGCACACGCGAATATATGTCGGGTACTAAGTTTTGTAGGTATGATATTATTACTAAGCAGGAGGGGGTGAACAAGAGGATTGGCTTTTGGCTGTCCGGAACTACATGATACTGTGGCTACGAGTACTCGTACAAGCAGTTTGGGCCTCTTACGACTACCATCCACTATCCCTTCATCTATCTGCAGTCTAACAGGGGTCAGCGCACTACTTACTATCACGGCAGGGGTATCCGGTAAAGAAAGGGGTAATCCCTACGGAAAGCGTCATAGCCAGAGAAATAGTGATAGATCACGAAAGGCAAATTATCAAGTGCTCGCACTTGGCATTCTTTCTAGGGATCATGAACTCCCACAAATAGTCTGTTGCACTCGTGCAATACAAGCGCAAGTGGGGGTAGCGGTTATCCTTGCGGTGGATGCCGAGGTGTCAGCCGTGGCTAAGGCGAAATATGGACTGCGGTGGGCATGATAGCTGGTAGTGCTGTAGTGTGCCGGTACTCGAGTATTTCTGCCCACAATCCCGACAATTTGGAGTAGGCTGGGTCTTAGGCTGTCTCGCCCTTGTCTTCGGATGAGCTTCGCATCTAGGCTTAATGCTGAATCTTAAATATTTCTGGAAGTTTAAGTCAACCCCGCACTGTCATGCCTGGCCCCTATCGCAGGGATTATGCCTCACTGCTGGATCCCTCAATGGAGTTCTCTCCGACGACGGAAAGAACCTCTGCTAGCCTTTCCCTTTCGTGTTTCGATAGAGATCAAGCAATTCTTTCCCCCTCTTTGGCTCAACGACATAAGTTTTGTTGTTCCTCCATATCTTATCCTTCGTTGGATAGACCTAGTTCTGGCAAGAGCTGGGTTCATGACGGCATATCTCGCCACAGGGCATTCCCATTTCGTGATTTACCCTTCTCAGTGGAGTCCCCCATCTGTAAGCGTGGTCTGTGTGTGTGTGTGGAGGAACGGAGGAGGATAATCGATGCTGTATTTCCCAGCTGCGTCCCCGTTACAAGGTGAACTTCATAACAGCCAAGACTAGCCCATTGCCTCTCCCCCACCCTAACTCTCATAAGGATATCCCCAGTACCCACACCTGCTAGGACTATCGTCCTCGACAGGAGGCGGTGCTGTAGGTAGGAGGGTAATAATTGGAACGCGGGGTTTCGCAGGGTGGGATAGGTTGGAGTGCCGGGGTACCACAGACGGATGTTGAGAGCGCTTAAGGAGCGGGGGTCGAGGACGATAAGAACGGTTGCGGGGGGAGGGGGAAAAGGCAGAAAGGGCCGGAAGGGAGGGGAAGCATGATACATGAAGATAATAGTTTTTTAACGCTGGCGTGCTCTTATGCGTACTAGCTCATATATTTCCAACAGGGGGCGGGAAATCCTTTCCGAGTGACCAACTATGGATCAATAATAACCTTGGTTTCTTAATCAATCGCGCACATTTGCGAGGGTTTATGGTTCGGACATCCGGTTTCGCCTGGAACACGTACGTCTTGTGAGGGGATCTTCTTTTCCTCTTGTGACACCAAGATCATATCCTTCCACACCTGCGGTTGTGCTTGATACGAATGCTGTGGCATGCGATGTGGTGCGGTTTGGCTTGTCTATGTTTATTCCCTATACCATAACATTGGATTCATGCTTTCAATTTTCCGTTTGTAGGAATTGTTACCCTCGGCTTCCTGGTGTTATTCTGTTGGCTCAATGCCTATGGGGTAGCTATTTCCTCCCTCACTTCCTTTCTTTCGCCAGTGTCGACGGGCTCATCTTCCCTTCCACCAAGCTGTGCCTCGGGAAGGGGAACTCCTCATCTCCATGGAGGCAAGCGACTCTCGCCATACGGGCTTAAACTTCATCTATCTTCGGTGCCCTTTCTGACCCTTTACAGTCGTCATTCTAATATCCTCTCTAGACGCTAACAATGGGCGATATTGGAAAGTTCTGCTAATACTTGGCTCTCTATTCTTTATACGAATAGTTATCGGCTATTGATATTAGCCAGGATCCTGGAGGGTAGGGCCCAGGGTTTGCAATTCCAATCTTAGACCCAGAAACCACTAGGCTGCAACTTTCCAATCCTCATATCTCACCATTAAGACCTCCAATCACTGTGAAAAAAACATATATATGATTTCTCCTTAGTATTCCCGGTGATATAGGGTTCCTTTTGGATCAATATTTTAACGTGGCGGAGACGTATAATCATGTAACGATGGCAACGCCTCGTGCGGGTTCTGGATGGCACTAACCATACAAGAGCATCTCTGATATCAAATTTTTGCTCACCCCAAGAGCACAGAAATCTGGGCGAGAATCACTCACTGCCAGGTTGCACCACACTTCCACATCCGAGTCAAGCTCAATCACTCGGAAACCACGCACTATGTCCCACTGGGATCTCCAGGTACGGCATTGATGAACTGCGATGCTCTCAAATTCCTCGGGTTTCGCTCGCGCGGCGGGGGGAGCGTGTCACGTTGTCTTATATTATTACTGAATGATTTAGGCGATTTCGGGAAATACACTGTAGAAATATCCCGCTACTTGCTCCCTTGACGGGGAGAAGCGAGGCAAGTTTTGGTCGCTCTAATCTGTGATTTGGTGGCTCTACTGCACCACTGTGCCTTCTGTTTTATTTAATCGCGATGGAGATTCTTGTGTGATACATTGCGACTGATGCTGTTAGAAGAGATATGGCACCATATGGAATATCTTTTGATCTACAGATATCTTCGCTACCTCCACATCTACCTCCCCTATTTACAGAAGAATAGCGTACAGCAAGTTTGTAGGGATGCCTTCCCAGGTGTGCCCCGGGGGCGATCTCCGAAAACCGAACCTACTTAATATCCATCAAAGCGGGGCCACTCATAATAACCCAATTCATAAATCTCTGATCCGGAAATGATTCAAACGGGATGCGAGCTTTCACAAGTTAACTACTACGCTATGGAAAAACATATAAACCCTATAGGCTGTTTGCTCCGTTGTGGTGTTGGAATGGGCAGGGGGCTACATCCGGGAAAGAAGCGCTCTAACGTGCCAGTTTTTTCTCCTTTTTCTTTTTCCTCACAGATTCCAGGTTAGATCTCTTCACAGATGCTTGGCGAGTGGGTTACAGGTCCAAGACTTACAAAACTACGAACTTGGCATTTCACTTAATATTATGCGGGAACATGGCATGTGGTGGGGAAACCCAAGTTTGTCTCCTAACATGCAAAACTCTATGCATTCTTAGGTAAAAGTCAACAAATCTGCGCAAACGCGTCCTCAGAGTTCCTATGACCTTCCAAGTAGCACTCACCTTTGGAAAACGCTTCACTAGCCCTCTCTTTCCAACTATTCAGTAAAACGGATCGCGATAGAGGTTCGCAATGTCCCTGGAAATGAATATTAAACGGAATATGGATCACCGCTAGCACGTTGGATAGAACATAACCCTGACAGGTTAATATTGATTGCCTTTGGGTCTAGAAAAGTATAAAGCCACTGTTTTGAGAAAATATAGGAAACGCTGCGATAATACCTGAGAGCCTTTCAGAATCTAGTTGGATAAGGCCATGGGGGAAAAAGAGAGAGCGGTCCACAAACACCAGTACCTAAAAAGTGTGTAAGCTGCTCCTCTCGACATCACTGCCGAATGTATGCTCAAAATCCAATAGGGATGTCACCTTCCTCCTAGCCCCCATTCCCGTCCCTAAACTCAAATTCGGCCCCCATCTACGCCCCGCCCCCCCAAAAAAACATAAATACTGATTGGAAGTTGTGGTTTCTAATATCGAAACAAACCGCAAGGAAGCGCCAACTTTTTGCCAGTCTCCTAGAAAGCACGAAGCACATTTCAGGTAATCTATAGTAAGGGGCGTGGAAAGATTGAGGTTGGGAGCACTTTCCCTCGGACAATATTGTACGTTGACAAAATTAACCGCGATTCAACAGAGAAAAACTTCGGCGATGACAACCACCCTCCCCCACCAACCTACTAAAGTTATCATCAAAATTAAAAAAAAAAAAAAAAAAAAGTAAATACATAATAGAAATTAATATTTAGTATACCATCCATCAGCCTTAATAATTGTCTCTACTCTATCCACCATTGATCCAGCCAAAGTATCAAAAACCTTTGGGTCAAGAAGTTCCCAACAATGAGTAATGGCCTCCACTATTGCCTTCTTAACCACATTGACATCACCCTTCATAAGATACAGCTCAGGGTAGTGCTTGTGAAGCTTACCTTTCACCAGAGACCAAACATTTTCAATTGGATTGAGATCTGGTGAATAGGCAGGAATTTCCAGTAGTGTAATTCCCTGCCCTCTGAGCCATCTCCTGAAGGGCAAGTGAGTCTTAGAATTGTCAATGATAAAAAATACCTCTTCCTCCCCAACCTTTTCTCTGATATCCTCCCATATCCCTAGAAAGTCATAATGATCATAAACATCAATAATTGACTTTCCAGTCACTCCACCTCTAGCAGAAGAAGGATCAGGAAAAACTGGCAAAAAAAGACCATGAGTTTGACCATAAAAAAAACCAGTCATCATCTGGCTAATCCCTTTCTCTCCTCTCCTAGCAGTAGGTTCAACACAATCTTTATTCCACTTCTCATTTGGGTACCTGAATATCCATTTTCTCCTCTTCCCTCCTCCTCTCTCCACTGCCACCTCATCTCCCCACATTGCCTTCCTTCTCCACATCTCCTTTGTCCAATGCCTATGGGCTAATGCCCATTCCAATCTCTCTTGAGCTAGATCCTCATCCAAATGGACCCTCTCTTGTGCCATCCACTTTTTAAGATGCTTTTTTTCAAGTCTTCTCCTCACTGTCCTGCCAGAAACATTGGGAGCAACTTGCTCAGCAATCTCAGAATAGGTAGTATGGCGATTTTTTAGAGCTTCCTCCACCATAGCATCATCCTGTGACTTAGTAGTCTTAGGATGTCTTCCTCTACCCTCATTCTCCTTGCCCTCTTGATATCCCTTTGCAATTGTGTTTCTGACAGTAGTGTAGGGAATATTAAGGTAGTGGGAAATTTGCTGATATCTCATTGAGGCTCGTGTAACCCAAGGATTCTCCCCCTGGTGAACTCAGAGAGGTGTGTGGAGGGAATAGGCTTTTTGGCATGACTGCGAAGAATAGGAGGCATAGTTTATTGAAAAAAAGAATTAAGTAGAATGGTTTCTTTTTGGTTGACTTGGGGTAGGTTTTTTGGGTGGTGTTGAAAATGAAGGGTGATGAAGAGGGTGCGTTGCCGCCGATGGTTGAATCGCGGTTAATTTTGTCAACGTACAATATATCAATATTCACAAAACTACGGGAACGCCGGGCTGAATAAACTTCAACAATCTGCAAGTACGTGTGATGTCACCGGGACACAGCTTATATCACTGTCACTCTCGACCTTTTCCGGGCTTCCCCATACCCCTATGCGGATAAAAAATCGTTTATTTTCCGAGAGCAGTTGCACTGCTGCACCAAGCTAAGCAGGGCCGAGCAGAACCATAGATCATGACAAGCTATTAGGCAACGGCCTTACGCTGCTCCTTTAGGGAGTTTCCAAGGCTTTCTAGGGCGAGTGATCGTTTGTGGTTTGCTATTATTGGGTGGACTGTGTTGGAAATCGTCTTTTTTTTATCTTATCTTAGAAAAACTCTGCACCTCGAGTGACATTGAATGACTGCTTGCGTCACTTTCATGTCTGTAGGCTTACCTCTACGCATTCTTCCCTTTCTCTTCTTTTCTGAATTGTTATCATCTTCGTTTAGCAATCAACATTCGAACCTCAATCCTACATTTGCTGATTGTATATCTACTTCTGTGATTACGTTTAGCGGTTGGGAGTAAAGTTGAGTGATTCGCGATGTTAGGATTCGTATCTATAGGGTATAATTGGATAGCATGTGCAAGGACAGTTGGGATATGAAAGAACCAAAGTCCCCGTTTAGCAGTGGCTGTTGAGCTATGATACGGAAACGTCTATTTTTCCGAAAAAAAAAAACCAGTGGGGAAATGTAGGTAGGACTAAGGGGGTAATTAGTTAATCCAATTGAGTTTGCCACTCCACCAGCTGTGCTGGATCTCCCATGCCTATCCTAAGGGAATATGGGCACCACCGGGACCTGCACACACAACATATCATAACTAGTTCGGATGAACCCCTTACAAAAAGTAACCAATCTGGACAATGTATCAAACCCTAGCATCACCATAATATGACAATAATATTATGATATCATATCCCATAAAAAAACTAAGGGCCATCATCTACATTCCAATCTCCCAAACGACGCTCCACCCACCCCCACTCTGCCCTTTCTCCACTACCTTTCCCCAAACCTCCTCTCCAACAACTCTCTCCCACCTCCCCAACTCTGCGCCTCTTCCCAAACTTACCATAGCTATTGCACAAATAGTCGCACATCTCTTCAGCATCCCAAATCTACGGAACACGTTCGGGAACTCTAGATGCAAACCCAACGCACGTGAGAGTCTAACCTCCGGATTTGAGCGGGTAATCTGGTTGCTTGGGTTATCCAGTATCAGGAGAGCTAGTACGGTTGCGTGGAGGAGTTGCATCACTGACTCTGGCGACATGAATTTGTCTGGCATAGTCCCGGCCGGCGGGGAAGGAGTGCGCTCTTGTGTCTGTGTGTGAGGGAGTGAGTATTCCCAAATCTCTAGAGCCTGGTACGGCGTCAGCGTCGCGCTGGGGTTTAACTCTGCAAGTGATGTGGGGCGGATTATCGAGCGGAGGATTTCAGATAGTGTAAGAAGATGTGTAAAGAGTGGCGGAGCTGTTGCTGTCGGTCTCGGGACGGCAAAGTCTTTGTATCCTATGACCATGGGGATGCCAGAGTACAAATACAGCCTGCGTCTCTATTAGTGCGTCCCCTCCGAAGGGGCGGGAGATAGGGGAGGACCAAATATCCTGGATTACCAACGCCCACCACAAATTCCTCACATAAGTCGACTCACCCCCCTCCTCTACATCGCCAGGTTGTAAATTCCATCCCAGAGAACATGCCATTCGTACGGCCTAGCTTATCAACAGGCGTACACCCTCGCCTCCCGCCGTGTCTGCCCTTCCCGGGGAACGTACCGTAGTAAACTTCATCCCATAGCCCTCTTCGTCAACCAGTAGCGCCGAGAGCATTAACGCTTGTACATTTTGTATTGCCGGGGTTTTGAACGGACTCTTGGTTAGCATGTATGTCTCTAATGACTTCTTCAGTTCATCGACGTCAAAATTCGGGTCCGACTCGGAACATAAAGCTGTAAGTAGCCGAGCACAGTAATTGAGCAGAATCGAAGAATCATGAGAAAGGTCCTTCGGAGCTATTATCGGAATGCAGTTGGCTAAAAATGCTTTGAACCTAAATCACGGTCAGCCACAACCCTAACCCTGGCTTCTGGAGGATGAGAGAGAGGGTATAAGTGTTACTTCACCTTTCCACTGGATCGGAATATGCACCGACAGTAGATGGAACAGAATATGCCCTACTAAACCATCAGATTCGAAATTGGGTTGTGGCGGACCCATCGGTTAGAGTAGAGCATTGGATTTACTTGCCTAGCTTCGGTGGTAGGGGATTCCCGGGTAGGCGAGTTTAAATCCTGTCTGGAAAGTCGTTAGCCGCCGTAAAACCGGCTGGGGGGAAACTGTTGAAAACTGATGGTACTTTTGAGCCGTGGTTCTCTTCCCTCTAGTCTCTTTAATAGACAATACAGATGTGCACTCGAAGCCATGTTCCATACACCTCTGGCAATTGCTGTTCTCGGGGCTGCTGGCTGGTGGAGATGCATAATCGCAACTTAATAAGGGCCGGGGTTAGTTTGGAGTACGGTCTGACCTGATGGATAAAGAAACATTCCCACTTTTTTTGCGTCTGAAGATCTCCGAAGGAGGGGTGGAGGGACGGAAGGAAAGAAAGAAGGGTTTTACCGTGAACGACCACGCCTACATTGGTCGCAAGCTCGAGCGGTTTTAAGCCTTTTAATACGATTCTGTTTGGTGTCGTCTGCCATGGAGAAGAGAGGGGCGAATTGCGAAGGAGAGCAAACCCGGGTTGTGGTTGCGGTAATAGATGGAGGTAGGACCAGTGGAAGGATAAAAGGAATATAAAAGGGTGGATAGGCGAATGTGGGGCATATCGTGACTTTAGCAATAGGAAAAAGAAAGCAAAAATGCTTGGAAACGATATCCACTCATCGCCCCCATACCAAACCCATCAATAAACCAAACCACACCAAACCACGTCCTGGTGAACCGGTATCGTACCTGTACTTTACTACAACAACCCAAGTCCGGCAGCAGTACGGTAGGGTATTGATTGGTACAATATCGATTTCTGCACTGCATGGTTTACATTTGCAGTAAATGATAAGTTAAACCGAGCTTCGCCAATGCGGTATCATGCCTTCCCCCACTTATTAGGGATTCAGTATGTATTTACGCATGCAGTGTACAGTACACGAGAGGAAAAATCTCTTCAAGGACATTCTCACCACTCCACTAATTCAACTTCACGCAGATCCCTCTTCGGACGTGCGAAGTGCAGATGCTCCGGCATTATTGTGGGGAGAAAAGATAGGCTCTGTGTAACAACACAACTTCACTTTCCTGCTGAAAGATTGTGTCTGACAGGATGCACACACCAAATGGTCAGACAAGGCTAACCAAGGCTTGCCAGACCCTTCCCCACATCCACCTACCCACCATCCTTGAACCCTGTGCTGTCAGACGGTCCTCGTCTGCTCAGTATATTACAGTACTCGTACCAGCCACTTCCTCCCCCGCTACCCTTAGCTCCGGGTACTATTATAGAAAACTCCAGCATCCTCCAAGGCGAAACGGCAACGTCTGCCGAAGCCGAAACCTCCAGAAAATACTCACGACGCACGACGCACGACGACTGAGGTGAAGAGGAATAGTTGGTGTGAAAAAAACACGGTAAAATGGTCTACCACAAGCCCAGAAAATCGTGCCTAGGCTGCCGCCGCCGGCATCTAAAATGCGAACTAGAAGAGGGTTCGTCAAGCTGTTCCTGGTGCACAGAACACGGACTAGAATGCGTCAAAGATCCAGAAGCTCGAGACAAACATTTATCTTCTCAAACAGCAAAAGACGGGTCTTCTTCCCCTTCCTTCGTCCTCCACCTATCCAACTAACTATGGAATGAAACACAGAGCAATTGTCCTCAACGGCTCCACCTCTGCATACGGCGGCCTCCAGCTCGGGGAATCCAGCTTTCTCCCGGCTGACGGGCCTAGCGCGAACCGAGTTCTCCGCCTTCGACAAGAACTGGGATTACAACACAAGCACCCAGCCAGCTGGACCGAAGAGCGAGACCCGGACCACGAGCTCCGCCTGGATAAACCGGTGCTGGACTACCTGCGGCAACTATACTTCACACGTGTGCACCCGTACATCCCCATCATCACGCAGACCTACCTCGACGATCCCGTCACCCGGCCGGGCCAGCTTCTGCTCTCGGCAATGTACGGCGTGGCGGCCAAGCTTCCCGGGGTGATCGTGTCGACACGGGACTTCCTGCATATAAAGCGGGTGTTCGAGCACCAGCTTAAGAAGCTCACCGCAAACTATGTCCCAAGCCTGCAAGCGTGTCAGGCGCTCACGCTGATCCACCTGACGTTGGAGATGCAGTGCGAGGGGCTGGAAGGCGTGGAAACCTGGCCGCTACGTCTAGCCAGCGCGGTGCGAATGGCGCTGGAATTAAAGCTACACGACCAGTCCAAGTACCCTCCCTCACCGCCATACATGGCGGAACTCCACCGTAGGCTGTTCTGGGTACTCTTCACGAAGGATAGGTGGACGAGTACGGGGAAGGGGTACCCGCTCATGCTCGATATAGCGGACATCCGAACTTCCCTACCTACAGCAACAGACCTCGACGATAACAGTACTGGCTCCACCAATAACGACACCCCAGCTGCGCACGAATTCTTCCTAGAGCTGGTCCATCAGGCCCTCGTCCTCGGGGCCATCCACCCAATCTGCTTCCGCGCGGATAGATATGCACACGTAACAGCCGCACAATTCCGCAAAATCGAGACCGAGGTTGACGCCCTCGGTTCCCGACTCCACTCCTCCAAACTCTCACAGACAGCCCAAGCCCATCTGGAACTCAATTACACCGCCATCCGCCTCCTCTTCTACGGCCCCTTCTTCAAGCCATCTTCTGACGCGGAAGCCGCGCTCTTCAGCTCCTTCATACCAGACATCGCGAGCGCGCGCCTACGCCTCGCGAACGGGGCTGTCCACGCCCTTGGCTTTGCAAGCAAGGAATTGTTGTACACGGGGCCGAGCATTTGGAGTATTCTGTTCTATGCTATCGTGAGGTGCTTCCTCGTGGCGCTGAGCATTATGCATGACCCCATTGGCGGGTACTCGCCACAGTTACGAAATGCCGCCGCGGAGGCGGTGGCCAAGGTTAGTGATATTGCAAGGTTCATGTGCGAGGAGCGGAGGTGGTGCTTTATGGTGCTCTCTGGGACGCTGATGTTGTTTACCAAGAGGGTTGCCGAGGATAAGGATACTATTCGGAAAATTAAGGGAAGTAGGGAAGCTTCGCCCGTGGCTGCTGCGGCGAGGGAGCAAGGGAGGAAAAGGAAGGCTGTGGTCGAGGAGGAGGTTACGAGAGTTAAGAAGCCTGTGAAGGGAGGGGCGGGGTCGGGGGCCAGGGGCGTGATTCCTAGAGAGGCGATGACTAGTGTTCAAGCGACAATCATGCCACAGCAGGTAGGCTCAGGTACTGCGCCAGCAGCCGCGGCGGGTGGCATGGCTGGGATGGCGAGGTTACAAGTATCGCCAGGCGAATTCACGGAATTTGGCAACTGGGGTTTGGGTAATGAGTATAGCGAGGAAATTAACTGGGATGAGTGGGATATTTTATTTTCCCACATCCCCAAGTGATCGGCTACGGTATCCCGGTTGATTAGTTTTATGTCTTATATCCTACGTGTATTGTAACTAGGAAGATCTCTCTACCTTATTCTGCTGGGGACCTTTCACCCATACTACTGGAAGTAATTACAGTGCGAAGGGGAAGGGGTTAGAAAGTTCCCCAGCCTTGGTAATCACCACTACAGTCACCACCATCCCCCATCTTAACATTTTCTTTGCTTTTCACAACGATAAGATAGAGAACCAGCCGAACCTAACTTCCATTAAACCCTATACCGGTATTCCACCACCACCGCTACTTCTGCTCAAACCCGTTCCTGCATTCATTCTGCCCAACGCAGTACAGTACCCGCCACCGCTTTCTCCTTCCGTGGCGCATCCCCGGCAGGACACCATATCATATTCCTCCACGCGTCGGGGCGCTCGCACCAAGGCGTTCGTTTACCCGGCGAGGCACCAACCAAAGCTAGACGTGTTAGATTATGATGCAACAAAGAAGCCGACTACAGCGTCTCACCGGTGTGCTGTAAGTCAAATGATACTTCTTGCATGAGCGCGGTGCCTTTCTCTCTTAGCTGGACAAATAAGTTACTAGTGACTATGTGAAGTCAGGATATGATACTCGTGCATCGATCACAGTCGGCACTGGAATCCACTAGAAATGTGCTGAGTTCCTTGTAATCTTGGCAGGTGTTTGAAATTCCCCCTCTAGGATAAGGTCGCCCTTAGCCGAGATAGAAAAAAAATGAGAAAATACAGAGCGCCTTGCTACGGAGAGCGGTTACGCTATGACGTCCTAGCAGATTTCTCTCATTTCGAGCACTTAAATTTACGGTATGCAGTGCCCCCACCTTTATGTCTCGCTGGGGGA
Source organism: Tuber indicum (assembly GCA_006112555.1). NCBI lineage: Eukaryota > Fungi > Ascomycota > Pezizomycetes > Pezizales > Tuberaceae > Tuber > Tuber indicum. Next base: position 138,939 of record VBSK01000224.1, read on the forward strand.
TTACGTGCGATGCTCTACGGATTCCCGCTTCAATCCTCGCACAGTATTATCGTTGGTTGGTAGGACTATGGCTAACATAGGTGCGAGAGAAGGCCCGTGTATTATACATAGGGCAAGCTATTTCCTTTTTTCCTCATGTCCCCCCCACAACGCTCCTGCTGTGGTAATGGACAATGATGCCCCAGAAAAAGTAAGGGAAGCCGATATTGTCATCACAGAATGTCACTCGATACTTGGCCAATAAACCCTTTCCAGACCGACTCTGTAAGGGGGTTGTGATGGAGAATCTAGGAAACCCGAAGGTAAAGGCGCAGTTAGCAAGAGCTCGTGGAACCTTCCCATCCCCCCCTTTCGATCGAATCCCAGTGAATACCGCACATCAAGGTAGAGTGGCACTTTGCAAAGTTTATATCGTGGGGGTTCAGTCGGTGCTAGCAGAGCCATCTTAGCAGGTCTTACTTCACCGGAACAACCTCAGGTCCGGTACCCGCGTGCGAAGCTGGTGATTCCAAGCGTCCCGGATGCCCGGCAGACATCTGCAGGACCGTAGGAATCCTAGACATGGTGTCTCATACTGTAGGTCCCTGTATCCGAGTAGTCTCCGTCCATCACCTACGGGGGTCCACCACGTTCCGGAATCCGAAGCAATAACGGAGCCTATCGACCTGCCCCGGCCAGAGGTCCGGACGGTCGGACCGGGCGCTCGGGTCCACAGCGTCAATCATATACTCGCTCGTAACCACGCCTAACAGTAGTCTACTGTACTACAGGAAATCCATTCAACAGATTTTAGTCTATTCTGGACAGGGACAGCTCTGTGCCAGGGCAACGACCTATACAACCGGGTGTGATCTAGCTCTCGGCTACTCAACCACATCAACTCTTTACAGGTACGTGTACCAGTGCCCTGGCAACGGTGATCGCCACCTGCCCTTTTCACACCGAAAGTGGTCATTTTTGCAGCGATGCAACAATGTTATTGTGACCTTGATTGATTATTTAACAGCTCCAGGTATCAGGCCCTGGTATGTACTTCACAGTATCATACCTAAATTTTAGTTGGGTCGGACGGATCTTGCATTATCAGCCAAGTTGTGAAAATCAGAATCTTCAAAACAAGTGCCCTCTTCTATGCGTGCCCATACAACTCGCGAGGCATGGCGCGAATGCTCGGACACCTTGAGCCTCTCTTGTTTGTGGGGTGGCGGATACATGATCAATTGTGGCCAAAGAAACATGGACCAAATACCTGGGTTACTGGCTAAGTTACCTTCAATTACGTTTTGGTAATAGTTGGTATTGAGGTTCTTGAATCATTGAGGATTTAGTTGAGGCCTGATTTAGCTGATTCTGGTATATTTTTAGTGGTACTAGTACTTTACCCGACCGAGGACGACTCCCGTATGCCCAAGAACTATACTGTACTCGAGTCATTGCATCCTACAACTAGATCCGTAACCGCGTCAGCGGTAAGTCCAGAATAGCTTCCAATCTATCCTAACGACAATGTGCTTGCCATACGCAAAGGTTGTGATAATGCCCCTGTCATACCCCGGATACGTGAGCGGACACCCATGAAAATTTAACGACTTAGCTTTGAAAACAGGGTCCCATCTCCACTCGGACACAATCTGTAAAGTATAGCAAGCTAATGCTGATAGCAACAGTCAAATGGGAGACCGGTTGTGCGCAGGGAGATTCGGTGGTGGGAGAAGCACAACGGTGTTGCACACGTCGATCTCGTGTTCTAGGGGAACTGTGTGTGGAGAAGCTCGTTCAATTCGATGTGCATGCTCAAGAAAGACTCGGAGAGAAAGAGAGGATCCCAGCGCTGTTAAATCATACAAGTTGTGGTGGCCAAGTCCACCACTGTGTGTTATCTAAAACAGTTTTCCTGGGGCATCCGACCCGCTGCGCGCCAACCTAATACTAATATCATCCCACGATGAGATTACTCTATCAAATGCCGGTAGATTAGGTCTGCTGAGCTTCTCTTGATATTTCAACGCTCTACTGTCAAAGCTCGTGTGCCGGCATCTTATTGTGGTCTCGGTTGCTTGCGAGCGAAATGACGAAGCAAGAAAATTTCGGAGAAGATCCACCGGCCAAAGGGAAAAACACTCCTCAAAAGGCCCGTAATTGCCTCTATGCCCGGACATGGAAGTTCGCTTTGGGCTCCATCTTTATCAGGGAAATCAATCCGAACTCGCAGGTCCATTGGAGTGGTCGAATAACATACATGCGGCGCATCACTGCGGCTATAGTGGCCCCTCTCTTGGTTTCCAAGACTGCCGGCACCGGCCCCGCGTCAGTTTCTCCAAGGGTGAAAGCCAAAGTGTGCCAATTATAAATGACCGATAAAATGTTGAGATGTGGGTCGTCTAGTTGACGTAAAACAGCCACTAATATCATTAACGGGTCAGAGCGACTGGGTCGGTTGAAGGGGGGAAAGAGTTTTTATGATAGCGAGTGTGGTTGGGTCCAGTTTTGAGGTTACCTCTCTATCAGTTGGCCCCGCAGCCTTCTCACACTCTGCATTAGTCGTAAAAGAAGTTACTCACCGTAGAACCCCAAATAATTGAACAGTTTGCTATCGCCCAAGCTGCTTCCTCTGGTCAGATCTGGGATTTTTCTCTTTTCTCTTTTCTCTTTTCTTCTTTCAGGGAAGCTGAACAGCTCACCTTTTGCCGCATTTTTTTTGCGCCTTTTCCTGGGAGGGAAATTCTGGACTGACTATGATACCAATGCATCCACTCCAATTGTCTGAGATTCCACGGTAAATAAAACCCGAACCACTCAATAGCTTCATAGACGGGTTCGTTCCCTTCCCTTGGCTTCTACTTCGAAATTGATACATCGGAGGAAAACCGCTGATACAAATTAAAGGATAACTACTCCAGCAAGTTACATGTGAAGGCTTCTAGCGTAGAAGGTCTGGGCTTCTATACGAGCATGATATATGGTTATGCTAGTGGCATTTACTGTACGAGTACAGTACAGTACAGTACCTGTGTATGGGGCTATAATTACGGTTGGTCTTCATAAGGCGATGCTTAGGTAAGTCACTGTCAAGTACTCGTACTTGTGCCGCACTGTGTTCGCATTTGTTTGAATACTACCCTACTCGTATCGTACAGTGCTATCATAACTATGGTGGCATTCGAGTATTCGGATATACATTGATAGTCTAAAGATCACCGCCTAAGGGATGTGCCGCCGCTGCAGAGAGGTGAAATATCCTGGCCGAGGCAATAGTGGGTGGGGAGTTGGGTGGGTAGGAATGTGACGCCGCCCGGCCGTCAAGTTTATCAGCGCCCAGCGGCTTGCGACAGGTAGTTCTAGCCGTGCATGGTTACCACTTGCCCCAATAGGGGTGCAATTCCCATTTCAACTTCGTCAAGAATTAAATTTACCCGAGACACAAGGGTTACGGGTTTAGGAAATTCGAGCGGAGATACAACAAACCATGGCGCCAAAGGTGGGATGATGTGGGCGCGAGCAGGTGGAGCAGACAGCCGGCCGACTAAGAGGCATATTTCAGAACATTGCCAAAGGCCTCAAGCGGGCCCTTTCCGTTTCCACTCCCACATCAACTAATTCATCAGACCCTGAGCTGGCATGACGGTGATGAAAAGATCGCGGCTCTTCTTCACGCGGCTCGAAGAACCTCGGAGTCCTTTCCCCTTGATACATGCTCTCTGACGAACTGAGGAGGACCGGTCATGGAAATATCTTGCCCGAGTCGCAAGTAGGTGGAGATCACCAAATGCAATCTATCCGTTGGTCTATTCATCTTGCCGGCCGTCCGCATGCCACGCAGGGCAGCGGCAGGTTCTCACCCCCCGCTCCCCCGCTCCCCCTCGGAGCCCTGGTTTTAACGCCCCCCCTCTCGAGTTTCTTGCGAGAAGTTAAATATCCTACTGCCCCCGATTTCCCTTTCGCTCCCAATCCGCTCGGTCCATCCTGCGAATAGGGGGTGAGCCAATTGTGGCGATTTCTGTCTCTCTTTTTGTTCATTACAATATGCTATCCCTGACCTTCAGCACAGCGATCTTAGTGTCCATCTGCCTAATCTCAGCTACCACAGCCATCCGCCCCCGCGCTCCCGATGCCAATTCGTGTCCGGGTTACAAGGCGATCAACGTCAGGAAGACCGATAGTGGTCTCACGGCGGAATTGCAGCTCGCTGGGACTGCCTGTGATATTTATGGTAGGGATTTGGCAAACTTGAAGCTGCAAGTGACATACGACTCAAGTATGCACCTGCCCCTCTTTACCACGCGCGCAATTGACTGACAGTTTGTCGCAGAATCTCGCATTCATGTTAAGATAACCGACCCGGAAGAGAAGAGATACCAAGTTCCAGAGGAAGTATTCCCTCGGCCAGACAACAGAGTCAATGGGCCAGCGAAACCGTCCGACATTATCTTTACCTACTCCGCTTCCCCCTTCGGTTTCACCATTACCCGGCGCTCCACTGGCGAGAAGCTGTTCGACACCACCGGGAATGCGCTCGTCTTCGAGAGCCAGTACTTGCGGCTGAAAACCTCTTTGCCCACCGATCCTAACATCTACGGTCTTGGAGAACATTCTGACTCTTTCCGTCTCCCCAATATCAATCACACCCGCACCCTCTGGTCTAGAGACTCTTATGGTATTCCGCAGAATAGCAATCTGTATGGGAACCATCCCATCTACTTCGATCATCGCGAGTCGGGTACCCACGGTGTCTTCCTTTTGAACTCCAATGGCATGGACATCAAACTTGAGACCGTGGATGGCAAGTCAAGCCTTGAGTATAATATCATTGGAGGTGTCTTGGATCTTTACTTCTTTGCTGGCCCTGAGCCGGTTGCTGTTGCGAGGCAGTACGCTGAAGTTGTTGGACTTCCTTCCATGATGCCCTACTGGGGATTGGGTTTCCACCAGTGCCGCTATGGTTACAGAGATTGGATTGAAGTTGCTGAGGTAACATATGGCCGAGTGCTCGGTTATGATCATAACTAACCTGGAAAAATAGGCTATTGCAAACTACTCCATTGCCGAGATTCCCTTGGAGACTATGTGGACTGATATCGACTACATGTACAACCGCTGGATCTTTACTCTTGATCCCGAGCGATTTCCTCTCGACAAGGTTCGCGAGATCGTCGACTACCTTCACGAGCACGACCAGCACTACATCGTCATGGTTGATCCTGCCACCGCTCACCAAGACTACCCAACTTTTAACCGCGGCAAGGAGGATGACATTTGGCTCAAGGAGGCTGACGGCTCCATCCACAAGGGTGTCGTCTGGTAAGTCACTAATTCAACCTCTTGTCGAAACCATAGCTAACCTTGGCTAGGCCCGGCGTGACCGCGTTCCCCGATTGGTTTCATCCTAACGCTGGCTCTTTTTGGACTGGCGAGTTTGTCAAGTTCTTCTCCGCTGATGCCGGTGTCAACATTGACGGTGTCTGGATCGACATGAATGAGCCCGCCAGTTTCTGCAGCTACCCGTGCAGCTACCCCGAGGCCGACGCCGCCGAGCAGAAGATGCCCCCTCAGCGCCCCCCTGCCCGTAACCCTCCCAGATCTATTCCTGGATTCCCCGGCATCGGAAGCACCGCTGTGACCGCTCAGAGCGCCAAGCGTAGAGTGCGTAAGAGTCAAAAGGGCTCGATTGATCTTATCTCTCCCCCGCACGCTATTGCAAACGATGCACCATTGGGATTGGGCGACCGCACTGTCCACACTGACATTACACACTACGGAGGCCTTTCTGAGTACGACACCCACAACCTTTACGGAACTAGTAAGTTCGTTAGAGACGCCTTGACAATATAGATATTAATCATTTCCAGTGATGAGCGACGTCACCTACGAAGCTATGCTTGCCCGCCGCCCCGGATTGAGGCCCTTGGTCATCACTCGTAGCACTTTTGCCGGTGCCGGTAAGCGTGTTGGAAAGTGGCTCGGGGACAACTTGTCCCAATGGGACCATTAGCGCGTCCCCCTCTTCCACATTTTCCGCCGGATCTAGCTAATACCCCTTAGCCGCTGGTCGATCGCCGGTATGCTCGGCTTCGCCAGCATCTACCAAATCCCCATGGTCGGCTCCGACGTCTGCGGCTTCGGCGGCAATACCACAGAAATCCTCTGCGCACGCTGGGCCTCTCTCGGAGCTTTCAATCCCTTCTTCCGCAACCACAACGGGGACGCCTCCATTCCCCAGGAATTCTACCTCTGGCCGCTCGTCGCCTCCTCGGCGCGCAAGTCAATCGACATCCGCTACCGCCTGCTAGACTACATCTACACTGCCATGCACCACCAATCTGTCGACGGAACCCCGCTTCTTAGCCCGCTCTTCTTCAAATACCCCAAGGACACAAATACCTACAAAATCGACACCCAATTCATCTACGGCAACGCACTCCTCGTCTCCCCAGTCATCGAGGAGAACAGTACTAGCGCAGAAGTCTACCTACCTAAGGACACCCTTTACGACTTCCACACTGGCAGGAAGATCAAAGGAGAGGGCAAAAACGTAACACTCACAAACATTCCTTTCGACGAAATCCCTTTGCACATCATCGGCGGGAATATCCTGCCTTTCCGCTCCTCCAGTGCACACACCACCACTGAGCTCCGCACCCGGCCATTCACGATTGTAATTGCGGCGGACGAGCGCGGTGAGGCGAGCGGGGAGCTGTACATAGATGATGGAGTTAGCATCCAGCAGAAGGCTGTTGTCGACATCACGATGGAGTACAAGAGTGGAAGGTTGAGCATTAAGGGGAAGTTCGGGTTTACGGGTGGGATGGACGGTGCTGGTGTTATGGTTGAGTCGGTGAAGGTGCTTGGGAAGAAGAGGGGGAATTGGGAGAGGGATGGAGAGGGAGCGGAGGAGGTTGTTGAGAAGAAGGTTTATGTGGAGCTTGTTGGGGATGTGGAGATTGAGGTTAACTGTTGAGGGGTGGGTGGCAAGATGTCTGAATTGTGTGTTTGTATGTATCTATGTGCCAATATGTACACAAGGTGAATATATTTTCTTTCTTTCTTACCGCCAATTGGCATCACAAAATCAGAGCTTGGTGCGAGCAGTTACCGTGATAGCGACAAGACCGGATAAGAGCCCAACTAACCTAGCCCAACCTATCTCTAATGTCTCAATAATTGTACAGTATATAGGCCCCCCCCCCTCACCCCTCCTTGTCCGATAGTCTCCGCTGGGCGGCCTCCAATCGGATATCTTCACATGGGTTCGCCTGAAAAGATTTTCCGTGTTCGTGACATGATCGCGTACGATCACAATCACCAAAAGTTCAGCTAGGTACCGTACTCTCCTACAAGAACTGAAATGGCAGGGATAGATATCACAACGAGTTGATATAATCCGATCATGTTCGGGCACAATGCTTACGCGAAAGGAAGAAAGAAAGAGAAGCGGAAATAAGGGGTGTGCGAGGGGGAGAGAAGGGTCAGCTTAATGGGGTATTCGAATTACAGTAAGAGTACCCTCAGGTCCCGTCACGGCGCTTTCCAAATCTAACAATTACCTGCACAACCATTGTCAGTATTCAAGCGCGATCCCACTAGCTATTCGAACTCACACATAACCAGGGCGCAAGTAATCCCGAGCGGAATAAGTAAATAAGAATTCTCGGCATGGTATGAATTCCGAGTTATATATCACCAATGGGCTGATGTATATACAATCGAAAAAAACCACAAAACTCCATCGTCACCGCTAGTTGTATTCCATCCACTACGAGTAACTCAAACCTTCTCCTGTTTCTCAACCTTAAGCCTCCCCCCATCAACTAGCGCTGCAGCGCCAGTGATTTCACACGCCTTAAACTTCCTCGCCGGCACACCCTTCTGAAACAGCTCGTCTAACTCCTCCAGCGCACGCCCGCTGGTCTCGGGAACCCAGATAAAAGTGTAAATCCCACCGGCGATGACACAGGCAGCGAATATGAAACCGACCTTGGGACCTAGGCCTGCCCCGTCGTCGTTTGTGAGGTAAGGCAATGCGAAGGTGACAGCCCACGAGAAGAGGATGTTGGAAGCACTGCCTAGGGCTTGGGTCTTTTCTCGCAGGGTGTTGGTCGAGACTTCAGAGGTTATTACCCATGCTCTATTCTTCACGTTAGTCTGATGCTGTTGGTCACATGTGGGAGAGATGGGAGAGGTATTTTACAGGGGACCCCAGGACGCGGCGAAACCGAAGACGTAGATTAGCACAAAGGCGACTATAGCACGCTGGGCGGCGATGTTCTCTTCCGATTTCATCCCTGCGATGCCCACCACGATATGCCCGATAAACATTACCACTGAACCTGCGAGGAGTAGCGGCCGACGGCCTAGTCTGTCGACCAGGAAGAATGAGACTACCGTCCCAACCAGGTTTACCAGATTTGTCACTATCATTATTATGAAGGGGCTCCCGACCCCAATTTGCGAGAAGAACACAGTGCCGTAATTGAAGATGAAGGAGACGCCTGTCAGCTGCTGCATCACCTGGATGAGAATAGCCAGGAAGGTTCGTCGCTGCAAGTACATAGATTATTATCTGGATACCCTCTCCCTTCTGATTCAGCGCGGGGGGGGGGGGAAGTGGAGTACCGTACCCTATTCGTAGTCTTGAAACAGTCAGCCCAGCTAGATGCTTTGTTAATTTCCTCCTGCTCGCTTATTGTCTTCTTGAGGAATAAAACTTCGCTTTCGACGGAGAATCTAATGTCCCCCCTGTGAATGACTTCCAGACTCTTTCGGGCATCCTCCTCACGTCCCTTCTTCATCAACCATCCTGCCTACGTTAGCCCATAATAAGCTATGGGGGCTTCGTCCAAGTCACCTACTTGGCGATTCCGGCAGGAGCGGTAGCCCTGGGATGATTAAGATTGGGAATACCAACAGCAAGCCGATAGGAATCCTATACGAGGCATCGCTCTTAATTTTCTGGGCAAAATTGTTCACAATGGATATCAAAAAGCTTCCAACGACGATGTTAAGCTGATATAGGGTGATCATGGTGCCACGTATCCGCCGTGGAGAGCATTCGGCTATCGACTCCCTCCGGGTAAACAGATTGTCACTGTCAGGATCAAATCACGGATCACGAGCTCTCACCTTGATATATGGGAACAAAAATGGTAGCAAAGCCAATCGATACGTCTAGTTTGAACAATCAGCCGTAAGCCGCCCCACCCGAAGAAATGGGATCGCTGCCGCGCTAGACATACAATTAAAGAGCCTCCCAGCAACAAAGAGAGCTTCGCTTTTCGTGACGATTTGCATCACAACCCCAATTATGCTGGTAGCGCACATAATGAATAGACCCCATCGTCGCCCCAGAACATCGCCAATGTACCCACCCGACAGCGCCGCCAAGAATTGTCCCACATATGGAAATGAGGTGATGAAGGATTGCTTCCCAGCGGGAATGTAGTACTTCCCGGTCTTGCCGTTGAAGCTTCCGAAATCCTCAATAAAGTTGGGCATGGAAAGGACGCCAGAAAGGTACCCGCCGTCCATGCCGAAAATCAACGCTCCTAAGGAGACGAAGATGCAAAGGCCGATGACCACTATCCTTGCCATTTGGTGGTAGGATATGATTGGGGAAAAAAATAATTTGTAGGAAATTTGCGTGTGCAGATGTTAGGGGCTTAGTTAGATGCTAAGGAAAACGGACAAAGCGTACAGATACCCTTGGCTGGTTCTTATATCATAATCCGAATTTCCGTTCCATAATATCGTCTCTATCCTAACATCTCGGTCTATGGATGGTTTACCCCCACTCCCACCCACGCACCGCTAGCCTGGCACCGGCGACGGCCCGCGAGATGCAGCTCGTTCTCCTGCAGCCTGAGGTAAAATGTTAAGGCCATGCCTACCTTGAAATATACTGTAATTGTCTATGAACCCGCTTCTCCCACTTCTACTTACGGTAACTATATATGTGTCTCGCCGCAAGCACGGTATTGTAAGAGAGAAGCCGTCAAAGTCCTCTTTGTGGGCTCCTGGTCTGACGTAATAGATATTTATCACACAGGCTCAATGAGAAGACTCAAGCTAGTCCCCTCTTTCCAGTCCGTATCAAGCCGGTCTTGTGAACATATCTCGAACTCTGAGTAGATGATAATCTTGTAATATGATGGCATGAAACCTCCTGTACTAATGGGTCCATTCCTATCCACGAAGTAGGGGGTTGATATCTGTTCGAGCATGGCCGTGTATCAAGAAGTCCTTCCCCCGGGATCCGAGATCCGAGGCTTGCAGCGTAGTCCTGTACCTGAACCTGACAGCTACCCCCACTTACTCTACCGTGCTAGCTAGAACGGGGTGTAAGGTTAATTAAACACCTTAACCTAGCAGAGAAAAGCAAAGCCAAAGTAGATTAAGAAATTGGAGATAATTGGACCTTCGCACTAAGACTTCTAAAATCCCCTCTCTTAGGCGGGTAGGGGGAGAGCGAAAACACCGCGAAACCTGACTGACCCCATCAATCCCAGCACAAGACAAAAAAAAAAGTAAAAAACTACCCCCCCTTACCGGCAAAATAAACTCCATCATTCTAGTATGGGATTCAATTATTCCAGTCCTTACGGCAGTTCCCTGTACAGGAAACCTCTACGCTAAGAACCCTAAATGGACGCACTATGTGCTAGGATTTGTTCGAGAAACCCAAGAAGTGCACCAGGCTACAACTCGTCAATTTATTATATCTCACTATCAAGACGTGTAATTACTTCAAAAAACCCACTACGTTATTCTCAGTAGTATTCCTAATACCATAGTGGTTTTGTTTGAAGTCATATTTGATCTTAGTGGAGGGGTATTATCAGGTGTGGAACCCTAATTGCAGCTAGAGTTAGAGGAAGAGAACTCTATTATTGTATCATACCCAGAAATTTCTACGGTAGAGAGCTACTCGGATAGTGACGAGAAAGCCCACTCCAGTTCTAACATGTGAAATATTTGCGAACACAATAGAACAGTACCATCCACGGAGTATATTGTAGAGTTGTGAAAGCCAATTATTAAAAGCGCAAATAAGTATTAGAGAAAGAGATAAGGAGCGATAGATCGCAGGAGCTAAAGTCATTCCACAGAACAGAAATCGTCGCTAAATTAAGAGTGGGAGGAAGTGTGAAAATAGTAGAGATTGTTGCACGCATCAGATCCTCTGAGTGAGAACATGCAATCACCCCATTTACTAACCAAAAGCAAAGCTAAGAGAGCGGTAGTAATACACATTACAGTGCCGTTCTCGTTCCAGGCAAGAAGTATCGTACCCGCAAACAGAGATTCCCAAAATATATGGCAAAAAATCCGTGCATATTCGGGCGTCTAGGGGCCAATTCACGACCCCCGTTTTCGGGCACCTCTCGACCATCACGAGTATACACACCAGAGGGGCTAAAGATACCCCAATGCCGAGCCAGGGCTATCTCGCCCCTCCAAGAGGGTTTAATAGCATCCCCGGCAAGCCGCAAATTTGCAGTATGATGGAAATACACACACCGGCATGCTTTGGTTTTTTTAGTTTCTTTTGTTCTTTGGGAGTACGGGTATTTTCCAAGTGGAGCAGGTATTATGGAGGGGTATTTCCTTTATCCGGGAATCATGCAGGATTTTTTCTTTTTGTTAATCTGATGGAGGATTGACAGAAGGAAGTGGACATCAGTGGTGATGGATGGAAGGTTCAGAATGGCGCTACGTTTTTCATATACACTCCTGTTATTGCCGTCAGATGGGTAAGTGAGAGTAACACAATTTAAGTCACACACTATCCTCTCCCACTGTTCTCCCTCATCGTGGTGCCGTGTTTTGTTATTTTGTTTACTTTAGTAAAGCTCTCGGTTCCGATAACTTCTGTTGAGGAGCATCGCGACATCGTTGTGCTAGGGCGAAAAAGCGGTAATCTCCGCATAACGTGAGATCAGGTACCACCGGTATTGGGTGCCGAATTTTTACAAATTACATAAACTTACCTCAAGTTCGAGGGTGTTTTTTCATTTCGAAAGTGGGGAGATGGAAAAAGAGGCAGAAGGCGGACATGGAGCGAAATATGCTTTTTTTCCCTTCTTTTTCTAGAAAACACCTTTCTGGCATCCCAATGGTAAATTTACACTATACGGCAATGTGCAGCAATGACGGGAATTCATTGAGGCTCTCGAAGCAATTATATAATAACCCACACACACACACGATAGGGAAACTCCATCATTTCAGAGCTCCTCGCAACCTTTCCTCAATAAGGGTTGGTCATGTACTGTACAGTACCACACGGTGTCTCGCGCTCACGTCGGGAATGGGACCAATCCGCAAATTGACCACTTTCTCGTTCCACGTCACTTTGGCCGGGCAAGGTATCGATGCGAGAAAATATTGCGGCATATCCAAACCAACAAAACAAGGCGTGGAGAAGGGGGTGGGGTTTGATAGCTGTATTGTCGGGCTTGCATGATCAGTTACAAAGCTCCAAGGCAGACAAGGCTGGAAGCAGCTAACAGCTAGAGTAGAGAGTAATTACCACTTCCTGCCTCAGAATTACTGAAGGCACTCAACCTAACCCTTCGCCCCGCATCTACAACCATCGATTAGATACCTGGGATTCTCTGAAAATCGAGAGCAGTATATACAAGGCAGGGTGCTGGCCGGGACAGATCAAGAAGGGAAACCCCGGAGAACAGGCGCAGAGGGGAAGGAATCTTCTGCTATCGGTAATCCTGTATTACCTGGGCGTGGCATGACAGATATTGTATCGTGAGAGGTGGGGGAAAGGAGAGGGGAAGTAACACCTTCAGAGCGCGGTTGGAAACTTGAATGCATCGCAGAAATCCCTTACCGGTGTTAGTGGTGACCAATATTACGGGTGCAAGCTAACACATTGGTTCATCTCACACAGTATGTGTTGGTGTAATATACATTTCCTCATGAACCAAATCACTCCTTCTAGCCGGGCATCTGTGTGGGCTCATGTTATTTCCTCTGCAGATACCCGCTTACGCTTAGCGAGATACGGGGCACCGCCGTTGAATCTTGTGCGTAATTCTATAGTAGGGGTTCTAAGCATCGAAGTTGGTAAAGATAGGACTATCATCCCGCCCAAGCGTGATCTGTATCAACATAAGATATCACTCGAATATGTATGAATTCCCGAGAAGACCACGGAAGACACACCACCAGAGCACGGCAACCCTTTATCCAACCTTCACAAAAAAAGGAGAACAGTCATCCACACTACATCACTCATGAAATATACATCTCGGTCCATCACTCCCTACTATTGTCATTCCTATCATCACCAGGAACAACGCCCCCCAGATCTTTTAAATCCGGCGGCAAGAACATCGCCGCTGCGTCCGCGCTCCACCAGCTCTCAGCAGAATAATACTCCATCCATAAATTCTCGTCCGCGATCTCCCGATTCTCTGCCAAAAACCTTCTAGCATCAGCCAGACAGATATTTCTATCCCAGAGACCGTCCCTGACGGTGATTTTGAACCCGGCTATTCGCTGAAGCATGACCTGCGCCCAAAATGTTTTCTCCGTGACACCTCGGGGTGATTCGTTTCTTAAGAGCTCGTCTTTCACGAGGAGTCTTGTGGCAGCGCCGAGGGAAGAGGAGGTGGGGGCGGCTGTATTAGGGGATGGGGAAGAGGAAATGTGGGAGGAAGATTGAGAACGTATGACGGCCCACAGTGCCGAAAAATACCACCATATCATTCCCCCGTGCGAACGTAGCATCAAGCTCAGGTCTTGCATATCAGAAAGAACCCAATGTTCGGCTAACATAAGCTCTATATCGTCTGCAATCACTTTTCCAGCAGCTTGGTTGTGCACTTCTCTTGCCGCCGCAGCGGTGATGTCCACGAGGGGAATGATATTCGGTAGTGGTTTGATCCCCGGGGGGACAAACTCAGCCCGGGCTTGAATACTTTCCCACACCTTCTCCTTGTAATATTCCCGCCAAATATTCCCTTGTACAAGATCCGGGAATGCGAGAGCGAAAGCGTCGTACGAGAGACGAGTGATGTCGACGCTTGTCCCCAAACCCTCTATAGCTGCATGGAATATCTGTATGTAAAAGTAGGCTTTCGTCGTGGAGTAGGGCCCTACGGTGGGATCTCGAACCCTCCAACGGATTATGTGGTGGTTGAGGGCTTCAAGGGCATCGGCGATCACTTTTCCGCGGCGGGATTTGGTGGTTTTGGTTCGCTTTAGGGTTGAGAGAGCGAAGATTTTGTAGTGCTTGTTCAGGTCTGAGGGAATGTGCGAAGAGGGAAAAAGAGGCATTTGACCGCTTGAACGGAAGTAGGTTGGTAGCGGCTTGAGGTCTGGAAGGCGCCAGGACTCTTTGGCGGGTGGTGAGAACATGAGGTCACGGGAGTAGTAGATTGTCCATAAGGATGAGCTCAAGTGAGTATTTATTTGTATGAAAGCCTCAAAATCGGTGTGCTCGGGAATTCGAGGAGGATTACGGAACTCCATGAACTTAAGTATGGATAGGTATATGCTGTGGAGATAGAACGTAGTCATGGTTCTACGCTTGGGATTAGCTCGGCGGTGTGTGGATATTAGGCTATAGCTTACCTATGAACCGTGTTTCTAAATTTCCTTTCCGTCCCTTCAACCTGAGCCCTCGCAGTATCTGTGGCCAACATCTTTTCCAGGATATTCAGGAAATCCTCTACGGCGTCCCATAAACTTAAGCCAGATCCAAGACCCTTAATAAGCACATAAAACCCGCCTCGTACATGACTTCGATGATCCCATAGAGGAAAACTTGCAGATTCCATCATCCCAAAGAACCTCTCCGGTGCAAGGCCGACATAAGGGTCGTTCGCATGCTCCGTAATGGGTTTATGGACAGGCTCCACAGTGCTCCCTGGCTCAGGAATGGTAGGATTGACATTATTCCTTTTAACACCTGCCATCAGCGCATCTAACAGTTCTTCCACCCCACTACCTTCATCAGAGCTGAAGCCGGCGCTCATGACCGAAAACAGGCCCTTCTGAGCGCCCACAGGAAGAAGAGCATCCATTGTCTCCCTAACATGCTGCTTAACAGCTGTTTCTTGGATGTGCTGAGCTTCAGTTAACAAGTCCTGCTTGGAAAAGGCCACAAGGATAAAAACGACACCGCCTCGCACCGATCCTGTTACTTGAGCTGTGAGTTCATCAATCGTATCTTCGTATCTTTCCGCATCCCGGATACATTCGCTGGTATTAACGAGGAAAAGTACGGAATGACCAGGAGTCATGTAATGGCGTATAAGAGGCCTTATGCTGCCACAACCCCCGATGTCCCAAAATGTGATGCTATCCTTTCCGCGAGGAACATCCTCACCTGCGAAGTGTCAGCACATGGTATAGGAATTAGGGCAGCTCGCTCGCACAATTGAATCCGATAGTAGGAATAGTTACCACTTTCTCTCCTAATTTCATTCGGTAGAGAAGCGCGGTTTTCCCGGAAGCGTCTAGGCCGGTGATTAAACATCTGCCTGTTGGCCCTGGGGCACCATACAGAGACCGGAGGTATGATGTCAACTTGGACATGATTGTTAGACTCCTACCGGTGCTTTGCTGTTGGTCCCCGAGCGGTATTTAAAGACAGTTGAAGAAATCTATCCTAGTATTCTCGGTGAGTCACTTGGTAGATCTAAACAACTTTCGGTAAAGCTATCTCTTATCAAAGTCAGTTTCTACTCCTTTCAAGCTGCGCCCCCAATTGGCATCGAGCTGTGCAAGCTACTCGAGTACCGGTAGAGTGAAACCTTGAAACGTGTCGTTATGCCCTTCAAAGCTTGAATTGACCAGGCCTCATACCGGTATGATACCATACCGGTACGGCAGTCTCTCTGTAGGTCAAATACGGGTTCAGCCGCACTTGGGTTAGGGTTATTTGTAGGGTTTGCTCAGATGATGAGGCGATCCTGACACATCCCGACGCGTCTCCGTCTGATAACACGCTCCCCGTTGTATGATACGGTGCCCCGCTCCCCCCTCACAGCTTTTTGACATCTGTGATTTGTCGCAACTCCGCGCGAGCCTTTGACACCAAAGAGATGAGTTACACGAGGAGAAGGACTAACCTCTTGCAAGGCACACTATGGACTCGAGTAGAAAAAGGGAGGAAAACACAGCAAAAGGAGAGCCTTTCAGCTCCTCCGAAGGAAAAATGCCAGAGCTTGCCGCAGGGGGTAACTCGAACGGCATGCCACGCGGTTTGATTGCAGCGCTAGACATTTTACGGCGGTAGCACCTTCTCCAAGGCGTTCGCAATCTAGGATCCTGCCCGAAGGTCTGCCATATATGTAAGCACCGGTACCGGTAATTCACCACAATGCCGGCAGTGTAAGGATATTTTTAGAACATCTGTTACGCCTTCTGAAACCTTATACGAGTAAAAAGAGAAGCGAGAGGCCCCCTCTTGCTCTCCACTCAGCCCATGAAGCGCGTACTGTACCAAGCCCACTTACGAGAACTCTACATCGGCCCGCCGGCGGGGGGGGGGGACGTTGGAGAAAGAGATCCTGAAAGCGAGAAATCCTGGAGGCTGAAGTTAGATCAATGTAAATTTATGAGCTTCACGACCTTATCCAAGGGTGCGAAAAAGAAAAAATTCCCATAATACTCGTATAGGACGAGAGGGGGAAGAAGTTTACCAGTCACTGAAGGTCTACGGTAATTATTGTCATCCTCCCCTCCCTAGGACCGGAAGACTCTAAACTGGAAGCAAGTTGCATTCCAACAATGGCGGTAGTTATGTGTGATGCGATCGAACATATGAATTTATATAAATTTCAACATTCCCTCACACAATGATACTCGAGTACGGTATCATACCTGCTCACTTATCCACTCTGCTCCCTGTCACCCCAATAGGAGCGATGATTCGGTCGGGTGTATCAGCGCGCCCTTCAAGTCATTTTGGAGGCTCACAGCTCGGTCGGCGACCCCGCTCTCCACCAAATTGACCTTCGATGTGTTTTCGTGACAGATCGCTCGCTCCAAGGACGAAGACAGAGATCACGGAGCAGACGCAAGTGATTCAACCACCCTCATCCGCTCAGGATTTTGGCTAACCCCAGCACCCCGAGCAGCCGTTATTGATGACAAATTACACCACTCTTCATTTCGCGCGAACCCATTGGGGAGGTTTTGCTACGACTGTCGTAATGCGTCCTTATTTTTTGGTGGATTGCGTGACTTGTGGGCACTGAGGTTTTGCCAAGTTCAATACGAGCCTGGCAGCACGGGGGGGGGGGCTGGTCCCCGCCGGGTTTTTCATATAAAATGCCTATTCCTAGTAGGTTCCTACTCGCCGCAACCGTTCCAAAAACTCTGAGTATTAGAGCACTGGGGGATGAGCCCGGGGGCAGTACTAAGACGGGCAATTTGTATGGAATTTCTATCCACGCTCCGCGCCCTCTATTTTCCTGCCACATAGTTTTACAACACCACATTCTACTATCGTGAGCCCCCCCCCTCCTCTTCGTGGCCCCCCTGGGGGCCCCTCTCCACCCTTCTGCCCCCTCGATGGCTCTTGCCTAGGGGCACGGTTTTCCTCTCCCGCCTTTGCTTTGTCTAGCTCCTGTCCGCTTGATGGGGGAGTTATCTGGGTTCGCCCAGTAGTCCTGTCTCGCTTAGGGGGCCTCGCTTAGCTTTGGCATGGTCGGCTTCTTTCTCTTCGTTTCCGGTCGGCACTGGCAGTGGTGGACGTCCTCCTCCCCACTTTGCACGATCCCCGAGGGGGAACGCCTCGGCTAGTAACTTCGGGGTCTGTTCTCTGGTGAGGACTGACCATACCCTCCTAGTCGTCTCGGTTCAAGCGTGCGGTCGCCTTCCTCTCCTCGCCCTTCCTCTACCTTACCCGCCGGTGGGATCCCTTCCACTAAGTGACGCTATCTCTCGGAGAACAAGGGACTACATGAGAGACGCGGTAAGACGGCATCGGTTCGGTTATTACGGTCGGGTTTTTTCCTGGGGCCTCGGGCCCTCCCTCCTCTCCTACGTCGGGGCGTTGACTCGCATCCTACTGCCCATCCTCCTTGGCTAGCACCCTACTGCTCCTGGCTGGCACCCTACTGCTTCCATCGTAAGCTGGCACCTTACTGCTATCTGGACTACGCGGGATGGAGGTGGCCCTTGGTCTCTCTGTCCCGACCATCTCTCTGGGGGTCAAAGCCCTGGCCCCTTTCTCCGGTCAGTATTGCACTGCTTCGGGCCGGTTGGATCTCTCCTTCTATGAACCTTTCCCCTGGGTGGGGACCGCGCCAATCATCGGTGCACCTGCCTCGATCTTGGGGCCCAATTAGGGTTAGCCTCTGGGCAGCCAGGTACTGCTCTGGGCTTGCCTGGTGGGTATTGAGTTGGACTTTCTTTTGTGCCTTTGGGCTGAGATTTCCAGGGGGATTTTTCCTTGGGCTTCCTGCTTTCCTTGTTTTGGGTTTCTCTTAGAACTGAGTTCGCTTGTGTTGTAAGGATAGGCTTGATTCAGGGCGAGATGTGCGGTTGGTTCCACACCAGAGGGACTTGGGGTTCTTGGTTTTTGCCTCAGACGGAGGAGGGATGCGTGCATTTTGGGTTTTGTTTCCGCCATAGCTAGCGCTGCATGCGAGTTCTTGTACCTTACCAAAAACAATGAATATATGATATAAAAAAAAAAAAAAAAAGAAGAAAAAAAAGTATGGAATTTCTATCATACGTGGCAACTCTAGAGGCTACCCTCATTCACTCACTACGAGTGTTCAGCAGAACAGAAAAAGTTAGAAATTTTATATGCCAAATCCCCTGCGATTCCCTTCCGTATGATTGCCGTTTGAAGAGGAAAGTTTTTTTTGTGCACCTTTATGGTGGTTGGCGAAACTTGTATACCCGAGTACGTTTTATATGGAAACCTAGGTTGGTGTTGGTTTCTTTTGCCGCAAGGTTCGTCAATCGGCCTCCATGAAACCAGTTTCCCCTAGACTAGACACTCCTGAATTCCGATACGCCAAGGTGGCTAACTCCTATGAAAAGGATATCCTCTCGAGAATAATTTGGAATAACACTGCCATACCTGAGAAAGATCCAACCGACTGTCACGCTTGTCTCTATCCCAGATAGGCTATTCTAAATTCACTATTTCCGAGGCCAACGTGCGCACGCAGATTCTGGGGCACTTCCGCTAGCCCCATCTCCACGTTTCAGTACGAATATTTTAACTGGTACTGGGGAGACGCAAAATACCGGTACAGGGGGGAACGCCCCAGCACTTCCCATGGCCTTCCTCCAGAGGAGTCGCTACGGGTGGATTGCGAGCATATGAACTTTTTCCTGTCGGCTATGCCGTGGGGCAGTGATAATAGTACTGGAGGTGGTAGATATACCGCATATAGAATTTATCTAGATGGGAGAGAAGTGTGCAATAGTGCAAAGTGATTGTGAACAAATATGTAAAGACCGTACCTACGATAGTAGGCTAGTCACCATAGGTGGTATGGCTCAATGGGTAGTACGCTATCATAGATAGAGAACACCTACTACCCACCCCACTACTGATGTGAGTGTGGAAGGTGAGGGGCAACTTGAAGGGCTAGTAAACTAGCTTTTCATCTTACTCACGAGTCTCACGTCCCGAGATCAATTTGATAGCATGAAACGTAGCAACGAAAAATAACAAGGGATATATCGTACTGTAGCAAGTATTCAAGGACTTTAAGGCCCTCCCTGCAGATGTCGCGTGAATGTCACCGGATGCCCGACACCCTATCGTAGTAGTACGCCTTACCAGACCGCGGGAAAGGAACATCCCGAGACGGCTTGCCGAAAAGCTACTCAACAATACCCGAGCACTTCCCTAATCACACGGCAATGCAATGCAGGAATGGAATGCTCACCTATAAAGCATTTATGGGCAGCTCCCAAATCTGGCAACTGTACCGGTATTTTACGCTCTTTCTAACTCAGGAGTCCTTTCGTGGGTATTTGGCACTCTCGGAATTCTTGGCCAAGGTGAGATGAGAACACAGGAAAAGGGGTATGCTCTAAGCTCGGGCACAAGTATCAATTCTCCAACCAACGTGAAGGTTCGATGAATGAAGAAGCAACAGAGGCAGGGAGAAATACCACAATCGCCAATATTATCCTTTGTTCCTATGCCGAATGCTCTTCCTGTCCGATGTCTGATGAATCTCCTGTTTCTCCAAGACCTTATTGATACCGCGCCTCCAACGATAATATCGATGA
Source organism: Tuber indicum (assembly GCA_006112555.1). Classification (NCBI taxonomy): domain Eukaryota; kingdom Fungi; phylum Ascomycota; class Pezizomycetes; order Pezizales; family Tuberaceae; genus Tuber; species Tuber indicum. The sequence continues at coordinate 159,165 of VBSK01000224.1, forward strand.
ACTGCTGGCAAAGGAACAACACGTCATGATTGCGATCTTCCTCGAAAGTCAATGTCTCCCACGACATGCCCCACAGTACTAGTATTTGAACCTGGAGATACTCGTACAGCTCTGATCAAAGCTAGGAGAGGGCTAGAGAAACTGGACCACAAAGGCCAACTCACATCCCAGAAATCTTGGTTCGGCCATTCGCAATGAACACCGGGGGTAAATTTGTGCCGGGGGGGGGGTAGCCGTGCTCGTGGCTCTGGCTCCGATACATCCTTCAGTAATTGTCTTATTTTAGTAGAGACAAAGCCTCGGTTTTGAATTAATAATTTCAATTGCCTTCCTTTCCTACTCCATATAGTGGTATAGTGCTAGTAAGGCTACAGGTACGAGTGTTGCTTCCAAGTACTGAAGCGATCCCTTCTCTGTCGGTGTACACAAATCCGCCCCTCCTAGTGGAAACCATATTTTCATTCACCTGGTAAATGAAACTATTGCCTTCATCGCGAGAAATAATAGTTCCATTCATGTGACTGAACACCATTAGCACCTCTGTTGTCACCTGCCACCGTGGCCACCTCATTTTTAGTTTTTGGACTTTTGTTCATAAATACCGCTGCCAGTATCAATGATGAATTGCGGTAGGTTCGGCTAAGAGGAAGACACAATGTACCCCTCGTATACCGATAAGCGAATAACACAAGAGTGCTACAGTATTCCTAAAGCGCAATAGTCCCTTTCAGGGCACAGCGTCCACCTTTCGGGCCAGGAACCATTGATCCGTGATAGCTGCAGGCTAAGTTACCAGTGCAATTTGTGACGGTCGAGTGATACTAGATGAATGAGCGGTGGGTGGGAGGGGGCTCTTGGAGTGATGAACTTTCGAAATGTGTATTCTAAGAGACCACATTGGAGTCATGGCTTCTCAGGAGCACTTATATGTGCCAATGTAGTCATATTATTTTTGGCGCATATTACCTAATCAGTATTATTTTGTCTGGAATTCACAATGCAGGTTCTTATAGCAGATTATATTTACCCCTACTATCTAGAGGTTTAGGCCTGAAGCGGGATCCCAATCGGACTCCATCCAAACCCCAATTTAACTTGAGTTGGCCCTTAAATAGAGAGCGTGCTTCAGGCATGGTCCGGCACTTCATTATCAAATAATCGGGCTATGATAGGTAGAGAGTGTCTGCGATTCTTGTTCTTTCAATGCTGCCGGAAGTGTCCTATATATACACAAACGGTTCCTTTGCAAACATCTTCCTTGTCCATCAACCTCGCAGAGTTCCATACTGCATTTTCGTCATGATACTACACCACTCCCTTCGCTCAACTCCCTCAAAACGTTTCCCCTAAACTATAGCTGTTCCAGACAGTTCTGATACCTTTGTGCTTCTTCTCTAGTTTCCTAACTCTTATAGTGCGACACCTGATTGTCTAAGGACCTCCGGAGCGTAACCTGTTACCTCCGGTATCCCTAGTACTAATTCCTGAAACCTTCCAAACACTTCTCCTCGCACTAACCTCTAGCTCTTACACACCCTTACACACACGCTGACCCTCTCCGTGGCCTGTTCCACCACTGCATCTCCAAACCATGATCAAACAACCTTTGCCTTATCCTCTGACATCCTTCTGCATAGTCAACCACATAGCACGGAAGCTTCGTGATTTTCAACAGATTATCCCACCCGCCTTTCCAGCCTCCTCGATCCCCTTGCCGCTTCGGTGACAAATCTATCCAGTATGTTGGATGCCACCCCCCCGAGTAATTAGCTCCTTTGGCCCTGGAGTAGAAGGATACAAAGGGCTTTCAAAGGTCTGATGTTTCCTTACCTTCTTCAAGCAATCAAACGCGTAGCCAATTAATTGAGCGGCCGCTATCTATCTATATCCTACTTTGACTATTATTTCACACACTACTCTATGATATGACGGGCTGCGATAGAAATTAAGTTAGAAGGCTGGTAAACGGATGAGTAGTTAGGATACAGTTATTTATCAAGAGCGAACCCAGCGCCATGTATGGAAGTTTTGTACTCACGGTTATTCAAACTGAGTGATATCCCATAAATGAGTTCCACAAAGCATGCACAAATAGGTTCCCCGGGGGATCTTTATAGAAAATTCCAAATTACAGCATGGGAAAGAGATTCCGGAGCCTTTTAAATGGACCCCAGAAGGCTTAGATGAAATATGGGCGTGATATACGTGCCTTAGAGTGGGATATTGGGTGGATATCATGGGAAAGACTCTAGCGCGCTGGTTGAGAAGAATAACACAGTTGAAACCCACGATAATATTGCTGCAAGTCCTATTTGTGATTTCCACCAAGAACTGGTTCACGATGTCTGCCACCAAGGCTGCTGGAGCCTGGATTTTCCACAGCTGGTACTTGGAGGATCGTGGATGGCAGGTTGCACAGGATGTTGTGGCATATGTGTGACAGGCTACGACTCGGGTTCGAGTGCATGCAACGCCTCATCAACTAGCCACAGGAATGTTATTGGTTCCACTCGTTTCGGGTGGCAATATTGGACCTTGATTTGTGATGTAAATTTAGTCGTATGCGATGCTACTTTGGCGCCAGTTTGCCCCCGCCTTTCTTCATAAACCCCGCTTTTCCTCTAAGCTCCCCAAGACTATCAACCATATTCAAGAACTCCTCCCCAACAGTGCAGGCAGAAAAGATCGGAAGATGTCACAATACAATAATAGTAACTATTCTGGTAATACGAACTCTTTTAATATCTATAATGTCACCGATGATCGGTCTCAGCTCCTGCATTGGCTATCACCCTTGGAGCCCAGGTTACGCCATCAGGACGTTCAAGAGCGCCGTGTTGAAGATGTGGGGGAATGGCTCCTACAAAGCGAAGAATTTAGAAGGTGGTATGACCGGAGTAGAGAAGATGAAGGTGATAAGCCAGTCTTGTTTTGTTATGGAGATCCGGGGGTCGGGAAGACATTTATCAGGTAACAAAGATCATTCTTGGAGGGGAAATAAGAGATCTAGTACTAACGAGGTGCGATGTCAGTTCGCTAGTAGTGGACAGGCTTTGCGATCGGGCTAGAGGACAAAATACCGCCGTTACATGCTTTTACTTTGACTTTGCGGCACGAAAGGAGCAGTCTGCGACAAGCATGTTGGGTTCCTTGCTCAAACAGATTGTTAGCGGAATGGAGGCCATTCCGGAGGAAATATCACGGGCATTTCAAGATCAGAAAAAAGCTATTGGTGGACGGGGGCCGCAACTATCTGATATCGTAAAGATGCTACAGACCATCGCCTCCTCGCAGGGCATATTTATATGCATCGACGCAATAGATGAGTGTGTTCCATTGCAACGAGCCAAAATCCTTGATGCGCTTCGACAAGTTCTCGAAAGGTCCTCCGGTATTGGAATATTCGTGACCGGGAGGCCCCATATCAAGGCCGAGATCGAAAAGCGCCTCTCTGGACGAGTGGTGAGCGTATCTGTGGGTCCTAGCAAAACCGATATCATCACATACATCCATGCTAGACTAGGCGAGGACGAAACGCCCGATGCCATGGATGAGAGCCTAGAGGCAGATATTCTGGAGAAGATTCCGGAAAATATATCGGAGATGTACGTAGGGGGAATAATACAGAGAACCCCACTCCACATTACCCGCTAATAGATGTATCTAGGTTCCTACTGGTTTCTCTAAATATCGACGCAATCTTACAAGAATCGACGATCCATCGGAGACGGGAAAGGCTCAGCAAAATGACAGATGGATTGGGATTGGGAGATGCTTATGGTGCGACTATAGAACGGATAAAGTCCCAAGGTGGAGACAAATCGAGACTCGGAATGGCGGCTTTGTTGTGGATCAGTCATGCGGAAAGGCCATTGAAAGTAAATGAGCTCTGCCATGCCCTAGCAGTCGAGCTAGGCTCCACGGATTTCAATACCGGGAATATCCCTTCGATGTCGACATTGGTGAACTCCTGTCAGGGCCTTATCACGGTGGATAAGGAGGCATCAACTGTGCGACTGATCCACTTTACTCTACAAGAATATCTTTCCGCTCATCCGCATATTTTCAGTCAACCTCATGCAACTATCGCAGAAATATGCTTGACCTTTCTGAATTCCCAACGGGTAAAGGCCCTTGGGGCCGGTCCCTTTCCTGACACCCGGAACATGCCTTTTCTAGAATATTGTTCCGTATACTGGGGAGTGCATGCAAAGAAGGAGCTCTCGGACGGTGCAAGATCACTTGCTTTAGAACTGTTTCAGGAGTATGATGACCACATATCCACCAAATTGCTCTTGGAACGGATGAAGCACTTCGATATTCAGGATTCCGCTACATCCTCCCCGTTCAGCGGACTACACTGCGCATCATTCTTCGGAATTGTTGGGCTTGTATCTGCTTTGATAGATGAGGAATGTTATGATGTGAACGACGGAGACTTTTTAGGCTATACACCACTTGCATGGGCTGCTTGCAATGGACACGATGAGGTAGTGAATATACTACTCGAGCGGGAAGATATCAACCCCGATACGCCAGATAATTCTGGCCAAACACCGCTCTCGTTAGCCGCCTGGTTTGGACGTGAAGGAGTGGTGAAAATACTACTCGGGCGGGATGAGGTCAACCCTGATAAGCCAGGTAATGATGGCAAAACACCGCTCTCGTATGCCGCTTGGTGTGGACATGAAGGAGTGGTGAAAATACTACTCGGGCGGGATGAGGTCAACCCCGATAAGCCAGATAATCGTGGCCAAACACCGCTCTCGTTTGCCGCTTGGTCTGGACATGAAGGAGTGGTGAAAATACTACTCGGGCGGGATGAGGTCAACCCCGATAAGGAAGACAATTTCGGCAGAACGCCGTTCTCTCTCGCTGCTCGCAACGGCCATAGCAGAGTGGTAGCGCTACTACGGTCTAGCATACTTGCAACCCCCAGCACTGCCTGAGACCTTGGAGACATCACCTTGTGGACCCCATCGCCATCCCCTCCCCTTCCGGAGCGTCACTCACGGGAGTTGTCATTGGGCACCACCCTTTCTAGTCAAAGAAAGTCATAGGGATGGGAATCCACATATTTGTCATCATAGCCCCCCAAATCTCCTTATTGGTTTCCTTTCATAATCGGGTGGGGATTCATCAATTTCTCCCTTTCCCCAAGCGCGGTAGTGTTTAGTCCGTGGGTGGAAATAGTTCTATTGTTATGGAGGGTCTAGTTTATAACTTGTAGTTTTCACCGTACCATATTTATTTTTTCTCTAGTTACAAATTCTTGCCCACCCAGGCTTCTTGTTTTCTTATATGCCTCTTCCCTCCCTGCCTCCACCCCCAACGATAGATAAACTGTGTAATATAGAGTGTTGTTTAGATAAAGAGGGCGGCACAAAACGATGCAACGATCCTAGATGAGATTGTGAACAACTATGTAAAGAATGTACCTACGACAGGAGGCTATTTGTTGTAAATGATATAGCTCAATGGATAGTACAATATCAAATTTCTCAGATACCTACTTACCCCCCCCCCCGCTAGAAGCGTGAGTATGGTTACTTGCTGTTGAAGGTTCTAGATCGACGTTGGTCGATTGAGATAGATTGTGAAGGTTTCGGGAGTCTGGCGAAGAGTTCCGATATTCGATAGACTAGTGTGGAGGTTGGAAGATTCTCCGGACATGTCTTTCCTTTGTTACTACGGGAGTGTATGGGGGAAAGGGTAGCATGTTTTGGAGAGATACGGATAGGTGTGGTGATTCATGGAATGATGGTGATACGTTGTTTATGTTTTACTTATACACCTGTCTTTACCGTTAGTTTAGAGAGAGAGAGAGCGAAGCAGTTTTTACCTTACCATACGCTTTTGTGCACGTCCTACCACTACCACAGTCCCCACAGAGTCCTTTAGTGTTCCTACCCACCGCTGCGCAAGTCAGTCATTGGTTGCTATTCTCCTCCATCACAAGACTTGCTAGGTGGTGGGGGGGTATGGGTAGCAGACTTGCTTTACCACATTGCCCATGAGTCCCACGTCTAGGGATCAATTTCATAGCATTGAGCATACCAACAGAGAAACCACCAAGAACATATACTGTAGCAGGTATTGAGGGACTACAAGGCCCTCCCGGCAGATGTTGTGTGAATATTGCTGAATGCCCAACACCCCAATCGTACGCCTCGCAAAAGCGGGGCGAAGGAAAATCCCGGGACGGCTTCCGGAAAAGGCACTCATCAGTAACTCAAGTTCTCTCTTAAGTACTACAAAAAGTATCAAAGACAATCAAGGGGGATTCTTTAAATTCCCATTAGGGATGCCAGTCTAGTTTGAAAAAAGAGGGATCAAGTTCACAGAGCAGTACGACACCATCCATCGGTGAATTGGAGGGCGAGGAGAGGGAAAGTAGAATGAAGGAAGAGTGTTCTCTCTCCCTCCTTGGTATGATAATATAATGTTAGTTAGGCTGAAATTACTTGACTATTTCCGTGTTATGCAAGATATACAGCTGTGCAAATTAAGTTAGTACGAAGGTATATGAACAAAGCCCCAATATGCATGTTAAAATAGAGTAGGCAACGGAAGTGATAGCCCGACCCCACCTCCCAGATGAAGCTACGTTCCGATCACTGCTATCTGAGCTTTCGAAACACCTTTTTATTGCCGCCGGCAGCCCATCGTCGTCCATACCCTCTCTAGTTGGAACTCAGGTTATCTCTAGAATAGCTCCATAACCCCTGTTAAATTTGAGAAAACCACTCGAGTTGGCCCAAAGGACACTACGGAGACCTTTGCCCGGGTAGACATACTAGAGTGCGATCTGCGCTTTGCCGTAAGGCTTTAGCAAGTGATTTAGAGATCAAAAGCAAGGTTTATACACCCCCTCATCCGACCAGCCCATTGAGCAAAATCCGATTGCGGATCCTGGCCAGCTGGGCTCAGTTATACTCAATGCCTTCAATGGCAAATTCGCCCTGCGAACTCGACTTTTCGAGAATATCGGACCATCCAGCGAGCGCCCGAATTTGCTCCGGAATCCGTAAAAGCACTAGAAATTAGACCAACGACGAGCCGAACCGATGATAGTATCATATGTTTAACACCGTTACCCGCTCCACAGTCCTCCCCATCCTCAGGCCAGCAACGACAGATAACATCTGCGTCATCAAAGTTATTTAGGTTTCCACCATAGTGACTCACACAGCACTGCGTTTCCAGGATTATATCGCCTCGCGCCGGTGCCCAGATAGCGGAGATTTGTTAGCAAGCTGGTTTTCCGTTTGAGGGTGAGGTCGGCGGCCTTTAACATGGGAAGCATACATCCACTCAATCGTGCCTTCACAAGTAAGGCTCAGGGCAGATTTCACGATAATCGAACAATATAAAAAAAACTCCGGAAGCAAGCGCCAGAAAACCAAACAGAAGAAAGATAGCGGTGGCCTATTCTTTGGTTTCCTTTCCGGCTTATGGAATAAAGATAACCTACTTCTATGCAGCCGTCTAAGTTAGCGGCAAAGTTTCCCAGATTAGCTTACCAATATAGGCGACAAACGTGGAGAACAAACCCCAACCAACGAAAAAGAGACTTGCGAGAATAAATTTATGGGACAAAGACTTCACCGTTAAGGTCTAGGTAGGAGGTTCCGAAACTTCGGGAAAAATTGAAGAAAATGAGCGGGGTCACACAGGGTCTCCAACGGAGACAGTACTTTGGTATCAGCGCCCTGGGCGGGCTATACAGTGCTATTAAGGCCTCATTGGGGATCTCGGGTGTTAGTTTCTGCTCTCTTAAGCACGGGAAGCGTTGGCTCACGTAGTGTTTAACTCGCTATGATTTTTCGGCCCATCCAGTTATTTTTCTTTTGTTTTTGCCCGCATCATTAATCTCCTCCACGATGGGTTTAGTTTGACGGGTGAACAGGATTGCCAACACCAGTTAACGAGATCAAACACACCCTGTACGCGAATCTTATATACCGTGTCGGGAAAACGCTAGTCTTTCCCACGAGCCTTCTCCCCAGAGTACTGTACAGAGATTACGGGGCTGTCAGAGATACCACTAGTGGATTTCAAGAGACTGATCTGTGCATGTACTCGAGTAATGTTGCCAGCACGAGTACTACTTCCAAGTGCAGAAGCGATCATTTCTTTAAAGGGGTGAACAGAAAAACCGCTTCCCCTTGTAGAAGCCATATTTTCACTCACCTCGCGAACTGAACCACAGCCTTCATTGCGGGGAGCGATATACCCATTCGTATGGCTGAATCCCACTATCCCCTCTATTGCCGCCTTCGGCCATAGCCACCTCACTTTTATTTAATTTTTGCACTTTTGTTCTTAAATACATAACCCCGTAAGTGTCAATGGTGAATAACGGTACCTTTGGCCGAGAGGAAGACACTATCCACTATCTATATAGTGGCAAGTGAATAAATTAAGAGTGCTACAATATTCCTGAACCGGAATAATCCCGTCCAGAGTGTCGTTCCCACTTTTCAACCTAGGGATCGCTTACGGCCTCTAGATAGCTGCCTATTGCAGTTGGTAGCCTTCGAATCATACTGGATGAATGAACTGCTCGTCGAAGCAGACTTTCCAAGGGATGAATTTCCTAAACGAGTATTCTAAGAGGCCAACTAGATTGGAGCCATGGCTTCCTAGGAATACCCATATGTGTCAATGTAGCCATTTGTTTGCACATAGTACTCAACTCACAAAATATTTTTCCGCAGAACTGTCGAGTGAATGCCCAGCGTGAGCCGAGGGACAGTCCACGAACATCTGCCAAAACCAGCCCAATCCCCACGCTGATATCAGCCTTTTAACAGGAGAAAAGAAAAAATGGAGATACGGCGAATCGAACGCCGGACCACCTCTATGCTAAAGAGGTATTATACCACTAAACCATATCCCCATGGAGTTCCAAACCCAGCGCACATATGTAAACAAATTTCCCGCAGCAGGCAGAACAATTGCAAGCGGTGCCTTGCAGATTAGATCTGGAGGTCCCCTTCACAAACCAATATCGTAAAACCTCGAATAGAAGATTAATGTGCCAGGGCGCTGTAGTTGCCCCTCCTAGCAGGACGCTGCGCATATCTCCTTAGTTATGTGACAAAAAAAAAGGCTGAGCTTGAGGTGTCTTCCCCTCGTGCAGGCCGAAAAGGGGAACCCCCACCCTATGGCACATGTGTCTCCTGAGTACTGACGGAAAACCAAAACCGGAGACTTTGGAGTGGGAAACCCTCACAGCAGAGAAACTCATACTGTAGATAACGATGTGCCAAGTACCCAGTAAATTATCTCGAACTCCTGCATTGTAGGTTAACAAATTTGTCATGGGTGGTCACTCGTAAATGCTTCAACAGTGACTTAGCAGACACCTATCATACGACAGTTCCGCGCCAGCGCGAAGTCAGCGAAGCATCCTGCGCAGAGTTGAAACTAGTGTATCATACCAAGGCAATTTGTTTATTGTGCGAGAGTGAAGCCTCAGGAAAAAGGACTCTCGGAAACTTTTGTATCATATAAATGACTGCTATGATATCTGGTATTTTATTTTATCGGTTACGATAAAACTGTGGCTCTAGTTGAAGTCGCAGCGCGTTTTTTGTTCATTGGGAGATACTGAGGGGGATTCAAAAACAGTGTCCGGTGATTTGAGTGGAAATTTGCACGCCATCCTGAATGTTCGTTGCCTTCGCTTGCTCAATAAGTAAAGCAAATATCTCTCCTAGACTTAAGAAAAAAACAGAATTTCGTCATAAAAGAAAAAAAAAAAATACAGTGTTCCAATTAAGTGTTAAGAGAACCCAAACCGAGGGTAAACATTCTACTGAAAAGGGCATGGGAACAATTGAGTGGGCGGTGGGTGCTGTATCGGTGTGGTTGTCCGGAAAGGTGGATGGGTGCAAGCTCTATTACAATACCAAACAGCTGACTAATATCAACTTAGCCAGCTGAGGGCGGCGACAGTGTACTCGCACGACCATTCCTGGTGTCTACCGGTAGGGTCCGAGAGTATGGTATTTACCATTGGTTATTTAGAGTCAAATACGAAGCGCCCCCTCAACTCATGAGTCAGCGCTTCCGTCTGAACCATTGATGATGAAAAATACTTGTCCGAGAGTTTGGCAAGTGTATGTATTACCGGCGCCTCCAAACTATATTTAGGTAAGAGTACTCATACTGTACTGGTATGATATCATACCGTACGGCACTCAAGTACGGTATCATAGCTTCTTTGATTCTTCCTAAGTTCATTAACTCCTCAAAGCTCATCATTCATAGCCCTAACCCTTGTAAGCCCTACTTAATCACGGAATCGGGGTTCCTTCGGGATTGGTCAAGAGCAGCCTGTTGGGTGTTTGAATTTCCTGTACGCTACTTCCCACCGTTTGAACTCAATTTTTGTGGCGTTTGAGTCGGCCCTGTCTTGTCCGCCGTTCGCCGAGCCAGTCAGGGAGTTGCGACAACACAACTAACCCCGACAGATCCCGTATCCAAATTAGATCTGAGCAGGGGTTCTAACACCGTGCCAACCAGGCCCCACGGCTTCACTCGAGGTCTCTCAATCCCATTTGCCCACTGATCATCAGGGCACAATGACCAACGTGCTTCTTCACAGAACCAATCAGCCATCCTCTTTAGCTACGATACTTAAATTCTGCCCCACACCCCAGCAAAGAGGCACGCCCGCAGAAAGTTCTTCATATCATACCTAAAAAAAAACATCCCCTAATGTGACTGCCTGAGCAAATGGTAAATCGAGCTCTGAGACGCTGTCATCCTTTCAGACGGTTAAGATTCCGGATGTTACCGCCACCCCCTTGTAAGTGGGGATTGGATGCGTGGGTGAGTGAGTCAGCCCCACATTTCCTTGTCTCCTCACTTCATAAGTACCATACCGATTTGCACCCAACACTTGAGCAATTGGTACGTATTGGCTATATAATACCCACTGGTGCACCAAAATCCAAACTAATCAAATCCCCCCGGCGCTGAGCACACTCCATCAAAACCACTACTCGCCATGGCGCTCCTACTTGACCTCCCCAACGAGCTCCTCTTCCAAATAACCCATTACCTAACGCACAACGAGATCTTCAACTTCCTCCGAGCGAACCGACGCCTAGCGAGGCTGCTCCAAACCGCACAATTCGACCGCCTCCGCCGTTTCCGCTCGCTGCCTCACGGACGAAAAGCGCTCATCCACGCAGCGGCGCAGGAAGACATCGCTACGGTAGTGGAACTGGTGCGCATCGGTGCTCACAAGTTTACCATTGGCAAGGCGCAATTCCTCAACTTCGCGATTCAAGACGGATGCAGTGCGGAGGCCATCAGCGTATTTCTACGGTGCGGGATCGAGGCGGAAGGTACCGACATCCGGGGCCGCACCCCGCTTGCCATCGCGGCGAGGGAGGGGCACGCAGATATCGTTAAGGTCCTGCTGAAGGAGGAGGGGGTCAGCGTTAATGCGCAATGCCAGGAAGGCCGGACACCATTCATGTTCGCGGCCCTGGCCGGGCATGCGGATGTCGTGCGGTTGCTCCTAGATGACCTGAGGGTGGATGTTGGCTTGCGGGATGCGCCGCCGTTGGCGAACCCCGCGGTTGCTCACTCTACGCTGCTCTTCCGCGTCGCGGCTGCCGGCTTGTACGAGGTTGCCAAGCTCCTCCTCGAGAGTACGAGGATCGACCATGAGACCGAGCTACTTGGGAGCAACTCCCGCACCGTCCTATGCAAAGCCGTCGAGACGGGGCATCGGAAGGTGATAAAGCTCCTCCTGGACGATGGGCGCTCGGATCCGAATTTCCTGAGCAGCGGCGAGACCCCGCTCCACTACGCTGTCCGGGAAGGCCGCCTGGAGGCTGTGCGCTTGCTGCTCACAGACCCGCGCATCGACGTCCGTAAAGTGTCCGCCCTGGGTATCACCCCGATACACCTGGCCGCGAGACAAAAACACAAGCCAATGATTCTGAAGACTCTGCTCCAAGATGGGAGGGCTGATGTTAACGCTAGAAATCCCCGGGGGGAGACACCGTTGTTTACAGCGGTTATCGCGAATGCGCACGCTTGCGTTAAGCTCCTGCTAGAGGTGGAGGGGATTGATATTTCTACTGCTAACAATAATGGGCTGACGCCAATGATGGCTGCACGGTCTCATCATCCACCCGTGAGTCGGGCAGTGGTTGACATGCTAAAGGAGTCCATCGATAAGCAGAACGAGAAGAGCAGGATGGAGGCTCAGTTGCTAGAGTTACGGGAGGAATTGGAGAAACTGAGGATTGAGAGGCTCGAGCTTCAGGCGAGGGATTTACTGGCAGGTGCAGCTTCTGGGGGGTCGGAAGTCCAAGTCCAAGAGGTCAAGAGCAATGTTAAAAGGAAGGGGATTAGTAGATTCAGGCCGCGGTTAACGTGGCTCACGAGAATATTTGTGCGGAGGCGGAAAGCGAATATATGAGCGGGTTGCCGAGGAAAATATCAACAAAAAGCATCTGATGTTGGAGTTTTTCGGGTTTTCGGGAATGTAGTTTAGTCATTTGCCGTATTCTAGAAATCACAACACAGTCCATGCTTTACCTAGTACGAGTACCATGCTTCGGATGTATCCGTGACCAAAGCGTTTGAAAACCGTGCCCCCCTGAAGTAAAATTAATATCTTCATTAATTGACACCCTTGTAAATCGCCAGTGCGAAATGTATCAAGAGGCAGCTTTTGGCCGTTAAGGGATTGGGAGTGGGGCGGGTGGCAGGGAAGCTACTCGTACCGGGCAGGGCACTTCCAAGTTGTGGGGTTCCCTCATCAACTTACTCGGGTATGGACGTGGGTGACCGGGCAGCCAGGAATCCTAGATGCCTGACCGTTCTACCCTACCCTCATAGGAGGAGATCAAAGGATGGACCCAGAATGGAAATTGCTCAAACAAGAAAGAAGCTCTGACACCTCGAATCCCTGGCTTTCCGGTCACCAGAGTCCATCCCCGAGCACTATGTATGCGAAAACAATTTATGGAAGATTACACACCAAGACCAGTATTTTTTCGGAATTTATTCAAGCACCTGCGAAACCTATCATACCGGAGATTTTGTAGAGGTGGGACAGGAGGTTTTTTAAAACTGTTAGCCACCGTACTCGGGGGTGGACGAAAGTGATGAGAGGGACAGGGGTTGGAGATGTCAAAGCTTTTTGCCCTCTCCGGCATTAGACCTACCAAATCAAATCATTTCTTGCCTCTTACAGTAACGAGCACGGGGACTTCGAACCCCTGTCCCTCTCATCACTTTCGTCCACCCCCGAGTTCAGTACCCTGGCAACAGAGGGTCATATCGGCAATCTATAGTATCTCAACAGCACCGGTAATCCGTTAACAATGAGATATACGCCACCGGAAATTTAAGAAACACATTCTGGATGTCTCGGGGAAGTCTCCCGTTATGATACCCGGAACTAAGAAGTCCGCTAAGTCAATGCACTACCGTATTCCTGACCTCTGGGGAAATTCCGAGTGAGATATTGTGGGTTCGATAACGCGACACACCGCCACGGAGAAACAGAACTTCCGGAATACCGCACCGTATCATAACAAATCCACAACTTGATTTCCAGTTAGTCAATGTACTTGTACCGGCACCAGTATTCGTGCGAGTTGGGAATTAATACTCAGTGCTCAGTGGCGATGCAATACCGAACACGGTGCTCATATACTGTACTGTACTTGTACGCTCAGTGTATCAGTCCGTGACCGCCGTGACCCAACACTGGATCCAGCACTAGAGAAGCCCAAAGTGCATAGAACACACGGTGTGCGGTGCAGCTGTTCCGCCGAATTAGGTATATACTAAGTTAGCCTCGGTTCATAGAAATTTACGCACGGTGCTGTTCTCAGTGCTCTGTGGTGCTTTGATGAACCAATGGCCTGTGCAAGCCTTCCATTGGCTTCCGCAGTTTCAAGGATGTACTCGAGTACTCGAGTACTAGTACGGTACAAGCGCTCCCATAGAATCCCAAATACCGTAATCGAACATGTGCAGGGTTCAGGAGTGAAAGGGGCCAAAGGCGAGTCGTTCAGCCGGTCCGAAAGACATGGGAGAAACGAAAAAGTACCGGTACAGGGGCATCAGCTTACCAGAAGAAGCAACTCGGACGACATAACACACGGTTGACTACTTGTATTTGTATTTGTATTTTAAACCTTACAGGGGCGGATATTACTCGTACTTGTAGGGGGTATAATAACCTACTTTGGTAATAGAGGCTGGGGAACGGGAGAGATAATTTGCTGTTAGCGGAAGGAGGGCAAATTTCGACTGTGCGCTCGAGTTCAGCACGGCCTTTCGGCATTTTTATGTAGACAAAATTATTACGGTGTCGACGTGTAACTCCGCCCAGTATTCCATTGTTGACATTTTGAAGATATCTTGAGCAAGGACGATCACCACCTCAGAGCTTCAGGCACAAAACTTTTACTTGGCTACTCATAAAGTATCCGGACAGCTTGGCTTGATTAATGTACGTCTTAGCGCCAAGTGTCCGGATACTTTCCAGACGGCCAAGAACCTTTTCGAACCGGCCCCCCACATCCCAAACCACAGTCGAAGAGATTGTGGTTCGGAGAAAACCCTAACCCTATCAAATGTCTCACCTCGCTTCACCTCTGTCAGACAGCAATTTACCCTCCACCCAACGGTTTGCCGCAGCCAAAGATCTCCCAGCGGGCTGAAACCCGACAAGGTAAAGTCAACTTTGCCAATGCCCAAGCGGCATAGTCTAAGCTGCCATTTAATTTCAGCGGTTTCCCTTCACGAGCCAATTATGTAGTCTCTGCCAGGAGGCGGAAAATACTTCCCCCACGAGATGCCCCTGGCGCATATTATCTTGTGTCTGCTGCCAGACGTTGTGCTGGATATAAGATTCTGACCTCGGCCGCTATTGCAAGGAGTTTTGGAGAACACCGGAGTTTTTACAATACGCATGTTAAAATGCGCCCATATAAAGCGAGGATCTCCCTCTTGGATTTACCGAGCGAGATTATCTGCCAGATCGGCCAATACCATAACCCACCTGAGTTATATTCCCTCCTACGAGCTCACCGCCGGCTAGCACTCCTGCTAGGTCCCCAGCTCATAGAGTCCGTCTTCCATACAAACTCCGCCAAATATGCCGAGCGAGCGTTGACCCACGCACTTCGGTGCTGCGACAAAGATGCCATTGAACAGCTCCTTAATCGAGGAATCCTAACACTCATCGAGCTACAAACCTGCCTTGACGATGAGCACTCGTTACGCACACTTCTATACTACGGCCTAGAATCAGACTATCAAGACAAACAAGGACGCAGCATACTCTCCATATCAGCATCATCTGGCCAAGCCTCAACCGTGCGGTTCGCTCTGACCGGGCTCAACCTGGATGTTAATGCAGTCGACAACGACGGCAGGTCTGCACTTCACGCTGCTGCAATGGCACCCTTTCCCGATGCACTGGAAGTTCTCTTAGAAGATGGCCGACTAGACGTAAATCTCCAGGACAACAAAGGGAACACACCCCTTCACCTAGCCGTCTTCAAAAAGCGTGTCGAGACCGTACAATTGCTATTGAGACGCTGGGACCTCGATATCACGATCAAGAACCGCCGAAATCTTACCCCGGCCCAGGCATCGCAGGTAGACTACCGGGCGAGGGATAAGGCTATCTCGGACGCGCTATTGGGGAGGGTTTTATCGTCTACAAAGCCTCGGCCAGTTCAACCGAGACTGGTATGGCGGGAGGAGGATTATATGTCTGCAGTTGGGCTCCGGAACCGGTATCCGCCCCCACCCCCGCCAAAAGAGGAGAAACCAAAGCCTCTCGTTCGGAACTCGTGTGATTGGCAGCCGCAGTTTTTCCCTGCGATTATTGCGAAGGACGTCGAAAGGAGCCGGAGTCGGACGAGATCTCGATGGGAGAGGGTCAGGGGGTTGTTTGTTGGGGAGAAAGCTTGAGGGAGAGGACGATATTGGTGTTTGCTTTGCATAGAGGCGGCTCGTACATAAGTCAGGGAAGAAGTTGGTTGGCTGGTAAGCCCAAAAATGCTGTGTATATTTTTGATAGGAAACCAGAAGCTCTTGTATATATTTATCTGCACTTTATTGCAAAATAAACCATTTGTAGTATCATATTAATTATTTCGAACCTTTTCCCTGGCCAAGGAATGATGTCACGCCATGAATGGGGTTACCCAAAGTGAAAACTCGGTGGGTCAATTAGGCGGTAAAACTCTGCGTTCCATGATCCAATCACCAGACACCCGCGGACATCGCATAAGTAGAACACAGTGCAACCGGGATTCGGTGGGGGTAGAGGGAGGTAGATAGATGTTAACAGCCTCCCGCCCCTCTCGGGGGCGGGTGGGACTCTGGCCGTATTCTCAGGAGGCCCGGTAGACCTGTGCATAGCGTGGGGACGGGGGTACTCTGGGAGCAATCGACCTCCCAATATCCGCTGCAAGAGAGATTGACGAACGGCAGATGCAGCTATGAAAATGAGGAGGGATGGGAGAGTGTCTCTGGGTTTTTTTTTTTACAGAAAGCATCTATCCGCGGAGACGGTAAAACGGTAAAGCAAAGAGATTGATGGTAGAATGTAAAGGTACAAGTCCCTGACTGATTGGTGATCTCTCTCAGGGCTCTTCGAGATCTACAAACACCCCTTTTCTACAACGAATCTCCCATCGATTCCGGGGTTGAAAAAGCCCTGGAGACATCACCTGAGACCTCCTCGCTGGCAGCGAGTCCACCTGCGTGGGCTGTAGCTATTGCAAACGCGTAATCTACTTGACCTAAGGATATGGTACCAGAACATGGATTTGCTGTAGCATCTCAGGGTCCCCGCGCCGCGCGGTATTGCGTATGCTCGCAGGAATGTGATGTTATAGACCTCGTATGCATTTCTACATATCAATGCTTCCCCGGAGAGCGTGGAAATTTACTGTCACTGTCCGTTTCTTTTTTCAAATAAGGGGTGGTCTTTCTTTCTTCCTCCTCGATCTGATCAGCTTTCCGTCTCCTTTTCAATTAATTAGCCGAGAACATCTTCTCAACTTGTGGTAATCTCTCCTCCCATCTCGCAACATATAAGATCGTACCTCCCATATCGAAAAATAGTGCTTATTCCCTTCTTTTTAATCTTACAGCTAGCCTCTAGCACCCAGACCCTGTTCCCGAATGGCTTCACTTAAAATTTTAGTTTCTCTTAGATGGTTTGATTTGCGAGTGATCCTGAGTGATCCGGTTTCCTCTTCAGACATCTTCCCCCTTAGAACATACCCGACTTTAGGCTTGTTTTAGCCTTTTTGTTCATCCTTTTGTCTTCGGGTTGGGAGAGCTTATACTTTTTCTAAGGCTACTGCCTCGAGGGGTTGGTGAATAAATAAATACACCATGAGCATACGGTCAATGCATAGAGCAGCTTAATGTCCTTGAGGCCATGTATTTGCCTTTTTATCACGAGAGGAGTGGATGAGGAGCGTTGTAGCGGTGGTCCTTCTTTTTTGGGGAGCCTGGGATTCTGGAAGAAGCTATTCGATCCCCCCTTACCACCTGCGTGTTTATACGATAGATGTCTAAAACCTCCACTTCAAGGTATAGCTCTGAACTGCCAAGGTGCTACGATAGTGTCAAGCTGACTGCGTGGTGCTGTGAATGATTTGTATCGCGGTAGTCTTGGATGAAGAAAAATTAGCCAATTGGGTGGTGGCGGAAGTGAAGATCTTGTGCTTCGAGTGATATGACGCCTCTCTGCTTGATCGCCACATTCCGCAAGTATTTAGAAGTGTTTGGGCCTTCGCTACACTTACTAATGTTTCCGGGACCCATTGTACGGGGACTTTCTGTGCTATCTGAAAGAATTGTCGGGGGATTAAATCAACTGATGAGGACCGGGGGTTTGCTCTGGTGGGCTGAGGGGGGCTCGCTTCAAGCTAAATTAGGTTGTTGGTGGTAAGGTACAGGAAGAGGTACAATCTTAGAATTCAAGTCCTAAACTACTTGATATGGGGAAACTTGGGGTTCAAGCGTGGCCTGGGTAGCCAGTGAAGAGCTAGGTAGCTCGCGGGCTCAAAGTAGATGAGGTGAAACAGAAGATGTATGCGAGGTTGGCATACCTCTTTGAACTCCTGCTGGCCTCGTTGCAGAAAGGCTTTGATCCGTGGCAGTGGTGCTACCAACTCGGGATTCCCAAGTCCTTAGGTGAGGTGAGGCGGTTTTTCCATCGCGCGACATTAGTAATCGCTTTGTGCGGTAAACGGACTTTTTTTTCCCGGAGGTCATTGGTCCCGGAATTCTCTCTCCCGGCTATATATGTGATCTACAACGCCTCGGAGCATCATCCACCCTATTCGGGCACTTTACTTGTTACGGGCAAAGAGTGCCCGACAGCAGGGATTAAACAAATGAGTGCAGCCGATTGTCTGCGCGTATTGGTGAGCCTGATCAAATTTCGGGGTTGGTGTTGGGATGTTTGTTGTGGGAAAAATGATAATTTCCGATTGTATCATACCAGTATCATACCTATCATTAAACCTCATAGCTAATCTTTATTATAAAAATTATGATACCCCCTAAAATAATCCCTCTGCCCCGCTCACCACCCCCGTCCTTCTTTCCTACTGCTATACCCGAATACCCCCCCCCCTCCGAGGCCACGTATCATAAAGGCTCAACTGTCCCAGGGGATTCATCACAACTGGTCCAACGGCGACCCCCCACTACCGGGATAGTACACCGAGTTCGTCACCAGCCCGCTAGAACAAGCACTGCCTCCACCACCCCATCGTAAACCCACCGACAACTACCGATACCATCCCACCGGAAAAAACACAAAATTGACACACCAAGTGCTGAATTTCAAGAATTCCCCATCGCATCCAATCACCCGGAACACAGTACATCAGCTGAAGCATCGCAACCGATCACTCCGGTTTCATTCTTTTTTTTTTCCCTCGGGCGTCGCTCAGCCCGATTGGTGCCTGTGTGGCGTTTTTGTTTGTTGGTTCCGTGGATCGCGGGGTTTTTTACTGTTGGACGAGCGGGGGGGCTGAGATTTGGTGGTGGATTGTGTGGCCTGCCAGCCTTCATGGAGCTTCGTGGAATAACAAGCCTTCTTCGAGTGACTAATTGTGACGGTAAGGATGAGTCAGACGAAGGATTCCAGAGTTATTTGGTTATCAGATCCCAGGTCAGGGGTTTGGGCGGATGGTGGCCCATTGGTCGGTTTGGCGATTTTGGCGCTTTGGGGGGTAAAATGCGGGAGTATGATACTGTAGCTGACGCTGTGTGCTCTTCTGATGGGCGACTTACCGTGTTCAGAGGAGTGTTTACGCACATGTTGTGTGGCACAGCCAGAGCTCTATTACTCGCAGAGTGCCGGTGTTGAAGAACACCCGTGTCATATGATACCTTTCCTACTCGAGCATGCTATCGTACTTGTGCGCATACGGAGGTACAGCTCATAAGTTTTGTATGTTACACACGCCTAGGGGGTTGCACTTTCTGCCTGTGGAACATACAAAACTTATGGGCTGTACCTCCGTATACTCACTCATACCGCGATCAAGCCACTAATCCACTCCACTGCTCCTGAACCCCAAGTCATCATCACCTCGCGAAACCTCCAGCCTTATCCGTTCCATCCCGTTCTGAAACAGCCCGGCATAAGGTGGCCGTTCTCCCTTTTAATTTTTTAATTTTTTTTAAATCTATCGATAAAGTCATCCTACCCCCCCCCTCTCTACCTCCCAAAAGCAGTATCATCAACCGATTCCCCTTCAACGGTGCGGCCCTCAAGATCACAACACCTCACTCGCCAAAAGTCAGCGTGTTTGACAGACTAGGCGCCGGGGATGCTTCCTGATCCGAAGCTGTTGCTGCATATCGCCTACCTACCGGAGATGGTTATCGATACAGTGCTTACCGTGCATTATCTTGGCTAGGCAGTGGTGGTATCGGGTACAGGTATGTGTATAAGGTTGTTCGGTAACAGGGACTGTTCTAGATCTTATGTCCGTTTTTCATGCATGGCCAAGGGTGTTGCTATACAGTACTTGTAATGTATGATATTATATCATGGGGTGGACAGCACCGCTCACTACGGTAGCGTGTGGTGCGGTACAGTTTCCGAGGTGAGTTCAATCAAATATATTATCCGAGGTGGGCCTTTCTTATTCCCCGGGTCGGTACTTCGGAGATCATACGTGGCAGTGATAAACCTTTTTATTTATTTGTTTCTATCCATTCATCGCAGATTTCCTAAAGGTTGAGGAAAAGTTCACGAGGGAGAATCTTGTGAATCCCCCCCCCCTTTCCCCCCAGAGCTCTCTATCTATCCTAGCTATCTGTATTGATAGTGCGCGAGTGGCCAAACTCGAGAATTTGCGGTATACCCGAACCCACAGAGCGAAACTCTCAGTATGGCCCCCGTCAAACGCTATTGCATGATAAAACTCCGGAAAAAAAAAAGAAGAAAAAAATTATTGTGGAGCTTTTTGGCTCCCTCTCGCAGCCTTTGAGGGATTCGCGGTAATGTACTGTACACGTTACGTATGTATAGTACTGTCGTGAACGGTGGGGTGTAGCACGGTGCTGCAGGCGGGGTGTATTTTTTTCTCTCCGGAGTGCATTTTCTTGAGGGGTGGTAACCCGTTTTTGATAGGAGTCCGATGGGGAGAGCGGATGTGAGGATTCATCGAGTTAGCGAACCGTGGCTTGCGGGTGATTTTTATTTTATTTCTCCGGCATACTCAAATATATTATCCCTCCTATTATACTTATGCTTATGATACCAAGAGTATTCCTGTTGACTTCTGGGATTGGGTTTCTGCGGCGAGTTGGGAGGGGGCCAGTTCTCCTCGCTGGTGAATGGATCAACTGTGTCCACGGCACTGTACTGTACAGTACGTCTGCGGCTGAGTTGGAGTTGGACAGCAAAGATCGCAATTCCCGTAGAAAGTGTTCAACTTCAGCTGTCAGCGTGTTGCTAATTGCGGCGTAGTTGGACAAGCTATTCCTTGGGGCGGTGCGCGAGACGGTAAAATTCGCCGCAAGGCATTCCAAGAGAGGTCCTGAACGAATGTGAGTTTTGTGGTTTCGCTGAGGAAGCTCGCTAATACTGTACCGCAGAATCTCAAACGATTGGATGCGTGTCGTTCGAGTTGCCTCCTCTGGTAAGGTCGGGTATTTTTATCAATACATTTTTACCTTCATGTCTGTCTTTCGGGAGGGGGGGGGGGCTGGGCGGCTCATCCTAAGTTATTGTGTTACCCTATTTTATAGGTAAGGGGACTTTGGACTACATATACGAGTATCGTCCCGTCGACAACTCTACCGAGAGACATTTGATATCATAAAGGAGGTTGCCTCAAGAATATATCACTTTCGGAGCCGGTTAGGATCACCCTCTCTCTCCTTCCCCTGTGCAACGGCTTCTACTTGTATATTCCGAGTGGGTTTAGTATAATACGTAGCATAGCACTCGGTTCAATCATTTGAGATTTTACTATAATAGTAATATCATAACTTAAATGCCAACAAACACCCCTCGATACGATACCGGTATAACTTCTTCGGGTTGGCGCATCCTCGCAACGAGTTTTGAGAGAACCTACCTACCGTATTCAATACACTATGCCAGGAGTTTCAGGGCACTCTCTGCAGAGTACTGTACAGTATCGTACCATCAATGCCTTCCCCGCGTCACCCGAGTCGCGGTGTTTAACTTCCAGCTATAATAAGAAACTTCTGCTACCGATCGCAAGCTCGAAAACTATTTATGGAACTCTCGCTTAGTGGAAGGAAACCAAAAGGGAAAGAAAGACCCGATAATGATGAAGGAGAAAGGTTAAAGGAAGAGTTGAGGTGACTGTATGGCTGGGTTTCAAATTTCATTTTTATCGTGGGTCGGAAGGTGATTATCTGGATAATCTTCTTATCCTAACGGTTTTTGCCAATCCAAGAGTTTTCGTCGGTCGCTTTAATGGCGACCCAACCATCGCTGCAAATTCACTGTGATGCTTATGCAATGACAACTGCTCAGGGACTACCGGTACTGTACTCGAACTGGAATTTATGGCAGATAGTAAATATGAGGGAAGTTTTATGTGAAACCAAGTTACGGAATAAGAAAAAAAATTCAATATTTTGTATACGGGCCTTTGCGTCCGAAACAGCACCCGCCCCTCTTAGACAGTCCTCCGATGCACAGCCTTTCCGAAAAATCCCCCCCAAACATCGTGAGTCCAAGCCCCATTGAGAGCTTCTACTACCTAGATGCTTTCTAACAGAGCAGGGAACCCCCCCCCCTTTGACTTTGCCTTATGAATGCCAGCTATCCCATGTTCCTTGTTTAAGACCACGAAGAAAAAGGGAATAGACTTTTTTCTGGGATCGCCCAGCACGACCGATTCGCCTAGTACCGGTGTTTTTTCATTACGTTTTCTCGCGTGATATAGTGTGAGTGTTTTCTCTCATTAACGGTAGTATCCTTTTTGGCTGCGAGTGGAACATTGCATTTTGACTGGCGCAAGAGGGCCATTAACGGTCTTTTGCAGGGAAGGTCAGCGACTTGCTGGTGTTATTATTAATGGACAGGTTTCTCGACGGATTTTACTACCTCGCACGGCCCAAGGGATAAATTCCCAAAAGTCCCATGCACGGATCTGTCTGGGAGCCCATTGACGATTTGTAACGGTATGAGACCTGGATCGGTCAAATGACATGTGGCAGGCGACCTGATTTTTTCCTCTGCCCGCCGTATTCGTGCCGGTATTGTCACCGCCCAAATGGTGTGTGGGGTGCGGGGGGGGGACCGGATAATTATATAACGGGAGGCCATTCCATACCTGGAAGTTCAGGCCGGCGACGAAGGTTTTCGCCGATCCGGTGGGATGGTTCCCCACGCGAGACTGAGCACATTCCCGAACGTTTGCTTAAAGAGTCGTGCTTGCTTGCGGTTGATCGTAGCAGAGTAGGGTCCGCAATACCTTCGGAATTCCCGAGTTTTCCATTCGCTGATTATTCGCCGAGTGTCGGGGGGCAGGGGAGCCCCTTGTTCTGCTCACTTGCAAGTACTGTATGATACCGGCACTCGAGTACAAGTAACACCGTACCTGCGCTTGTACGGAAATAGTACCGTACCTAGGGGGTGGGCGTGGGTGAAAGATCGATCTCAAATTTTGCTGCCAAAAATTGGGGCTGGTGGGGAAGCGTGAGGCGAACCTCCTGCTACTCTAGCCATAGCGCCTTCGAGATGTTTGACTCTTTTGATTGGCTGATAGGGATAGTAGCCAATTAGAGTAGGTTCGCTTCACTACCCTTAACCCCGGTACTGCACTAGCGACAGGGATTGAACGGAGGTGAACCTCTGAATCCATCCTCCTCGCAGCGTTCTGATATGATACTGTTCCGTATTTAAGGCACTATGCGGTGTTTCTGTGACGCTTTTCTTTGTGTATAGTACACGGCAGTGCCTGTGTTGTGAGTTGTGGAAATGATAAGTAGAGTTCACTGGTGATCATGGGAGGGGGACGTACTGCGGGCACTCTGAGCAAGTATGTGCCATAGCCTTATTCAATCTTACTTGTCCACCCAGAATTCCTTCCATTGCTGTGCAGAGATATGTCTCTTTTCCCGCCAGGAATAGTGGGGGGCATCCGAGTCGATAATCACCCATCCCATCGGATTGGAGTTATAGAATACCAACGAAATCCAATAAAATCAGACTTAAGGTAGATTACTCCCCATCAGCCGTTGGGTTTGATGGCCATGGAGTACCTAGTGAAGGGGTGAGGGAAGGCTTACAGAGCAAAAACGAATGTACTGTAATAGTTGAAGTGCTGTTCTGGGATCTTGGCGATCGGGAGATGATTGCGGTGGAATGTCGGCCCCGGATGGGTGTAATAATGCAATCAACGACAATACCCTGCTAGTATCATGATACGACTCTCGTCCCTGAAGCTGAAATTGGTTCCTTAATGAGCCAATAACACGATTCTCGGATTTGTTGGCGGTGAGTGTTGAGTTTTCAGCCCTGTGGTAGTGAGATGTGGGCTTACAATTGGGCACAAGGTTCTATTGGTTAGGGTGTGTGGTATTGCGGGTACGCTTCTTTTCTATGCCACTTTTCTGCGTCCCGCGTAGTACGGCGTTGGGGCAAAAAATTGGTCATGCCCGTGGCATCACACGCGAGCTTGGACCTGAGCATTCCCGGGGTTTCCACTGCTCGCCTTTGCTGTCATCCTCCCCCCCACACCCCCCCCCCACTCCTTGCCCAACGCACATCAAACTTGTCTTCCCTCTAGCACTTAACCCTCTCCTGTCCCGACTAAACGGAAGAAATATATTTCTACAATTGGGTCACATAAGAGCTTGTTTTTCTACGTTTCAGGAAAGACATCTACGGCTTGCTAAAATGTTTATCGATTCGATCCCAGAACTTGACTTCCATGGTTACTACTTTGCCGCTGGAATTTTCTTCGGGGGCATTTTCTGTATGCTCGTTTGGTCAATCATCAATCGTGGAGTATGTGGAAACTTTCTAGATTTTTTTTTTCGTTTCTGCATTCGTAGTTTGATGGTAGTTTAACGACCAACAGACCGTCCGAACCGCGGCAAACGGGCAAAAATGCCAGAGCCCTCCGGTTCTAAAGAGCAAGCTGCCTTTTGGCATTGATTCTATGCTCATGTTGATGAGATCGGTAAGGGAGTTTAGGCTCCCGGTTGCCCTCACGGAACTGCATGATCAGATGGGACATACCTATGCTAGTATGCTTTTTGGCATGAGAGCAATCCGTACGAGGGACCCACGGAATATCAAGGCCATTCTAGCCACTCAGTTCGAAGGCAAGCGGTAGCTCTTGCTGAGTTTCTTGTGACGTGCAACTAACTGTTCTCCAGACTACGGTCTGGCTCAAGAGCGCAGGGCGCATCGTTCACTCCTGGGGAGTATGGGTATCTTTGCTGTGGACGGAGTTAGCTGGTCTCACAGCCGTGCACTGCTTCGTCCTAGCTTCGATCGTACCAACGTATCTGACCTCGGCCAGCTGGAGGGGTTCATGAAAATTTTCTTCTCGAGGATAAATGAGCTTCCCATCCAATCGTTCGCCCATGCCCGGGCAGTTGAGCTTCAAGAACTATTCCAATGCCTCACCATGGACTCTTCCACCAATTTTCTCTTTGGAAATCCCATCGGGGCTCTCGCCTCTAAGAAGTACACGCTCGGGAATGGCGAGATGACTTTCGACCAGGCTTTTGACATTGCTCAGTATGGTCTCGCTATGAGGGCGCCGTTGTCGAGCTTCTACTGGCTGTACAACGGGCGGGAGTTTAGAAAGGCTTGTTCGACTGCCCGTGCACAAGCTGCTCTCTATGTTTCTCGCACGCTTAGGAAGCTCAACCTTGCCGAGAAGTCTGAGGGGAAAAAGTACGTCTTTCTGGAAGAGCTCGCAGAGCGAACCCAAGATCCACAGGTGCTTCAGGACCAAGTCTTGAGTGTCATGTTGGCTGGAAGAGATACCACGGCAGCCCTCCTATCCTGGACTTTTTTGTGCTTGGCGAAGAGTCCGGAGGTGTTCAAAAAATTGCGGGCTGAAATTTCGGAGGTTGTTGGAGTTGATGAGGATGCGAGATTGCCCACCCAGGCCGAGTTAAGGGGCATGGTGTATCTGAGATGGATCATTCAAGAAGGTGAATTTTTGAAAGTTTGTCTTTAGATGCCGGCACTAACAGTTTCGGTAGTTCTCAGACTCTATCCTCCGGTCCCCATTAATGCCCGTCGAGCCTTACGTGCAACCACTCTCCCTTACGGTGGTGGGCCGGACGGAAACTCACCTATTTCCATTCGCAAAGGAGAACGCATTGTCTACTCCGCATTCTCGCTTCACCGTCGTACAGATATCTATGGACCTGACGCTGACGAGTTCCGCCCCGAGCGATGGGGAGAAGAGGCTCTTCGTGGGATCGGGTGGAGTTGGCTTCCATTTAACGGTGGTCCTAGAATCTGCCTAGGCCGTAGGTTTACCCACTCTGCCCCCTCTCTAGGCAATAGTGCTGATAATGGAAACAGAGCAAATGGCATTAACTCATGCTTCCTACTTTATTACCAGAATCATGCAAGTCTACAAGGAAATCACTCCACAGGATTCCGCTCTTGAGGGTGATGCATACGACACCAAGTTAGTCATGGCTTCCGGTCGTGGTGTGCATGTTTTCCTTTCCTAGAGTTTTTTTCCATCTTTTCCGGTCATGGGGATGGGGGAACGGCGTTTTTCTGGTGTGATTAGCTAGCCGAATAAATTTTAATGCTACTAGATGGTGTTCTGGGATTTATGGAACTAATGAACACACGAACCTTTCATGATGAATTCACGATAAATTAGCTAGTTCTCATAGTGCCTCCCTTTGCCGCATTGCAATTACTACACTATATTCGATCTGCACTTCCAAGTGTACAGTGCAGTATTATGTACCTTTCCGTTTCGTCCTACTGTATATTGTTGTACCAGGGTTTTCTTTTTGCCCCGGCGCCGTACCTTCAGAACACTTCCTCAGAGATAACCCGATTTCCCCAAACTACCGGCATTCTTGTCGTACTCGAGCACTGTACTACTGTACTTGTACTAACCGCACCCTTCCCTACTGTACCTGCGCTTATGAAAATCACCGAGTGGGCGCCAACTCCGCTAGACTCGACTCTTACCCGAAGCTGGTTGGACACCCCACCAGCCTCCGATAAGATTTTAGCGTTCTTTCCGCTTAAGGTACCGCAACGCCGAACGCTATTTTACCTTCACTTTGCGGAACAACGGCTGGGCCGTGCCTGCCAACTGCATTAAATTTTAGCGTTGCAGCTTGTATCATACTCGTACTCGTAGATGGGCAGTTACTCGTAAGTTAAGGGTTATCGTGGGTTGGGTTGCTTAGAGGCCCGCCTTGGCGGTTAGGTCAGGGTTAGATGATTAATTTGTTAAGGCTTTTATTGGGAGTCCTCTTGGAGACCATGTATCATACGATAGCGTATCATAGGTGTATCGTACTGGCGACGCTGAGTTTTGGGTGAGGGTGGATGTTGACTCGTTGAGGAGATCTGCAGGGGAGTCACAGTACATCACTCGAGGTTTGGCTTCCTTGAGAATTCTAACATGGACGAAGCCACAAGTGATTCAGACACCTCACTCGCTCCGCAGATCCTGGGTGGGGTGCTTTCCTGTGTTGTGTGGCAGCTGCGGCGATAAGGGGTCGATTTCTTCATAGAAAATCACTCAATCGGTGTATCTCTTCCAGTGAGTGGGTGAGTGAGAAGGAGGTGTTACGGTGTATCATAATAGCCTGCGGTTTCGTCTAGTGATCTTTCCTATACTACATTCAATGTAGTATTTGCCCCCAGGCAGGAGGAAAACGAACAAACTTGGCAGAGGGGTAAGTGTATTCCTTCCCGCTATGGGGTCACGTGGTATGGCTTATGGAGCCTCCCCCGGTCGGTGTATTACCTTTGGGATGGAAGGAGGAATGGGTGGGGTGAGGCTACCCTAGGTTTAAGGTGCTCTACTAATTTAGTAGTTCGTATGCTCTAGTAGCATGAACCCGAAACCCCCCATAATGTACTGCACTACTATACAGGTATTCTATACTCCATCGCCTAGTTGGTCTAGTTTTCCGTTACCAAACTTGTAGCGAATTGTCCATGAAAGGGATTTCGTACAGGAGTATGTGACGTAGCCATCAAATCTCACTCGGTATTTATTTCTTCTCCTAATTATGGTAATCCACCGCTGTCTCCACCGCAGTTGATAACTCCTCTAGGTCTAATTAGAGACTCCAAACAAAAGACCGGAAGAACATAGGAAGGGTGATTACCTATGACGTGGTTGTACCTTTACAGCAGATTTTTAGCTATCTCGGCATAAACAAAATGTATCAAAAAGAAAAACCTGACGCCATAATATTACATTATTAGAAGTATTCTTCCCCTCACCCGATCCCTATCAAGCACCGTCCGCTCCGTTACTCCTATTGTGAGCTTTCCAAGCTTTACATACCTCTTGTACCTCCTCGGGACGATTCACTGACACTTCCCCCTTTCGGTCAGTGATCCGATCCTTGCCTTAACATCTATGGAGAGGGGACTTAGATAGCAAGACCCATATTTAGATGCCAAGCGATATGGCAGTTCATCAACCAAGCGCCCGGATCATCATTCTAGCCCCCCCCCCTCCTTTGTGCCAGCAGTGCTTGAATCAAGCTACTTCGGACCAGTGCTTCCAGTCGTCCGTACAAGACGGGGGCAGTATTATACATGTATATAATGCGACACAAGTTGAGACATGTATCGTCTTTGGACGGACTACTTGTAGACGGTCTGGTGCAGCCTCGGGGTGGGAGACTTCTCGAGTCGACCTACGTTTGGGCCCCAAGATTACCCAACTTTGAGTGACAAAGGCTCCTGAACGTCTATCCCAATTATAAAGCTATTAGATGATAGATTAGAAGGTGGAGAATAGGGCAATAGTAAAGTAAGCTAAGCTTTGTGTTTATTTTTAACTTTGAATATCCTTACTGGACTTGTAATAAGGGGTATTCAAAGCTGAAAAACTTGAAAAAACGTTGCTTACTCGCTGTTTCATGTAAGCTTGGCGCACCTAGAAACAATTAATTTACTGTTACTTTACTATACCATATTATCGTACTTTTTTTTTCTTCGAGTAGATACGGAGGTCAAGAGTTCCGCAACTACCGAACTCTACCGGAACCTGGACGTGATAAATGATATGAAAGGGAATTTCTAAGGGATCAGGGGAAGATTCTAGGATATTAGAGCACATTTTGAAGATAATCATCTACTTTCTCTAGGAATAAATCTCTTTATTTTGACTTTCTTAGCAAAGACAGAGATTTTGCAGTTTTGGTAAGATTGGTGAAAGTATCTACACTTTAACTTCCGCTACCTTGGTGCACTCAAATATGCTACCCAAAACGTGTGGATGCTATTGGCTAACGCCATAAAGTAACCTAATGCGACTTCCTGTGCTTACTCGTTTCTGAAAAATACCGGTAATCTTTTTAAATTTGAATACCCCTGATGCCGGGGGTTGTGGGTAAGTCCGTCGAACTTCGAGTTATTGGCTCCAGCCTTCTCGCCCACTCAGAGAGGGCTATCTGCTCCGGCGGGTTACTGCACCAAGAGTTCGATGGACTTTTTTCCCTCACCAAATTGCGAGGGAATCCACCAGTTGTATGCTCGGGGAGCCTTTCCTCTCCATATAAACTCGGCCTATCAGAGTAGGGTTCGACCGACTTTTTTCCACCCCCTAGTACAACCCAAGTTTCGGGGATTACCCTAGTTTACCCTAGCTTATCCTAGCTTGCCTGGAGGCTTAATACTTGTATGATACCTTGGGGATGCGCAAGGCTTGTGCGGTGCCTAGACTAGGTCTCTGGTAAATCTCCTAAGCAAACCAATCACTAGCAATGGCCGATTTGGAGTACTGGTATCATACCAGTAGCAAGTATCCATCTTCCCTGAACGTGTATGTCCTCTACCTTAAATCTTGAATCTTGATACCGGTACTTGTACTACTAATGCGGCACAATATATTCATAGAGGCAGAGTGGGTAGATATACAGTGCCTAATGAAATACTGGTATCGTTTCATATCAGGAAGGTTTCAAATACTGTGGTATGACATTTCCTTCCCCTAACCTGCTTAGCTGTGGAATCACAGCTAGGTATGAAAGACCCCCACTTGCGCGAAGCCTTCTGGGACATTGCGCTGACTAAGGTCAGCGTCACCTGCCCTTTCACGACAAAACTGGCGTGTTTCACAATCATGTAATATCACCAGGTCCACCTCAACTGAGTATATATCAGCCCTGGGTATCCGGCAGTGGTATGGACTTTACAATATCTAAATTTCAGCCAAATCGGATGTTGATTGGCCTTTGAAAATCGGAACTTTTCATACCAAGTATCTTCTCTATGGGTACGCATATAAATTCTGAGTCCTGGCATGAATATTTCAACATCTTGATCCTCTCTTGTCTGTGCAAAGGCCAATTCACAATTAATTGTGGTTAGAGAGAATTTTACTAGATCGCCAACCTCCTGGCTACTCAGAGCTATATCTAGAACTGGGTGCGGATCTAGCTGTTGTCAGATTTCGCTGGTTATGGTGTGCTTTCACCGGCACTTTACCGACAGAGGGTGACTTATCATATGTCTAAGAATCATACCATTCGCCATGAGGGACTACGGCGCCCAAACATATGGGGGGGGCATCACTCGAGTACCGGTATAGTTTGATAGATGGCACTGCGAAATGCTGCGCGCTCGCACACCACCGACGGATATCGATCCCCTGCTTTGGCAGATTGGCTTTTTTTTCCCCCACCAAATACCCCCGTTTATCATGATCCTCCCAGTGTCTTCAGTCCCCCAGTAAACTGCAATTTTTTGGACCGGGAGGCAGGTCCGGCGGGAATGTATATCAGTTAAAATGCACCAAAAAAGTAGAAATCCACAATAAAAGTCCTCAACTAAAGCCCAAAACTCGGAAGAAGAAAAATAGACAAAGGTCTAGAAGGTATTCCCAATAGCACATTATATTCCAGTAGATCCGCGCTTTCGGGAGGTTGGTTTTGAGATGTGCTTTTGTTGAGATTTCTGCGGTGAGGATTTGAGAAAAATTCACATGCAAAGTTATCAAACTTCCGCCCCTGACCTACTTTCCGGCCCGATACGTTACCGTAGGGTGGTCTCTGCAGTGCTCTGTCAATATCCTACTGGCCTTCACATACCCCACTACAAGCTATAAACTAATCCCGCTACCTGTATCAATGCTTGTGATCGGCATTTAGGTAACTTACCCAGATTCGGTAAAATTTGAGATTTTAGGTTGTGGTGAATGGCATTGCGCATTGTGCACTGTACCCGAGAGTCCCTCGGAGAGGCAATTTCGGCGGTCAGTGCCGTTTGAGAGGCTAGGGATAATTTGCAGTATAGGGAGGGTAGGTTCTATCCGTCTTTGTTTCAGCCTTTCGTGTGTGGTTACCAATGCGTATTCAGCCATCAGCATTCAAGAAACGCAAGAAATTGTTGCACAGATTATTAGGCACATCACAGTAATCACCGTGTCAGTTGTGATACAGACCCGTGAGGCTGCCTCCCGTTACACCCTCCGAATACCGGGCACACACTATCTGTTTGGAGGGTGGTACACCTCCCTGCCTTAGATTTGTTTACCGCAGGCAATCCACAATACTTCCACCAGAATTGGCAAAAACAATTATATGATATCATATATACATTTGAATACGGTACTAACATACTGTGGGTGCTTTTAGGGCCGGAGACGACAGGGAACAATATCAATGCTTCCTGAAAACTGTGGTGAGGTTTTATTGATCCGGTGTCACAAAAAAACTTTACCGGGTACTGTCACACACCCTTCTATCACGGATCGCGCTCAGCCGGATACCGCACCGAACTCTACAGATGCTCCACCCCCCATAAATTCTCACAGGGTTTCATTTGCTGGATTGGAATGGGGGTTCTCGGATTCGTATTAGATTATGGGAAATCTTGCCCCCTGTTCCTATAGAAGGTTTGCCGGTTGAACCGTTGCTGTCAGAGAAACTATACTAGAGGGGGGAGGGAAATACAAGGCTAGATGTGAAAATAGGGGGAAGGGACAGGAGAGAAGGGGTGTATGGAAGGGAATGGGAAAGGGTATGGAAAATGGTATTGCAGGCTTGGAGTTGAACGTGAACGTGGAGGCAGAGTACACCACTGCTTCTCCTATAAAAGCAGTGATGTGGAGGAGAACATGCTAACATACATATGTAGCTACTAAATGGACGACAAAAAGTGTTAATACTGATCGCGAATATGAATTGAGATAGAGGTTCTCATGAGGATAGCAATGAATCTTGTTTATTTTATTGGATATAACAACACAAACCCTCTCCCCCCTTTGTTGCAGCTGCTCCGTCATCCTGGATAAAATGCGGGATTTATGCCATACCGGATAGTGGGATACGACTGTACTCCTGGATAGTACCTTAACTTTAGACTTCTGGAAGAGCTGAAGCTGTACACGTACTCCAAGAGGCTGACGGGCAATCAGGGATAGGGTAATCTCCAGGGAGTAAGAAAAATTGGCCAATACCAGTCGCACAAATGTAGGTAGTGGTATAGGTGTTTGAAGTAGGGGGTGGCGGTTTCTGGGACATCATGGAGGAGGGATACCATGAATTCCGTTAAGTCCCATTGAGTAGTGTCGGGGCCTGAGCTCTACCATATGTGAATGCCCAATTAGGTGTGGCCCGAGTGCACGGCGGCATTCATTTTGGCTCTTGAGGTCTTAAATCTGTAGGCGGAAATCGGACGTTCGGTTTACCTCAGTGAGGTGGGGGGGGGGGGGTTGCCTAGGAAGGTTCAAAATTCTGGTAGGAGTAGTTAGTTTTTGAATTTATTTTGTAGTGAGAGGAGTATTTTCGGTCCACTAGGTATATTGGCGTTCTAGCGGATGTAATTCTGTGTTAGGATCTTGTATCGCGGTGCCATCTACCAATCATAAGCTCGCATCAATGTTACAGACTTAGGACCCACAATCAATTTATTTGCCGCTGAAGGTCAAGATGGGCTTTCCATAAAAGTGGGATATCTTGCGCTTTAAGGGAAGATAACAGAATAGATTAACTTAAATTATATACCTGTTCCAACCTAGGGATTTCTCATTTCCACTGAAATAAACCAGCGATATGATGAGTACTAAAGAGGTTCTAGGTCACTGGGACTCTATGAGTAGAACATCACCCCGATGCCGAACCACGCTAAGAGGTGAAAGTGTTGATAGAGTGGTAACAAGTGTACTGTGCTGCCTCCTATCAATGAAGAGTGGTTGCCACCCATGACTGCTGCTACTCCCAGTGATCCCAATCATCCAGTCCGTCTGGCTTTGAGTACGGCCGGGCCGGACCGTGGGAAACCAGTCCTTCCAAACCAAAGCCGGCCCCGGCCCGGGTCACCTGCAGGCAGATGTTTCAGGAGATCACTAGTTCCATTACTAATAAATATTTTATCATTCAACGTCACAAAGTCGCTCGGTGAATATATATTCATCCAAGCTAGTTAGAAAGTTGCTTGAAGCATGGTATAGAGTGTCGAGGTTGGACAGTATATTTAGGTATCATGGCGGTTCATCGGTGGATGACATATATTTGTCTTAAGCGAGATATAGCGCCGGGGGGTATGTTGCTATCGTACTACAAGTAATTTCCTATTCCGAGAGATTTAAAATAGAAAGCCTGCAGGCCGTCCATAAATATCTCCAGATTACCTGGGCATCTGGCGGCTTTGGCGGCCATATTGTTTTATTAGTTTATACCACTAACCGCTGACAGAGTAAGATTTTGGTAACTCAATTCTGGATCTCAAAAGAACTGGGCTTCAACTTTGCAACCGTGTTCACCCGCGTCTAGACCTTCAAGTGGTGCACACAGCAGGACACTTGTTGCCATCGAGAAAAGAGATTGCCCTCTCCCACGGTATTAGAGGAGAAAGCCATTGTACTTTACACTGGCAGTAATGTACAATCTTCACAAACTCTACAAGTAGTAGACTGCACAACCAAGCACTTCCTAATTACCAATTCTCCTCGAGGGATAACGACGAATGAAAATCTCCTAATCCACTGTCTCCAAGTGGAAGGCCAAAATACAAGCGCATACAGTAGGCCATTGGCCTATTAATGCTAAGCCTATTATATTCACAGTGAATCCGCTAGTTGCTTTACCTATAGATAATTCATACCTGAGTGGGCAAATGAGGATTTTTATGGACTGAGGTGTCGTATTTAAGACAGCCAATTTTCCAAAGTCGAGGAGGTATATTAAAATCTGCCCAAAATGCCACAGCCAAGATCGTGTTGGTTGTTTGCCGGATTCCACTGTGGGAGGCTTTGCTGGGGTTGTCGCTGCCCTTGCCGTGGGAGATCGTTACCGCCGGTGTATCCCATTTGTGGCAATGTGGGCGCCGTGGAGCTGCCAGGGGGGGGTGGGTGGGCGATAAAGAACGCGAACAATGAAGAACCCGAACTGCAGGAAGAATGGTGTTTGGGAGTTGTTGGGGAGATGGAGACGGGTTCCAGTGGTGATCGTTCGTGGGACAATGCGTCGAGGAGCTACAGTATGACCCGGCGCTGGCCGGGCAACCGGCTATATGTTTTTCCGTTGTCCACCGAGACAACTAGCCCTTCGCTTGTGCTGGGTTCCCGGTGCTTTGGCCAATTGGCAACGGGTTGTACCAACCCATCTTCAGTTTTCCACTTTCTTTTTTTCTGCTTTCTATGATGGAGCTCGTGGTGTGCCCGGTGGTGGCTGGAGATGTTGAAATTACGAAACTTCCGTGCTACGTATGATAGTTGACTATGCAGGAGGATGTCTGAGGATAATGTGAGGGTTGTTTGAGGATGGTTTGGAAACGCAGTGGCGGAACAGGCTACGGAAAGGGTCAGTGTGTGTGTAAGGGCGTGTGAAAACTAGAGGTTAGTGCGAGGAGAAGTGTTTGGAAGGTTTTAGGAGTTAGCACTGGGGTTACCGGAGGTAACGGGTTATGTTCCTGAGGTCTTGAGATAATCAAGTGTCGCACTATGAGAGTTAGGAAACCGGAGAAGAAGAATGAAGGTATTAGGGCTGTCTGGAACAGCTATAGTTTAGGGGAGACGTTTTGGGGGGAAGTTTGAAGAAGTTGAGCGAAAGGCATGGTGTGGCATCATGACGAAAATGTGGTACGGAACTCTGCGATTTTGATGGATAAGGAAGATGTTTGCAAAGGAACGGCTTGTGTATATATAGGACACCTCCTGCAGCATAGAAAGAGCGAGAATCGTAGACACTCTCTACCTATAATAGCCTTATTATTTGAAGAGAGGGATAACCTTTTTTCGGTGGGGAAGGAAGTGGTGAAGGGGTTCCAGCCAATATCAAATTCAATGTCAAGATTAGAAGTACACATCGCAACCTTTAACATTAAAATCTACTTCCAAACTCCATGGACTAATTACAACTGACCACCCAAAGCCCAAGAAAAAAAAATGAACCCCCACATACCACAACCAGTCTCGGCTCGCTCTAACCCAGATCTAGAAGCGCTGAAGATTCTGAGAAGAAAAGAAAAACAAAATCAAATTCGGAAACCAATAAATGTGACGGAAGAAACAAACCATCAAGCAACATCCATGTCAAAATCATGCTGAAAAATTTCCCAATGCACGGCGACCAACTCTAGTCCGCCATCCTCCGTCTTTGTGGAATCGGAATATGAGCACTCCTTTTAACACCTTGGACTTCTGGCAACCTCAGAGGCCCAAAGGTGCCACGCCGGCGGTGCTAATATTCTTTAGTGAAGGAGAATAAAAAGGGAAGAAAAAATGTGAAAGAAAGCTAAGAAATCGAGTTATCTATATAACTTACCCATGCTTCAGCTCTCAGAGTATCAAGCATTCGAAAAGACTCTGAGACCTCCTGATCTAGTGCGCAAAGTGCATGACCCGGAAGGGGCTTGCAATGGCAAGGAGGGGGAGGAATTTGAGGTT
This sequence comes from Tuber indicum, assembly GCA_006112555.1. Lineage (NCBI taxonomy): Eukaryota > Fungi > Ascomycota > Pezizomycetes > Pezizales > Tuberaceae > Tuber > Tuber indicum. Next base: position 194,774 of record VBSK01000224.1, read on the forward strand.
GTTCGCCAGAGAGGGATGGGCCATCCGTGAATGAATAAGAGGTAGTCGCACTAGAAGATTGATTCCCAGCTTCTCCCCTAATAGGGCCGCTTACTCGGGAGCCAGAGTTGGGCCCGCTGTCGCCGCGGCTGTTAGAACCGCCCTCCAAATCGGTCCGGCGCGCCAGACGGAATGGCTTCAAAATAGCCACGCGAGAAAGAGCATTTAGGGTCTTTTGGAATATTCCCGGGCTCGCCCCCTGTTCCTCCGTGGCAGGCCCGAGATCTATTACTTTATGTTGTTCGCCCAGGACTATGCTTGAGGGTGCTGGTGTAATATTTGAAAGTTGTGGGTTGTGCGGCACTTGGCGTTGAGATGCATTCCCCGACACTGGAGAATGACAATATACACACTCTGGTTGGCCGATGAGGTTGGCCATCTCCGTCGCACCAGAGTTTCCCACTTCCCCATCCCTATTTTGCGTCACGTGCGTCCGGGAGATCTCTTTATTTGCGAAACCAGGGACGGAAATTGAGGTATTGAACCTCGAGTCTAGCGCTGATTGATGGCGGGGGAAGGGATAGCACATGGGTCGCTGTGCCGATGCTTGGTTATTGTACTGTTTGTCTCGTAACATCTCGAGAAAAACCAGTCGTCAGATGACGCTGCGGATGTGGTTGGTGGCTCTAAAAATAGCCAAAGAAAGTAAAATGGGGGAGGTACAATAAGAGGGGTGGTGAAGTGGAGAAGGTAAATAGACCTAGGTGGTGCAAATGAGTGAATGGCGGGGAGGGGAAAGCGACAAGAGCCCCATTGATAGTGGAAGCTATGTTCTTTCTGAGGACAAACCCTTTGAAGGATGCTACCTCTCTAGGGTTGACAGTACAGCACACTCAATTCTATGCTTTATAAAAGTAGTCTCCCGTAGGCAGGTCAAAACCTACAACTGCTCAATTGATCGAGTGAGCGACTATGACGTAAACAGGAGAAAGTAAGTTTTCAGGACGCTGAGGCCCCCATCCACAATGTAGAAAAGGCTAAGCCAGATTTTTGGTCAATCTCGAAGTACCTCTCGCTGCATTTATGCCACTTCCGCAATCAGCTGTTCAGTCCACGTAGCCCGCCAGACCCCTACAAATGGACAACATTGCTAATAGGTTCCTGAGGTAACCGAAGGTGTAATCACGTCAAATCAATCCAGAGATATATAAAAATACCTGGCACAATCGCCAACCCGGCAAACCGAGACCCTGACCACGACCCACTCTATCCGGTAACGCTCCTCCCCTCACTTCCCCACCACAGTTTTGCAAGCGAATCAATCGGAGTTCCTACCTACAAAAAAAAACAAATAATTAAACTTAATCGCTTGCTCCATAAGCCGGGAAAATGGATCCCCGTGGTCCCAAGTGCTGCACAATATGGCCGGATAATACGAACATTGAGCTTTGTAACACCTAGATGCTATCACCGCCCTAATCACAGGCCCGCATGGACACGATCCGCTTCTTTATCTCAAACCGTAGTCAGGCGATTCTCCAGCACCAGTAATATCCCGAATTACCGGGTGGAGGATTCCGCAAACGCTTGACAGCAATCCTTCAACCGAGTCCGAACTCACGCGGTCGGGAGTGGGGCTGAGGTCTTCCCCACCCGACCAATATTTGCCTTTGATTCAAGTGTTTTCCCCGAGGAACCCAAGCCAAATTATGATTCGGATCTTATGCCAGACAAAATTCAGAGTTCTAGAATATTAGGGGTAGTGATGAAGTTTAACTCATTACCAGTTTTCGCGGGTTTATGCAGAGCGCAAGAGAGAGCCACGAACACGAATGCCCGGAGCCACAGAAATAGGGACCCAGTAGAGTGATTTCCGCAATACAGTAGTATCTGCCGTGGTAACAAGTAAACTTAAAACAGAAGCCAGATCTCGCGGGTTCATGAAGAACTGGCCCTGATAATTCCTTGTTGCGTGGGTTGGAGCCAAGTATCACCTGTGGTTGTATGGTGAGGTCGCGAATTAAGTTACCCTGAAGTCGAATCCAATGCCTTGCTGTCAATTTGGTACGTACAGTACAATAACCTAGGTGGCTTATTTAGCTTATTTAATCTGGGTATGATATGATATCAAAGCAAGGGTCCTGTTCAGGGGTGGTTGTGCCAACAGGGGCATGCGAAGGGCTTGGAGGTATCAAATCATAATACTGTAACCGTGGAAGACACCAATTCGGATGTGGGGTTAGGGCTGTAACTCGGGCCACAATAGCCTGTGGCCCCCACTGCATCTATCATAACATTATTATGAAATGATAGCCATACTGTACACAAACAGGGTTTCTCACTGTTCCCTTATTACTCGAGTACTATTTACGATAGATGTTTTGGCTTTAAGGGGTAACTGGGGTTAGCCGACCCAACCCAAATTTGACGTTGTTGATCAAGGAATGGTGACGCAATCATGAGGAATCACAATACAATATGGATTCCTGGAATCTGGTCACAGATCCTCTCGGCTCCAGCGATAAACCGGGATGAACTATCAACACCAGGGGGATCTCCAAAGATCCCTACTCTAGACCAAAGCTAATATGGGCAACAAACGGGGGGCTGTGAGGGGTATAGTATATCCAAACAGAAGCCCACGCCTACGTGATAACCGATCAATCCGGGGTATCATATTGTAAGATCCAGAGGCAGAGCACACAGTACTGTGCTGTGCGGTATACTCTTCTCGGCCCTCCTCCCTCCCGGGACATGTCAGCACCGGCCTTACGCTCCGGTGCGAGCAGGGTAGTTTTTCCCGGCCCACCGCCGGACCAGGTAACACGGCATATGACACGGTATGGTATCTCTATCTATGGTGCAAATTGTGTAATGCCTTTATCCGTAGAGGCAAAGTGTTATATGCACAGTATCATAGGAACATAATCGCTTTCCAAGATCCCGAGTTCAATTTGTGTCATTGTTGAGGTACAGTACTTTTCCGCTTCTCTCTCGTTCCAGCTACCGGTATGATATTCAAGATCAGTTTTACGATACATGATTTCCGTTCACGAAAGAGGTGAAAAGAATTGCTGCGATAGGATATATCACTACGCGCGATTATTCCTCATTAAACTTAAAAAGAAGCATAAAATATGCGGGAGATCACCGAATTGAACCCTCAATCATCTAAGATCGCCTTCCTTCCTTGCTTATCCTTGACCCTAACAAACGGAGGCATCGCGCAGTGCAGCCTATGATATCATAGTCAGCTCCCATTAGAGACTCTTCACACCACATCTACAGTGACGAGCAGTTATCAGTTCACCGGCAACCATTAAGCAAGGGGACAAACCTGCCGCCAACAAGCCGCGCAGCTGCTGATGTGACCGGGCACGATCCTATGCCGTGCAATACCCGTGTGGCCAACTCGAGGTACAATAACCTAAACATCTGAGATCCGAGCATGACGCTGGCCCCCGGGTGCATACATGATCCGCCGCACAAACTTCCGACACGTAAACGTCCCGGAAGAGTACAGTACTGCACTTCATGCCTTACTATACTATACATGCGCTGATTGACCTGACGTATTTTCACAAAACGCGCCGGTACTGTACAGTACTCGGAGGGTCCTTAAAGATGGGAAAACTAGCTGGTGGTGATCTCGGGATCAGTTTGATTGGACGGCCGTGTTTGGAAGCGATACAATAATATAATATAGCCAGGCGCCAAGACCAGCTGCTTTGGAGTTACACCCCATTGAACAAGCGAGAATTAAGGTTTTACTGGGGGGATTTTATCTCATTTGAAAACGTTTCCGATTCCGCTTTACTCACATTCACATCTTCCATTTTTTTTTCTATTGTCATACCTAGTATCTACTCCCGGTTGCTACTATCTCCAAAAGGCCTCCAGCTTCCGGGTTCGGTGCGATACGGTTTCGAACACCGGCCGCCGGAGCGGGGAACTCTCCGGTTTATAGCCGCGATAGTAGGAGTGCGCCTTACTCTATAGAAGGGGTCTGATCCTTACCCATTATATCAAAGAAAAGCAGATAGTAGATACAGAAACCCATCCAAACACGCACCAACCCTGCCAGAACTACATACATAAATCAATAAATCAGTAATAAACTATAAGTACAGTACAGTACAGTACAGTACAGCTATATTCGTAAAGTATCATACCCTTCAGAGTACAGAAGCCCCACCCCGCCAGCCCTTGCGAACGCTTTTCCAACCACCCCCTCCCCCATAATTCGACAAAAACAAATCGTGATACATAACGGTTTTACAATAACCCCAGAGGCATATCTGAAAACGGTAATCTCGAAGGCTCTTCCTATTCTCTTGTTGATCGGTACAATTATTGAGGTGCCGGTACTACAATGGGGAGGGAATGAGAACTTTTTACGAATGCGGCTGTATAATACTGCGCTCGGGGATTAAAGCAAAGATATGGCAAAAACAATCCGCACTGTATCTGAAACCTCCCATACAAATTCACCACCCGTTTCGGGCACCCCGATGCGTGAACCGCCGGTTCTTGCGATGTTGAAGCCGTTTTTTTTTTTTCTAAAAAAAAAAAATTTGGAACTGCTATTGCATACCACGCAGATCGGAGCACATGGGCCAAAGTCCTCTCTGATGGGACGGTATAGTATAGTACTGCACCGCGCCAGGGCCCTGGGAACAACCGATGTGTTATAACGGAACACTCGCTGCCCCAAAAGTTACTGCCGGCCTCACCAGGGGCCAGATGGACTCCTTGTATTCTTGCTTTCTAGGATAGCGAAGTGCAGCTTTACAGCACCTCGGGGGTAAGAAATAGTGTGGCGAATGTGGCTAGTAGAATATCTACGATACGATACGGTATCATATGTGTAGAGCGGCAAAGACTTCACACTTTTTTCCAATCATTCCCAAAAGTACTCTTACGGTGAAGTGCTCGAACACTAGTGCCTTACAATGACAATAAATCAAACCTGTATATTTGCCGTCTAGTATGACTTCCCTTCACGTCCCCCAGCCAACTCGGGTGGCCGGATTGAAGTCGGGGGTTTTTTTTTGTGCATTATCATACCACAAAATAAAATCAACTTCTGTCACTCCAGAAACTCGAGCACTCGTATCTAGTGCACGATGGTTCCGGTACGGTTCTCGCATTGGTGTTCCATTAGCGAGGACCTTGCGAACAGGAGCGTGGGGAGATGCATAGATACCGTAGAAAGAGTCATTATTCAAGTTAATAATAACCCTGAATATTTGATTCACCCCCCGACTACCCCTCAATTATTCAGAAAAGTAAAGAGGAATCAGGAGCTATTATAGGAAAAATTCTATTATAAAGCACCAGTTTATGCTCGTGAGTGGTTTCATTTCCCAAGATTTTTTTTTTACTGGTTTTTTTTAAGCTAAAAATGCATCCCGGCCATCTACATCAATTCCATTCCATTATGTGCGTGACAGTATCCTGAAGAGATAATGAAGAAGGGGGGGAAGGGATATTTTCGTCTACAATGTTTTCGAAAAAGGGTGGGTTAAAAATAAAGAGAAACCAAAAGATTATGCGCCTGTTCCGTAACTGCACACTTGAATGAAAAAAAAATTCCCTAAATTAAACTGAGGAAAGAAGAAAGCTAAAGGAGCCCCGATCGGATGATATAGAGAGACATGCTAAGAGGAAATGCCCGTAAAATGAAGAAAGCAAAAGTAAAAGTAGAAAGAATATACCCCGCGTTTGATGAGGATAGCGGAGTAGCCATGGAATAGAGGAGGGAGTATCAACCGCAAGATCACCCTCGATCCTCAAGCTCTTTTGCTCTAATATTTAGTAAGATGTGAAAAAGGAAATCGTTGTCGTACATTAGATACCCCCCAGTTGCGATATCGGCCAAGCATCCTTCATGAAAATGAAAAAATAAAAAGAGGTCGCCGAAAGCCTCGAAGCATTGGTGGAAGTATTAACTACCACTGGAATGTCATCAATGCAGGGTTCAATGCGATGGGCAGCAGCAGATGACTACCCGCCACGGTTGCCATAGGCAAGATGGCGACAAAATCCTTGATGACCCAATTATGGGGAACGAAGGAAGCAGTGGCGAGCACGATCATTGCCACAATTGCTAAAATCGAGAAGGCGAACGAAAATTTGAAACGCTTCATAACTTTGGGAACCTCGATAAAGAAGTTGGAGAACTCGATTTCCTTGGCAGTCGCTCCCCAGACCATGTTGATTTCAAACATGTGGGAAAGGAGTGCCTGGGAAACGTGTAGGGAGAGACCGCCAAGGAATATGCCAAGGAGGAAGACCCACTTAAAGTTTTCGAGTACTAATTACCGAAGTATGTTAGATATCACTCCTGCCGGTTAGCAGCAGAGGTACTTACAAGATGAGAAGAAGGGTTTTTCGCCAACACGATACCTCATAACTGCCAGCGCCACATTTCCAAAAAGATTGAACACAATGACAATCGAAAACCACACCTTCCAGGAGTCGATGTAATACTTGTCGAGATATCCATTATACCAGCCAATCGCAAAGTAATTGGCGGTCGTCATGATCCATGCGGCGCCAATAGCGTAGTATGTTCCAATGTAAGAGATGATGGTAATTTTGGACGTCATACGGATGTTCGAGAACAGGAATTTGCGAAACAAAGGAGTGAAGGGTCCACGGATAGGCCAGAATCGCAAGGGATGAAACAAAAGTTCATTGCATCCATAGGCATACTTTTCCCAACGCGCCAGTTCATCATACACAGTAAGAGAGACACCCTCTTTGAACCCTTCACCGGTGTAAGCAGCAAGTCTGATAGTGTATCCGTTGACTTGCAATCGCAGAGACATATCGAAATCCTCAGACACGTGTGATTCAGACCAAAACTTCTCATACCCATCCTCATCTTGGTAGGAAACCTGTTGAATAGCAGACCATCGAAGAATAGCATTATGTCCCACAAAAGGAGCCACATCGCCGTTGGCAACAGTATAGCGAATAGCAGTGTAGATCAGATTGGTGAAGAAAGTGATTCCGTTTTCGAAATAGTTGTGTACAACTTGCATGACACCTGAGGAGTATTGCATGATTCCGACCTCGGGAGATTGCTCCATCTCAGAAGCAGCATCAAGTAGACAATCAGGAGGTACCCGGGTATCAGAATCAACTACAGCAATTCGTTAGCCATCGCGACCTCTCCAAACCGCATCGACAATCACTTGTAGCTTAATTACGTACCGAGCAAGATGTAGTCTCCCACGCGGATGTTACCATCCGCCCAAGCGCGTCCATCTTCCTCCAAAACTTCCTTCAAGCAATTCTCATAAGCTTGAGCTTCTTTGGCCTGAGTCCAACTTTCATTCCGTTCAATTAATGCGAGTTTATCCTCGACTCTACAAGATATCATGAGGGCGAAGTTCATGTTGGATGCCTATTAAATGATTAGTCATATTTTACGACAATTGCCAAGAAAGGCAAGCTAGCGTGATGGACTGAGCAAGAGCAAGGAAGATCCCCGCGTGGCTACTGAGACAATCAAGGAAAATGTCCGATAGGACCATGTAAAGTTGAACATGGGTCGCCAAAGACAAGAAAAAAACAAGGAGGAGCAAGTTAAAAAAGATGGGCAGAGGGTAAAATCTACCACATCTCTCGCCAGACTTCTCCTTTCTTCCCCCGTCCAAACAAATGCAGAGCGAATTGAGCCAACATACTAGAACTTGGTTCCGCTCACCTTCTTGAATTTACCCTTTCTCTGGAAACCATCTTTCCCGTGTGGGGGCCTGGCAACCCAACCAATGTTATGGTCCGCGTAGAAGTCGATCCTCTCCTTCCGAAGGTGCTCATCTTCACCTTTGTAAAGCTGCAGCCCATCGTCGTTGATCAAGATATTGGCGGTGCCACCCTGGAGCTCGTACGTACTGATGGCCTGTTTGATGGACTTTATTGTTGGAGCGATGACCCCGGAAAGACCCTCCTTATACACAGGGCACTGGATAGTAATGTGGGGGAGTGGCCCAGAGCGTATACGCGGGGGGGGCCTCGCGGAATAGTACTTGGAGTTATAGGTCAACTGAGATACCGGGCCCATACACTGAGCGGTACACCCTATGATGACCTGACCGAAGAACTATGAGGGAAAGACTAGGTTAGAAATGCTTTTATTTCCTCAGCAGGGACAGACCTACCAGGGTGAAGAATATTTGAATCGGTGTCAGGGCGACGAAAGCAAATCTCAACATATTCCCATCGACCGCAACCTCAATTCCAATCTGCCTATACCCAGCCCCTAGAGTAGTTATGATGAGCGCTAGGGTAAACGCGACCAAGATGGTATTCAGCAAATTTGTCGGGCGCCTCTCCCGATATCCAGAGACTTTTCCAGATTCCTCATCGATAACCTCCACCACATTAGCGGCCAACTCTGTCTTCGCCAACTCTTCCTCCTCGACTTCTGGCGTCTTCCACACCAGTGCCATCAACTCATTCTCAATGGACTTTGCACGGGCAACAATGTTGAGCGGATCGTCATCCCAGACCACGAGTATGGCCTCTCTAGCTACGAATGCCGCGAACTGGAGTTTCCTCGCTCTCGGAAGATCCGCAATCGTCGGGACGATCTGAATACGTAGACCGTTCATGAGGGGGACGTCTACCGCCTCAGGAGACCATTGGAGAAATGTTTTGATGACCCTGGAACTAACAGTCATAGCAACCTATTAGATTTCAATGTTGCCGAAACATTAGCAACAGCAAAGAAACTTGCGGGAATTCCGGGAGCTTCCAGAAACATACGTGGACATTCAACGCCGAGCAAGCCTCGGCAAAAAGACTATTTGACAATGAGGCCGGGCAAGCCATATATTGCCCTTTACTCTTCCTCAGCAAAACGCCCTCATTCTCATTGGATTGACCAGCTGGTGGGTTAGGGTTGACCCAGAGCTGGCTTGACTGTTGCTGGTACAAATAGCTAACCATAACCTCATGCTTTATGTCATCAACCATAATAGCTGAGGATCTAGAAGATGCTTCGCCAGAAGCGGTTTCGGAGCCCGAAGCCGGGAACAATGGCGGCCTGAGTTCAGCGGCATGATCAGCCTGGGAAGCTGCAGCTGGATCTCCCGCGGGAGCCTTGCCGTTGGATGGCTTTGCGCGAAAGTAGTCCCTGATCCCCATTACAAAGAGTAAGAGGTCGTACAAGACAACCAACCAGAGCTAGTGTTGGGTGGTTGGTTGTTTCGGCCTGCTGTTGTTCCCTTCAACAAGCTAAAATTGTGGTAAAAAAATATCACACCGGATTGGGGACAAGGAGGGAGTATGGGTGATAGCGAGTGAAGGATTGTTCCCAAGAATTGAACCGAAAGGGGAGCGCGAAATTATTGTGCGGCCGTTAACGAGTGGACGAGGGCCTATCCTAGGGAGCCGCAAAACAAAGGGTCCGATGTGGATTTGTTTGGTGTATAAGTTTGCTTCGTCAATGGCGAAGAGAGATGCCCGGGTTTAGTCCTTGAGGAAAAAAGTAGGGGGGCAAACTGCGGCGAGGGTAGTCGGAGCCTCTGCGGGGGGCCGTCAAGAGATGATTTTTTCGCGGCCAAGAGGAAACTAGTGATTTTCGTCTCTCTTATTAAGATTATTACCCCGACCACCTACAGTAGTCCAATTCCTCTCATTAGGAACAGTAGAGGTAAACAGGGGATTGTATAGCTCGTCTACGGGGGACGACGGCTAGCAATCCTCGATGGACTACTCTTGCTGGGCTATCTCGACTCCGGCGCGAGAGGATGTCGGTATTCGGATGATGGGGGAGGGGGAAGACAGGTAAAGGAAGGAAAAAAAGAAAGGGAAATCAAGAGGAATAATATGGGAGGAAATAGTTTGTGGTTTGTGGTAGGGAGGTGGGGGGGGGGGGTTAGCTACTTCTTGTGTATTCGCGCCGCGGCGTACTGCATATCTCTTGGAGGTTATTTGGGCGAGTGAGCAGGGCGGGTGTTTGCTTAATTGCGTGCCTGTCTATGTCTCGTTGTTCTCTCGCAGGCTGTTTAAACCGGGCTGAATTGGCTGACTCGATGGCTGGTTTTCCCTTTTTCTCCCTTCTAACTATTTTTTACATCTCTTCACTCTTCTTGTGGAACTTTAGATGTCTGGAACATCCTAACCTGGAGTGCCAGAGAGATTGGGGACTCGAACTTTCATGATACCGGCATAACCTATGGTAGTCCATCTATCGCCATGCCCGCTCACTCACTCTCATCACACATGGCGACGCCTTATCGCGGTATACAAGCGCACGCAAAAATAAATAAAAATCTGGCCGGGTGTGTGGGTGTGTTCACTTCTCGGCCTCTTTCTCTCTTCCTCTATCAACGCTCAGATGATAGGACATGCCGTGATCGTACTTGCACCCCGGCCCACTCAAAGGATTCTTGAGGCGTCCTCAGTCCTGTTCAGGAAGACAGCCGCAGCATCCTCTGCCACACGTGAGGGACACTGAAAATCCGCAACCCCCATTTCCAACCTATATCTTCCCACCCACCATCTAGAGCACTCACACACACATTATCACATCAACACATACGCCCTTCATTGATTCCAACTTATTATGTGGTAACCACTCTCATACCGGAATCGTCGGAGCTTTTTTTTCTTCCCGAAAGCGAGCGATCGAGCTAGCTCGCCGATAGCCCCCACCAACCACTGACCTCGTAGTACCTTCAGACACCCAACAGTCTTGCAGGTAACATATGAATTGTATGCTGACACAATGCGGCTTTCCGGCACCCGATGGGTATGTTCAATGGATACATTGAACGTGGCAAGGGTTCCCGGGGTATCAACCGGATCACTCTCTATCGTGTCGAGTGAGAGAGCGAGAACCCAAGAGAAGAGAAGTAAAACAGAAAGGTCAATGGCGAAAACCAAGGGCCTGGCCAAGCCTACCTAAATTTGAAAACAGGACTAAACGAGTTTCTTGTACGACAGAACACTTAAATTAAGTTACGGGAGCAACTAGACACCGTGATTCAACCATGCAGACAGATATATTGAAAAGGAAAACGGTACCACACACCCGCCGTCGAGGAAAGACTGTTACACCCAGTCAACTTTTCTGGAGTAACCTAGCCAGCCCCTTGGAGGATTTTTTTCCAAGGAGTTAATGTTAATTTGCAGGTCTGATAACGGACTTCGCCATTATTCCCCAAATCGCGGAATGAATATGATGCTAGAGTAGCAAGGGTAAAAGGTAGCGAGGTGCTGTGCTCGAGCACAAGTACCGTACCATACTTTCACAGCAGAAGAATACATTATAGTACCACAACTCAAGTTCTGCACTATGGGGTCCGACCCCCACCCCGTCTCCCCTCTCTCTACCACCAACCTCCACCCTCCAGCTGCCAGGTGGGCCCCTAAAGCGACGAGAGACTAAGTCCGCCGAGCCGCGCATTGCTCGAATGAGTGTCACAAACATACCTCTTCCCAATACTCAAGTATATGGCAGTTGATTACCATATCAGGAAGCGAAAAGAGCAGAGTAAAGACATTTTCCAATAAGGTCAACGCTGCAAACAAACTTCTCGATTGCAGTACCGGTATTAGAAAGCAAGAAAGACAACAAAACGCCACCATAGGGCAAGGAGGAAAGAAGAGAAGAAGAAAAAAGAACGCCCCCTGGCCAATGCATGAAATTAAGTTTAGGGTCCGGATCCGACAGGAGTGATAGCGGGAACGGGAACACAACCCAAAACGGAGCCGCCAAGCCGTGAATAAAGAGAGGGCCGATTTTTAGTAAAAAAAAAATCACACCCCTACATCCTCGGAAAGCCGAGAGGAAACAAGGGTAACCAGCGGAGCGGAGTTTTGAGGAAGAGAGCGCAGAGCACTGTACAGTACAGCAAGAATATTTGTGTCATCTGGCACCATATGAGCTACCGGTACTGTACAGTACCATCATAATAATTATGGTACCTTCAGCCAGTAAGAAGTGAGATTAGGTGTCATGAGACGGTGAGACGCAACCACAACATCGCCGAAATCTCAAACGCTCAATCCCACCCACTCTGGACTATGTCAGAGATGAAAGGTCCTATCACCAGACTTGTTTATCCCAAACCAAGGGAGGGCCATAAAACCACAGATCTCTGCGCTGCATTGTGGTTGTGGTTCTCGCGATAGTTGAACATGGCCTGGAAAAGTGGTTGGCTCACCGGTCCCTCGACTTGATCCCGCGGCGAGCAGCGAGCAGGTGGATATACAAATCTGGGTCGACCGACTATAACTGCTTTCGGGTGTGCTAGTCGCGCACCGCTGCCCGCTTCCCATAGGGGATTCATGAAGATGTTAAAAGAAGAAGAATATAGACCATCACCACCATTGCGCTCTTGACACACGCAATCAGCTTCGAACAAAGAACCAGGTAAATTATATCGCAGTACGGAGAATAGCACAGTCGGTGAAGGACTCCCCTTAGGGCGAAAAGCTGTCCCAGAAAAACACGCAAGGCTGTATCAATTCCAATTGTACAAGCAAAAGAGAGAACAATAGTTGAACAACTATACTTCAGGCCCACGCGAAAGTCAGATGTTGGAGTGGTTGAAAAATTCCGTCCCAAGTCTACCATCACACCAGACATCATGTCGCGGAAAACGCGGGTTCCTAGGCATTCTCCTTCTTCCCCCTCTCGGGGGGCCCCCCATGCGTACTGTGCGAGTGCTGTGGCAAGAGAAGATAAGCCAAGAAACATCCACACGGCAGTCTCCCCGCGCCACAATGCACCACAGTGCAAGCACGAGGACCCCGACCCTCCGACAGTCATCCATCTCATCCACTCACCACGCTACGGCTAGCTGAGCAACAAACCAACAGCCCCAATTCCCCCATGAGTTAGCCCAAACAAATCAAACCCATCATATGAAGACTAAAACCCGTGCATCCCGAACACAACCCGGAACTATATTGAACACGATATAGCCCGTATCGTATGCCCTGGTAACAAAAGTCATGTCTCACTTCTCTCTCACACAAGGGCAAGTGCAAGTACCGAGCACCTGAGTCGGCCGTAATCTAGAGTAACTTAAGGACTCAGATCAATCAGGAACGGTTGTGGAGTGTACCCTTGACACTTTCTCCCTTCTCGCTACGGGTTGGTAGTGCATGTGGAGCGCACGTGCAGGCGCGCAAGATAAGCCAGTGCGAAACATAGCTAAAGGATTTACCCGTTGTGCGTGGTTGGTTGTAGTGTGATTGAATTTCTTTTTCTCCCTTTTTTCTTTTTTCCCTTCTTTTCGCTTCTGGCAGCATGACATGGTGAAGAAGGGGAAAGGAAGGAAGGAAGGAAGGAAGGTATGAAAACTCAGGGGTAAATAAATTTTGAAAGCCGTAAACAAACAGGATGCGTGTGGTACAGTACTTTACTTGTACAGTATCATACCGGGACCGGTATGTTGCACTTGTGGCTGTGCGGGCGATGGTGGTGCTGCACAGTACTGGAGGAGGAGGCTTCGAAGGAGGGGACAAAAACGGGGACGTAGGACTCGCTTTAGTTAAATTTAATTGATTCGGGAGTAAGCGAGTGTGCTATCACCACTTGCTTAGCCACAGGAGCTATGATATGCTTATTATGCTGATTCAGTTATTTTGTCTGGTTTCATAGGCGAATTACCCGTCTAGCTAATCAAGCCACACGAAAACCCTATCTACAGGGATCCATCTATATACCCCCCCCACCAACGCCACCGCCTGATGTCTCTCAACTCGACTGACTTCCACCCCGTCGGCCTGCTTTCTCTCACCACCCTCGGATTGCCTGGCTACTGTATCTAAATCGATACCAATTAATATCGTGCTCCACGCCCAGGCGCTTGAGCACACATGTGTCTTAAAGCCGACACCACGACAAACAATGAAAAAAGAGAAAAAAACAGAACCAGAACAGACCAAGGACAAGCAGGGGGGAAACAAAGCAAGACAAAGTAAAAAAGGAAGGAACGACCCGGAGCGATGTGGACGCACGTCAAACTGACAGCCGTGTCTTAGATTTCCAAATCAAGTGAGACATCGGGGGGGTTTTCGCTGCGGGCTCTGGATTCGGAAGTACGGGTGAGGATGGCTCCCACGTTTCTTCCCCAATAATGCATCATACCTGGGCACTATACTCGAGTGCAATAATGCCCACAGCTTTAAGGTACAGTATGGTCCCTTGGCGATGGCGTCTGTAAAATGGTCTTTTCTCTTTTACACCGGAGACATCGAGGACCTGTCCCGCACGCCGCGATACGAGGGGTACTGCCCTCCTCGAAAACCGTGTCTCCCACCAAAGAACTGAAAACAAGCCATATCCGGGCAGCGGATAACCTGTCGACCGTTCTGGCCAAAATAAGAATAAATTAGGAGGCCCGCAAGTTGCTATAATGAAAATAGTATATACAATGCGATTTTACAATATCCCCCTCGCAAAAACAATGCCGCAAACCCGGGGCAGTGCCGCTTTGTAGCGTGCCGAACAAGGACCGAGTTTATCCACCTTTAGTTTGCGACCCAGCAGACGTCCCTCTACGAGTGGGTTTCAATTACTACGCTCTCTCTCCTCCCCACCCGATATAGCTTCTACCCACCCTGGTACAGTACCGCTGGTAACAGCGCAGCGGCGGACAGAGCTGACAGCTACTCGAGTTACACCGCTGCGCTGCACCAATCCGCATATTGTACATACAGCGCTGTAACCGGTACACACTAACCTCCACCATTCCCCAAAGACAGTTCGCATCATTCACTGCGCCCTCCCTGCCCGGCAATCCACCACAGCCAGCAACCTCGGCGGCCCCGAACCGCCAGAATCCGAACAATATATGCCATTACGGTGCCTCCAGAGCACAGATCTAGCACGGTACAATTCCTATTCAGGTGCGATAGGTGCAAATATTTACCTACCGAATCATAAACTCCTATCCTCCTCGTCGAACTAAGCGTAACTCCCTACACCTCACCTCACCCGACCCGCTCACTCTCATGCGCTACCCCCTTAGGGCTGGCTTCACTGTATCCTTACGAGTATGATACTCTATGATATGATGATACCTTGCATACTCGAGCATGATACTGTATCGTACTATACGCCACCAGTGCTGCACCACCACACCGAGTCAACTCGCTACGACCAACCAACCCCGGACCTTCCCGCACAATCCCGCACAAGCACCCTGCAGCAGAGACAAACATTTCCCTTAACATGAGCGTGCTCCCACCCCCCTTGCCCTCTTTCACCAACTACCGGTACTCGTATCCATCCATCTACCGTACCGCAGAGCCTCACTTCTTTTTCATTTTTTCACACCATTTTCATTCTCGTTTTCACTTTCACCGCTCTTCAACACCCTCGTCCACTCCCACATATGATCGGTGAAAACGTGTTGTGCACTGCTGAGTGCCGGGACGATACCGTACCGTGTGATAACCCTAATGAATCTTTTTTCCCTTTCCTTTGATTCTCCCATGATTGGTGTATGGGTTTTTTCCATGGTGGCTTGCGGGCGGGTGTAGGTTTTTGTCATGGACTAGCGTGATTGGTGGGTGAATGGGTGGTCCGTTGGGTTCACCGTGGCGGCGGCAGGCGGGTGGTAGTTTGCTCACGGTAATGTACCGGTATACGATAGGTACTGTACGGGGTATAATATCTCCTTCGCTTTCTTTCCTTCTTTCCTTCGTTTCTTTTCTTTTGAGTGTTGGGCTTGGTCGAGAGAAAGATAACGGTTTTGGTTGTCCGGGCTAGATGGATGAATGAAAGAGAGAGGAGAGGGGGGTAAATGTGAAAGTGAAGGAGAGAGCCATCTATTATCATTTATCGCTTCTGATTACAAAATGAAACTAAATAGCTAAACCATGATGAAGGGAAAAAGCAAAAAATCGTATACGCAGGGGTAAAGGGAAAAAAGACCAACGGGCGGGTTGCCTCCCGTTCCGTTGCGCGAACAAGTGAAATTAAAAAGAAAGGAAAAAGTAGCCCTAAATAAAACTCCCGAAGTATGCCTCTTGAGAAGATGGAAAAAAAAAGATTTTGATAGAAAAGGGGAAACATGGAAAAAATGAAAGAAAAAACCGAAAAAACTCAATCACATTGCTGCCACATTTTCACGCTCTCAATCACCATTTCTCCGTCGTTCTTCCATGTCTTTTTCCACTCGTCTCTGGCGTCCCAGAAGTCCTTTGCCGCGGTGGGGCTCCCGTCAACCCAGGGTTTCTTGTCCTTTCCGTTTTCGAACCAACCGCTGGTAGCCCCGACCCCGAGGTTGATGATGAGGTAGAACTCCTGATCGAATGGAGTGTTCTCGCGCCCGGTCTTTGACCAGGGGTCGATATATCTCGTGCCATTCTCATTCGCCAGCGGAAAGTTCCCACGATCCCAGAGTCTCGTCCGAAAGTTCGTGTAGAGGACCTGTAAAAGCCGGGAGTCGACATACGTAAAGATGTACTTCTCGCTCCACTCGATCCCAAAAGTATGGAAAGAGGAGGAGTAGCTAGTGTGCGAAGCCCTATGCTTAACATTCGTCCTCCACCAAGCATCATTCGCAGGGTCGGGGCCCCAATGAAGCGTGGAACTGATAATGTCGTTTCCACCCTGAGCGTATTTCCAATCATTTCCCCTACTCTCCGCGATGTCCATCTCCCCGGAGGCGGGCCAGGGCCCATACTTTTCTTCCACTGGCAACATCCAGATTGCCGGCCAGAGCCATTTACCCTCAGGGAAGCGTGCCTTGACCTCCACTCGACCGTACTTTATCTTGGCGCCTTTGCGCGAGTTGATGCGTGCGGATTTCACGGGGTTAATGATAGTGCCGTTAGTACTATTTGTCCCCGAGACGCAGTTCTTCAGAAGGGGAGAGCTGCAAATCCCCATTTCTGTGAGGTTCATGACGTTGTCCGTTGTGATCAATTTCTCATCCTGGAGGGTTGGGCGAATGTGTAGATGGCCATCCTTGACGTAGGAGTTTTCCTCGCTGTTGGTAGTGTAATCGAATTGTCCGTTTCTTTTTTTTTTTTTTTTGTACGTTAGCAGTTGATCTCCGGAGATGTGGGGTTTGCGGTTGGGGCATACCCGAATCCACCGCATTCAACTTCCTTCGTCCAAATTTTCTCGTCAAACCCATTTCTCCAATCCTCAATGAGCACAGGGCAATACTTGTGATTGACAACGCTGCTAACTCCGTGCCAGACCAAAAACCCCGCGATAGCAAGCCCGACAGCTAAACCGATGCAAGGGATTATAGTGACCCACTTTTCCTTGGGATCCTTCTCGCCCTTCCAAGGCTGTTGCGCTTCCCCGGGCCTCACTCTTCTGGAATGGAAGTACCTCTGCGGAACATTCAACCCGGGGGCGGAGAAGCCAGAGGTAGACCCCGGCAATGAGCCAGGTCTAGAGCTATAGGGCGTAGACCCTAGGGGAGTGATGGGATCAACGAAAGGCGAAGGGAGAGGTGTTGCCGGCCTCGCGGAGGAGCTGGCGGTTGCTTGAGCGTGGGTACCGTCCATTGGGTATTCGTTCGTTTGTTTGCTGAATAGTGGGCTCTCACGCTGGGCGGGTTGGCAGTGGGGGGCTAGTAGATTTGTAGTTACAATGAGGTGAGGTAAAAGCAGCTCTGTGTGTGAGGTGGGGGGGGCTGAAAGGTAGGCCAAGGTATGATGAGCAAGTTGTTCTGAGGGGGTAAGCAGGCAGTTTGAGGAGGGCCTAAGAGGCTCAATCCAAAAAAAAAAAAATTAATTTTTTAATTTTTTTCAATCATTTTTCGTCAAAGAAAACCGAGGTGGTGGGGAGGGAGGAATCCAAAGCCAAAAACTGTAGGTGGCCTTTTTTCTTCCTATTTTCCTTTACTAAGGATGCGTTCCCTCTTTGTGAGTTAGGTGGAGGGAAGGAAGGCGGGATGGATGAAAACGGTAGGGAGATACACGAGTAGAACATGGTATTATTATTTGCTTGACCCAAGGGAGTTTAAGTGGGGGTAGAGAAAGGGAAAGCAGTGCAGAAATCTCGGGAAGAAGAATACCAGTGCTCCAGCTGATTTTCTGGTATACGTGACAGGCTGTCTGCCTGGGCGTGGGTGACTTGGCGGTATCAATTGCCACTGTTTCGAGTTGGATAGGGGAGCACATGTAGAGTACTAGTACAGTTAAATGCGTGCCTTATGGTATGTTGGGTGTTGGTACGATACCATGGTTGCGGCACCTGTGCGAGAGTAGGGCCTCCGAGAACTCTCTAGCTACTTTTGCTCGGTACCTGCACCACTTCCCCATTTACTTCTCTCTTCATTTGTGGCTTACAACTTACAGGGGATGGGGGTCTTGTCAATTGATACTGATAGAAAGACACCTTGGAACCCATTGATGTGCCGTCAGGATCAATTCGTGCCTTGAGATCGCGCTGGATCCAATCATATCTTCCTAGGAGAAACCCCCATCTCCCCTACCCTGGAGGTGCTGTACCCGGACAAGTACCCGTGGCAGATAAGAGTAAAAGCTAATTACTCGTAACTAAGCGCATCAGGACCCCTGTTTTCGGTTTTGTTCAAGTACAGCACGGTGCTTGTACCTCTTTCCTGCTATGTCCACCCAAGACTAATCAACCATGTTTCTTCACGGGGAGAATTCATAGCCTGGGTACAGTACTGGTGTCACAGGGGAAATCAAACCCCCGGCTTTCTCGGTCAGGAACTCCTGAAGTTGGTTCGCCCCGTGAATCCAAAATGTCGTCTAAACTTTCGAAGAGACCCTATCATACCAAAACCACCGCTCGTTCACAAACCTTCTCAGCTTCCAACATCGGTAATTCGTACACGTGGATTGAAGGGTCAACACAGCGCAGGAGCTTCGCCGTGCTGCACAGTACCCGTACTCGTATTGGTACAGTTCACTTGAGAGGGAGAGAGCCACCGCTCTAGTCACACAATCCCGTACTACCAAGACGAGAAAGGCGAGGATGGAGTAAGATGTGATTGTGACAGGACCCCGTCATGCCCTGTTCTTCCTGTCGCTATCCAGCTCTTTCACTTGCATTTTTACTTTTTCCTGAGGTGCACTGCTTTTTACATTCCGTCAAAAGTAAGTTAACCTTTCTCCACTTCCAACTCGCACATCTAACCCTAGTTTATCAGCCCCTGTTCTTCCCCACAGCAATTTATCCTTTATCATACTTGGTCCCGAAATAGAAATAGAGCATCGCATGTTGTTGTGGTTGTTAAGGAAGACTCTTTCCGGACGCGGCCTCGTCTCATCCGTTGGTTCACTGTTCAAATTTGATGGAATTCATTGTGCACATTTTGGTCTCTGGCAACTTTTGGGGGCGCTTTTTCTGCACCTGCTCATTCACTTTGATCGGAGGGCAAAAACCCCGTGGTCGTTTATCTGTCTTCTACCGGTATCATCCTTGTGATTAGCCACTGGTCTATGCCAGAGCGATGTGCACGGGTACAGTACGAGTACTGTACTTTATTATGGTGTTTCACTTGTGCAAGTATTAGCACACCCTGTGGTAGTATCAAGGATGTTTTACTTTTGCCCCTTTAGCTTATCGGTATTTTCCCCATTGCCTACCCAATCTGGATGGCCTTTCAGTCTGACCCGGCAGGTTTGCTCCCCTACGAGTATATATGATGGCCTTGTGGAGCTGTGGCTGACCGGGCAGCGGCCGGGATGCATAAGCTAAGCGAGAAGATAAGCTCAATCATCCCTCCAAGGATCCTTTCGCGAAATTAATTCTCGTGAATCTCGAAAATGTGTCTGCTCGTGACATATATCTCCCGGAGAAACGTTCCTCCCCCTCCCTTCCTCCGCTTCGCGCTGCGCTGCGCTAAAAAAGTTTGTAGAAAATGGAAAAGAAAAAAAAAAAAGAAAATAGGGGCAACCACCGATCTCATAGGTGAAATACAACAGCTCAAGTTTACTTACACAAAGCTTCCTTCTCTTCCCTTCCCCGATCCATCCACAAATCTCCATGCTGCAATTTCACTGCTGTAACCATGAATGAAAAAGGTTACAACACAATCAGTTGCCGGAACGGTATGGGGTTAAAGAATCCCCACAATACAGCACCCGGCACATCAATCACAAAGGGGGAGGGGTGACAACCACAAAAAGCATGTCTAAGCTTAATTCTTTCTTCTTTCCCCTTTGAGGAAGGGGAGGAAGGCGGGGTCCTAGGGATGGAGGCTCAACAAAACTGACTCTTTAGCCTGCGGAAACTTGCAGAGTTCGATTTCCACGGATAGCTTATGTTCCTCCGTTTTATTCGTCCTGCTTGGCTTATACTCCACACTTCTGCTATGATGGATTTGTGTGGGATCCCGACTCTAGAAAATGATAACGATGTCCCAGGCGGGTTCACACTCATGATAACCTAGCGTGTTTTACCGGCACATGTCATCCATAGGTGATTCAGCACGTTACAGGCCTCTCCAGTACGGTGCATGCAACGTCTAGAAGCTCCTTGTCTCAATTCTGGTGCAAAGCCAAGTTCCTAATACCGCATGGATTCTCCCTTGCTTCCAGATCTGTCTGTACACCAGCCTTGCGGTAAAAAAAAAGGAATGAATGGAGAAAGTCACCGAACAAATGAATGAGAAGGCGGAAACGGACTCCCACTCCGGGATTGGACTGCCTGATCTTGAGTACCATACTTCCAACGCCACCCCCCCCCCCAACACACACATGAATAATAATCCAGTATCACAGCACTTAACATGAGCTCAGTACGGCACTAGTACAATTCAATCCAGGTCTTTATTTTTACAACAAAACCCTCATGCACGGCTCTCCCGGTACGGCACGAATTTGTTCCTAGTCCGACACTCTCTCACGAAGCGATGTAGAGTATGATTGACGGTACCCGGGCGTCCCACTCCTTCCTCCTTTCTGTCCTATTAGATCTTCGTTCACTACCCTTTTGTCCCACGACACCACCGCGAACATTACCGACGCGCACTATGTGCACAAGTGCCGGAAAGTAAGAAAGGTAAAATATCCGAGTTAGCAAAATGGAGGCGGGTGCGCGGACAGGTATCGTAAATGCAGTGGTGGTAGGGGTCTGGTAGGTGTACGGTACTGGTGTAAGATGGATGGATGGTGGATATCACTGCTAGCTGAGTGCGGTTCCCCTATCCATCCACCCACCCAAAGTGAATATTCCTGTTCTCGTGTTTTTATCTCGGTACCGAGGACTGGTCTGGTTATCGTAAGGTCCGATGGAACCTCTATAAGCCTGGATATCTGTTGGGGACAGGCATACCCAGCTACTGTCGTCTGTCACAGCCGGCCGCTCTTCCGGCATGTGATGGTGCTTGGGCTAGAGCTGCTATAACCCAATGACGAGAGTTGATATTGCTACATTAATGTACCATTCTGGCAATTGCGAGTATAATGGGCTGTCGGATATTCCGATACCAATGACTAATTTACTTCCTAGAAATTATTTCTTTCGGTTTTAACTTAATTTTGTTTTCCCTAGAGGCTTTTTGGGGGGTTTCCTAGGAGTGGTCTGTGGAATTGAATTCCTGCTCCGAAGGAGTTAGAGGTTTTGGAGGGGATACGTTTGCGAGCCTTTCCCTTATCTTTGAGATGCAAAAGATTACTGGAAATGCGGATAGTAGCGCACACCTAAGCTTAGCTATCAAACTATAGTCGAAGATAGAGCTGACCCAGCCCAACGTGGTCCGGTACAATCCCGCCCACCTGCTTTTGCCCAACATCTGTACACAACTCCTTGTAGGGACTTAACGCACCGATATAACCTCCCCATTCATCCATCAACACCGGCAAACCACCTATCAGCATTCCACCCCCCCCCCCACGCCTCTCCCTAAGCACTTCTCCCAAGACCCAATAACACAGCTACCCACAGCACAGCGCACAGCGCCTTACAATACATACCCACCTACATGTATCCGACATACATATCCACACAAAAGTACGCACCCTCGGAAAAGTCACCGACACCAATCACCCGCCTGGGCCCGGACACCTCTTCCCTTCCCTTCTCTTTTCGTTTCTTTTCTTTTTTTACTCTACCCTTTTGCACTAAAATGTACCGCACCCCGCGATAACCCCGAGGAGGGTGAGCACAATCTCAGGATCCCAAGTTGTCGGGACTAAACTTAAGACGGTTATGATGCATTTGAGTCAAGTCAAGGTAAGTTACAGGTTACCCCCAGCCAATTGATCGGGTGTTGCACTATTTCTATCCGTTCCTACTCCTCCTGCAGCTGCTGAAGATGTGGATAGGGGTTGTCTGTCTAGTGGATAGATATAGGTAGGCGTGCCGTAGATAGAGGAAATGTCTGAGATGGAATGCTGATTTGATTAAGAATGGCGAGTGATCACATGTGAATATTCCCATTTGACTAGTCAAGCTGATTGCCTGGAAGCATGAATTGTGTCCACCGGGTCAATCAAATTTATTATCCTGGCACCGCTGGCTTGGCGTACGACCAGTGTCAACCGGGGTTTTCCGTGGGAAACTGCTGCAGGGCGGGAAATCATAGATATACTTAGAATGGGTCGAGACATCGAGTGATGGGGCATGTTCTTGTCAACGAGTCATGTCTTCATTCCATCACAAGATTCACAACTCACCTCAACATAGGGGTAGCTTACACGGCATATATAAACTTTACGAGGGGGGGGGGAACGTCCGTCCGTTATACTTATTCACTTACATTACACAACTAACTTATACGTTACCCTACGCACGGGAAAATACCGTTGGTGAGTACAATGAGAAAGGAGGGAAAAAAAAACAGGGAAAAAAATAAAGGGAAAGATAAAAATAAAGGGGAAAAAAGAAAAAAGGGAAATCTCCTGGTGAGCTGTCATTGTGCGCTTTTGAGGATATTAGATTTTACTTGAACGGATAGTATTAAGCGAATTCGTTTGGCATGTACTGTACTGTACCACTATAATATTGGGTCGGGTATCCTAACCTAGCTTGGCCTACAGCATTCACTCCTCGGCCTACCTCTGCTTCTTACTGCGCGGGAGGGGGAAATATCTCAATTGGCCAAGTTAGTTCTCTATCTTGGTATCAGAACCACGCTATCATCCCTCCGGGTAGGAGGTCGGCACTAGTGAAGATCCCGAGTTCTCAAAAAGGAACTCCTACCGGCATTGCATACCATCGAAAACGTGGTACTTTCGCTTAGGTCTCCGTGGTATGCAATATCAGTTCCCTCTTTTTAAAAAAGCCGTTTCGATAAACAGGCGGATATGCATCATGCAATATCACACATACATTCCAACTGCACCACGAAAAAGAAAAGGAAAAAACAAGAACGGGGAACAGATTTGGGTGCTAAGGCGAGTACCGGTAGGTGGGTAGATAGGCTGCGCTTACGCCTTCATCAGGCAGGCGCAGCCAAATCTCGGAGGTGGGTGGCATGAGAAGTGAGAATGTCGGATGATAGGTGAATCTCGTTGGATCCCGAGTGGGCGCAACTTGTGGGCTCTAGGTATCGTATTGCGCAACCTCGCGTCGCTTGTGTATGCGGTGCTACTCGATTGACCGTTGGATGCGTAGGTGGATCATGCATTCGTGGGGCTTTCCTTTCGGGAAGCGGTGGGTGGGTTGGTGCGTTGTCGGTTCTTGGTCGCGATGGCATGCTGTCTGGTCTTTCGGGAGGGACTTCGGGATGGGAAAGCGCGATAGGGCTGAGAATGCCGTTTGTTTGTTTTTTTCTCGGAGGAAGTTGGAGCGGTATATTACCCTGTTTGGTGGGAGGAGCCGGTGGTGGGGTTGAGCTTGTATAGATATCAACAAAATTTGGTCCTCCCCTCTAAGGTGGGTCGGGAAAGTGCGCTTGGGTATCGTACCGGTACTGTCCGGTGCTCTTGATATTGGAGGTATACCCGAGCAAAGTTAGTAGTTATAGTTTTAGATAGGTGGTTTAGGTCGATTTTAAAAAATATCATATCGATCCGATTGGTGCCACCTCCGGGCCCGTGATTTGGTAAATCTCAGGTCATAGATTATCACCACAAGCCACTTGCTAGCTACATTCCCGGTCCAGGAGGGGGTCCGCCAAGGGGTATTCCGGGGGATATCAAGAGTGGAGAGATAGCAAAATTGGAATATCCCTCAATGGGGAGCCTAGGAAACTGGTTATCTATCTATAGAAAGCAATAAATATTTCACAGACACCTATGCAATACTCTGCGGTTCTCTCCATTTTCACAAATTTCCATCCAACTTATTCACTCACTCATGTCGCTCACACGGAAGGATTCCTCATCCAACTTATTCGTCCATGCGTGAGGCCTAAAGGGAAAGGTAATATCATTGATAAGAAAGAGTATCATAACCTAACCAAACGTGTAGCACGTCCTGGATATTATGCTACCCATTCACTACATTTCTATTTTCTATATTTCCCCCGTGTTTTTCTTTGCCCGCAGCCCCACCATGCGCAAATGAGCTCCCTGAACCCCATCATGCGCAATCGCTCGTAATCACGCCTTGTGCGGGCTTGAAAGGGTACAGGTAGCGATCGCTCGATTAATTGGTTGCGTGCCTGATTTCTTGAGGAGGCCAAGGAAGAGCATGGCCCATTATAGGCTCTTTGGATCTTCCACCGTAGGACCAAAGGGGCCAACCATTCCGTTGGACGTCGTCCAAAGGACTAGACGGACGGGCGGACCCACTGCTGAGTATGCGCAAGGAGGAATGAATCCGGAAGGCTGGAAAGCCGAATGGGAAAATAAAGTTCCGGGCCATGCCTCTGGTGGTCTCTCTCTATCCGAGGGCCAATCGAAGTCAAACTTGGGTTGGGTTGGGTTAGGGTCCGGGTGGGGGCCAACACGTCAAATACAGACGTCCGGACAGCAGGAGAAACGTGATCGCCTCGAGAGACTCTCGCGTGAATTCTAGACTAAACAATATAGATTAGGTAAGATACTATGCTCGAAGAGATGATTGCATTGGCGCACATAGGTATTTCCCAGAAGCCATGACTCCCATCTGGCTTTTTGAATGCTCATTTGAAAATTCATTACTAACTTACTTGTGTCCCTTCCACCAACAGTGCATTCACCTAGTATCACTCGACAGCCACCCTCTGCGCTGGGCAGCTATCCAGGACTCGTGATCTCTGGCTTGAAAGGGGGACGCGGTACCCGGAAGGGGATTATTACGATTTAGGCTATTTTGTTATTCGCTTGTTAGTGTACGGGTGGCAAATCATGTTTTTCCTAGCTGCCTAGCCTACCGTTAGTCATCATTTATGGACAAAAGTAAAAGTGGGGTGGCCACGGAAAACAGAGGCAGGAATGGGATTAGTCATATGAATAATTATCGCTCC
Organism: Tuber indicum; assembly: GCA_006112555.1. Classification (NCBI taxonomy): domain Eukaryota; kingdom Fungi; phylum Ascomycota; class Pezizomycetes; order Pezizales; family Tuberaceae; genus Tuber; species Tuber indicum. Next base: position 220,060 of record VBSK01000224.1, read on the forward strand.
CCGCGATGAAGGCCATAGTTCCATTCACCATGTGAGCGAAAATACGGCTTCTACTGGGAAAAGCGTTTTTTGTGTTCACCGCTTCAGAGGGGATCGCAGCGATTGCTTCAGTACTTGGAAGATATACTCGTGCATTTAGCTTTACTTGTATAATGCAGGGGAAAAAGATCGGCTAGGATCGTGGAGATCATATGGATCAGAGACTTTTTGTCTCTACTAAACGAAGTCAGTCACAGTAAGATGCCTTAGAGTCTCGGCCACGAGCACGGCCGTCCTCGGCACAGATTTCCTCTATTTGTTCATTGTGAAGGGCGGCTCAGGAACGGTGGGATGTGAATTGAACTTTGCCATCCAGTTACTCAAGCCTTTTGCTGGCTTTGGCAAGGGCCGAACCATAGGGGTCGGGTGCCGGTACGGTGGCAAGATTTGGGAGCTGTACGTAAATGGTTTATAAGCGATTGCTTCACTCGTGTATTGCGTTGTTGTGTGTTAATTTTGCTTGAGTTGCGAAGAGAATGGTCTATTATGTACTGTCTTTGAAGAAACTAAAAGTATCAGATTTCTGGATCTTTTGATGGGGTCGCGTCCTGGGCACACAACCCAGTGTTGCATCTTCTTTCTAGTGTTATCATAGGCACGAGCCGACTCGAGGCGAGCCCGACGGCAGGCTCAAGCCAAGTCTCGATCTAGCTCAAGCTTTTTTTCGTGGACTCATCAAACTTCGTGTGTATATAATAATATGAGAATTCATGGTGGCATTATGTCCTTAATGTGGTATAGGTAATCTAAGTTGGGTTGAGTATCTACTATAAAGAAACCTGACTTACTCCGGTTATCAGCAAGTGATTTCCGGAAAATCTCAATCTCATCAGAGGTATCCGGTTCATGCCTCTTTTCCCATCTATTGCTTTGTTCTATTGTAGGATTTTCTACTGGTTCGCTGACCCCATAGATACTTTGTGGAATGGTATCTTGACATGTATAAGTTACTGCGAGGAAGGGATTTCGTCGTATAGATTTTCTAAAGTAATGAATCCTGATGTCATCTTACTCTAGTCTTTGAGTTTCCTATTTTGTAAAGTAGAGTAAAGCAGAAGAATGTGTTTGAAAACATGTGCCACGCAAATAAATTCCCAGATCCATATTCACTCCCCTATTTCTCCTGACCAGCAACTATGGTCCAATATTGCCTAAACTGTGGCAATGTGGAATTGGTGATTTTTGGAGCGAGCATCTTTTTGTATGGGGGCCCATACAAATTCTCGGCGCTTAAGTCTGGCTCTGGAAAAAGTCGCACCAAGTTCCAAGAGCTGTCCACAATACAGACAATTTAATTACAGAAAGCCGAATTTCAGAATTCCTAGGTCTTTGGCTATCTAATAATGTACTTTTTGTTTTAATTGATTACGAGATGGGGATGCAATGGGCGATTTTCCTAACCCCAAATTTCGACAGATTTGGTGTGCTATGGCTGGTACAGTACAGTACTTGGACTCACCAACGATGACTTTTGTCCAAGAACTATAATAATTATGATAAATATATACAAGAAATAATGAATTACAATTAAGTATTACCTCTTTTACTAGGGCCAGGTCAACCAGACTGGCCACATGCAGCGTTTCATCCAAGCAATAGGCTTGCCATTGGTGGAGGTAGCCACAGCCAATTTGCACAAAATCAATTCCAACATTTATTCCGAATGTTGAATTGTACTCCCAACCTAGGTGGAGTTGAGAGAACCTGCTATCTGTGGCGGCAGCCCTCACGAAAGCATCACTGGAGCCGGCCGTAATACCAAATCAACGTCTCTTGTCTGAATAGTCGCCCCATGGAGAAGTAGGGCAACGCCCCTAAAAACCATCGATTGTGGCACCGCATGCCCTCTGATAAAAGGAAGCAACGCATTCTCGCCAGAAGTGTTCTCCGGTGCAGGGCTAGTACCGACTCGGTGGAGCCAGATATTGCACTCTTTGGGAGGGGTTTGCGGAGGGGGTTTTATATGGGATTTTAGAATAGTCGCGGGGGAATATCTGGTAGTTATGTGAAGTTTGTTGAGTGTTTGTCCACTTGTGGAGCTTCCCGGATGGGCGAAGGAGTGGCCCTTACGTTTTTAATGTATAATGAGCGGGTACGGATGAGTGGTGGGAGGGCGAACGATGCACTTTTTCTAGGCGGGTGCGAAAAAGGTGGTGAAAGGGCTGGGGTAGACGGAGGGGCCGGAGCAAGTTTGGGGGAGGGGCGGAGGCTGGAGCGATGGGAAGACAGGGGCGAGTCTGCGGGCACCCAAGATGCATAATCGGAATAAAGCATAAACACGAGGGCCGGCTGCTGAACTAAGGAATTTGGGCGTGGCTCAACCGTTGTTGACAGCAAGAAAGAAAACGTGATGAAAAACCTCTCCATCCAAGAGACACTGATGACTGGAATCGTTGAGGCTGACCTTTGCAGTGAGAACATCGACGTCAGCCCCATCGACCGTGAGAAGCCCAAGTGTCCCTAGGCTGTTCTGACAATAGGACTAACACCAATACTGCCGCCTAGGAACCAAAGCGCTAGGTGAAGAAAGTGGGCGGCGCAGCGGCGGATAATAACTATTAGGGATTGGTGAGTCCGAGGGATGTGTGTGTTCAAGGGGAGGGAGTTGGATGTATAGTTTTAGCTTTGCCCACTTTTTCTGTTCCAGTACGCAGGCTAGTCAGTTACCCCCATTTAGCAATATATATGATATACTTTACGCTTCTGCATTAGACTTCGTTTGTTTGCAGGGTGTTATGACACTAGATCGCATGCGACTGTTGTATACACTGTCATGAGTGATCACTCTGGTATGATGCTTATCAGACGGGGGTCAGTGATGTACTCTTGTAGCCCAACTTGGCGGATCAATCCTTCATCGCACTATAATACACCTTGGTTCTACGCTTACCGTACCGCATACGCGTAAATCTCCCAGCGCCCGTATACCCCACTAGTATTACCTATACTCCACTATTGAACCTTGCACAACCAGAGCCCCACTCGTTTTTCTTTTCCAATCGCAGACCTAGAACGGCGGAGTCAAATCGGTGATAATATCATAATATTGTTTATAATAATATTATTAAGTTTATTACTCTTCTCAGGTCCTGTCCTCCTTTCTTCCCCATCCCCCAGTTAGAATGACACTGCTAACCTGCCAGGACAATCAATCAAACATGCCTGCAGACCGCTCCACAATACGCAACACTTTCTTCTATGCTTCCAACGATCGTGATACCTAACTCGGAGGCCTTACGCCTCGCCCGGTATCACTAACGACAATTTCTATTCCATGGTCGAGATTATCTGTCCATTCAGTAACACCTTTGAGCTACATGACGATAACGGACAACTTATCGAAAGAGATGACGAACAGCTTCAACCGGGCAATTACTATATTGCTACCAACGGTAGGTCTCTTCTATACTTCATTATTAGCGGCTACTCACTCCGAACAGATTCCATCACGCTTACCGAGGAAGTCCCGCTACTTCGTACTACTTCATTGCAGTCCGGAACCCGCACTAAATTGTTCTCCGAAGCAGTGCGTCACCGAGACGGCATGTGTATTTTAACTGGTAGGCCCTGGTATCCCAGGTAGGTGGTTTGGCTTGCAAGCCGCCCATATCTTTCCCTTGTCATACGAGAGGCACTGGAATCGTTATAGCTACCATAATTTGATCACCATTCTGCCGGACTGTGAGTCTGACGGATCGATCAACTCTATCCAAAATGGTATTTTACTCTCCATCGAGATGCACACTTTTTTCGATAACTATCTTGTGGTAATTAATCCCTATGTATGGAAGGTGAAATCTTCAAGCTTTCGTGGCTAATGAATGTGTATGACAACTACAAGACTGTCTCTTTTGGACCCGAACCCCTTTTCTATAACCTTCCCACTCACCTTAATCCGCGGTTACGCCAGAATATAGGTTGGCCGCCCGATAAGCTTCTACGATGGCATTTCCACTAGGCAGTCCTCACTAATTGAAAGGAGCTGGGTAGCCTTGTTTTGAGATCCATTTCCCACCTAGCTCAGACATGATAGGTGCGATCATGAGCGGTCCAAAGGCTGTAGCTAGAATGGAGTTTGAGCTATTCGGCCGTCTTAATGCCATTGAAAGTTGTGGTTGAAGCAATGTTAGGATGCCACTTGACGTGTGCCTAGGGAACTACAACATTTTAAGAGAATCAGGGTTTAACACCAATCCCAATTCATAAATTCCGCCAAAATCCGCACGAGTTGTAAGATGTGATGTTAAACAATACGGGGAATTGAAATCCTGCGTCCCGGGAAGTCAATACGGCACAACTAGCAATTCCGGAAATTGCAAGCAAAATGAGATACGGTACCCCCATTGGCGGACCAACTTTGCAGTCCTGAGAAAAGGTTTAGGGCGCGTGGGTAGTGAAAAGGTTTTATGATACCGTAATAATAGCGATTAATACATCATTCCGCCAGTGAAACATAGGGTCTTTGGCTAACCAACTTCCAGGGTTTGAGGCACTTTGCGCCGAGACTAACGTAATCCCGCCCCCTCCGCCATCCCGCGGAAGCTTCTCTCAACCTTACTCTCTCAATACCGGTACAGTACGGTTCAGTACCTCCCTTCCCCGAAGCCCCACCACCGCTTGACCGCAAGGAGGCAACCTGACTCCTAGTGTGGTGCTGGAATCCGCGCCTCCGCCGGAATCCCAGACTTCCGTAAACCAAGCACATGCCCCTACTCCAACCTCCGAACTGTAAACCTCTGGCACCAGGAGGCAGCTTTCGAGATGAGCTTCTTCCGCACCAAACTGCGGCCTTTCTGAATCCTCGCGAAATTCCTGCACCCTGGTCAACCCACCCCAACAGTCGCACATGCCTTCATATCGCTAACACAAAGAACCCGCTTCCAGCACATCGGTGCGCTCAAACCTTTCACAGGAGTTCCGCCAGAGAAGCCTGCTGCTCGCTCACGGGACAGTCGTGCATCGAGTACCATACCGCATACTCGGCTCATAGGCAAAGGGGCACATTCTCGCCGGAAGTTTTACCCAATGTAAGGCTTGTGACGGCTTGGTGTACTGGATATTGTATTATTTGAGGAGAGTTTGAGGAGGGAGTTTCCTACGAGACTTAGAATAGTAAAGGAGGTGGAGTTGGCGGTTGTGTAGAGTTCGTTGGACGGAGGAGTTGGAGGAGGTTTGGCGGCTGCTCGGGGGTGGGAACAATGAGAAGGCTGACGGGGAGCCGGAGAGCAGCGAAGATACCGAGCCGGCAGAAAACATAAACGTGAAAGCCAGTCGCTGAATGGAAGACGCTAAGTGTGACCTATCCATCGGGAGATGTGCGGGTGTGGGAGTGTCAGCAGGACTGCACCGAGGCTAAGAACAATTGAGAGTCCTTCTCGACGAAGCCTTCCTCTCCTTATAAAGCCGGTCTTTCATTTGTTAGCATGGGAGGGCGTGGAGGAAAGGGGAACTTACGTGGATATGTGTGGCAATCAACAGAAGTTGGCGGGGTGCCCCTACCGTGATTAATGTATGCTGATGTCCTTCCCATTTAGTTAGCAGAATTGAGTCAGAGAGCGAGCAGCCGCGAGGGTGCCGAATGAGAGCGAACTTCCCTAGTTCTGCAGAATGACTCGCCGTCACTCTTCATTTCATTCGGCGTTTCGTCGTTTTGCCATTTCGTCGTTCGCCATACGGCTTCGTTGTTGTTTTTCGTCGTTTAAAGCGACAAACTAGCTCTCCTGAGAATAGGGCTAACCACAAGCTGCCGCCCAGGAACCACAGGCGTAGGTGAAAAAAGTGGGTAGAGTGGAGGTGGATAATTATCCTAATATGTGAGCGTGTAGGGGTGGGGGATGTTTGGATTTAGAGCTTTGGCTTTGCTTGTTTTTTTAGTTGCGGTATACTAGCTGATCAGTTATCCCTGTTAAGCAGTACATATGGCATACTTGGCCATTTTGCATTGGACTTTATCTGTGCGTAGGGTGCCATGATACTATGATTGCATGAGACAGTTGTATCGGCCATCATGACAGATCACTCGCGTGAAATAGCTTATCCTACTAGGGTCCGCCACGTATATGCGTAGTTCAACTTCAAAGCTAGATGAAATCGGCATGAAACTACGGATGCGCTCCTGCATCCTCTTGTAAAAATTATACCCCCCTTTTGAATTTTACACAACCTGAACACTATTTTTTTAACCTTTCCAATCACCAGCTTAAGACCATAGCCCATGGGCACCCACCTCCACCAATGGTGAATGGTATCGGCCAGTACTGATAGCCCCAAATCCATCCTTTCCACCTTCCACTTTCCCTCTCATATTTCTACTGGTTTGGTCTACATTGTATACAATGCGACCTCCTTCCAGACTTTCCCTAGAGACAACCATTAAGGGTTTTTGCTTGTGGTGTGTTGGACGCGGGGTAAAAACTAGGCAGCGTAACGGGAAAAATACCGGAAACAGAATTAAATCTACTTATGATAGCTAATTCTAAGATGGAATAAAATTTAGTTTCGCCCTTTCTCCTCCAATTTGAACGGGGAAAACCCCCAGTAGTGTTAGGCTAGCATGGTTCCGGCACCGGAAGGGAGAATGGGCGCCGGGAGTCTTGCAAAGCATGACAAGTGGCGTGGTTAGAGGCCTTCTCATTTACTTAATACCAGGCTCAGCTCCCCGTGAAATGTTCTTAAGTTAGGGGGGGTCGGTTGTTTTTCAACTGTCAGTGTGGTGCCCAACCAATGGTTGACTCAACACCTGCCTATTCAGGTTTAGGGGGGGGGATTCGACCCTGTTCTTGGGTGCTTTCACGGTGTAGAACCAGTGTTCCCAAGGGGCTAGGTAGGCCAGGCCGAAGGAAAGCCGGGCCTATAGGCTGTATAGGCTTTGTACTACCTACCTTCTGGAGTTCGCTTAGCCAGATTTCTTTTTAACTTCTGTTCAACGTGACGTGAGTTCTCCCAAGCTTTCACCTGCCTAGCGGATTCTCTCTGCATTACTACGCGGTCGGGTAGCAGCACCTGTTCCAAATGATTTATTTCTAGTGGAAAGGACAAGTTAAAAACCCTGGAAAATTATAGGTAGTCATACACATTCTCGTGAGTGAACCAAATCTAAACCTCTTGCGGGCTCGCCCGGAGGGGGGACAGTGGGGGATGAGGGCCAGTTGCTAAGCGTTTGGAAACATTTTCTAAATTTTACTCCATGGTTTCCATAACAGTTTTACAATGCCAAGGGTCCAGCCTATGGGCGCCCACCTGGCCTGATAGGCTGCCGTAGGCTGATGGAATTCGGCCTATATCGGCCTAGGCCATTCCTCTCAGTGGCCTGCCTTGGCCCGGCCGACAGCCTATAGGCCGGCCTATGAGAGGCCTGGCCTGTTGGGAACATTGTGTAGAACCAACTACACCACGAAACCATAAATATATGATTGGTGCCCTTACATCTCAACAGATCTCTGACAGTGAAGCCCCACTTAAAGGCCTCAACCATGCCGAGCTGCTAGATGTGGTAACACGGTAGGTGCTTTGGTTCTCAGGTGAGACTAATCGCTCACCCGATAGTTCCCAAGCTTGGCCACTCCCCATTTCTATAACTAGAGGGCAATGCACTACTCTTATCGGCTCGTACAAAATCTTCGGAACAAGAGCAACATCATACAGGTTACTTACAGAGTAATAGGTTAAGCTGAACATGGACTTCTACTGCTTCTAAGGCTACAATTTTGTTTTTGGAAGGAAATTTCTGCTAACGACTTACTTGACATTGAATTCACATAATCTCCGTTGCCATTCCCTTAGTACTTGGCCCGGGTTAGTTTATCAGGAGATCCCATACTCTAATTTACATACCGCATTTTCTGATGAAACCTGTTTTTGCGCTAGGACATCAGAATAATTATTTTGGGAGGGAGGGAGTTTGCGAAGGAACAATTGATGAAGGGGGGATTGAAACTGTGAAAGAAGAAATTGAAGCTGCGGATAGTGAGGCCAAGCATCTAGTATATCCATCTTCGGATCCGGATGGGACGGCAGTATCTGGGAGCGCGCCCGAGACGGATGGGCCGGGACTGCAGGTGTCAGGTTACAGAATCTACCACGCTACTCGGTGTGATCAGTGAGGACCTGAATGTCAATTTTCTGCACTCCAGGGAAGTTGAGCACAATGGTGAGGAAGTCGAGAGCGCATAACAGACGGCATGTCAATAGGTGTGGGGGCAAATGAACAATAACAGACTCACATCACCGGCGTAGACATATATATAGTTAATCGTGTTATAACTGAAAACTTCTCTAGAAGCCACTTGGTTTCTTCTGCGATGTTGTAAACAACCTACTAAAGTACGAGCTTGGCGCAAAAAGTCATGAGTAGAATATATGTACCGACAACGAAACAACCATCCTCTCAGCAGCGATAAGAAGAAAAATGCTCATTTGAAAAGAATACAGAGGGGAGAAGGTAAACAAATTAATAACGAGTTTGCAAGCCACCCCGACCCCTGCATTCCCAAAGTCTTTCTGGCATACTATCGATCAGCCCATTCCAATCGGAAGGATTTAGCCGATCCCACTCAGTCTGCACGGCCTGACGCATCTCCTTCTGAGTTCCGGGGAAGTGGTCTCGTGCTTTGATACGCTGCTTGAGAATCCGCCATACGTTTTCGATCGGGTTGAGGTCAGGAGATGAAGTTGGCCTCTGATGAAGTGGAATACCAAGCTCTTTTTTTGGCTTAACCAACACAACTTTGGTCCCATGCCATAGGGCTGAATCCTCAATATATTCACCTCCTGTGGAATCAAATCCAAGCTGGTGGTGGAACAGAGGTGCCACGATAGGTTTTAAAACTTGCTCAAGATAGTCGGTCGAAGTAATACCATGTCAGCGTCCACTACCTTGAAGGAAGACCAATTCAGACTTCCAGTTATGACCGATCGCACCCCAGACAGCCACTGATGCCTGTCCACTATTGAAAGTATATTGAATACAATCATCGTGATAGCGTTCGGAAGGAAGTCGTGTTACCCAGGCTGACCCACGACGAGAGGTATCAAACGTAACCTCATCACTATAGATATGTTTTTGCCACCATTCCTTTAACTTATCTAAGTACTCGATCGAGTAGGCTAGTCTTGCTTTCTGTGTATCGTGATCGATAAAAGGCTTTTTACAAGCCTTACATCGCATGTAGCCCTTCTCTGCAAGTGTACTCTGAATGGTGTCGGGCGCAACACTCAATCCCGCCTCCTGTCCTAGTGGCCTCCAGGATAGTCTTCCTCCCTCCCAATTCCTTCTAAGGATACAGATCAGGAGTCGAATATCGCGTTCGTTGAGCTTGTGTGGTCGCCCGGTTCTCTGGTTCTGCCGACGCTCTCTCCGGGGCTCTTGCCGAGCCCAATGACTAATCGTCTGTTGTGCAACACTAGTAAGGTGCGATACCTTATTCTTTGAAAAACCACATTCCAGCATCCTCAGGCTCTAGTCCTCGTTGGAGTTTCCCATTCATGGCGAATTGCGGGCGGTGGTGTTGTGGAAGTCATTGTTGTCATATCTCAAGAGGTGTTGCGATACCTGCACGCTACTCATGACTTTTTGCGCCAAGCTCGTACTTGCTCATTGGTGGTTTAGGAATATGACTAGGAGTGACAGTGATCATAGGGTGATTTATTCTTTCCTCGGTATGGCGCTCGGCGGTAGCTTGCATAGTCAAACCACAGTAGAAGACGATGGAGATCAAAAACTCGATTGGCATGACCTAAGAAAAACCAGTAAGTGCAATGTTTTCGCCCAGAGGATGCCCAGCAAAAATGGAATCGCCCTGGATTAAGCCACGTGATCTTAGGTACTCGACCAGGAAGTCTTCTCCATAAGGGTGAGCACTGGCTCAGTGAACTTAACCGCAGACAAAAGACCAGTTGGGAGGTAGTAGGTGTATGAGGTAGTTGCTCTGTAAGATCTTTGATGATCTTCTCTGATTTTATTCACCAATGGGAGCTGTTGCTCCCATAGGTTATTGACATATAGTTCTGCTTAATAGCCTTTACATGAGGTCCGCCAAAATGAAGGCAATTCTTTGGAGTCATTTTTCACAACGTTCGTAATCACGAAACCTGTAATACGGTGAGAATGATGAAGGAGAATAACAAGGAAATGATCTACCATAATTGTCCCTAAAATATCAATCAGCCCTTCCCCAAATCTCCCTCCCGACAGGCGAGGACTCGTATAGACCCATCCATGCCTTGCCCCTGACTTCCTTGGCTGGTAAATATATGGGCATATACCAGTTGCTCGACCTTTACCTCTACCACAAATGCCTTCACTTGGGTTTCCTTGTTAGTGGCCAAAATTTTAATAACATTTCCAGCGATCACCATACCGGCATGATGCAGCTTAGTCTCAATATTGTCATTTAGTAAGTTAGTACCATAGGGATAAAGTTACATGAAAAAGACCCAACCCAGGCAAGGTTCTCCAGAGCCCAAGTTTCAAAAAGAAATCTCACTGCCTCTGATGAGAACATTCTATGAGTGATAATTTTGGTAAGGTTAGTATAGCTAGAGAAGGTCCGCAAAATGTGAATTGGATTGTAGTTGCCCGGTACACGGGCATATCTTCTATTGCTTGCCAGGACTTTGATCAGAGCTTCAGTTTTCACGTTGAGAGAAAAAGCATTGTCGAAGTTGAAGGCTACCGGACACTGGTGCCTTGGAGTTGGCCGCCCATTCCTCAAGATAGCTCTGCAGACCTTCACCATCTTCTCAGAGGTCTGTTTGGGAACAGCGATAATTTGGACGTTGGTTTCAACCAGATCATGCTTCTTTGAAGGTTCTACACCAGGAACCATACGGAAGCTATTCAAGAGGTGAGTCAGCCTAACGCACATGAACCAAGCCACGCCACAGACGACCTCAGCACAGGGCATGCTTTCACAATCCATGGCATCCCCATTAGAATTTCAACAAAACCAGATCTTTGGAAATCAGCATTCAGAAGCTCGATAATATGGTCACGCTGCTGTTTAAGCTCCACTAGATATGTGGCCTTGTGGAGTGAGAAAATTGTGCGGTCCATAGCTGCCCTATATTGCAGGGGACTCTCAAGCCTCAAATCTCGGTTGATACTGACCAGAGCCTGACACCACTGGGTTACAAGCAGGATGTCGAGGAATGAAAGAAAGTTGGCTTCTGTTATAGATCCATTGACAAAACCTCCCCCAAAACCACATCAGAATTAGTGGCATTACAAAAATCAGTATTACGCACGGCGGAACAAGGAAAAGCCATTTGGTATTTTGATGGTTATCACTAGCTGAGACGTGATGTTGAGTTGACGAGGGAGTTGAGTTGAGACGAAGAGTTGAGTTTAGAAGAGATGGATTGGAGTGACATGATGGGAATACCAAGAGCCTCTTTGTGTTTGCCCTGTCGCCTTCCAGCACGGGTAAGAAAGCGCGGCTGAAAGAGAAATTTCTTCAAAGAGTAATAATATTTCTCATGATCGCCACCCAATCCTATAAAAGTGCCAGAGATAAAGTTTTCGTACACAGGTCATTTGTATGGGGGAACGGAACGGAACAGTCCTTGCCGAACAGGCCCTTACTAGTAGAGTTCCCCCAGCAATATCGCTTAGTCAGCTTCCCCTTCACCGCAAGAATCAAATAGCACTTGGCATCCTCCTCTCTCATCCCTTCCTTTTCCACCGAATCTCCATCCTCTCCCATCAAATATCTATTCCCCTCCACGAATAACGTGTGAAATTGCTTTAAATTGCTTTTTATCGGATCCCATGTATTTTTCAATCACAATTCCTGGCCTTTTCGCAGTATTCAGTGTTATCCAAACATCGTTTGCTTTTTCTTCCCGGCTACCACTATGAACACAATACAGAGTAAGTATCTACCCCTCCTAATGCCCCTTCTGCAACTTAATTTTCCGTACCATGTCACAATCTCCAGATGGTAGTAGGATTAGTTTATATCGAATTCGATAGATGTGGCAATTCAAGGAACCAGCTCGCTCTGGCGAAAGAAAATTCGATGCGAGCAATTCCGTCGATAGCCTCCATTCTGATTGGTCCATGCAGTCACCCTGAGATGGTATACGTAAACCTAGATGGTCGCTCATTTCCGAAATCTCTCTGCTTAATGAAAATGAATATTGAAAAGCTAATAGAAAGGATGGAAGCCCTTGAGCAACAGACCATTAACGAAGAGTAAGAACTTTCGGTTCTCTGTTCCCTAAAAGCTTCAGCAATTGGCATTCAGGATAGATGTTTCAGAACGTTTTTGGAGAGTAAGGCTTCCCCCAATGTAGGGAATCTGTCCACTATCTCAGTAGGAAATAAGAGTGCGCATGAGGGTGATGTCGTCACTGACATTTGCCTCATTCGCAACGGAATGATTAGCTATCCTGATACATTCCGCAGGTTGTACGGTCGACACTGGGAGGAGGCAGATAGTCTTCTCAGTATGTTAATTAATTTCCCTATGACTTTCTAAGGCCCTGTTCGTTTTTATTGTTCTCGTTTAATTGTCCAAATAAATGACTTTTTCAAAATAGAGAGAATGCCATTCTCACGGCAGCAATAGTCGCCCAACGGAATGTGACCAGTGTAACCAAACAGGGACTAAGCTAGTACAACTGCTAATAGAAGATGCTGATAATCTTTCCACACATGGTGAAGGGTATGAATTGTCAGGCAACTCGGATCGTGAACGGAGGTGTAAAACGGGAATGGCACGACGAATTTAACAAGCTGGAACTCTTGACTAAACACGCGACTTCCAATGACACCGCAATCTTCAACACAGATTCTACTGGGCACCCTGCTACTACAAACTCATCTATTTATACCTCACTAAGAAAGCTACTCACTACAGATGCTAAATGTTGCGCCGGCGTGTGTGAGAGTGTCAATTGAGAGATCCTCCTGGCTGGATTGTTTAGTACTGTAACATGTTTGCTAGGTGATAATCACGTTTCGATAGGTGTACGATAGTTGATAAGTGGCCTGCTCTTCCAGAGAGGAGGTGAGAGCTATGTGAACTAAAGAAGGCTTCAGAGGTGTACTGGAGAAACTAAAGAGTAACTGTTCAACCAAGTATATTGAAACTCTGTTGAAGTCTGTCCTTTCCATCGTGGATTAGAACGCTGTTTAAATACACAATTCTGTTCATGTCTAGTATGAATGAAACTAAACAAAGGTATCAAGCGATACACTTTGGTGAAACAACATAAGCATCAAATCGATACTTAAAACAAAATATAAAACAAATTAAGTATCAAAATGATACTTCAAACAAATCAAGTATCAAAGCAATACTTAAAATAAAACATAAAACAAACTAAGTATCAAAACGATACTTCAAACAAACCAAGTATCAAAGCGATGCTTAAAACAAAAGGTAAAACAAAATCCTTAACTGAAAATGCTTAACTGAAAATCCTTAACCGAGTACCAGTACCAGTTACAAGTACTTGTAGTTCCCGGAAAGATCTTTCTGCTTGACCGCTACTTGTATTATTACTCAGAGACTGGTTTTTCAAACTCAAAAGACTTTTTGAGGGGTGGTGGGCTTCATTTGTGATTATTGTCTCCATTGTCCTTTAGTGACTGGGCTTTCGATTTTCATTGTATGTACTGGAAACTCAAAGAAATTACCAGGAGAACTGCTCCAAGATTGCCGAAAAATGAAACCTCCTTCCTACAAGTACCTGTATCCTTAACTCACTTGATATTCTGGGACACTGGAAACAGTCTTGGGAAAACTGCCAGTATTTGGTACCTCAAAAATTCCCTCCTACCCATTCCAAAGTTTTCTCCCTCTTCTTTTCTCCCCAATGCCTGTTTTACTTACACCATAGCTCCTTTCTTACAGAATGGTAATAAGTTTCAGCGCAACCTCATTAATCTCAATCGCGAGCCCTCACTGAGCCTCCCCAGTTCCTCCCATCATCCCTTCTACCTTATCCTGCTGTCTACCTTATTCAAAGTTTCACTCCTCCGAGTTTTATTCTGAGTCTGCTGCCAGAGTACCACTTATTTATTATAAAGAATCGCCATTGAGACCAACCAATCTCTCCTTGTAGAGTGATCTTCGTCATGTACGGTGTACCAGGAATCACCACCAGGTTCCTACCCCATATTCTGTATCGTCTTTCCGCTCTGACTGTGGTGGGCCACTTGAGCAGCTCCTACTTATTCCAACCACCATTCGTTATCATTCAACCAAGCTTTGCCAATGATTTTCATCCCAATTGACACCTGCAATCTACGAATTTACTCTGCACGAAGAGCTATCCTCCGTCACAGAGCTTCTTTCCCACTTTCAGTATTTGGTGATAGAGCTAGTTATAGAAGGAGAGGATCATACACAGGGAATCTATCATGGTATTTTACAGCTTCCACTAACAGAATTCGAAGGCATTTTCAGCATACTAATGAGGGTCATGCTGTGGCCACTCAATTGCCTGCTGTTCGGACTAAGAGAGTAGATGTGATCAAATCCTGATCAGGATGTCCAAGATAAGAACACCATGTGTAGAGAGGATCTAAAGTGGCAAATGACACATTACTAGATGTGAGTGGAGGATTTCTATAGTTGGGTTTGCGTTTGTGGCCTGATGGCATTGGAGATGGGTTAATTTTATTTACTTGAGATTGTTGTCATTCAGCCGACACTTTGGCCTTCACTACCCAGTGCACGGGTTGTACTTTCCTAATGCACTATAGGATGGACGGATGAGCAGTGTTGGTTTACTACTTGGATTTAATACTATGGGGTTCCTAAACAGGGCAGTAGTGATTCTTAAGTTAGCTATAAACATTTGGACGAATTTGCTTGACAACAGGCGACAGCTGAAAGCAGTTGATCAATCGATGAGGTGATCAGGCTTAATGACTACTCAATCACTTGATCATGGATTCCCAATTTGATCGATCATTCTACCATGACATAACCCATCATTGCTGATCAACTGTTCATGTATGGGTATCAACTTCCAAGGCGAGGACCTGGATAGATGGAATCCAGAGTCTGGTAGGACTTCCATCCTATGGCCTCTCTCACCCACCTGCTATTCCTACATGCAAGATCCCCTTTGTCAGGCAAGTTTGCACCAACATCATTAGTCCAGGCTTCAGGTCTCTTCTAGCTGGTGAAATTGTGCTGAATTTTCAGATTCAGACGCTTGCTCTTTTCTTACTCAACTTTCTCGTACACACGCCTATATGATCACCAAGATAGAGTCGGCAAAATCCTCTTGCATTAACCATGAAAAACTATGTATTAAACCACAAAAGTAAGAATGGGAGACATGTAACCTCCACACTACCAGAGGACCATTCCTTATTCTTGACGTAGTTGAGTATTACGAGTATATTAATCTTCTCATATCAGCCTTGCAGCCATGGTAGTGACGGAATAAACCTTGAATATATAGGCAGTCAGAAGATTTACTTTTGCTGGGTGGGTGTTATTAGAGAATGAGAAAGCAGGTGGAGGAGCTAAGGTGGATGGAGGGGTTATAGGAAGCTTTGGGGTCGGCTGGAGGGGAGGGTGATGAGAAGGCTGAGTTAGAGACTGCAATCAAAGAAGATGCGAAAGTTTTTATAACAGGGTCTTCCTCTGGGAAGATGGATCCCAAGGTTCCGACCGTACCGAAGTGTTCTTTCTGAATGTAAAGATAAAGATAATCAACAGCAGAGTTGAAAAAATAAAACAGTAAAACTTAATATCTTTAAGCCACAGCTTTACGCAATTAAGTACTAATCTCCAGAGGTAGTTGACTAACTGAGTAGTTGAGAACTTGAATATACTTAAGTAGGTTTGGTATGCTGCCAGTTATTTCCTATCACTACTCCGCATTGGCAAGTACCCAACTCCAGTAGGCTGTCTAGCCAACCCCTACAGGTTGGACCAGAGATCCCGCGTACCAAACTAGACCACTCAGTGGTGTTCTAACATCTGCACAATAGAAGTGCTTTATATTGCAATTTGTGAACTGTACAATCTTAATAGCAATATAGATTATATGGACGTAATATTAAGAGTAAATTACCGGCACATTTCTAGCGAAGAGGTAAGAGGTATGAAGGCACATTGGTAGAGAGTCTTGTCCTTAATTCTCTTATAAATTAACCGAGCCATAGCGTCTATTTATACAGGTTTGCCTCCTCCGCGTAAACCCTGTGTAACAGAGAAATATAATAGGGAGAAACATAAGTATGACTGTGTAAAACTGTAACATAAGTAGGAAAAATATAAGGGCGAACGTGTTTGACCCTGATAATCTGCCAAGATATTCACGTAAAACATGTGTGAATCTAGAAGGGTGTGAGGGAAATTACAGTAAGTCTGAAGAAATAATCACGGCTGTAAAGTCCAAGAATATACGTAAAGATGATAAAATATCCCGTAAACCAAAGAAGGTCACACATGTGTAGATCCCTCATTGTTATCACCAAATATTAATGAAATAACGTAGAAAACATATCCAAACTGTAGTAATGTATACAGAGTTTAGGTATGCCGAAACACTAACCAAGTATGAGAGAATATACACTATTATCAAGGAAATATAGCTTATGAAATGAATCAAAAAATTTCAACACTTTAGCCACTACATCTTCAATGCAACCACAGGAGTGAAAACTCCTCATATCATGGTCATTCCAGTAGCGATCTGTCATGCCCATATGGATACTATACCAACTATGGTACTCTCTACCTATATACATTTAGTCTTCTACACGCATTCGCAGCCCCTAAATATTTATCTGGTTCTACTCATTTCTATATCATTCCAGAAGATAGCCCCATAGCTCTCCTGATAGACTACTGTGGAGGTTGACTACCAATAGGCGCTACCCACAGTCAGCCCTCCTAGAAGTAGGTCTTATTGTGACCTTATAGTAGTGACTTAGAGTCATTAATGAAACTCCAATACTATCACTCTTTCAGGGCAACGGACTTCGGTTACCTTGCCTACAGCAGTCTCGGAAACTCACATATTACACCTAACTTCAAAGCAGTAAAACTCTGTCAGTTTTAGTCCGTTTTACACACAGCCACCTGGAGACTATTCTCCTGGTTCTCCTCCCCCTACTATATGCTGCGGACATCTTTTGGTCAGAAGGACAGTGTGAGCGCATATGGAGTTATGGCAACATCTCCACTTGGAGACTGTTGCAAGAGTTACAGCAATTCTTCAAGCTGTAGACCATGATGCTAGGGACTTATAACGGGGTCGGAAGGAGGTGTTCATTACTACATCTCCCAGTTAGAGCTTATTAGGAGCGAAACCGGTTGTATGGGAGTGATCTGCACAACCTGAGATTCTGTTAGGCGGAAGCCGACTTTAAATATTTGTCGAGAAGACTTAGGCCTGAATCTTTCATAATAGACGGAGATTTGTCTAGGAAGGCTCAGTGTCATTGTTTTTGTTTATGACTACTAAGAACTCGCTTAATCGATAGAGGAAATATATTTATAAAGATTCGTAGGCAAAACAAGGTTATATTGTTAAGGTCTCTTCTCCGTTGCTTGTCTTGTCTAAAAGCTTGGGAGGCACTACGATATTTATATCCCGCGTCTGAGTGTTCACGGACTACTTCTGATCCTCCTTTAACAAAGTACCTTCCCCAAAATCTTACGCAACGTCTCATAGTCTTAACAAGTATGAACACCGTTTGACCCTGAATTCTTGCACACCATCTTCGTCCTCATAAATTCTTTTCCGTCTTATCATAGGATGTGTTATTATCCTCAAATGACCGGTCTTCAATTTATAGAGCCGAATAGACTTCTGTCTGAAACTGCAGTTGTCTTGACCATCATCCCAGTAGTCTCTTCCGATTTCACATAGTGGCCAGCATATGTGTCGGACACCTATACATGATGCAGGCTTCGTAGACAGTGTGCTAACACCTGTATGTCTACCGCCTATTAGGTCTTCTGAGTCTGAGGAGCTTCCCCTTGGTCCGCCTCGCCTCAAAGAGAATCACCTCTTAAGGGATCCCATTTCCAGGACCAACCAATATACAGCGGCCTTCAGATAGGTATTGGTGTCATGTTTATTCCCTATGGCCTCTGGGGCACTGTAGGAGTAGTTGCGGATTTTCGAACCGAAAACGTCCCGTCACTCTCGGCCCATAGTTAGGATGCCTAACTTTAAAGCCTAATAACTCAATGCGCCTCCAACAGATTTCCTCCGTTCCACTTCTCAGAGGTACCCATTTGTTCTTTTTTTTCTTTTTTCTTTTTTTTTTTTTTATATCATATATTTATTGATTTGTGTAAGGTACAAGAACATGCGTGCAGCGCTAGCTATGGCAGAAACAAAACCCAAAATGAAACAACTAACAAAAGAAATATCCAATCCAGTTCCTCCAATGGCGTCCAATAACTGACGCGTTGCCTACACAGGACTTATAAAGGAAAACTACTAACTAACTAGTATCATAACAAAAGCAAATCAAAAACTCATAATAACAAGTAATGAAATCAAACAGGAGACCTTCCACCAATTAGACCATTTGGCGACCCAGCCAACGATAACGGGGGCGAGGCAGGAAGAGAAGGGGAGGGGGAAAGGGAGGGCTGACGGAGGCATATTGTGCATACATGTCGGGGGGGAAACCAGTCCTGGTAGCGGTGAGGTAGCGACCGAGGCCCAAAGGTATCAGGATCGAGGTCCATAGAGAAGAGTCGGGTCCAATATCCCTTGTCCCCTGGAGGTGGCGACAGCGGGCGGCAGACTTGGCAGAACAAACCAGGAGAGCATGCTCGAACGTCTCGTCCACTTCGTCGACCCAGGGGCAGAGGGGAGAGGGGTCGGTGTCGTGCCATGAGGGTTGGGCAGCTAAGTAGCTCTTGCCGGCCCGCATCTGATGGAGCCGGCCTGAGAGGAAACGCCCCAGTCCCATAAAGGGGTGCTGGCGTACGGTGGTGCCGAAGAGGTAGTAGGGCGGGGGAGGTGAGAGGAGGCGCCATGAGGTAAGGAGTTGCTCACGGCATCGGGCCTTGAGCGAAGCGTAGAGGGCAGGGGCCCCAAGCGGAGCTACCTGTAGGGGAGGCAAGAGGAGAGGGTTTGCCAGAGGGAGGTGGTCACTACGGTTGCCAACAATGAAGTGAATGCGGTGGGAGACAGCATCGAGAGGAAGGTGACGTCGGTTGGGTGGGGAGGGCGGTTTGGTGAACCAGCTGAGTGGGGTGTACTTGGGGCCAGCGCAAGGGTGCCGGCCTCGGACAGAACCAGGGAGATGGAGAGAGTTGGGTGCTTGGAAGGGGGATGTAGTTGGGATAGAGTGGTCCAGGCGGGCGGATGCCGGGTTGATTTCTGGTGGCAGGTATACGAGACGGACTGCTGCCAGACGTTGTAGGTGCTTGATCTCTCAGAGGTACCCATTTTTTTTTTTTTTTTTTTTTTAATATCATATATTCGTTGTTTGGTTAAGGTACAAGAACGTGCATGCAGCGCTAGCTATGGCAGAAACAAAACCCAAAATCAAACAACTAACAAAAGAAACATGAAAACCGGCTCCTCCGATGGCGTCCAATAACCGACGCAATGCCTACACAGGACTCATAAAGGAAAACTACTAACTAACTAGTATCGTAGCGAAGAACAAATCAAAACTCGGAATACCAACAAGTAAATGAAATCAAACAGGAGACCTTCCACCACTTAGACCATCTGGCGACCCAGCCAACGACAACCGAGGCGAGGCAGGAAGGGAAGGGGAGGGGGAAAGTGAGGGCTGGTGGGGGGCATAGCGTGCATACATGTCAGGGGGGAAGCCAGTCTTGGTAGCGGTGAGGTAGCGACCGAGGCCCATAAGCATCGGGATCGAGGTCCATAGAGAAGAGTCGGGTCCAACATCGGTCGTCCCCGAGAGGTGGCAACGGCGGGCGGCAGACTTGACGGTGCAAGAAAGGAGGGCATGTTCGAATGTCTCGTTCTCCTCCTCGCACCAGGGGCAGAGGAGAGAGGGGTTGGTGTCGTGCCATGAGGGTTGGGCAGCTAAGTAGCTCTTGCCAGCGCGCATCTGATGGAGCCGGCCTGAGAGGAAACGCCCCAAGCCCATAAAGGGGTGTGGGCGTAGGGTTGGGTCATAGAGGTAATGGGGTGGGGGCAGTGAGAGGAGGCGCCACGAGGTGAGGAGCTCCTCGCAGCAACGGGCCTTGAGTGAAGCGTAGAGGGCAGTGGCCCCAAGCAGGGCTACCTGTAGGGGAGGCAGGAGGAGAGAGTTTGCTGGAGGGAAGGGGTCACTGCGGTTGCCGACTATGAAGTGAATGCGATGGGCGACTGCATCGACTGGGAGGTGACGTCGGTTGGGCGGGGAGGGCCGTAGTTGGGGCCAGCCGATGGGTGCTGGCCTTTGACAGAACCAGGGAGGCGTAGGGAGTCGGGTGCCCTGAAGGGGGACGTAGTCGGAACAGAATGGTCTAAGCGGGCGGTTGCCCGGTTGATCTTGGGCGGCAGGCATATGAGGCGTACTGCCGCCAGACCCTGAAGGTGCTTGATTAGGAGGTCAATTGGGGGGAGGGCGGCCTCACAGGGGAGAATGGCTGTGTTAGTAGAGGCGAAGCAGTTTGTAACCCACCTCTGTATACGGTGCCAGAACGCCCTCATCTTGTCGAGCATTTTGGAGTTGGGGGAGAGCAGGTCGCTGCTGTAGAGGAGGATTGGGCGAACTAGGGAGGAGGCAAGACGATGGCACAGGTGCGGTGCGAGACCTTTGCCCGGCCGTGACAGGCGGTCTATCGTAGAGAGAGCAGCCTCCGCCAGTGCGAGGCATCTGGTGAAATGGGAGGAGGTGGCCCGGTCCAATGCAGGGGTCGCGGGCTCCAGCCAGTAGCCCAGCCACCGAAGTACCTGGGCCGGCTTGTAGGGGATGGATTCTACTGAGACGGGGATGGTGGAGGGAGGTCCTTTCTGTTGAGGCGTCCTCTAGTGCATTAGTTCTGTTTTGGGGAGGGAGAAGGTCAGACCTATGCGCCTTCCTTTCGATGTGAGTGAGCGCGCGACTACCTGGAGCTTCTGGACATTGCGCCTGTAGGAGGAAGAGGCCACTGTTACAGCGAAGTCATCGACGTAGGAGTGGAATATGCCGTTGAGGACTGGGAAATGGAGGGAGGAAATGTATATCAGGAAGAGAAGAGGGGAGACTGGTGAACCCTGGGGGGTGCCGACCTTGACCGGCGAGAGGATTTTAGGAGATCCCTGGAATAGGAGCCGGCATGGTCGGCTGTGCAGGAAGGATCGGACCCAGGAAACAAGGTAGGGCTGAACGCCTTTTTCCCGAAGCTTGCCGCATAGGGCAGCTAAGTCAACGTTGTCAAAGCCCCCTTTGATGTCAAGGAAAAGTGTGGAGGAACAGAGCCCCATGCCGTGCGAAAGCCGGACCTCATGTAAGAGGGTCGCAAGGGCGTCGAAAGTGCCCATGCCTGAAAGGGAGCCACATTGATTAGGGTGGACAAGGCCAAGGGCCCGAGCAACTGCGGCTAGCCTGACAGCTACCACACGCTCCAGGATCTTGGAGAGGGTTTGGAGGAGGACAATGATTCGGAAGGAGGCAGGAGAGTCATAGGAGGGTTTGCCAGGCTTGTCGAGCACGATGCCGTTGGCCTGTTTGAGGGATGAGGGGTGAAATCCGTATAGCAGGAGAAGGCTCAGGAGGGAGGTGAGGATCTTAGGATTGGTGCCGTGAACCCTTTTCCAGACCGAGTACGGGACGTGGTCGGGGCCAGGGTTGGACGAGCCCGAGCTGGATGCCAGGGCCTTGGAGATCTCTTCCTTAGTGAGGACGTCCAGGTCCTTGAAGGGGCGCAGGATAGTAGGGGGGGAGGAGGACTCTCTAGGGGGGAAGAAGTGGGTCAGGAGGGCGGTGTTGATAGCAAGAGGCGTGTCAGCTTCTGGGAAAGATGGGAAACGGTCAGGGTGGCGCTCCATCGCGAAACGCTTGGCTGCCCAAACAGTCTTCGGGGTTGCAGAGGAGAGGAGGTCGTCCCAGTGTTTACGCTTAGCCTGTTTGATGGCTTTAAAGTAGGCGTTACGGGACGTCCTGGCCTCAGTTCGGGAGTCCACACTAGGGGCCTTGCGGCCACGACGCGCAGCAGCGTGAAAGGCGATTCTGAGAGAGGTGAGGAGCGGCGACCACCAAGGTTTAGAGCGGGTCGACATGCGATTGAGGGGAGTGTGAAGGAGGAGGGTTGTGCGGAGGCGGTCGACATTGCTGTCGAACCAGGTCTCAGAGGTACCCAGAGGTGCCCTCTTATATATCCTGCGAACAGCTTCCGGTCGGACGGACGGCAGCGACGTATATGGTGTTATGAAGTGGGCTTCGTTGAGATGACATTATAGTCATGGGACGCAACTCTTCGAAATCTTACTAAGGACGTGAGGGCCCCAGAACGGTGCCGGAGGGGGGTGTTAACAACCACACCTCCAAGTTACAGCTTGCTCGGAGCTCAACTGGTTGTGTGGGCGTGATCAGCACAACCTGTGAATTGAACACCCTATGTAGTTTCGCGTGACAAACAATCTAGTAACTTCCCCCGAAATCCTGCATAACAATTTACTTTCAAGGTAGGTTAACTTGACTCTATAGCAGAGCAACCCGTGGCCCAAGGCAGGGTAACCCCGAGTCCGAAGGTAGGGTAACCCTACCTGGACTCTCTGTCGAGTAATTCAGGGTAACTCCAAAATTGACTACTTGGGTTATCCTACAGAGTAGGGTAACCCCCAACCTTTACTAGTACCTATGTACATTTGGTATGGTCTAGTATACCCGACTGAGGTACCTAACCACCGGTACCTCCACTCAGTAGCCCTAAGTCTACCGCCCTCCTTATCACCATAGTCTCTTGATACCGGTATGGGTATAGGTTTGACTACTTGTAATAGTACTCAGTGGAGTCTCGTTACAGGTTGTGCGGATCACTACCGCACAACTGGTTGAGCTCTGAACCAGCTGTAACTTAGAGGTGTAGTTGCTAGCAGCACCCTCCGGCCTCATTAAAAGTCCCTAGCATCATGGGTTACAGGCTGAAGTGTTGCTATAAGTCTAGCAAAAGTATCGAAGCGGAGATGTTGTTGTAACTCCGTATGTGCTCACACCGTCCGGCCGACCGAAGGCAGTCTGCAGGATATATGAGGTGGAGAAGGTGAACCTGGAGAATAGCCTGCAGGTAGTTTCGTATAAAACGGACCAAAACGGAAAGAGTAATACAGCTTTGAAGTCAGGAATAGTATCTGAGCCTGAGGTGACCGGAGGCCCGTAGGCGTGGTAACTGAAGTCCATTGCCCCGAAAGAGTAATATTATGGGAGAATCGTTACGTACTCTGAGACACTAGTCCGAGGTCACAATAAGACCTACTTCTAGGAGGGTTAACTGTAGGTAGCGCCTATTTGTAGTCAAACTCTGCAATTGTCTATCAGAGAAGCTACATGGCTATCTTCTGGAATGATATAGAAACGAGTAGAACTGGATAGATATTCAGGGGTTGCAAATGCTTGCAGAAGACTAAGTGTATAAGTGTAGAGAGTTCCATAGTTGGCATAGTATGCGCAAGGCATGCCAGCTCGCCACTGGCATGACCGTGATATGAAGAGCTTTTACTCCTGCGGTTGCATTGGAGATGCGGTGGCTAAAACACTTATATCAGGCAGATGTTAGAACACTACCAAGGTGTCTAGTTTGCTACAGAGGATCTTTGGTCCGACCTGCAGAGGTTTGCTAGACTGCCCACGCGGGTCGAGTGCTCAGACGTACAGCGTAGTGATGGGGAGTAACTGGTACCATACTAATCCTACTTAAGCATATGCGAGTTCTCCTCTACTTTGTCAATCAACTACCTCCTGAGATTAGGACTTAATTGAGTAAATCTGTAGCTTAACGATGTTAAGTTTTACTGTTTTGTTTTTTCAACTCTACTGTTAATTATCTTTATCTTTACTTTCAGAAAGAACATTTTGGTGCGGTCACAACTTTGGGATCCATCTTCCCACAGGGAACACCCATTACAGCAAGTGACGCTCTTGTAGTGGTGGTGGCTAATAACATGCTAGGGAGGTACTTGATCGAAGAGGCGATCATTGCTCTTATCATGGACTGAGGTAAGAAGTTGACCGACTCTCTTCTGAAAAAATATGCTCTTCAACAGGCGCAGGGGCCACTAGTAATGGTCCTGGAGCAAGTGCCGGTTGAAGAGATCTTGTTGCCAATTGGTGCCCTTGCTGTATGGGATGTCAATGCACTACAAGCTCCTAGGCTGAAAGGTGCTCCATCTGCTGAAATTGCTGAAAATCATTCAGACCTCCATTCTGTGCCATCCAATAAAAACCTTGCAATGGTAAATGCACCGCAGGAGGTGTCGCAGCTATCGAAGAGGGTCTCAATGACACCTATATCTATTCTTAACCAATTGTCAAAAAGAATTCGCTTTGAATCTAGCTCCTCTAAAGGCGTCGCAATTGCAGAAGAAGATATCGATGATAGTGACCTGTATTCTGCAATGACCAACACGAAATGTCACTATAATAAATGTGCCTCAGGAGGTGTCACTGCCATCGAAGATGGTTCTGATGACTGCGACGATTATTCTAGACCAACTGTCAAAACGATTCACATTAAATCGTGCTCGTCCCGAGGTGTCGCAACTGCACAAGAAGATCTAGATGATACTGACGTTGATTCTGTGCCAACCAGTAAGAAATGACAGGATGGTAAACACGCCGCGCAAGGTGTCGCAGCTGTCGCAGATTGTTCCGATGACCGTAATGCTTATTCTAGACTAACTATCAAAAAGATTGGCATTGAATCGAGCTCCTTAAGAGGTGTCGCAACTGCGAATGATGATATAGATGATAGTGACCTCTATTCTGCGCCAATCAACTGGAAATGTCGCGATGGTAAACGCACCACAGGAGGTGTCGCAGCTGTCGAAGATGGTCTCAATGACACCAATATCTAGGAAGCACGATAGAGAGTTTAAGGAGTCAGGCAACACCCATCATCTAGTATGCAAACAGGTTAGTTTTTTTCCCCATCAGTTGTTGGAATAGAGGCTCCACTTACGAAGATAATATAGATTAGAAGGGACAACTGGGGTACCTGCAGGTGGTGCATATAGTTGGGATCCAGCCGTCAATTGATGCTGCCAGTCAGAGGGACTCCCACAGGTTTGCGGCGCTGGCTCCGCCTGACTATCAAGTGGTAAATTGGCAACCCCCACACATCTCCAGAGTAAGGTTTGATGAGTTAGATTCATCTGATATTTGTTGGAAACACTGCTTAGCATGCTCACGATTGGTGTTTCTTTATGTCCTAGCTCTTTTGCCAGCAGGCTTTTTTTTTTCATCCTCTAGTTCTTTCTTTGCTCTTTGCCGAAGTCAATGTTTATTGTCGCTATTCTTACCCGTTCCTAGTTTGTATGTTAACATATCACTTGATTGATGTTTTGCTATCACTTACCCATCTCACCGGTCAATTCCCACAGGCTCCCCTATCCCCTATTGCATATTGGTCGCAAGTTCGTTGCCTGTTCACCAGTCAGCTATTTGATTTTTTGTTACATGTTCTAGATTCCTCACCTCCCAGCTGTTCTTTGTTCATCTGTCTCTAGCCGTCTGTCGTTCGGCCTCTTATCATCCAGGTACTCCGTACTTGGTTTATTTCTTTGTTAATATGCATGTCTGTTTGTCGTTTGCATGATGCACAAGGGAAACGTGCATCCGGCGGAAGCGGAAGAGGAATATCCCGAGGTAGTGGGAAACTCGGAGGATGGAAGAACCGAACCGATGTAGGAAAGCAATAAGAGTATTATGCAACGGTTTGTTTGCGGGTTCGGGTGTTCATCAAGGATGAGCTAGGAGGATTGCCGTGGAGGGAGGATTGCCGTGGAAGATGGATTGCTACGGGAGAAGGCGTGTGGTGGAATAATTGAGACAGAAGCTAGCTTTTCTGTTTGTCTTTCTTTTGTTATCTTTTGGCATTTGCGAGAAATAGGGATGGAGAGAAACAGATACGTGTGGTGGCCGGCAGAGAGGTAAAAGGAAAGGAGGGTATTTTTTTGTTATTACTTATACTCCTGTCTTTACCTTTATTTTTGTACTGAGTAAGCAAGCAAGAAAGTTGAGTCGAAAACAAGAAAGAACGGTCAGGCTGTGTGGTGTTGCGAAGCAAGAGAGTTGTCGAGAATAGAAAACCCTCTCCCCTCTTTATCCTTTTTTAGTCTTGGCGTGCAGAGATTTCACCACCTTTTGACTAAGCAGGTCAACGCATCGAGTATCGTAAGATTTAACGATTTTTGACAATGGTCAAAAGATCAGAGGAAAAGTGACTACGTTTGGAAGTCGTACCTGAATCAGATCTGCGAAGCCGTTTTGATCGTCCTACCCGAACACGTTTCCGCCGTACAATAAATTGTACACCTATACCGATGGTCTTTCCGACGAGTGCCAAACATAGGACAGCATTTGGACTGAGATGGTGATCGTGACTATTAACCTGAGAATTTTTAGTATTCTCCGACCCTATTTTTAATGTCCGAGTTTGTTCCTGTCAAAAAATATTCGTAGATTGTGCTCCTTGGTTATGAGATTCATACCTGCCTACCACATTCGCTGTAGGCTGGGTGCTACAGCTGAAGGAAGCCAGGCACTCCACCGGTTGTCACCACAACCACTATCATCATTGGATTACTTCTTCATCCAGGATATTGAAATGATACGTACCTGGCTCCTCTCCAATCCAGTGCTGCAGGACCCGTTAGACCTCTTGGTATATAGTTACCGCAACGAATGAGACAATCAGCAAGTAATTCCCCCATTGAGGTGGTACCTCTCTTGGGCTGAAGATGCTGTATTGAACATGAGTTATGATCCAGATCTAACAGCGGGCCTGATTTATACTGGTAGCACCAGGCGGAACACTGGGACCGATGGTGGTGCAAATGATAACGGTACTAGGGCATACTATATCCTTTAGACCTCCGTGCTCTGCTGTGGACATGTTGTGGAGTTAGATTAAGACTAGTGCACCTGACACTTTTCAAGTGCAGGTGATGTGTCTTGGTGTCAGACTAGGGTGCAGCTGGAACACTAAGGGTATCAGCACACTTAGTGAAGATACCCTTGAACCCCGGGCCCATGTGTGCTCCACCATGTGTTTACAATTTCAGTACATATACTTAGTGCTTTAGATCTATTTACTAGTATACTCAAAAAAAAGTTAATTTCATTCATTTCCTAGCTATAGAAACCCATAGTCTACGAAAGCAGTAGAGTTGTCCTGCGATATGCAAAGACATCCCAAGCGTGATTCAGTGTTCCTGCTCAGCGTTGTTTGTATCAGAAATCTCTACCCTTATTTTTTTTTTTTTTTTTTTTTTTTTTTATATCATGTATTCATTGTTTGGTTAAGGTACAAGAACATGTGTGCAGTGCTAGCTATGGCAGAAACAAAACCCAAAATCAAACAACTAACAAAAGAAACAAACGAAACCAGTTCCTCCAATGGCGTCCAATAACCGATGCAGAGCCTAAACAGGACTTATAAAGGAAAACTACTAACTAACTAGTATCATAACAGAAATAATTCAAACTCATAACAGCAAGTAAGAAACTCAAACAGGAGACCTTCTACCACTTAGACCATTTGGCAACCCAGCCAGCGATAACAGAGGTGAGGCAGGAAGGGAAGGAGAAGGGGAAAGGGAGGGCAGGCGGGGGGCATAGTGTGCATACATGTCGGGGGGAAGCTACTTCTGGGGGCGGTGAGGTAGCGACCGAGGCCTACCAGTGCCGGGATCGAGGTCCATGAAGGAGAGTCAGGTCTAATACTGGTAATCCCCTGGAGGTGGCGATTTAGAGCAGCGGACTTGGTGGCACAAAGCAGGAGGGTGTGTTCAAATGTCTCATTCCCATCCTCACACAAAGGGCAGAGGGGGGAGGGGTCGTTGTCGTGACACGAGGGGTGGGCAGCTAGATAACTCTTATGAGCACGCATCTGGTGGAGCTGGCCAGAAAGGAAACGTCCCAGGCCCAGGAAAGGGTGCGGGCGTAGGGTAGGGCCAAAGAGGTAGTATAGCAGGGGAGGTGAGAGGAGACAACACGAGGCAAGAAGTTCCTCGCGACATCTGGTCTTGAGTCAGGCTTAAAGGGCTAGGGCCCTGAGTGGGGCTATCTGCAGGGGAGGTAGGAGGAGAGGATTTGCTGGAGGGAGGAGGTCATTACGGTTGCTGATAATAAAGTGAACCCGGTAGGCGACTGCATCAACAGGGTGGTGACGTCAGTTAGGTGGGGAGGGCGGTTTGGTAAACCACCTGAGGGCAGTGTAGTTGGGCCTATCCCACGGGTGGCGGCCTCGAACAGAACGTGGGAGGCGGAGGGAGTTGGGAGCCGGGAAGAGGGACGTGGTTGGAAACAAGAAATCAAGGCGAGCTGTGGCTGGGTTGATTTCAGGTGGTAGGCAAATGAGTCGGACTGCCACCAGGCGTTGAAGGTGTCTAATCAGGAGGTCGATTGGAGGGAGGGAGGCCTCACAGGCGAGAATGGCCGTGTTGGTAGAAGCGAAACAGTTGGTAACCCATCTTTGCACCTGGTGCCAGAAACCCTCATCTTGTGAAGCATTTTGGAGTGGGTGGATAGCTGGTCACAACCGTAGAGGAGGATGGGGGGGACTAGGGAGGAGGTGAGTCAATGGCACAGGTGTGGGACAAGACCCTTGCCAGGCTGGGAGAGGTGGTCTATTGTAGCGAGAGTAGCTTCAGCCAGGTTGAGGCGTGTGGTAAAGTGGGAGGAGGTGGCACGATCCAACGCGGGGGTGGCGGGTTCCAGCCAGTAGCCCAACCACAGAAGTACTTGGGCAGGTTTGTAGGGGACGGAGTCCACTGAGACGGGGAGGGGGGATGGGGGCCCTTTTAGTTGAGGTGTCCTCCAGTGCATGAGTTCCGTTTTGAGGAGGGAGAAGACAACTCCTATGCATCTTCCTTTCGATGTAAGTGAGGACGCGACAGCCTGGAGCTTCTGGACATTGCGCTGGTAGGAGGGCGAGGCCACTATTATGGTGAAGTCGTCAATGTAGGAGAGGATTATTGTAACGTGTTCGCTAGGTGCTAATCACGTTTCGAGAGGTGTACGATAGCTGACAGGTGGCCTGCTCTTCCAGAGAGGAGGCGAGAGCTGTGTGAACTAAAGGAGGCTTCGGAGGTGTACTGGAGAAACTAAAGAGTAACCGTTCAACCAAGTATATTGAAATACTGTCTGTCGAAGTCTGTCCTTTCCATCGTGGAATAGGACAGTCTTTAAATACACAAATCAGTTCATGTCTAGCATGAACGAAATCAATCAAAGGTATCAAGCGATACACTTTGGTAAAACAACTTAAGTATCAAATCGATACTTAAAACGAAACATAATACAAACTAAGTATCAAAACGATACTTCAAACAAATCAAGTATCAAAGCGATACTTAAAACAAAACATAAAACAAAATCCTTAACCGAGTACCAGTACCAGTTACAACCCCCCTCAGGTGGTTCACCACACCGCCGTCTCCACCGAACCAACGTCACCTACCGGTGGACGCCATTGCCCACCGAGCCCACTGTATGATAGGCGATTGCCTTGACCCCCTTCCTCTTGCGAACTCTGCCCTTCTCCTCCTCCTTCAGCTTGCCCCGATTGGGGCCCCTGTCCTCTATGCCTCCCTGAAGGCGAGGTGCTGTGAAGAACTCCTCGCCTCCTGGCCCCTCCTCTCACCCCCCCCCCGCTCTATTATCTGTACAATGCCACAATGCACCCGCACCCCTTCATGGGCCTGGGTCGTTTCCTCTCCGGCCTCCTCCACCAGATGCGCTCAGGGAAGAGCTACCTGGCCGCCCACTCATCCTGGCACGATGATGACTGCTCTCCAATATGTTCTTGGTGCGAAGAAGCCAATAAGACCTCTGAACACGCTATTCTCCACTGCCCAGTCTAGTCTGCTGCCCACAATCGCCACCTCCAGGGGATAACCGATGTCAGACCTGACTCCTCGCTATGGACCTCGATCCCGGCTCTCATAGGTCTTGGATGTTACCTTACCGCCACCAGAACTGGCTTCCTCCCTGACATGTATGCACACTATGCCCCCCACCAGCCCTCTCTTTCCCCCTCCCCTTCTCCTCCTGCCTCGCCGCGGTTGTCGTTGGCTGGGTCACCAAATGGTCTAAGTGGTGGAAGGTCTCCCGTTTAATTTTGTTACTTGTTGTTATGAGTGTTGATTTGTTTCCATTATGATACTAGTTAGTTACTAGTTTTCCTTTATAAGTCCTGTGTAGGCAATGCGTCAGTTATTGGACGCCATCGGAGGAACCAGATTTTATTTTTCTTTTGTTAGTTGTTTGATTTTTGAGTTTGGTTTCTGCCATAGCTAGCGCTGCACGCATGTTCTTGTACCTTACACAAACAATGAAGATATGATATAAAAAAAAAGAGAAAACAAAAATGGCAGGACCCGAGAAGTGGAACGAAGTCACTCTGTCAACTACCCGGGGAGTTACTAGGCTTTAAAGATATAGCTCCAGTAATATGGGCCATAAGTAAGGGGACATTTTCGTACAAGGTCAAGATATGAATGTTAAGAGGTTCAGAACAACGAACTAACGCATTCACATCCACCCTCCGATAACTAGAAAGAGTCTAGAGATCCTAGAAACACTACCTAGGAAGCCAACGAGCTCCAGAGAGTGTTACAACTATGATATGTGGTGTACCGCAGTTGTGGGATTTATAACCAATATAACAAGAATGTCCACATCCTCTACATAGAACAACATGGAGTTGCCAATCGAAGGATTATGAGAGCGTCCAATAGAATGAGGTCTTCTTTAGGAAGCAAGAGTCATCTGAACGAATTCCATAGGTTAGTCATTGTGTTATCACGACTGGAAGTTATTGACTCCGGTGCATATGCAAAAGGTGACTTCGTATCAAGACTGATCCTCTTGATAACGAAGAGGACTATTGGAGCCAATATAGTTCGGCTTGAGAAGTTGGCTACAGGTATAAGGACTCTGAGGATTGGATAATTACTACTGGTGGCAAGTACGACTTCCAGATAGAAAATGGTAATTACCGAAGAGGGTGTGACGATTTTCAAGGTCTCTCCATGTTGGCACCTTTATGGAGAACTCAACGTTGCGCAATAGATTTGAAGAGGTACATATTTTGTATGATAGATAGATGTAATCCACGAACACTCAGACAGGAAATATAAATATCGAAGTACCTCACAAGCGTTAGACATCATTGAGTAACGGAGAAGAGACCTTAACAATATAATATTGTTCTTATGATTCTATTCTACTTTCTTGCGCTCTTAGTAGTCATAAAGAAACCAAGTTGCTTCGGAGACTTGCTAGACAAATCATCGTCTATACGAAAGAATGTCCATTGGACTAGACAACCTTAAGTCTGTGGCGGTTTTCTCCGACTAACACGTGAGCCGTCTGGCCAACCTCTACGGGTCGGACCAAGGACCCTCCGTAGTGATCTAGACTACTTAGTGGTGTTCTAACATCTGCCTGATATAAGTGTTTTAACCACTGCATCTCTAATGCAACGGCAGGAATAAAAACTTTTCATATCGCGGTCACGCCAGTGGCGTGCTGTCATGGCCGTGCAGATACTATACCAACTATGGAACTCTCTACCCATATATACTTAGTCTTCTACAAGTATTCGCGGCCCCTGAACATCTATCCGGTTCAACTCATTTATATGTCATTCTGGAAGATAGCCATGTAGCTTCTCCAATAGATAACTCCAAAGGTTGACTACGAATAGGCGATACCCACAGTCAACCCTCCTAGAAGCAGGTCTTACTGTGACATCGGACTAGTGTCTCAGAGTCCTTAACGATTCTCCAATACTATTACTCTTTAGGGGAACAGACTTTGGTTACCTCGACTGCAGGCCTCCGGTAACCTCAGATACAACTCCGACTTCAAAGTAGTATTACTCCGTCAGGTTTGGTCTCTTTTACACAAAGCTACCTTGAGGCTAATCTCCGAGTTTTCCTCTTCCTCCTCATGTATCCTGTGGACAGCCTTCTATTGGACGGACAGCATGAGCTCCATACGGAGTTACGGCAATTTCTCCACTCGGTGACACTTGCTAGGTTCATAGCAACTCTTCAGGCTGTAGCCTATAACGCTTGAGACTTAAAACTAGGCCGGAGGGGGGTCCTAACAACCACATCTCCATGTTACATCTTGTTCGAAGATCAACTGGTCGTGCGGGAGTGATCAGCACAACCTGCAATTCGAATACCCTATGTGGCTTCGTGTGATAAACAATCTAGTAACTTCCTCTGCAGTCCTGCGTACAAGTTACTTTCAAGGTCAGGTAGCTTGACTTCATAGCAGGGTAACCCATGGCCCAAGGTAGGGTCACCTGAGTCCGAAGGTAGCTTAACTCTACCTGGACTCTCCGTCGAGTAATTCAGGGTAACTCCAAAATTGACTACTTGGGTTATCCTACAGAGTAGGGTAATCCCACAATGTTTACTAGTACCTATGTACCTTTAGTATGGTCTAGTATGCCCAACTCAGGTACCTAACTAGCAGTACCTCCACTCAGTAGACCTAGGTCTACCGCCATCCCTACCGCAGCAGTCTCTTGACACCGGTATGGGTATAGGCTTGGCTGCTTGTAATAGTACACAGTGGAGTCTCATTACAGGTTGTTTTTGAATAATAGTGGTTGAATAAGAAACAAGGGATATTGGAGGAAGAGGTGAGGTGTTGAATGATCGTGGTTGAATAAGGAAAAAGGGATGTTGGAGGCAGAGTGGAGGGTGGGGGTTCAACAATAGTGATTGAAGGAAGAGGGAGGGGGTGCAGTAGTAGAGAACCACTTTTATTCTCTGTGATTGCTGACTACTCATGCCACAGTTGCTTGCATACTTACAAACCTGGGGCACTTTTGAGAAGTATGATAATATTATCATAAAACAAGTAAAAGGCCAAGCAATTACAAATGCCCAAGACCCAAGGCCTAATGGCTGCAGATATAATGAAAGCAAGTCTAACACCAATACTGCATGCTTAACCTGAGGCGAGAGGAGAACGCACTATAAGCATGGGTGACTACTGGATTTTCTGAAAGAAAAATAACAAGCGGAACCATCCACCCTGCCCAGTCCTCAAAAAAGTAAATGCTTCATTTAGATAATATTGACTTGCCCATGGAGCCCACTGGCCATTTCTTGAGAAACATGGCAAGGCAGCAAGTGTTTTTGAGAACCACCCAATAGTCCCGCCCCAGAGCTTGCTTCCCCTCAAGAACTGCTGGCTGATATTTTACATAGCCTCCCCCACACCGAATTTTCTTGATCATACAAGACGGCGAGTAGCTCAACGATGCAACGGAGAGTATGTGGGTAGTCAGGCCTGGGGACCCTCTCTTGCCCTGTCGGCGCCCGCTGATTCATTGTCTCCCCTTCATAGTACTTTCCCCATTTGTACAACAAGCCGGCTCGATTACAGACACACAGTACTCCAGTAGGGTATCTCAATGATAAAGGCTAAGAATCTCCTCTGCGCCCACGAATGCACGCCGATACATAGCCTCCACTTCGTCGTGCTTTCTCTGAATAGAAAGTTCGACCCCAAGATTATTGACACTGAGTAAGGTATCTCAATGAAGTGGTCGAAGGGTCCTCTCTCTGCCGGCCAGTGCATATTGGCACACAATCTCCATTTACTCACGCCTTTTCAGATCAAGCAGTGTTTTTCGCCTAGTATATTTACGCACTCCAGTGAAAATGGATGATTGGGCTCCAGTGTCCTCTCCATACTCCCCAATGCACGCCGATACGTAGTTACCGCTTCTCCATACCTCTTCTGATTAAGCAGGGTAGACCATGGAGGCTCAATATGGTATCCACATCATATGGTCCAAGCAACTCTCCTCCCCCTGTAGTCGATTATACGCATATCGAAACATCACCTCTACTTCCCCATATCCCGCCCCACCTTGGTTATGTTGAGTTCGACCAAGGCTATCGGCCATTATAGGGTAGATGCATGGTCCAGTGTTCCCAACCGTCCCCTCTGGACGCTAGGGCCCTGGCGTCCAATAGTCCCGTCCGTCCCGGGCAGGGTGGGTAAGGACGGCCGGGCACGGCGTCCGTCTTTTGTAAACACCACAGGACCGTAGGTTGACGGCCGGGCCCCGCAGTCTTGTTGGAAATGGTAACTTTCGGTAGGGCTCGGCCGTCATGAGTAATGACGGGCGTCACTTGTAGTTACCTACCGCCCTGAGTAATGACGGGTGTCACCTGTAGGTACCTACCGTCCTGAGTAAGGACGGGCGTCCCTTGCATGCCCTGACTGCTTCCCGCTATTGTTATGAGCTGCCAAATAAAAGACTGGAAACAGGAATGGAAGAAAATAAAGATGAGGAGTTTTAGTTTAGATACGAGTACTTTGTATCTTTCGTTGCTTAACGTTCCATCTACAGCATAAGGAAAGGCTTTATATACAAATCAAGTATCCTCGAGACACAGTGTTCCAGCCACTTTAACCACAAGCAATAAACATTCTTTACTCTCCAGGACCCTGTCCAGTATGTTCCACACAACTCCAGAATTCCACTGCCTTCCACTATACATGGTGCAGATACCCATGCTCCCATGCCTCGGACACTCTCCGGTATTGCATGGGGATATCCGGATACACACTATACACATAAGGTATAACCATTCCAGCTATACGATGAGAAATCCATGAGTAATAGAGAAGGTAGGCTGATGAAGACTGACAAACAAACGGAAAATTAACTAAGGAGAGAATTTATCCATTGACCGAGATTTAGGTATGTGGAATGATCGCCGGTGAAATTCAACACCCGCATACCCAAATCACTACCGCCTCAGCCCTGTCGTCACCCATATCGCCTAACCCATTGCCCATAGGCTGCGTGGTCGCTCCACACCTCGGCCTGGGTTAATAAATACAGACTTGAGAGACGAAGGTTAACTATTTTGATAAATCCCAGTGATAAAGCAGAGTCCTCATCCCTTGGTCTCATTCACTCAGATCTTGTACTCTTTAAACCTTCTGCCTTACCTTCCAGCGACAATTGATAGATGACAGTAGAACCTGAGCTTCTCTACATTAGAATAAAAATGTTTCACTTCTTAATAACACTAACCTAATGCTAATGAAATTTGAAAGCGAAACATAAACTAAGACACCTATAGGGCCTGGCCGTCTGTCCCGGGCATAGGCCAGGACGGACTGCAACTGGGCGTCCGTCCCTGGCAAAGGTCTCAAACTTGGCGTCCGTCCCGTCCTAAGCGAAAGACGGACGGACTGGACGCTTGGGAACACTGGCATGGTCTTCTCTGAAAGCTTTCTCCCTACCAGCCAATGCATATCGACAGACAACTTTGGCTGGCCCATACCTTTCTGGAACAAGAAGCGTCTCACCTAACATATTCATAGTATCGAGGGTAATAGTATGGTCATGCCCCATGGCCATCTCTACAGACTCCAGGGCTTGTCGATACTTCATCTCCTCTTTTGTCTACTTTTTCTGATTAAGCAAGCCCACGTCAGGGCCACTAATCCTTGGTAAGCGAACACCTTCGTCTACCTTTCCCACAACCTCCTCTCGATCCCAGCGAGCCCGTGGATAAACATGCTCCACTGGAACGGCATCCAGGTCTTCGGCACGTTCATTGTGAAGCACCATGTCGGGTCCATCGCTCTCTCTTGACTGTTGGATAAAGATCCGCAGGGTGAATACATATTCACTACGCAATTATCACTGGCTACAGAAACCTATGGACTCGGCGGATGGCTAATGAACCTCGAGGCCTTGTTTCCCGCAGAAGGTTTCAGACCGGGCAACTTGCAAGCGTTTCTAAAAGAACTCACAGGCCAGGTGGTGGAATTGGCTCCTGACGGGCATGTGATATGGTATGATTCTTTAAAAGTGCTCGAGAAAGCGGGTTTGCTTTGCCCAACGTGCAGTTATTCAGAGTCACTGACAAAATATTTATGAACCGTAGGTTGCAGGAGCCGCGGTTACCGGCTACGAGTATCATGGCCGACTCTATGAATCGGGTACCTGATATATGTACTAGGATAGGCTACTTTGGTTGGGAATCGCTGGGTGGTGGGCTATTCGGGGTGGCTGAGGTGCTCTCTGCTATTCGGAAGGTAGGGACAGCAGCACCCTTCGCGCCTGGATGAATGTACAGTACAAGCACATTAATCGTAAGCATTTTAAAACCGTCAACCGGAGATTTTTTGTCGGTAATCGGGCGACATCGAGGGTAGCCCTATGAAGTAAGTTTGGCACTTTGTCTCGGAAAAAGCATGCGGTGGTTCAGACTTCCTCATCACGAATCTTAATAGAGGATTTGGAAAGGGGAGGTGGGTTGATAGTATTGTCTGTTCTACCACACACGTTTATTCCCCAACCTCATACCCTGCCTATATAAATATTTTTTGTGCGGTAGACGGTCCTAGATACGCCATGGGTGTAGATAGGTCCGTAGCCAATCCTTCCATCCAAGAGCCCCCAGATCGCTGATAGGTTGAAGTGGTCATTTGCCACCGAAACTGTTTACCCTGGCGACGCAGGCCTGGATATCCCTACAGTCACTGCTACCTCAACCATAAACCCGTGGATCCTGGGAGATCACCACTTTCCCACCCATAACTGCAGACTCCAGCGAAACAAATATTAGAGTTGTGCATCTACTACAGGCACCCTCCCACCCTTTCCGCCCCCGGATATAAGATCTTGACCGTAGGAAAACTCCATAAATCTCCCGTTGAAATTATCGCCGAACAACTGCCACGCATCACAGACATGGTCTCCACACACGAAGCGGATGGCAGAATGAAGCACAGTTGGGGGGTCTATGAGAACGACTTTTAACCCGCCATGGAGAATCAGTGGAGCTTGCCTGGGTGCTTTAGTCGGAGGACGGGGGGATTTCGTGAGTTTTCTTATATGGAGGGGAGAGGAAACGATGTGGGTTAGTTATTGCCTGGAGCATAATGCCCCAGTTGGAGTGCCAATTGGTGATCAGAGGGCTGATGGGGTGATGTTGGGTGGGGGCGTTGTTAGGGGTGGTGGGGACTGGTGAGGCGATTTCCGGTATACCGGGAAAGAATGAGAGAGAGAGGGGCGGGCAAAGGAAGAAGCGCTGCACGGGTATTTCGTATCAGGGGTTTGAATTTGTGTGATCGGGGATTGATGGGAATGATCGTCAACTTAATTGTTATTGAGTTACTATATGGGAGGATATGATACGAGTGGTTTGAAGGATAGGCCGCATATAAATGGTCTAGCACAATATCCCTTAGGTATCAGGAAACCGTAGTGCAATAGCATGTTTTCTTTACACCCCTTCGAGTTAAACGAAACATGACTGCCTTATCCAAGGTGTTACCGTATCCACCCAATTATCCTACTCGCTCCAAGCACACTCATTTAGACCCTGTTCGGTCACGCTGGGTCCATTTTGGACCATTCCAGTGTGAAATGGACAGACCTGCTGGAATAGTTGTCAATTGGGAACCACTATTCACTAGTGGCAAACACCTGAAAAAAATAGAAGAAAAAAAATCACCTTAGGGCTTTGTGAATTTGTTTTTACCAGTAGTTTCAATTATTATTAGCTGAAGTACTTATTATGGAATTGTTTGAAATTGGAATTTGAATGAAAGATGTATTATAGATAATAATATCCTCTACAAAACCTCTTTTGGAAAATAATAATCATTACATTGATGCTATTATGATAATATAACAACTATTTATATGACATTGTGATGTTTATTTGTAGGAACTGTTGTGTTAGGGTTGTATCTGAAATGGGAGGTCAACACCATTTACCGTTGCCGAACAGCCATTCGGTTCTGCCATTTCAAAATGGAAGAGAAATGGTCTTTTGTATGTAAAAATGAAATGGGCCCAGCGTAACCGAACAGGGCCTTATAGAGGAAGTACCGTACATCCAACCACCACCTACTAAAAAAGCCCTCACCTAGCACCGAGCCCAACCCCGCATATCATCCCAATACCTTCTACCCTTGCCAGTCCCGATCTATCCATTCAACCCTGGAGCAAGCAAACCTGAAAGCACAGAACAACGCGACAACCGTTTCCTGCATCCAGACTTCCTCAAATCTGGGTAAACTTCCGCTTCGACCTTTTGAATCTTGGCCCATAAGCGGGGTGTAGTGGCGTTAGTATGACCCCGTTTCTATTTGGGGGTAGGGGGTGAACATAGCTCGCGTCGGGGGTCCGTTAGGCCGTTCTACAGATCCAATGCCGCATTTTCTACCGCCATATGTCTTAATAGAGAGAGCGCCTTTGGAATATTTGCAACAACGCTCTTGTGAAAGTATTTGAAGCCGTGTGTTATTTATTATCCGGAGTGCCTCACAGCTGTTCTTCAGCCATTAGCGTCTTTGGCTCCTCCCCCCTCCATCGTCATTAGGACTGAGTAAGTCGCTGTCTACATCGGAGGTATTGTCCTAGTAGCTGATTTTTTCTTCGTTCGATATAGCCTCATCGCCTGGATCTGTTCCAGATCTCCCGCCAAAGCTTGGATCATCGACACCTTCATTCCAGAGGTATCATAAACCCCCTCCTTCGTAGCCTAACTGCCGAGAAATTTGAACCCAGGAAATCTGTTCCCTTCACTTCCATGAGCATCATCATTATCAATGTCATCATCCTCGCCAGTTGGGATTTTTTCTCTCTATACCCTATCTTCCTTGCACCTACTCCGTGCATTCTTCCGTCACCATCGCTGTCCTCGCTATCGTCAGGGATCTCTCCATTTGGTGGCCTTCCCCTTCATCTTGGCGGAGCTTCTCGTGACTTATTCGAGCACTATTGTGTTTGGGATCTAAAAGGATTGGGTTTCCTTTCCTCAACTTACTTTTTCCATCTGATTGTTAGAGTTCAGCGATGGTGATTT
This sequence comes from Tuber indicum, assembly GCA_006112555.1. Classification (NCBI taxonomy): domain Eukaryota; kingdom Fungi; phylum Ascomycota; class Pezizomycetes; order Pezizales; family Tuberaceae; genus Tuber; species Tuber indicum. Next base: position 259,084 of record VBSK01000224.1, read on the forward strand.
GGGGACTCATTTCATACCCACTGGTTCTAAAGGGTGCTCATCCCAGATCTTCTTCACTCTCTTTGTCTCCACTACCTTCAGATCTCCTGCCGTGGTTATGATCTCAATCTAGGCCTTGGAGACCAAAGTCCATTGCAGGGGAATTATTATTAGTCCACTCGCTGCAAGTTTATGGAGAGTATACAAACGAGTGACTTTTGGTGATTAACAGCCCCCCCCTCCGGTTACCATAGCTATGTAGCAGTCCACAGTGCATTCTCGGCTCCTTATCTGTCCACAGAAATCCGACGCACTGAGGCCTCCCCTACGCTTCTTCCTCTACCACCCAAACACTAACATCCTGTTCGGCCCACTAGCCTGATTTTCCAGGTGGAAAATAGGCTCTGTGGAGGAAGTTATCTTGACCCAGAGCCACTCGCCAACGAACTCGCTGACCCACCGCAGGAATATGCTTTCGAGAGCGAAGGTACAGGATCTGCGTTAGTTGGTTATCCAGAATACCCACAAGTTTTCCTTTAACCAGGGAGGCAAGGTTGGGGGGTAGGCCTGAGAGAGAGGTACACCACCGAGTTGATGGATGTTGAATCTGTGTAAGGCGGTGTAAGCTTCCTTCCGCGGGGTTAGTGCTTACTCTCCTCCATCTTTTCCATTTATCACTTCCCTATCCATATCGCCCTCTGTTTACTCTACCTTCTATGTCACTCGACCTACCTCCCGACCTTCTTTAGGGGCAGCCATTGCGGGTTTGGGCTTGCGATGCCTTTTACCCTAGCCAAAACAAGGGGTGCGGTGGGAAATATTCCGTAAAAGGAATTAAATCTAATTGAGAGCGAAAGCGATAACTAGCCGCAGGTGAGGGGAAAAACATTGGTTTCGCCCGGGCTTGAACCAGGGATCACTTGTGTGGTAGGCTGAAGTGGTCCCAGTTCTGGAAGGGAAAATGGGCGCTTGGAGCCATGTAAAGCATGATAGCTTGAGAGGTTAGAGGAGTTCTTGCTTACACGGTTCAGCCCCCACGAAATACTCCTATGCTGGGGTTAGTGGAGAGACGTCAATTTATTTCAACAACAAATATAGTGTCCAACCAATGACTGGTCTCATCACCTCCCTATTCAGGTTTAGGGAGGGGTGTTGGATTAATTTTTTGGGCGGTTTCGTTGTGTAGAACCAACTACACCACGCAACCAAATGACACTTTCATTAACCATAGTACGAATGTTAGTGCCGTGAAAGCTTTCCCTTCACCTTTGTGAACATTATCCCATATTCCAGATAGCACTGTCAAATGTATTCATGCAAACTAGCCACACCCATGGTGTTCAAGAATTGGTTTCAAGTAATCACTAAAGAAGAACCTCCGGATCGTTGATAGGAAGACGAGAGTTTGTATAGTGCAGTTCAGAAATCAAGAAATACAGGACCCCTAAATGATCGATTGGATGTCTGATGAAACTGCCAATATGGTTAGTCATACCATTAGGAATTAAAGTAATCTGGAGGGGAATTACCTGTTATTGCAACTGGCGGAACATTCTTTGGGCAAATATTGAGAGTTCAGAAAAGGTAAGTATAATAGTTTGTGCGGCTTGAGATTGCACATCGAAGATAGAATCATAAGGAATTCGCAGCTCAAGGGATCCAAGTGGTGACATTGCCATCCCCGCTAAATCAATGTTAAAATCCTGTATACATTGTGGGATTCAGGGGTCCCCAATACTGGTCTGGAGAGGACGCATCTTTCAACACTCCATACGAAGGCTAAAGGGATCATAGCTTATGTTTGCAATAATAACAAAGCATATAAAACCCTCAGAGTGTACCAACCACCATCCTGCATCATCATGAAGCAAGCATACAGGTTTAAAATATCCACCCTCAATCATTACAGACAGCCAAGCCACTCTTCCCACTTGAGTATCAGGTTGCAGGCCCTGGTCGAGTTCCTTACTACGGACCCCGGGGACCTCGAACCTTGTTGCACTGATTCCAGCAATGGAGTCTTTGCTATGCCCAGGAATGGACGTAATGTTAACCACAATCTCTAAGTAGAGACCAGCACCTATCTTCTCATGTTCAGGCCCGGGGATTACTCGTAAGATAGCTGCGTTAAGGGAATTCTTGAATGTGAAACGCACTGTGGAGTGTACATGAGGAGCTTTCTATTGCTGCTCAATCTTGCTGTAGTCACTGTCAGTGATACCAGAGAAATATATAAAGTGTTATGCAGTGCTGTCAAAATCAAGAGTGGTTGTCAAGACCTTGACTAGTTCAGCCGGAGATTTGTACTCAAATCTGTGGCGGATTGAGAGAGCTTGGCCGGCAAATAGGCAACCAGAACTACTGCAAGTAATAGCGGGCCAAGTGGTTCGGTTGACAGGGCACTTCAAGCTTCGTTTTCCGTTGAGGCGAGACATGAGGAGCATTACCGACTGAGATGCAGGAAATTAGTAGGTGTACGAAATTGCTGTAGATGTGATTTGAATGCAGTTACTGACGGTACTATCTGCTGCAGGTACGATGTTTCCCACTTTGCCGAGCAAGCCGCAGAAGACAAAACTTGGGAGACCCCATAGCTGAGATAAAAAAACCGGTGCAGCAATGGAGTAGGGGGTGGCACTGAGAAGTGTGGCTGCTGCAATAGATTGCAGGGGCCGGGATTTTGTGAAAATTTACTGTATCTAGTTTTAACAAAAGTAACCACCTAAACCGCAATATTCTTAGCAAAGTTAACCAAATAACAAACACCCATCAATGAGAGTGAGAAGGATTACCTTTGTCTGACTATGAGCAGCTTAGAAAGTGTTATTTCCTTTCAAATGATTTGTCGACGATCTAGAGGATCGAGTGTTTCCAACAGGCCAGGCCTCTTGTAGGCCAGCCTATAGGCCGCCAGCTGAGCCAAGGCAGGCCACTGCGAGCAATGGCCTAGGCCGATATAGGCCGAATTCCATCAGCCTACGGAAGCCTATCAGACCTGGTGGGCCCCTATAGGCCCGACCCTTGGCATTGAAAACCTTTGTCATGGAAACCATCGGGTCAAATTTAGAAAAGGTTTCCAAACGCTATGCATTTGGCCCTTATTCCCGACTGATTACCCCCAGGGAACCAGCAAGAGGGTAGATTTGATTCATCCACGAGAATGTGTATCACTACATATAATTTTCCAGGGTTTTTAACTTGTCCTTTCCACTAGAAATAAATAATTTGCAACAGGCGTATTTACCGGACCGCGTAGTAATGCATAGAGAGAACACGCTAAGAAGATTGTTAGAAAAATGTTAGATTAATTAGAATAAGGAACAAGAAAGGTGTGGAACCGGGACTGAAGGTCCGCAACACATACCGGAGAGTGGAACTAGGCAGCACCACCCATAACCAGGGATGATGTATCTATACAGAAGATGACGTACACATCCAACAGCACCTGGTTAGCATAGATACGAAGACGAAAGGCTGATTATTTTCTTTCTCTTCTTTTTTTCCTGTAACTTAACTACTTGTCTACTAGTCACTTTTCTTCTTCTTGATTTAAAACGACCTTAACAAACAAACAACCTTCTTTGTTCTTCCACCCAACGGTGGTATTACCATTTCTAACACAGATGAAAGCTTGGGAGAACTCCAGTCACGTTGAACAGAAGTTAAAAACAAATGGGAAGAAAACATCTGGCTAAGTGAGCTTCAGGAGGCAGGTAGTACCAAGCCTATACAGTCTATAGGCAGGCCAGGCCCGGCTTTCCTTCGGCCTGGCCTACCTGGCCTGCTGGGAATGCTGGAATTAAGAGAGCATTTCTACTAAAAGAACCACTACAAGAATTTGTAGCAGCGGCAGTACGAAATGAGAGAGGAATTAGAAATCAGCAGAGTTTGGAATCAGCTAGATTGGATGAGCTCTCGCTTGATGACTGGGATGAGCTACAAGCTATTATGGAAACTCCGGAGCCTTTCAAAGCCTGGACTTTAAAGCCGCAGGGGAAGTGTTCGAATGAGTACATTTTTGATATATTTCCGGCCATAGATGACTTATTATCCTCCCTTGCAAATGCTAAAACAGCATATAGTGATACTACGCATAGTCACCACTTGCAAGCCAGTATCAATACTGCATGGGTATTATTAAATAAGTATATAATTCTTGTTTTTTTAAATTAAATAATAACTAATTAATCAACTTTAAATACTATACCCTTACTGAACTTGCACCAGTCCACTACACAGCAGTCTCCTTACATCCAGAAATGAAATTTGAATTTTTTGAAGTCCTCTAGATGGGCCGCCGCACCCTTACCAATAGCTACGGATGAACAAGTAGATATTGATGAACCATTATGACGACAGCGAAAACGGGCACGCTTGAGAGTAGAGAGATATAATGAATTGGAAAGATTTCAGCCATTAGAGGAGGAGTTACATGGTACTAGGCTATTGGATTATTGGATATGGAAGCATCGATCACCAAACTCCAGAACGTGAGATTTAGCAGCTATGGCGATTTATATACTATCAATTCTGGCAATGTCTGCTGAACTGGAACAAGTCTTTAGCAGGTATGTTTCTATTCTAATTATTTCCTTTAATCGTACAAAGTCATTAGCAATGAAATACTAAATTCAACTATTGATTAGTTCGAAATTACTTCTTTCTGATAGACGTAACTGGTTAGGGGATGATATAATTGAAGCATGTGAATGTTTAAAAGCATGGGAACAGGAAGGATTTCTCATCTCTAATGAGATTCTGAGTGTGGAAACTATGCTGCAGGATTTGGAGATAGCCTCTGCTTAGCAGCTGGAATAGGCTTATATTGTGTTATACTGTTTTCTTTTATTTCTCTCTTTTTATTCTATTTCATACTATTACATTGTTTGAAATCTGGCATGTTCCGACTCAGCGTGCTTCGTGCACTTATATCACGCATGATACGAGTCGGGGTATACCGGAGCAAAGATGAACATTTATTCTGATGGTTGGTGGGTTAGGAGGACACCAGTGAAAGGACGGAACACAAGCTACAGCCAACGAGTGTTTCTTTATAAGTCTTTATGATATTACTTTTTTCTATGTTAACACAAATGCTCCGGAGAAGAAATGCAAACCCACACAGAATAAAATAAAATTGTGTCACAAGCAGTAAGCCGTATGAGAATAGTGCGATAAATATAGAAGCAGAGCTTGATATGCTGGGTTTAGCTTGCTCGTATAAGCCGGGCTAGGCTAGATAGGCCGGGCCGGCCTATGAGATGGAAATTACAAAGCCTATATGGCCTATACAGCCTGTAGGTTAGGCCAGGCTGTGGTGTCTTGAAGCCTGCATGCTCAGGCCAGGCCGGGCTGATGAGAATTTTGGCAGGCCAGGCCCGGCTTTGATTCGGCCTAGCCTACCTAGCCCGTTGAGAACACTGCCTCTACATGTACTCAATGCCTCGATGAGACATATCGACCTTATCTCCAAGCTCGTTGCTCCGATCTTTGTTTCTCTTGCTGCAACATTTTGGAAGAGTCAGAGAGTGACAGCTTTTGGGGTTGCAGGCATGAACGCAGTTTTCATGGTGCCTGAGTGGTCTGCAGCCAGAAAAGTCTGGTTAAGCTGCTCGCGGCTTCGTGAGAACCGCCTGAATGCAGCCGCAGTTATGGAGAACGAAGGTTGGGGTTCAGGAGTCGCGAGCTGGGCGACTGATTTCAAGGTATACTTTGGTAGTAATGCTTGGATTCTTATGTCTCAATGTTAAGCATTTTATGGCGTCTGACTGACCACAAGCAGCATCTCTGTCGATAGCACTTCACTCCCTTTCAGTCCTGTCCCTGTCTGCCTCTATGACAACCTATCTCTTGAGTGTACATTATACGTTACCACTCATAACCCTCGCACGTACTTTCAGCTCTGTAGTTGAACTCTCATCAACCATTCTCATGCCATGGGCGATATCTCTAGTCTCAGCTTCAAGTGCTGATCCACTTACCCCATTGCTTCGAGTGGGACTTTTAAGTCTTAGTTAGCAGTTCGTGACGCTTCTGCCAGTAATCGTTTCACTGTTTCTGTTGCCTACGTCTTCACCTACACTAGCATCCTCTTATCCACATTTGATAAGCACATTCTTCATCTTCTTGGCCTTATCAAGGTTAGGAATGTGGACATACAGTCTGGTTGCGCAGACACTTGTGCAAATCATGGTTCCAGAGACACAAAGAGTCGAATTCTCTGGCATTGAGGTTGGCTTCACTAGCACGGTGGAGGTGGCTCGATGGGGTTTGACTGCCGTACGGTCCCAGCCAGAACAATTTAAAAGCGTTGCTGCAATTGGGATGGCAATAGTGTCTCTGTGTGCAGGCTCTTATGGGATGTGGATGTGGCGAAGATGCCCCTATTCCATACTCTTATAGTTTTCGAGCTATCGTAGCTAGTACGTGCAGATATATAGACCCGTCCATAGACATGTTCCATGGACTGCCTTTGGTCACACTAATATCAACAAGACACAAATTATGTCAGCATGGCTCAATTCTGGTTGTCTGGGACAGTAGTAGCGACTCTATTTGTAGAAAGGTCCACTCACAAGTGAGAAGACCCTCTAGCGACTAACTACACCTTCCTCTCTAGTCTGCTACTCTGTGCATAACTGTAAATTCACATACGATGAAAGAAATATAACAGGCTAGCATCACCGCTCCAATTCATGGACAAAATTCCCCCTCGAACAAGACTACCCACAAAACCACTAACTCAGGGATTGTCACGTTGGCCCAGTCTAGCATGCCTTTCGTGTCAACCATAACGATCCCAGCACACAACGCGACGAGAAAGTTGTTGCTGCCCGCTGAGTTGGCGACCAGAATTGCTGTATGGCCTCAGGAACTGCTCATGACGGCAACGAATTTCTCTGGAAGGGTGGTAGCGATTGCGAGGATTATGACGCCAAAGAGACCGTCCGAGATGCCAAATTGATCTATGATGTTGGTGGGGGCTTGTAAGAGGACGTAGCCGGTAAGACGGATAGCGAGAAAGCCAAGGAACAGATAGAAAAGGTGGTACCCGAGATTATGTTGGCGGCGAGGAGCACGCGGTGGAGGGGCCATGGCTGAAGTCAGTGCAGCTGGTGGTTCCGGCACTGCATTGCTCGTTGGATGTATCTCTTCGTCGGGTTTGGGAGGAGCTGTGCCATTCGGTAGGATTTCGATCTGGTCCGGGCTGATAGACCTCTGCTCGATCACATTGGCTGTACTCCTTCCATCACTGATGTCATCGTCACTGTTATCACCGTCGGAAGCTTCTGGCATAGTAAGGACCCCTCTGCTAATCGCAAAGCCAACAAATATAACATAGCCCCTAAAGGTCGCAATCTGAAGGGCCCAGCAAAGCCAACCAAATTGTCTCCCTCGAAAAGTAGGTAATTCGGGTCACGAACGTCGTCAGAACAAGTAGAAGGATTGAATATATCCGCGAGCTTCTATCAAATTTAATCGGCTTTCCCTTCTCATAGAACAGGAGATCGAGGGAAAATACACCGAGTATATTAGAGACGGCTGCACCGATGATGTTGCCAAGCACCAGAGATGAGCGGCCTCTCGCCAGAGATGCGACGACAACCGCAAGCTGGCATATGTTAATCAGCAAAGAATTGTTCATATGGAGCGAGAAGATGCATGTTTACCTCTTCCCATTCTCCGCCAGCAGTAAGCAGCCCAATGATGGTTTCTGAAATTCCTGTGCGGCGCGCGACAATGGCAGTATGATGGATGAATTTATCAGCTCCGAATTCGAGGAGAAAGAGAGTGGCAAGGAAACCAGCAATGTTGTGTGCAACTACATCTCCTTGTGCCATTGTGAAATAGAATATCCGGAACAGCTATGAGATTGACAGATGAAGAGAGAAGGATGATCAGGTGTTTACGGAGACTAGAAAAGCTACTCTAACCGCGAGTCTCTGATCGGATAAACTTTCTGCACGAGTTTTAGCGCCCAGTGATATATATCATGACTTTGCTCAATATCACATGATATAATTCGTATATTCACAAAAATCAGGCAGCCAGCGGAATTATCTGTTTGAAACCTTTATCGATAAGAAACGATACGGTGTGGAGAATTCAGTGATCACATTTCGCTGGCCTACGGGGCCCAAAAGAAGGCTACGGTAAATTTAGGGACCGGTTATTCCGACTCGGGACCCTTTTTGACTTCGCCTCGTCAGCATACCTTACATAATCAGATCAAACCCGCCTAAGTGAATTCACGATAACTTGCATCTCGCATCACAGGTCTTCAATACTCCATTCAAGTTCTTTTCAATCTGCAATAATGGCTACAGTCTCCGAACTCGATAAAATCAGGTGTAACCCGATCAAGGAACAGCTAGGTGCTTTCTGTTGTCTCTTTGAATCTACACGTTCTGAGCTTGTCATCGCATTGTCGTCCATTGCCATTCAAATTGTCTTTGTAATGGCTGCCACCCCAGGTATGGCTCAACTTCTTCTAGCTAGCTTCCTTGTTAACGTACATAGTTGTCAAAAACCTAGTACTCGACCTCATCCGAGCTCTGCTAATCGAACCAGCTGCTCGTACCCTCCCTTCCCAAATAGCTGACAGATCTGTGTCTAGCGACATTGCTATACTATTCAAGCGCGTAGATTCGAACCAGTTGGATATCGCATCAGCTATCCCTCTAGTGGAGCTGATTGTCGGGAATGAACCAGGCACACCGACTTTGAATGACGCGGATATTTGGCGTACGGTGTTTGAGTTGATTGCGCGAATGAGTTCATCGATACCACCGACTTCCTTCGAGAAAGCCGTCTTCAACACGCCATTACGATCCAGCTAGGCTTCTCAGAGAGGGATTGAGCAAACACATGATGAAGTTGACCGGCAAATACTTGATAAACTCAGAGGGCGCGTCTACTACCATGTTGGAGGCTTCTACGAGCGATACTTCGAAGGGAACGTCTGGACGAACAACACAAGGGATATCTACGAAGAATCGTGGGCCCAATATACAGAAGGCCGCTGGAGGGATTGGCCAGAACCATCACTTCAGGGTCCCTTTATTGAGTGGTTCATCCAGTTTCATGATATTGTTCTCAGCGGACTTGGTCGCAGGTAATACACATTGGCGAACAAAGTATTGAGGGGCTCGGAGGCTGATCGCAAGCTTGACATTTTCCTCACTCCCACTGACACTGCCTTACCGGAAGGCGAGCACGACTGGTCAAATGTACTTGTTATTGGGGAATACAAACGGAATCCTGATGAGGATAGATCTGCAAAAACACTAGTGCAGTGGGCAGGGTATGCGCGCGAAGTGTTTGGAGGTCAACTGGAGCGGCAATTCGTGCCTGGTTTTACGATCTACAGAAGTCTAATACGGCTTTAGGTGTTCGACAAATCCGGACCCTACAACTCCGAGAAGTTCGATATTCACAAAGAGCCGGAGCGATTTGTCAAGGTCCTTGCCGGTTATGCGCTGATGTCCGATGCAGAATTGGGTTTGAACATGTTTATTAAGCGTGACGGCAATGGCAAGTACATCGTCACACGCAGTGTCTGGAAGCGGCCAGGTCGGCCTGCAGATACCCGTCAGGCTTTCAGTCCGGCCAGGCCAGGCCAGACTGAGACTGACCTGGGCTTTGTAGGCCAGGCTTTCGGTATTTCCCATATGACTGGTCATTATTTTGTTAATGGGTGGCTCACATCTACGGATATCTGAAGATACCGGTGGATATCTGAAGATGCCTACGGATACCCGAAGATGTCTACTGATATCCGAAGATGCCAACAGATATCGGCTACCTATTACCGCTGGAGCCACACAATTTTCATAACCAGTAATCGGTTAGGTTCTTGTTTTCTCCGGTCACTCAATTTATTCCTCTCTTACAAAATTAGCCATGCACCTACGATCAACGGCAATAGAACCATCCAAACCACCTCGCCCTGTTCCCATGACACCAAGAAATTACTTTAGATCGAATATTAATTTCTGCTTGGTGTTCTACCGAGTGTTTACGTTTTTTGTTTGCTTTTTTGGTTTTTACAATAGTGAGGGTGGTGGGGGGTGCTATTGTGGCTGAAGTTTTCTCCTTGGTTGATCCATTCTAGGCGTTTCATCTGCTTATCTTATCTCTATCACATCCTATCACTCGAAAGCCTGCAGATATCTGCAGTCCAGCCAGGCCCGGCCAGATAGGCCTTGAAAGCCAGACTGTAGCCCGCAGTACGGCCCGGCCTGCCCCATAAAAAGCCCAGGTCGGCCGCCCCAGAGCCAAGCCTGGCTGGACTGACCGCTTGCGAACACTGGTCACACGAGATGTGAGGATCTCTTTGGAGGACAAGCCAATCGCCTCGACAAAAGCGATAGTGTGCCGGGGAACAACCTGTTATCGAGGAAAGAGACCCGGCTCAACCGACTGGGAGTACGTTGTGAAGTTCGCTTGGCCGTCTGACAAAAGGCAGCGGGAGGGAGAACTGTTGAAGTTGGCGTAGGAGAAAGGAGTCACGGGCATTGCTGTGTGGTTCAATCATGAGCAGATTACTATCGACAGCGACCCGGACACCATCTCACATTTGCGACGAGCCATGAAATTCGGGTCGCCACGGAGGCCGTCGAAGAAAGCTTTTTGGGTCGATAGTAATCCAGAATCCAGCCGGGCGTACTCGAAAACCAGTGTTCCCAACGGGCCAGGTAGGCCAGGCCGAATGAAAGCCGGGCCTGGCCTACGAGAATTTCTGAGGACCTAGCCATAGCTATGGCAGAAACAAAACCCAAAATCAAGCAACTAACAAAAAAAACAAGCGAAACCAGTTCCTCCGATGGCGTCCAATAACCGACGCAGGGCCTACACAGGACTTATAAAGGAAAACTACTAACTAACTAGCATCATAACGGAAACAAATCAAAACCTAAAGTAATGAAATCAAACAGGAAACCTTCCACCACTTAGACCATTTGGCGACCGAGCCGACGACTACCGAGGCGAGGCAGGAAAGGAAGGAGAGGGGGATAAAGAGGGCAGGCAGGAGGCATAGTGTGCGTACATGTCAGGGGGGAAGCCAGTTCTGGTAGCAGTGAGGTAACGACCGAGGCCTACAAGGGACTGGATCGTGGTCCAGAGAGGAGAGTCAGGTCCGATATCCGTCGTCCCCTGGAGGTGGCGACGCCAGGCAGCAGACTTGGCTGAACAGAGCAGGAGAGCGTGCTTGAACTTTTCATCACCATCCTCATACCAGGGACCGAGGGGGGAGGGGTTCTTGTCATGCCAGGAGGGGTGGGCAGCAAGGTAACTTTTGCCAGCGTGTATTTGGTTGAGCCGCGCAGAAAGGAAACAACCCAGACCCATGAAGGGGTGTGGGCGGAGGGAGGGGCCGTAGAGGTAATATGGAAAAGGGGGTGAAAGGAGGCGCCAGAAAGTGAGGAGCTACTCACGGCACCTGGCCTTGAGGCAGGCGTAGAGGACATGGGCCCCAGGCGGGGCTATCGGCAGCAGAGGGAGGAGGAGAGGATTTGCCGGGGGGAGGGGTTCAGGACGCTTGCCGACTATGAAGTGTGCCCGATGGGCGACTGCATCGACCGGGAGGTAGCGGCAGTTTGGAGGGGAGGGGGGCTTGGTAAACCATCTGAGAGGGGTGCAGTTGGGACCGGCCCAGGGGTGGCGGCCACGGACAGAATGAGGAAGGCGGAGGGAGTCTGGAGGCCTGAAGGGGGAGGTGGTTAGGCCGGAATGATCAAGGCGGGCGGTCGCCAGGTTGATTTCAGGTGGGAGGCATACAAGAAGGACTGCTGCCAGGCATTGGAGGTGCTTAATAAGGAGGTCAATAGGAGGGAGGGAGGCCTCACAGGGACGAATGGCTGTGTTGGTAGAGGAGAAACAGTTGGTAACCCAACACTGCATGCTGTGCCAGAACGCCCTTATCTTGTCGAGCATTTTGGAGTTAGGGGAGAGTAGGTCACAGCCATAGAGGAGGATGGGATGGACAAGTGAGGAGGGGAGTCGGTGGCACAGGTGTGGGGTGATCCCCTTGCCTGGTCGGGAGAGGCGGTCTATTGTTGCAAGAGCTGCTTCGGCCAGGGCGAGACGTCTTGTGAAGTGGGAGGAGGTGGCTCGGTCCGGCGCAGGGGTGGCAGGTTCTAGCCAGTAGCCCAGCAACTGAAGTACCTGGGCAGGTTTGTAAGGGATCTAGTCGACAGAGACCGGGAGGGGGGAGCGGGGTCTTCTTTACTGGGGCATCCTATAGTACATGAGTTCGGTTTTGGGGAGTGAGAAAGCATGTCACGGATGTGACAGGTAGCTCAGGATTTCGCACATGACTCAATTATGAGTCATGGGTTTTGCGCATATGACTCACTTGAGTCATATGACTTGTTTATGTTATGATTTGTTATGTTTCGCACATGACTCGATTATGAGTCATGGGTCTCGCGCGTATGACTCATTTGAGTCATATGACTTGGTTATGTTATGATTTGTTATGTTTCGCACATGACTCGATTATGAGTCATGGGTCTTATGCCTATGACTCATGTGAGTCATATGACTTTGGTAAGGCTTTTCATAAGGCTCACACTTGTGAGTCATCAGGGTTAGGGTTGGCAGAAGAGCACTATAGAAGGAGGTCGATACGACCGAGGAAGATAGGCTCTTCACGCTTTGTTCTAAGTAAGTTCCTTACCTATTACTTTACGAATAAAATATCTTTACGCTCTTTATTACGTTTCCATATCCGACAAATTTCTCACAAGCCTAAATAAGGCGAAGCTATCTTAATTAGGATTTAACAGGCGTTATCCGACGAACGGTGATAACGTAGATCAACGGATCTAAGAACTGTTATATCAGACAAGATAGGAATTAAGAAGAGAAGTATCGTTGCCCGTCGCTATTAGTTAACCACAATCAAGGAACGTTACATTACAAAGCGTCACCCAAGCGACGTCCAACGATTCCAACACGGCGAATATAAACCCTCAACCTGAGGGACAAGACCACGAAGGAGATATCGATCTCACAGAAAACGAAGGAGGGCTAGGAAACTTTGAAGAATTCAACAACGCACTTGAGAACGCCTCTCAAGCACCTTCAAGAGCAACAAGTCCTATCACGTCTGAAAGAAGATCGTCACCCGACGATTCACCAACGGGAACTCCCAGACCAAGGAGGATGTCAGGAGTACCACCAGCGGTGCCGCCGGCACAAGGGGATATTGGAATATCCCCAGCCCAGATGCAAGCCATCGTAGCTGCGGTAACAGCAGCCATGCCACCAGCAGCTCTAGCAGCACAAGTGGCTCTGGCTCGAACGATGCAACAACCAAAGGTTAAGGCACCATCCCGATATGGGGGGGAACGAAACAAACTACGCAACTTTTTAGTCCAACTTGACAACTACTTCGAAACAGTGGGATGGACTATTGGATATGACCAAGAGAAAATCCTCTACACCTGCACGTTATTGGAAGGAACAGCACTTGCTTGGATACGACCTTATACGGAAGGAACTATCGAAAAACCTTGGAGAAATTGGGACGAATTTTGTACCGCGTTCACCCTACAGTTTGACGATCTCGACAGGGAACAAGAAGCAAGAAATAAGCTCGAAGTGGTTGAACAAGGAAATCGCGGCGTAACCGAATACTGGTACGAGTTCAGACTACTCATACAAGACGCCAACGTGGACGACACGACAGCAGGAAGGTGGTTCACACGAGGATTTTCAGAAGATCTATCGTGACGCTATGATCCACATGCCGAGAAAACTGACTTTGGCAACGGAATTAGCTGTTTGGGCGATAGACAAGGAGAACTGGATAAACCAGTGCAAAGCAGCAGAACGAAATTATCACCCACCAGTCACGACCAACAAGACATACACATCACCAAGGAACTAGGATGGAACCTGGAAAAGACAAGAACAAGACGACAGAGGAGAACCCATGGAGTTGGACGGCACCAGGAAGAAAGGACCGCTCGACATTCCTCAAGGTGTATACGACCAAAGAAAAAGGGAGAACCTTTGTTTCAATTGCGGAATCAAAGGACACGGAATCAAGTATTGCAGAAGGCCAAGATCGAATGGAAATGGAACACAGACGAAGAAACCTTTCACCACGCAAAGGTTCCAACAATTTCCAAGGAGAATGAACCTGAGGGAGATATCCATGGACGAAGGAGATGACCAATCAGAAAAAGACGACGGTCCCCAGCAATAGATGGTCTGAGGGACAAGGATCAACCGAAACCCATCAAGTTATCAAATACATACGCGGCACTGCAAACGGAATCAATAAAAACACACAGAGATCAGTTAATGGTCAAAACAAGGTTACCAGTCAACCAACAAGATACGATTGAGATATACGCGATGATAGACTCAGGAGCAACGGAGGACTTCATCGACAAAGGAATCTGTGACAAACACAGAATCAAAACGAAAAACACGAATAAGAAAATGACGATTTACCTGGCGGATGGGAATCCGAGTGTGATGGGAGCCATCACCCACATCGCACAAGTACCTATGGAAATTGGAAACTATAGGGAAATGGCAATCTTCCAAGTGGCAAATCTCAAAAATCACGAGATCGTGCTAGGGATGCCCTGGCTCAAGAAGCACAACCCGGACATGGATTGGATGAAGAATAAGGTTACCTTCGCAAGCGGATTATGCGAGAAGGAATGCCTACAAGACCCGCCAGTTGTCTACGGAACCCCGAAGTCAAAGTCGAATACGAAAGCCTCAAGGCAAGATATGAAGAGGCCAAGATGTTTGTCAATGGACAGAAAAAGAAGAAGAAGAACAAGAATCAAGGAATTCTTGTCAAGACGATGGACCCGGAGGCTCGGATACCTCTTAGAGGATCAACAAAGGCTGCATGACAAGACCGGTATGCACATGAAGATATCACGATACCAGTAAAAGAATAAGCCACGATACGAACAGGAATAGCCATTGGACTACCGGAGGGCACCTATGGGCGGATCGCACTAAGGAGTGGACTATCGGTAAGCACAAACTAATAGTCAACGCCGGGGTAATCGATGCCGACTATACCGGTGAGATAAAGGTGGTCTTGGCCAACCTGAATCATAAGGAGTATAAGATCTCAAAAGGATATCGAATTGCTCAATTGATCATCGAAAAGATCAACGACGAAGAACTTCAAGAAGTTAACAACCTCGATAACATGATAAGAGGAAACCAAGGTTTTGGGTTAACGGACTGATACGAGGCTACCGAGAGCTAACACGACAAGGTTCAGATAGATTCGAAATAACGGCGGAAGAATTCCGCGAAGAATATAAGAAAGGAGCATACACTGGCATGCTCAGATGGAACTTCACCACGAAAGACCTAGAATGGGCCAAGATCAAAATCAGCACGGAACTGGCCATACGAGACAAACAACAACGAAAGCAACAAGATTGGAGGGATACTATACCCAAACAGTATCACAAGTTCTACGATCTGTTCAAGGAAGACAACGCAACGGAACTACCCCCGCATCGACACGGGGTAGACCTAGCGATCGACCTCGAATTAGACAAAGACGGAAAAAGAACACAACATGTACCATGGAAAAAGGTATATGCACTCAGCGAACACGAGTTAGAAGAGTTAAGATAATACATCGAAACCGATCTGGACCGAGGATGGATCCGGGAAACGAAAGGAGCATGGGGATCACCCATAATGTTTATCAAAAAGAAGGACGGAAAGCTAAGACTGTGTGTGGACTACAGAGCACTCAAGTTGCTCACAAAGAAGGACCGATACCCGCTACCCCTGATAGGAGAAGCCCTGGATAGGTTAAGAACAGCACAATATTTCACCAAACTCGACATCAAGGACGCGTACCACAACGTCCGAATCAAAAAGGGAGACGAATGGAAAACCACTTTCGCATCCAAATACGGAATATACCAATACCTGGTTATGCCTTTCGGGCTAACGAATGCACCTGCGGCTTTTCAACCATGGATTAACCAAATATTGAGTCGGTTCCTCGACAGATGCTGCATCGTCTATCTAGACGATGTACTCATCTACTCCGATAACCTGGAGCAACACATCAGAGACATTAGAGAAGTGATGGAATGCATCCAGGAATCCGGAATGAAGATCAAGCCGACAAAATGCGAATTCCACAAGTAGGAAACCGAATACTTGGGATTCATCATCAACAGACAAGGAGTCAAAGTGGACCCAGTCAAAACGAACGCTATATGGAAATGGAAACCACCAGGAACGAGAAAGGATGTTCAATGCTTCATTGGATTCTGCAACTTCTATCGGAGGTTTATAGAAGGGTTCAGCAGGATCGCTAAACCTCTCTATAGCCTAACAAAGAAAGAAGCCAAATGGAGATGGAACGAACATGAACAAAAAGCATTCGACGGCATCAGGAAACGACTCACAAGCGCCCCATTACTAGTTTACTACGACCCCGATAAAGAACTAGTAATCGAAACCGATGCCTCGAAATACGTCTATTCCGGGATACTCTCACAGAAATGCGAAGATGGAAGGTGGAGACCGGTGGCCTATTGGTCCAAGAAAATGACACCCGCCGAATGCAACTATGACGTTCACGACAAAGAACTGTTGGCCATAGTTCAAGCAATGAAGGAATGGAGGCGATATGTTTACAACACGAAAGGTGTTGTGAAAGTACTATCGGACCACAAAAACCTAGTACCATTCATGAAGGACAAGGTACTAAACGATCGTGTAACGGGGGCTCCCTCTGGGAAGATGGATCCCGAGGTTGCGACCGCACTGAAGTATTCTTTCAGAAGTAAAGATAAAGATAATCAACAGTAGAGTTTGAAAAAAATAAACGGTAAAACTTAATATCGTTAAGCCACAGCTTTACTCAATTAAGTCCTGATCTCGAGAGGTAGTTGATTGCCAGAGTAGAGGAGAACTCGCATATACTTTAAGTAGGTTTGGTATGCTGCCAGTTACTCCCCATCACTACTCTGCGTTCGCGAGCACCCAACTCCCGTGGGCTGTCTAGCCAACCTCTACGGGTCGGACCAACGATCCTCCGTAGCGAACTAGACCACTCGGTGGTGTTCTAACATCTGCCCGATAGAAGTGTTTTAACCACTGCATCTCCAATGCAACAGCAGGAGTAAAAACTCTTCATATCGTGGTCATGCCAGTGGCGAGCTGTCATGCCCGTGCGGATACTATACCAACTATGGAACTCTCTACCCATGTACACTTAGTCTTCTGCAAGCATTCGCGACTCCTGAACATCTATCCGGTTCTACTCATTTCTATATCATTCCGGATGATAGCCACGTAGCTCCCCCGATAGACCCCTTCGGAGGTTGACTACCAATAGGCGCTACCCACAGTCAACCCTCCTAGAAGTGAGTCTTATCGTGACCTCAGACTAGTGTCTTAGAGTCCTTAACGATTCTCCAATACTATTACACTTTCGGGGCAACGGACTTCGGTTACCACGCCTACTGGCCTCCGGTAACCTCACATACTACTCTTAACTTCAAAGTGGTATTACTCCGTCAGTTCTGGTCCGTTTTACACGAAACCACCTGGAGGCCATTCTCCAGGTTCTCCTCTGTCCCCTCATGTATCCTGCGGACAGCTTCCGGTCGTACGGACGGCGTGAGCGCATACGGAGTTACGGCAACATCTCCACTTGGAGACTTCTGCTAGACTTACAGCAACTCTTCAGGCTGTAGCCCATGACGCCAGGGACTTATAACGGGGCCGGAGGGGGGTGTTAGCCACCACACCTCCAAGTTACAGCTTGTTCGGAGCTCAACTGGTTGTGCCGGAGTGATCCGCACAACCTGAGATTCGAACACCATATGTAGTTTCGCGTGACAAACAATCTAGTCACTTCCCCCGAAGTCCTGCGTAACAAGTTACTTCCAAGGTAGGGTAACTTGGCTCCATAGCAGGGTAACCCATGGCCCAAGGCAGGGTAACCCTAGTCCGAAGGTAGGGTAACTTTACCTGGACTCTCCGTCGAGTAATTCAGGGTAACTCCCAAATTGACTACTTGGGTTACCCTACAGAGTAGGGTAACCCCCAACCATTACTAGGACCTATGTACCTTTGGTATGGCCTAGCATGCCCGACTGAGGTACCTAACCACCGGTACCTCCACCTGGTAGACCTAAGTCTACCGCCAGCCCTACCACGGTAGTCTCTTGACTCCGGTATGGGTGTAGGTTTGGCTACTTGTAATAGTACTCAGTGGAGTCTCGTTACAGATCGGCAACTACGATGGATGGAACAATTAAGTCAGTTCAAGTTTCTAATTGAATATCGACCTGGCAAAGAAGGGGGCAAACCAGATGCTCTCACAAGAATATCGAGCGACAGACTACAAGACGATAACGATGAAAGTATTACCAGAAAAATCCAAACGTTACTACCAGTTGACCGATATTTCAGAAAAGACAGAATCGAAGCGATGGAGATGGGTGAAATTACGACAGAAAACGAAGAAAGAATACAAAAAGCAAGCAAAGAAGATGGAACTATCAAGGCAATAAAGGAAACATTGGAAGAAGGAAAGAAGGAGATGAAGGGGATAGCACTGGGTTTATGCCAGGGGAAGGAAAATTAGCTATGGTACGACGGAAACCAATGGATCCCGGAAGAAGAAGAGATAAGAACGGAAATCATACGACAACATCACGATTTACGAATATCGGGACACGGAGGAACGGCTAAAACAACCGAACTCATCACGAGGTCATTCTATTGGCCAGGACTGCGTGAGGACGTCAAGAGATATGTCAAGAACTGCGATATATGTCAAAGGACGAAAACAGCCAAACATGCGCCGTATGGATTGCTCAAATCAAACAAAGTTCCGAGAAAACCGTGGGAAACGATAATTATGGACTTTATTACCGACCTTCCGAATTCGGAAGGCTGGAACGCCATTTTGGTTGTGGTAGATCGCCTGACCAAAATGAGTCACTTTGTTCCGGTAAAAAAGGACATGACAACGGCAACATTCATCCGAACGATCTTCCACGAAATCTTTAGATTACACGTACTACCAAAAAATATCATCACGGATCGAGGATTACTATTCACATCCAGCGCATGGAAAAAGGCAACGGGAGAAATGGGGATCTGGAACAGGCTCAGCACTGCCTTCCACCCACAAACGGACAGACAGACCGAATGGGTAAATGGAATATTGGAACAATATCTCCGCGCATATATCAACTATCAACAAGATAATTGGCGGGAACTGCTTCCGATGGCCGAGTTTGCATGTAACAACAGCAAGCAAGAGACGATTGGCACGACACCATTCTTAGCCAATTATGGACAACATCTGAGAAGTCAGGCCACAAATCATACGAGCGGTAGAATGATATCAGATAAGACGGAGATGAGCCAACTGCACGACACATTATGATACGAAATGGATTATGCACAACAATGACAGAAAGAACAATACGATAGGCACCGAAGACCCGATCCGAACCTACAAACAGGAGATATGGTGTGGCTGTTACCACGCAATATCAAGACCATGAGACCATCCAAGAAACTGGATTACAAGAAAACAGTGCCATTTCGGATATTGGAAAGAATTGGGAATCGAGCATATAAGCTCGATCTCCCACCCTCGATGAGAATACACAACACATTCCACATCTCACTCCTCGAAATCTACAACGATAACAAGTTTTCCTCACAAACAATAAGTCCTCCTCCTCCGCTAGAAATAGACGGAGAATCCGAATACGAACTCGACGAGATAGTCGATTCTCGCTTGCGCTACGGAAAGCTCCAATACCGTGTCAAGTGGACCGGTTACTCTCCCGAACACGATGAAACCTGGTATCCAGCGAGCAACTTCACCAACGCTCAAGATGCCATCGAACTCTTCCACCGAAGCTATCCCGACAAGCCCCACCAGGATAACGATCACCATCAACTCCAAGAACGAAGAAGTCGCTAAGTCGCCTATGAAGCCCCATGAGGGCTCGGATGATTGCGCTCGCGCAATTACCCCCACAAGCACAGAGTACTCATGGATGAGGCCAACAGACGAAGAACTCGCCAAGCGCGCGGAAGAAGCGAAACTGAATGCAAACAACGTGATGAGTTGGATGGTGTGCTACGATGACGGATGTCCCATACATTACGAGGACAAGGAGGGATCCGGATGGTTCCCGGGGGAATATAGAAGTGGAGGTCCTCGTCCAGACCACGTCCTTAAGGACTGGACACGGTGCTTTAGCAAGTACTGTGCGATGCACAAAGCGGCGAAAGTAAAGGCAGGGTACTACCCGCGAAAGGACGGGAGCAGGGCACCGCTCCAAAGAAAAGATGCCTACCGACACAAAAGGACTTCGAGGACGAAGCCTGTGGAAGGGGGGGCCGAAAACTCCTCCGCGGAAACCGAACCCGACTACGAAAACCTGCACAGGCAAATCTCGGGACTACGAAGCCAACTTGGTACGGCCGAAGCCACAATTTCGGCACACGCACAAACGATCGCCCAACAGCAGCGGACGATCGAAACGGCTAACCTCAAGCTCGATGTAGTGAGGACGAGGGCTAGAGATTGGGAGTCGAAGTTTCACAGACTTCGAAGGTCGGTCCACACGTACGGGCGGGACCTGGTAACGATGGGAGATGGCAGATAGAAGCCTGATGGGACTCAGGCTTAAGGAGGGCGGAGCTAATGTCACGGATGTGACAGGTAGCTCAGGATTTCGCACATGACTCAATTATGAGTCATGGGTTTTGCGCATATGACTCACTTGAGTCATATGACTTGTTTATGTTATGATTTGTTATGTTTCGCACATGACTCGATTATGAGTCATGGGTCTCGCGCGTATGACTCATTTGAGTCATATGACTTGGTTATGTTATGATTTGTTATGTTTCGCACATGACTCGATTATGAGTCATATGACTTTGGTAAGGCTTTTCACGAGGCTCACACTTGTGAGTCATCAGGGTTAGGGTTGGCGGAAGAGCGCTATATAAGGAGGTCGATTCGACCGCAGAAGATAGGCTCTTCACGCTTTGTTCTAAGTAATTTCCTTACTTCTATCTTCGCTCCGCCTCGGTAGCGAATCTACAGTCGTCAGGCCAATCAGAGCCCTTGATTTCTATCTCACGATAGCTTCAAGTCTTTAAGCTTCTATCACGATAGTTGCTTTCCCCCCTCCTACGATCGCTTGAGGAACCCGGGTTCTTCATCTCGTCTATCTACGACTTCCTCACTTTTAGCCTCGCCTCCTTACGGTCGCTATGGCTAAGCGAGCATCTCTCCCCTCTACCGCGTCCGCCTTGCGTTCGTCGGTGGTTCTGTCGCGTGCCGTCGAGAAGAACTTCGCCCTGGAGGCCGAAGTCTCTCGCCTCCGGCATCACATCTCTGTCCTTTCTCGGCGGCTTCATCGCGCTGAGAAGGAGAACGCTGCTCTGTCAGGTTCGCGTAGCGAACCTGAGGTTCCTAAGGTTATTCCTTCGTCGCCTACTCCCTCGGTCGCTTCGGTTACTACGGTTGTTACGGTGGGGGATGGGCTAGACCCTGAGAATTCTCAGGGTCCGGCAGAGGAGCCCCCTCGGGGAGTTGTTACGCCGGCGGTTATCCCGCCACCACCCTCCATGGAGGGTGGTGTGGGTGGGCCCCCACCTGATTCGTCGGGTGTGGTGGTGGAGGCGTCCTCTTCGGTGGGTGGGGTGGTTACCCCTGTGGTGGCGCCGGCTGCGGTGGCATTGCCTCCTTCGGGGGGTCAGGTGCCTGAGTCCTCTGTGGCTGAGCCCGTGGCTGGTCGGGGAAGCGCCTCTAGTGGCGCCCCTCCTGTGGTGGTGGGTGGTGTTGAGGGTGGCCCGTCCACCCCCGACCGTAGACCTGCGCCTGGGGATGGGAAGAGGAGGAAGAACAAGAAGCGCCGGGTCAAACAAGACCAGACCTCACCTGTGCCACTTGTCCCCGGTTCGGATACGTCATCGCCATCGCCGGTGCGCACTCGGTCGCGCCCGGCTGCTACAGAGTCCACGGCGGGTGTGCCGCCTGTGGAGGGAGTTGAGGAGTTCGTGGGGGACAATGTCTGGGTCTGTTCGGCCAAGTGTCGACGGCTTGGGGATCCGGTCTTCCTGGCGCCTTCCGCGGAGGTATTCGGGTTGCGTTGCCCTTGTGGTGCTGCTCGGATAATCTACGACGGTTCGTACCCCCTCGACTAGGGAGCCCTCGCCCAGTAAGACGGCTTTCCTTTGGGACTTCGCGCGTGGGTCCTGGGTGTTTCTTTTGTTTGTGGGAATTTTGGGGGGGTGTTTTGGCCGTGGCGGTCGGCTGGGGGTGTCCCGAGATCAGTGAGTGGGGGCGCCCGGGTGGGTTTCTACTGTGGAGGGGGGTTTGCGGGGTCATATTCAGATGGCGGTAGTGGATTTTTTTTTTGGTTTTTGTACGGGGAACCTAGAGGACTGGTACCTTGCTCGGCTTCGGCTACGCGAGGAGGCCTTGGGGCTTCGGCTACTTGGCTTGGTTGGGCCCATACCAGAGGGTCTACGGTATCGCTTTGGGGAGGACTTTCCTTACCGTTGATGGCTTTGTACTTAGTGTTCGTGTTGTGGGCATGGCGCGGGCATGTTGGAGGTTCGGGGTCGGAGGTTTGGATTGTTTGTAGATAGTGGTAGTTACTGGGGGTGCGCTAACCGGGGGGTCCTCCAGCCCCGGGCACGTCGTATGCCGGAGTCGGCGGTACGTGGATAAATAAAATTAGATTGAATGTTCTAAGTAATTTCCTTACTTCTATCTTCGCTCCGCCTCGGTAGCGAGCTTCGACCTCACGCAACGCACTTTCGCCTACTCACGATAACTTCATCGATACGATCCATCGTTTCCATCTTCGTTTGTCGGGCGGTTGGGTGATAGAATAGTTGTTCTCGCTTGAGAAGGTGTTCCAGAGGGAGATATCCGTGGTTGATCGCGGTAGTCTCTGGACACAGGCTTGAGTGAGGATGGCGACTTCGTCTGCCTCCTCCTCCTCCTCGGACTCTGTCCCCAACTCGTGGATGTCGTCCCCCGTTCGGATTGACTCCAACCCCTCCTCCTCGCTTGAGACGGCTCGCGTCGCTTTGTCTCTCGCGCCCGTTTCCGAGGCTGTCCGTGGCCTCATCCCTACAACTACACGGTCGTACGCTGCGCCTGGCGGGGACTATGGTTTTCTGTCCTTCGCCCATGAACATGGCTGCCCCAACGCGGTGAACCCGGCGTTGGATGATTTGGTGAGGGGGTCGGTTGCCACAGCCGCCCTTGTCACGATGAAAGAGGTGGAGTCTTTTGTGAAGGGTTGCCTATTTGGGAAGGGTTGTCCAGCCACCTGTGGCTTGGACAACGCCTCTACCACAGGCCTCTTCAATCGGTTCAACTCCGATCACGGTTCGGTGTACACACCGACCGTGCCCACCCCCTCTCCTCCCACCGACTCGCAGGTTATCATCCCGGAGTCATCCCTCCTCCCGCCGGCCAAGCAAGGCTCAACCACCACTACGATTGAGGCCAGCTCGTGGTCCACCTCTCCCTCCGCCCATCGAGCGGCGTTCGATAGGATTGTGGCTCGGGATCGCGCTAAGCGAGCCTCCACTGCCTCCACCCCCTCCTTTTTGTCTGGGCTGTCTTCTGGTGAAAAAGCCCTCTACACTACTGGGAAGTTCAAGCTGGACGACCCTGCCGACGAGGACTATGCCCCCCCGGCAAAGGGAACGCTGCGCTGTGCCCGCTCCTCTTCCCCCCGCAAACGCGCCGCCCCGGCCCCCAGTCCCTTCTTTGAGCCCTGGTTCATGAAGGCGATTGATGTTGAAGAGGGTCGGAAGAAACAGATTGTCCCGGATGAGGAATTTTCCCATCTCCTGGATACCCACCGGAAGCGCCTGGCCCCCCCCGTGCTAGTTCCTTCCACTATTGAGGATTCCCCCCCCTCGTCCCCCCCTTTGCTGATCACCCAGGAAGTGGTACCTTCTGCAGAGGTGATTGTTCGGGACACCCCCATGGCTCTGGAAGAAGGAAAGAACTCGGAAGCGACCAGTCTGGGCGATAGCATTCACGACCCCAGTCTTCCGGATACGCCTGTCCCTGGCTCGTCCCCTCCTGACTACGATTCTCTGCCCCCTACGTCGCCCGGGGTTATTTTGGAAGGGTCACTGGGTATCCCCCGGAGCACGGGCACTCCCTTGGAGGTGCCGCTGCCAGAAACCCAGCCAGAGGATGCTGATGCCGCCATGGCTAGGGCTGACCAAATTATGGCTGAGGTGGATGAGATGATGGCGGCTGGTAAGTCCCCCTCCCCCGCTCCTAGGTCTGGTAGTATTGTGGGGTCCATGTTGGAGGGCCTTGAGGATATCCGGTCTGGAAACACCCAGCCTCTCCTGTCGCCTCTCCCCAGCGCAGACGGATCCGAGGAACCCGACACTGTGGAGGACGTCCGGACTTGGATGGAGGGTGAGATTGTGGAAACGGTCCCCATCATGTGGGTGGGACGTCGGTTCCATCGCTTGGAAAATGCGGTCCGAACCTTGACGGAGATAGTTGGCCGGCAGGAGGAGGAAATTGCCGCCTTGGAAGGTAGGTTGGCCCCCCGCCGTCGTTCCCCCTCTGTGACTCCTGAGTCCTCAGGGACCACCCCCATCCCCCGCTCCTCATTGGAGGGGTCTACTGAAGTCCCTACCAAGGGCCAGAGTGCTGCTCCGGGGGCCTCTGCTGCTAAAGCGTCCTTCGTGGACATGGTGAAGAAGATGGCACACGTGCCCAAACCCGCCGTCCCATTGAAGGACAAGACGGCCCCGGTTCGGCCTGCGTCGGCGGCCTCCTCCCACAGCACCAGCAGTGGCAGCTCTTCCAGTGATGGGGGGGTAGTCCTGAAGGTGGCAAAAGCTACGGAGGAGAAGAAGGTGAGCTGGGTGGATGAGGAGGAGAAGGAGGATGGAAAGAAGAAGGAGAGGAAGAAGGGTAGGCGCCTGAGTGGTGCTGCCAGGAGGAGGAGAAAGATGGCGGCTCAGACCGGCCAGGAGGCGTCGGCGACCCCGGCCAAGACTCAGGGGAAGACTGCTACTGACGGACAGGCTACACCCTCCGCCGCTGCCGCCCCAATACCCGCGGTGCAAACCCTTTCGTCGGGACCGGGCGCCATCAGGAGGATCTACAACGTGGTGCCTAACTTGATCCCTCGCGACGGCCCTCCTCGCAGCGCCAGTCAGCGGGGGCCACCACCTAAGCCGGCCCCACCCCAGTCCTCGCCTACCCCGGATGCTAGGGGAAGGCACATTACAATGCGGTTCGCCAACCGCAAGGAAGTGGCTTTGCCGGAGGGAGTGACGATCGAGGCCATACGGAATCGTATCAACATCGTTCTGTCCAACTCACCGAAGATTAGGGGTGTCGGCCCTTACGTTCGGGCTGGACATATTCGAAACGAGATTGGGTGCATCTTCCTCACCCTGGCGGCCCACTCTGCTGCTGAACTTGGGGACCGTCTTGACAAAGCCCGGCTGGCGTTGTTGAAGGAACTGGCACTCCCGGAGTTTGTCTTCCAGAAGGATGTGAAGAAGGTCAAGATCATGGTCACAGGCGTCCCCCTTTCGGACACTGGCCGTGGTTCCATCTGGAAGGTTGACGGATGGATTGGGGAGCAGGCCTCGGATGGCTTGCGCACTGACTTGGAGCTAGGTAATCCCGGCATAGTCACTGTGTCCCGCCCCGACATCATGGGGTCCATCCACGCTATGAGGCAGGCTAACGCCGTGTCTTGCGGTATTCGCTTTGTGGTGGAAGAGAATGAGGCGGCTAAGGCTGCTTTGGAAGCTGGGAGGATCTGGCTTCGGGGGGGTACCCGGAATGTTAGGGTGTTTACCGAACACCGCACGGCGAAGGTTTGTGGTAAGTGTTTGCAGGTGGGCCACTTTCAGGCCACCTGTGCCCTTCCTTCCCGGTGTCGATTTTGTTACGGGGAGCACCTGTCTAGAGAGCACATGTGTAAGGCTCTAGGGTGTCCCGGAGGCGTGGGGGAGGCGTGTGGGCACACCCGCAGGATGTGCTGGTTGTGCGACAGGACCGATCACTTTGCTGGATATGAGAAGTGTCCTGCCTTGAGAACTGACTCTAGGACCCCCGTGTCATCCCCACCCGCGACGACGGCGGCCGATGCCGCGGCCTCATCGCCCGAAGTGCCAGTCGCTGGAAGAAAGGGACCTGAGAGGGGGGGACGGCCACGACGCCGGAGCAGGGGACGGTCGCCAACTCCCAGGGTGGTGGAGGTGAGCAGCGACGAGGAAGAGGAGGCTGTTCCGCAGGAGAAGTCCGCCAAGGCTAAGGGTAAGGAGCCTGAACGACCCCCCCCTTCCCCCTCCCCCAAACGCGGTATTTTGAAGAAGAAACCCGTTCCCAAGAAGGGCGATGCCATATGGTACACCCGGGATTCTGAGGGTTTTTTGAGTGACTTTGGCCCCTGTGGCCCGAGCGGATCTGTCGAGGCCCCCTTTTAATGCGTATCACGGCGATAGCATTAAACGTGGGGAGGAGTGGCAGGAATCGGGCGCTGGCGTTTGATTTGTTTTCTTTTGTTGATTTGGTTTTTGTTTTGGAACCTCTGGTTGATTCGGAGGGGCAGCATGTGCCGGTAGAAGTTGATGGTTGGGATTTGTTTTCCTTTGTTATTGGATCGGGGGTGGAGGTGTTTGTTCGCTCGCATTTGTGTGGGCTGTTTGATGTGGTTGGGCATAAGGGTGCTTGTGCCCAGGTTGGGTTTTGGGAGAAGGGTGAGAAGAGGGTGCTTGCAGGCGTCTACATCCCACCTACACACACCAAGGCCGAATATCAGTCAGGGCTGAGGGACGTCGGGGAACCGGATATCGCGTTTGGTGATTTCAATGCCAGGCATCGAGACTGGGACCCATGGGCGGAGGTGGCCAGACAGGAACACTGCGGACGATGGTTGCGGGAATGGATGGCACCTCGGTTGCTGAACATGGCTCAGCCTGACCGACCGACGTTCCGCGACATATCAATGATAGACCTCTGCTTGTACCGACGGCCGTACCTACAGCACAAGTACCTTGATGTGGTGGGCTGCGAGCATGCCGCCCAGACTATTCGACTCCATGTGGACCTACCTGAAAATCTCATGAGAAGGAGGCCTGCTTGGAAGAAGGCGGTGTGGGGAAAGGTTGGGAAAGAGCTGGACACCCTGAAAGAGGTGGGTGATGAGCAGCTGTGGAGAGGAGTGAGAAGTGTGGTGGACGCACTCCCACGGGCTTCCGTTGGCAGAAGTCGGTGCGAGTGGTGGACGCCTGAATTGGAAAGGATGAGGCTGGATGTGGCCCGGCTGAAAAGATACTCCAAGCGCACGGCGGAGCGGACGGAGGACTTTAAGCTGGCAAGGTGTGTTTACCGGGCTTGCCTGTTGAGGGCTCGGTTCGACCACATTAGGACCAAGCCGGCGGAAAGCAAGGACCCCGACATCTTCAGGCTGGCAAGAAAGTTGGAGGCCAAGCGCACGCTGCCCTCGATGGTGAGGTCCGACGGCTCCTTGGCTACCACACACGCCGAGATCAGCGACCTGATTGCCCAACAGCTTGATCCTGGTGGTCCCGCCCAGTGGACTGAAAGTGTGGT
Organism: Tuber indicum; assembly: GCA_006112555.1. Taxonomy (NCBI): domain Eukaryota; kingdom Fungi; phylum Ascomycota; class Pezizomycetes; order Pezizales; family Tuberaceae; genus Tuber; species Tuber indicum. The sequence goes on from VBSK01000224.1 coordinate 286,706, forward strand.
TGAGATGGAAAGTGCCCAAGAAATGGAAACGGCGCTGGCAAGATCTCCCACGAACACGGGCCCCGGCGAAGATGATATCGGCTATCCCTTCCTAAGGTTTTGGAAGAGGAGGGATGCCACGACATTGCGACGCCTCGTTGATTATGGGCTGCGACATGACATTCCGGACTGGCATAGGGCTGAGGTAGTGCTCATACCCAAGCTCGAAAAGCCGCGGTATGATGTGGTCAAGTCATGGCGCATGATACACCTACTCCCGACCACGGCTAAGGTGGCGGAGAGGGTGGTGCTGCTCCGGCTAGCCGCTTGTCTAGACCTCGGTGAGACACAGTTCGGCTCCCGTAGGCGGCGGGGGGTCCATGATGCCATGGCGGTCGTTCAGGAATTCCTGCGCCATAATGAGGGGTACAAACGTCTGATTCTGTCAATGGACGTGGAGGGAGGGTTCGACAACATTGACGTCAACCTCCTGTCAGATTTCCTGGTGGCCCGGGGGTGCCCTCCCAACCTGTGTCAATGGGTTCGGAGGTGGACAGGTTGTCGGTCTATTCGCTTCCGGTTCAATGGGTGTGTTTCCCGGGTATACCATGTTAGCAAGGGGGTTCCCCAGGGGTCACCGCTTTCCCCCTTTCTGTTCGGTGCTTACGTGGCCGACATTTTCACACCACGGATGCGTTACTCCCCGGGCGTCCGGCATTTGGTGGCCTCATATGTGGATGACGGGGTTATCATGGTTGCGGCTGACTCCTTTGATGCTGCCCGGTACCATGCTGGGGAATTGTTGCGCGACTGTGACCGTATTGCACGGGACAGGGGAATGGGGTTTAGTGCGTTGAAGACGCAGTGGATTGGGTTTGGTGATAGGGCATGGGGAGGAATGGAACTATTGGGAGAAATGGTGTTGCCATCTGAGGACCTGCGGGTTCTTGGATACAGGTTCAATGTATTTCTTAACTTTTCTTCTCATGTACGTTATTGGTTGGATAGGGGGTTGGGTGTGAGGAGGAGGATTGCGGCGCTGGGAAGGAGGTTTGGGAGTGTTGGGGGGTTGGGGGCGTGGGAGACTTACCGTTTGGTGCAGGCAGCCTACCTTCCGACCGTCTACTACGGACTTGAGTTTGTAACCGACTACCTGTCGTATGTGAAGCAGATTCAGGTCCACGTCAACGATTGCCTCCGCTCAGTATTCCGGACTCCTATGAAGCTGGCCAACAACATTTTGCTAGCCGAATACGGGGTCACGCCTGTCGCTATTCAGGGCAGGTACCTACAGCGGAGGTGCTACAGCCGGTTCATCAATTACCGATACTGCGAGGATCATCCTTGGTTCGGGCAGATCAGGCTGGACTGGAAGGAGGAGGGTATGGTGGCCCACCGACAGCATTCGGATGAGGTGCTTTCCTACCGTCCCACGGTTACGATCGGGAAAGGAAAGGAAACCATGGCCCTCAGACACGCCGGGGAAGTCAAGGAGCTCAGTGGCGGCTCGGATCTGGTGGTGTACACTGACGAGTCCAAGATGGCCGAGGGTGCTGGTGTCGCTTGGGCCGCGTTCGCACGGGGGGCTTCACTTAGGATAGGGGGGTGTTCGGTGCCACTGTCCTGGAGCATCGTCGAATGCGAACTGTTTGCCGTTGTCTGTGCCTTGCGGGAGGTCAGTGGTTTGTGTGAGGGACGGGGAGTACATGTGTTTCTGGATTGCGTCATCGCCCTGCTTCTGATTGAGAACATGTTGCCCGAGGGGGACTCGGCTGAGATGTGGGAAGTCATGGCACCTTTGATGGAGGCTGTACGCCCGCGTTTTGGCTGGGTTCCGGGACACATGGGCATCCAGGGCAACGAGCTGGTCGACAGGAAGGCCAAGGAGAGTACACGCCTACCGCTGCAGCCATTCCGGTGGGAAGGGGTCAGCTTTGGTATAGGGCACGCTGCGCTGGCCCGTGAGTTGAGAAAAGAGGAATGGGAGGCCTGGCATGTTAATGAAGGCCATGGGTATTATGCTCGTGGGCCTAAGGCTCCCAGACACCTTCGCGGGCTGACAAGGATGGATTCCTATGTGTTGACTAGGATTCGCAGCGGTACCGGCCTGGTCGGGCATGACGATTGTGAGGGACGTGAGGAGAGGCATCATTGGACTTCTTGCCCACGGTACAGTTGGAAACGACCGGCTATGGAGGACTTGTTCAAGGACTCGGCAGTCGCGGGATGGAAGGACTGGTGGTTGGAACACGGGTGGCTGGGACTGGGGATCCCCCGTCATATCAAGGAGGTGGACGGGGAGTTGGTGGTCGCAGGAAACCCGTTTGATGGTACACTGACGGTGGAGAGGGAGGGGAGGCGAGTGTGCATAGGGACGCCTGCTACTTGTTTGCGATGCGAAAAGAAACATCCTGGGGGGGAATGCGTGCTTCCGAGCAAGCATCTTCCCACTAAGTGGTTCTTTCTTCCGAACTCGGTCGCCACGCAATGTCCGAGTTGCAACATGGCGATTACCTACCAAGGCACTTCCACACGGCCCTCCTTCTCTGCTCACTTCGATAACAACCCGGGCTGCCTCTCGGCGAGCCTTGACCAATTTTGGCAGCGGCACTGGCTTGACTGGGACGACCTCGCGCTTTCCTTGCGGACGGCCGTCGTACTCAAGTGGGCTGGGTTGTTTGGGTTTATCGAACTGGAACGGTGCCCCTTTTGCGACCAGCGGCGGATTGCTGGGAAGGTTAATAGGATGGGGGAGCACTATCGGAAGAAGCGTGGATGTTGGGACAGACTGTATGTTTCCTTTGTTGAGTATATTGACGAGATTGTGTTGGGGGCGGAGTAGTTGTGTTGGTATGTTGTTGGTGGTTGGGTTGCGGGAGGGGAAGACGCGATAATCCGGGATGTCGCTAGTCGACATGAGCGCCCCTGAGCACTTTGAGTAGTGATTATTGGATTTATGTTTGGGAGGAGCGGTTGCGGGACGGGATTGCGCCCGTGGTAGTGTATTTTAGTTTGTGATTTTGGGGCGTGGGGGTGACTGGTCGTATGCCGGAGTCGGCGGTACTAGTATAAATAAATTAGATTGAATGTTCTAAGTAATTTCCTTACTTCTATCTTCGCTCCGCCTCGGTAGCGAATCTACAGTCGTCAGGCCAATCAGAGCCCTTGATTCCTATCTCACGATAGCTTCAAGTCTTTAAGCTTCTATCACGATAGTTGCTTTCCCTCCTCCTACGATCGCTTGAAGAACCCAGGTTCTTCATCTCGTCTATCTACGACTTCCTCACTTTTCGCCTCGCCTCTTTACGGTCGCTATGGCTAAGCGAGCCTCTCCCCCCTCCGCCGCGTCCGCCTTGCGTTCGTCGGTGGTTCTGTCTCGTGCCATCGAGAAGAACTTCGCCCTGGAGGCCGAAGTCTCTCGCCTTCGGCATCACATCTCGGTCCTTTCTCGGCGGCTTCATCGCGCTGAGAAGGAGAACGCTGCTCTGTCAGGTTCGCTACGTTAACCTGAGGTTCCTACGGTTATTCCTTCGTCGCCTACTCCCTCGGTCGCTTCGGTTACTACGGTTGTTACGGTGGGGGATGGGCTAGACCCTGAGGATTCTCAGGGTCCGGCAGAGGAGCCCCCTCGGAGAGTTGTTACGCCGGTGGTTATCCTGTCACCACCCTCCGTGGAGGGTGGTGTGGGTGGGCCCCCTCCTGATTCGTCGGGTGTGGTGGTGGAGGCGTCCTCTTCGGTGGGTGGGGTGGTGACCCCTGTGGTGGCGCCGGCTGCGGTGGCATTGCCTCCTTCGGGGGGTCAGGTGCCTGAGTCCTCTGTGGCTGAGCCCGTGGCTGGTCGGGGAAGCGCCTCTGGTGGCGCCCCTCCTGTGGTGGTGGGTGGTGTTGAGGGTGGCCCGTCCACCCCCAACCGTAGACCTGCGCCTGGGGATGGGAAGAGGAGGAAGAACAAGAAGCGCCGGGTCAAACAAGACCAGACCTCACCTGTGCCACTTGTCCCCGGTTCGGATACGTCATCGCCATCGCCGGTGCGCACTCAGTCGCGCCCGGCTGCTGCAGAGTCCACGGTGGGAGTGCCGCCTGTGGAGGGAGTTGAGGAGTTCGTGGGAGACAATGTCTGGGTCTGTTCGGCCAAGTGTCGACGGCTTGGGGATCCGGTCTTCCTGGCGCCTTCCGCGGAGGTATTCGGGTTGCGTTGCCCTTGTAGTGCTGCTCGGATAATCTACGACGGTTCGTACCCCCTCGACTAGGGAGCCCTCGCCCAGTAAGACGGCTTTCCTTTGGGACTTCGCGCGTGGGTCTTCGGTGTTTCTTTTGTTTGTGGGAATTTTGGGGGGGTGTTTTGGCCGTGGCGGTCGGCTGGGGGTGTCCCGAGATCATTGAGTGGGGGCGCCCGGGTGGGTTTCTACTGTGGAGGAGGGTTTGCGGGGTCATATTCAGATGGCGGTAGTGGGTTTTTTTGGTTTTTTGTACGGGGAACCTAGAGGACTGGTACCTTGCTCGGCTTCGGCTACGCGAGGAGGCCTTGGGGCTTCGGCTACTTGGCTTGGTTGGGCCCGTACCAGAGGGTCTACGGTGTCGCTTTGGGGAGAACCTTCCTTACCGTTGATGGCTTTGTACTTAGTGTTCGTGTTGTGGGCATGGCGCGGGCATGTTGGAGGTTCGGGGTCGGAGGTTTGGGTTGTTTGTAGATAGTGGTAGTTACTGGGGGTGCGCTAACCGGGGGGTCCTCCAGCCCCGGGCACGTCGTATGCCGGAGTCGGCGGTACGTGGATAAATAAAATTAGATTGAATGTTCTAAGTAATTTCCTTACTTCTATCTTCGCTCCGCCTCGGTAGAGTTCCTTTCGCGCCCACGATATCTTTCTGATCCACGGATTCTGGGGGAGATATCTGAGTTCGCTCAGTAGTTCCTGGGGTCTTTGGTGTTGAGGTTATTGTGTGGTGGAGCGTCGTGGTTACTTGTTTTCGCCTCCTCGTTGTTGTTTGATTCTCACGATGATTTCACTTCGAGCTTCTTCACCTTTGGCGTCTACGAGCCCTCCTTCGGTAAAAAGTCTTCGGCTTCTCTGTCTATTGTCTACTCGCAGAGCTTCGCGTTCGGGGGATGGGGGATTTGAACGTTGCTGTGGGGGGAACACCCGTGTCGTTCTTTGGGCCAGCTCATGTTTCTTGTTGGGTTTTAACAGAGTCCTTAGTGTTCACGATACAAAACGCCCTTGGGTTAGACTGATGACCTTCCCAAGTATCAACATGTCGTACCGATCGCATCATTCCTTAAGGGACGGGGGCCTCGCCGGCCCCGCCCTTCGTCTACTATTATCACGGTCGGAATCCTACGATGTCGTTTATCACCGTTCCCCTGATTTCGGTTCAGGTGGCAGTTACGGTGGTTCAGTCAGGTGTCTCCTCCTCGCTTCTACGTGGGGATGGCTTTGACCCTGAAATTCTTTACCTCCTGGTGCGGGTGAACTTCTGCCCGGGATGGTGTGGGGCGATTGGTTGCCGGGCCACGCTTGGTCTAGTGCAGGGGTCGGTGTGGTTACGGATGGTGGTTGGCGGTCACACCCATTGCAAGTGGGGCCTACCTTCTGTTTGTCTCGTTTCCTATCCTGGTACCCACCCTCTCTGTAGTGTCAGTTTGGGCACCTTTCGTCGGTCTACAGTGTGGCCCTTTGGGGCCCACCTTGGGGGGCCTGCGGGTTCCCTGGTTTTCTCTCTCGGCTTGTCTGGACTTCGGTTCGGGCGGGTTGGGGCTGTGGCTGTTGCCTTCGGGTGGTGGCCCTTTATGCTGTGGCCCCGGGGTCGTCCTGGTGGCCCCCCTCGGCTGTCGGTGCTGGGGGTGGGGGCTCTGCTGGTGTGGCCAAGATCAGTGGCTGCTTGGTGGGGTCAGGTATTGGCTGTCCTGTGGCTGTCGGGCGGTTGATCTGCCCGAGGGGCTGAGGGGGCTGGATGGGCGCTGCGGTGCCTGGTGTGTGGGGCTTGGGGGGGGCTGACTTGGCGGGGAGAGAGACCTGCGAGCACCGGTCGGGCCTGCGTCAGGTTGGGCGAGGTCTAATTAAGTGTTTCCAGACGGCTTGGGCTGTTAAGGTTAAGCTGCTGAGTGCTGCAAAGCTTGCTGACGGACCGGCTGACTGATGGCCACCTGTGCGGATAGTGGGTTGTGACCTCTGGGTTGGACTTGTTTGGGTCTTGCGTGCTGGGTTCTGTAGAGCTTGTTTGGTTTCTTTGGTTTGGTTGCGGGTTTGGCTGGCGGGGGCATGGCACCACCGGTAGGAGATAGGCCCTACTGACCTTGCCGGTCTGTCACCACCTCTATGTATTTCTTTTGTTTGAGTTGTTTGGTTTGGGGTTACAGGTAACAGGTACAGGTCCTCCTCACCATTACGCTCTTCGGAGACACTTGGCAAAGTGGGTTCATAGGGTCGATGGCCTGGCGTGCGGATGCGAGTTGCGGACAAGTTGGTTGTAACCTCTCTGCCATTGCGCCACCCGTGTTGATAAATTGTTGTTGGCTTTCTATTGTGGAGGAGGGATTGCGGGACGGTATTCAGACCGGGCGGTAGTGGAATTTTGTTTTTGTACGGGGAACTTGCCTTTGTCGGACACCCTTTCGGCTTATGGCTTCGGCCTGGGTCCTGCCTGTCGCCTGTTTATCTTGGTATTCGTGGGTTCGCCTCTCGTACTCCTTGTTCAGGAATGATGCGGACTTGCTACAAGGGCTGCGGTTTGTGCCGTACCAGATGTACTGCGGATGCGGGGGTGAGGAGGACTTTCTTTACCGTTGATGGCTTTGTATTTAGTGTTCGTGTTGTGGGCATGGCGCGGGCATGTTTGAGGTACGGGGTCGGAGGTTTGGTTTGTTCGTAGTTAGTGGTAGTTCCGGTTTGCGCTAACCCTGTGCCGGCGGGGACTTGTCGTATGCCGGAGTCGGCGGTACAAGTATAAATAAATTAGATTGAATGTTCTAAGTAATTTCCTTACTTCTATCTTCGCTCCGCCTCGGTAGCGTTCCTTTCGCACCACGACAGCTTTCTGATCCTCGGATTCTGGGGGAGATATCTGAGTTCTCTCAGTAGTTCCTGGGGTCTTTGGTGTTGAGGTTGTCGTGTGGTGGAGCGTCGTGGTTACTTGTTTTCGCCTCCTCGTTATTGTTTGATTCTCACGATGATTTCCCTTCGAGCCTTCTCACCTTTGGCGTCTACGAGCCCTCCTTCGGTAAAAAGACTTCGGCTTCTCTGTCTGCTCGTCTACTCGCAGAGTTTCGCGTTTGGAGGATGGGGGATTTGAACATTGCTGTGGGGGGAAACACCTGTGTCGTTCTTTGGGCCAACTCATGTTTCTTGTTGGGATTTAACAGAGTGCTTAGTGTTCACGATACAAAACACCCTTGGGGTAGACTGATGACCTTCCCAAGTATCAACACGTCGTACCGGTCCCATCATTCCTTAAGGGACGGGGGCCACGCCGGCCCCGCCCTTCGTCTACTATTCTTACGATTGGAATCCTACGATGTCGTTTATCACCGTTCCCTTGTTCTCGGTACAAGTGGCATTACGGTGGTTCAGTCAGGCGTCACCTCTTCGCTTCGACGTGGGGATGGCTTTCACCTTGAAATCTTTGCCCCCTGGTGCGGATGAACTTCTGCCCGGGGTGGTATGGGGCCATTGGTTGCCGGGCCACGCTTGGTCTAGTGCAGGGGTCGGTGTGGTTACGGATGGTGGTTGGCGGTTACACCCATTGCAAGTGGGGCCTACCTTCTGTTTGTCTCGTTTCCTGTCCTGGTACCCGCCCTCTCTGAAGCGTCAGTTTGGGCACCTTTCGTCAGTCTACGGTGTGGCCCTTTGGGGCCCACATTGGGGGGCCTCCGGGTTCCCTGGTTTCCCTCTCGGCTTGCTTGGATTTCGGTTCGGGCGGGCTGGGACTGTGGCCGGCGTCTTTAGATGTTGGCACGTATGTTGTGGCCCCGGGTTCGTCCTGGTGGCCCCCCTCGGCTACACGGTGCTGGGGGTTGGGACTCTGCTGGCGCGGCCAAGATCAGTGGCTGCCTGGTGGGGTCAGGTATCGGCTGTCCTGTGGCTGTCATGCGGTTGATCTGCCTGAGGGGCTGAGGGGGCTGGATGGGAACTGCGATGCCTGGTGTATGGGGCTTGGGGGGGGCTGACTTGGCGGGGAGAGGCACCTGCGAGCACCGGTCGGGCCTGCGTCAGGTTGGGCGAGGTCTAATTAAGCGTTTCCGGCTAGACTGGGCTGCTAAGGTCAAGCTGCGGAGTGCTGTAAAGCTTCCTGGCGGACCGGCTGGTTGATGGCCACCTGTGCGGATAGTGGGTTGCGACCTCTGGGTTGGACTTGTTTGGGCTTTGTGTGCTGGGTTTTGTGGGGCTTGTTTGGTTTCTTTGGTTTTGGTTGTGGGTATGGCGGGCGGGGGCATGGCACCACGGGTAGGAGATAGGCCCTACTGACCTTCTCGGTCTGTCACCACCTCTATGTATTTCTTTTGTTTATTTGTGTTTTGTTTGGGGTTACAGGCAGCGGGTACAGGTCCTCCTCACCGTTACGCTCTTCGGAGGCACTCGGCAAAGTGGGTTCATAGGGTCGACGGCCTGGCATGCGGATGCGAGTTGTGGACATGTTGGTCGCGACCTCTCTGCCTTGGTGCTGCCTGTGTTGATAAATTGTTGTTGGTTTTCTACTGTGGAGGAGGGTTTGCGGGACGGTATTCAGACCGGGCGGTAGTGGATTTTTGTTTTTGTACGGGGAACTTGGGGGACTGGTACCTTGCTCGGCTTCGGCTACGCGAGGAGGCCTTGCGGCTTCGGCTGTTTGGCTTGGTTGGGCCCATACCAGAGGGTCTACGGTGTCGCTTCGAGGAGGACTTTCTTTACTGTTGATGGTTTTGTACTTAGTGTTCGTGTTGTGGGCATGGCGCGGGCATGTTTGAAGTTCGGGGCCGGAGGTTTGGATTGTTCGTAGTTAGTGGTAGTTCTGGTTTGCGTTAATCCTGTGCCGGCGGGGACTTGTCGTATGCCGGAGTCGGCGGTACAAGTATAAATAAATTAGATTGAATGTTCTAAGTAATTTCCTTACCAATTTCTTTACGAATAAAACATCTTTACGCTCTTTATTACGTTTGCAGATCCGACACATTTCTCACAAGTCTAAATAAGGCAAAGCTATCATAATTAGGATTTAACTGGCGTTATCCGATAAACGGTGATAACGTAGATCAACGGATCTAAGAACTGTTATATCAGACAAGATAGGAATTAAGAAGAGAAGTATCGTTGCCTGTCGCTATCAGTTAACCACAAGCAAGGAACGTTACAAAGCAACACCTATGCGCCGTCCATTTGATGTAAGCGAAGTCGCGACGGCCTGAACTTTTAGGATGTTGCGTTGGTAGGAGGGCGAGGCTACTGTTATGGCAAAGTCGTCGACGTAGGAGAGGATTAGGCCGTTCGAACCTGGGAAGTGGAGGGAGGAAACATAAATCAGGAAAAGAAGGAGGGAGACAGAAGACCCTTAAGGGGTGCCCACTTAGACCAGGGAGAGTATTTTAGGAGAGCCTTGGTATAGGAGGTGACAACGCCGTCCGTGCAGGAAGGATCGGACCCATGAAACAAGGTAGGGTTGGACGCCCTTTTCTCGCAGCATCCCACAGAGGGCAGCTGAGTCAACGTTGTCAAAGCCCACTTTGAGTTCCAGGAATAAAGTTGAGGAGCAGAGGCCCATGCTATATGCAAGCCGGACCTCATGAGAGAGGGCACCAATGGCATCAAAAGTGCCCATACAGGAGAGTGATCCGCATTGGTTGGAGTGGACGAGGCCAGGAGCCCGAGCAACTGCGGCTAGCCTAACAGCCACCACACGCTCTAGGATCTTCGATATGGTTTGGAGGAGGACGATGATACGGAAGGAGGCCGGTGTGTCGTAGGAGGCCGTGCCAGCCTTGTTGAGAACAATGCTGTTGGCTTGTTTGAGGGAGGAGGTGTGGAAGCCAGATAGGAGGAGGGGTCCCAGGAGGGACGTGAGGATCTACGGGTTGGTGGCGTGGACTCTTTTCCAAACCTAGTAGGGAATATGATCGGGGCCTGGTATGGACGTGTTAGAGCTGGAAGCCAGTACCTTGGAGACTTCTTCCTTGGTGAGGGGGTCGAGGTCTTTAAAAGGACCCAGGATATCGGGGGGGGAGGACGACTCACTGGGGGGGAAGAAGTGAGTCAGGAGAGTGGTGTTAAGGGCAGACAGAGTGTCGGCATCCGGGAACGACGGGAACCGGTCAGGGGTACACCCTATAGCGAAGCGTTTTGCTGTCCACACAGTCTTAGGGGTTGGGGAGGAGAGGAAATCATCCCAGTGTTTGCTCTTTCCCTGTTTGATCGCCTTGAAATAGGCATTGCGGGCAGAGTGGAATTCGGCTTAAGAGGCCGCGTTAGGGTTCTTACGGGCCCTGCGCGTAGCAGCATGAAAGGAGATTCTCAAAGAGTTGAGGAGGGGCGACCAACAAGGTTTAGACCTGGTCGACATAAGGTTGAGGGGGGTGTGAAGAAAAAGGGTCGTGCGAAGGCGATCGACATTTCTGTCGAACCAGGCCGTGGCAGAGGACAGAGTAGGTAGGACGGGAGGAGAAGAAACAATAAACTGCTTGATGGCATCGCCAAGGGCAGGCCAGTCGGTCTTGGCCCAAGCTGGTGTGGGTACAGGGGGGCGTAGTAAAGTAGTAGAAAGTAAAATACAAATGGGGATGTGATAAGAGCCAGTTGACGGGAGTGGTGTAGCCCATTTGGAAAAAAGCTGGGCAGCCGCGCCATTGGCAAAAGACAAATCAAGAACTGAGGGTCTTCCCACAGAGGCGAAAGGAAAATAAGTAAACACACTTTTTGTGTTGAGAAGAGAAAAACCATACAACGAGGCCATCTGAAAATAAGGGACAGACGTCCGAAACTCGGTAGAAGAAAAGGCCCTCAGCTGGTCAGTTAGGGGATGGTGGAGGTTAAAATCCCCCATAACAAAAACAGGAAAGATCAGATCAGGAAAATTCACCTCAGGGGGAACAATGCGGGTATGAGAAGATGCGCCTTGAGTGTTGTACACATTGTACACCCCGAGGTGAGTTTGTGAGGAGGAACAAAAGCCCACATTGGAGAATAAGTCGACCGCCATAACGTTGGCAGACTGGCCCACCCATACAGGCAAAAGGGAAACAACTTCATGAAAAAACAAAAGAGCATAGCATGCAACACGTGGTTTCCCACAAGAGGAGGGCGGGGAAAAACATTTATACCCAGGAAAGGAAGGTAGTCGTGTACACCAAACAGGGGGGTCCTGTATAGCCACCATCGCAGGCAAAGAGGACAAAGCAGCAAAACTATGAAACAAGGAAAGAAACACATCCCAGCTAGCGAAGCTGTTATGTTGAACAAAGGAGAGATTGAGGGGACCGGGAGTTCTAAGAGGAGGTCCGGTCGGGGAATTCATGGCACTGGGCATTTACCCTGACAAGCCGGATGAGTTATCTGAAGTGAAGGCGGGGTTGAGCTCACCCTGGGGGAGGGGAAGGCTGGCCCTGGAGCAGGAGCGAGTGGCTGTCTGGGGGGTTTCGGGTGGGACAAGAGGGCAGGGGCGGCAGGGGGTTGCGAACGGTGGGGCGAGTATTTGTCTAGGGGTGGAAGGGCCAGAGTCGTCATCAGTGCCATCGAGAACGACATCCATACTGTCTTCATACTCCCGGTGTACTGGGTTGGGGGCAGGGCACTCCAGAGGGCCTGGGATGGGTTGTTCAGTACAGTCGCTGTCGGTGGCCGCGTGTGGGTCTCCACAGTTAGGGCAGGTGGGGCTCTGGCAGCAATGTGCTGAATGTTTGTGCGAGAGGGAGCAGATTGGACATATCGCGTAATCCAGCTTACATCTAGGGGCCTGATGGCCGAACTTCCAGCAGTTGCGGCACTGGGTGAATCGGTTGGAGGAGAAGGCACGTTCGACCCGGCGCCTACGGGAGAAGAGGTGGATTGCGGTTCCCATGGCATTGAGGTCCTCGGGAGCGACCGTGACAACAACGGAGGTAGCGGACTTGGACATCCTGGACTCCAGGTCTCGGTTTAGGTAGCAGGCAGCGAAGATGGTGACGCCCGTGGCGTTACGGACCGACTCACGACAGAGGGGGAGGAGGTCGTCTTGGTCTTCTGGGAGGTAGGCGAGGGTGAGGGAGTGGATGGCGAGTTGGGTCTCGTTGGGGGTAGGATGGAAGGCGAGGTCGGCATTGTCTCCGACGGGGGAGAATTGATTGAGGCGGTTAGTGAGAGCTTGGTAATAGAGGGCGTAGCAGGGGGCAGGGGTGGACGAGCTGAGAACGGTAAGGGTAACAGAGCCCCTATCGTTGTCACGGGCCGTGAAGGACAGCGGGAGGGGCCAGTTGGCTTCACGAAGGACAGCAGCGGCAATTTCGGGGAAGGTTGCTGCTGCTTTAGCGGCTTCAGGGTGCGGGGAAGAGGATAAGCGTGAAGGGAAGAAACGACGTTGGGCTCCGGGCAGGATAGGGGCCTCTTTAACAGGAGGAGCCGTATTGCCTGATGCAACTTGAGCAGCGGAAGAAGAAAATTTCGACTTAGCCCATTTGGTCTTCCCCTTAGAGGGAGCAGCTGTGGCCTGAGCGAATGAGCGGGGCGGGAAGAGGTAGGATGGGTCCATGTTGCCAGGGATCCATTCAGAAAGGGGGGGGTATTTGTCGTCACGGAAGGTACGAGCCTCCCAAGAGTTGGGGTTCTTGACCGTTGAGGCCACTGCGTTGCCGTCGAACCTCTGGGTCTTAGTGTCGTATCGGGGGGTGTCCAGGTCGTAGCCTTTCACAATCACTCCTACATGATAGAGGGGGGTCTTGGCGGCAGTTTTCTGGGGGTGTGGGACTGCTGGAAGTTGTACCGTGTTGGTAGGAGGAGGTGGGGCCGGAAGAAGGACTTCCATGCCCTTTCGGGTAGGGGGTGGTGCCGGTGAGGCAAGGGCTTGCTGACATGGGGGCGGCGGCTGGGAGAGCCTTTGTGACAAGTCACGAAGGGCGGACTCTATGGGCCTGAGGGAGGCGAGAGAAGGGGCCTGAGTGGCAGAAATGCCCTCAGACAGTGCTTGGACCCTCAAGGAGAGGAGGTCCACGTGTTCGTTGGTGGAGGCAAGTCCATTGAGGGTTGCAACCAGGAGGAGGATGATGACAGCTTCGTCGTCGCTGAGATTGCGAAGGTTGGAAGAGAGGAGAGGAGGAATGGAGGTGAAAGCATCCCCCAGGACAGATTCAAGGGACTGGATGAGGGCTGGAATAGCGCAGACGGCGGGGGGGAGGGGAGCAGTGGAGCTCGACCTCGAGGAGTGGGCAGACCCAACGTCAGACATTGGACCGCTAGGCAAAGACTTGAAGTTTAAGCTAGAGTGGTCAGACGTGTGAAAGTTTGGGGTCACACCAGACACAATGGTGTTGAGAATGCGTGAGAAAGTTACGGTCAGGAAAATAGGAGACACGGACCGTGGCTATCTTCCTCAGCAGACTTTTTTTTTTTTTTTTTTTATATCATGTATGCATTGTTTGGTTAAGGAACAAGAACATGCGTGCAGTGCTAGCTATGGCGGAAACAAAACCCACAATCAAGCAACTAACAAAAGAAACAACCGAAACCAGTTCCTCCGATGGCGTCCAATAACCGACGCAGGGCCTACACAGGACTAATAAAGGAAAACAACTAATTAACTAGTATCATAACGGAAATAAATCAAAACTCATAACAACGAGCAGAAAGATCAAACAGGAGACCTTCCACCACTTAGATCATTTGGCCATCCAGCCAATGAAAACCATGGCGAGGTAGGAAGGGAAGGGGAGGGGGAAAGAGAGGGCTGGCGGGGGGCATGTTGTGCATACATGTCAGGGGGGAAACCAGTTCTGGTAGCGGTGAGGTAGCGACCGAGGCCAATAATTATCGGGACCGAGGTCCATAGAGAAGAGTCAGGTCCAATATCTGCTATCCCCTGGAGTTGGCGACGGCGGGCGGCAGACTTGACAGAACGAAACAGGAGGGCATGCTCGAACGTCTCGTCCTCTTCCTTGCACCAGGAGCAGAGAGGAGAGGGGTCCGTGTCGTGCCATGAGGGTTGGGCAGCTAAGTAACTCCTGCCGGCGCGCATCTGATGGAGCCGGCGAGAAAGCCAGCGCTCCAGGCCCATAAAGGGGTGCGGGCGTAGGGTGGGGCCGAAGAGGTAGTAGGGCAGAGGAGATGAGAGGAGGCACTATGAGGTGAGTTCCTCACGGCCTCGGGCGTTGAGTGAAGCTTAGAGGGCAGGGGCCCCAAGTGGGGCGACCTATAGGGTAGGCAAGAGGAGAGGGTTTGCCGGAGGGAGGGGGTTACTACGGTTGCCGATAGTGAAGTGAATTCCGTGGGCGACTGCATCAACAGGGAGGTGACGTCCATTGGGTGGGGAGGGCGGCTTGGTGAACCATTTGAGGGGGGTGTAGTAGGGGCCAGCCCAAGGGTGGCAGCCTCGGACGGAACCAGGAAGATGGAGGGAGTCGGGTACCCGGAGGTGGGACGCAGTTGGGACAGAGTGGTCCAGGCGTGTGGATGCCGGGTTGATTTCAGGTGGCAGGCAGATGAGACGGACCGCCGCTAGACATTGTAGGTGCTTGATTAGGAGGTGGATAGGAGGGAGGGAGGCCTTACAGGGGAGAATGGCCATATTGGTAGAAGCGAAGCAGTTTGTAACCCACCTTTGTACCGGGTGCCAGAATGCTCTCATCTTGTCGAGCATTTTGGAGTTGAGGGAGAGTAGGTCACAGCTGTAGAGGAGGATAGGGCGGACCAGGGAGGAGGCAAGACGATGGCACAAGTGTGGTGCAAGATCCTTGCCTGGCCACGACAGGAGGTCTATTGTAGCGAGAGCAGCTTCCGCTAGTGCGAGGCGTCTGGTGAAATGGGAGGAAGTGGCCCAGTCCAACGTAGGAGTCGCGGGCTCCAGCCAGTAGCCCAACCACCGAAGTACTTAGGCAGGTTTGTAGGAGACGGAGTCTACTGAGATGGGGAGGGGGGAAGGGGGCCCTCTCTGTTAGGGCATCCTCCAGTGCATTAGTTCTGTTTTGGGCAGTGAGAAGGAAACACCTGTGCGCCTTCCTTTCGATGTGAGTGAGGCCGCAACTGCCTGTAGCTTCTGGACGTTGCAACAGTAGGAGGGCGAGGCTACAGTTATAGGGAAGTCATCGACATAGGAGAGGTTTATGCCGTTGGGGATTGGGAAATGGAGGGTGGAAACGTAGATCAGGAAAAGGAGAGGGGAGACAGGTGATCCCTGGGGGGTGCCGACCTGGACTGGCGAGAGGACTTTAGGAGAACCTTGCTATAGGAGGTGGCATTGGCGGCCACAGAGGAAGGATCGGACCCGCAAAACAAGGTAGGGCTGAACGCCTTTCTCCCGAAGTTTGCCGCTTAGGACAGCCGAGTCGACGTTATCACAGCCGCCTTTGACATCAAGGAAAGGTGTGGAGGAACAGAGGTCCATGCTGTGTGAAAGCCAGACTTCGTGAGATAGAGTGGCTAGGGCGTCAAAAGTGCCCATGCCTCATAGTGAACCACATTGGTTAGGGTGGACGAGGCCAAGGGCCCGAGCAACTGCGGCTAGGCTTACAGCTACTATACGCTCCAGGATCTTGGTTAGGGTTTGGAGGAGGACTATGATTCGGAAGGAGGCTGGTGTGTCATAGGAGGCCTTGCCAGGCTTGTCGACTACAATGCCGTTGGCCTCCTTGAGGGATGAGGGGTGAAAACCGGATAGCAGGAGGGTACACAGGAGGGAGGTGAGGATCTTTGAGTTGGTGCCGTGGACTCTCTTCCAAACTGAGTATGGGACGTGGTCGGAGCCAGGGGCGGACGAGCTTGAGCTGGAGGCCAGAGCCTTGGAAACCTCTTCTTTACTGAGGACGTCAAGGTCCTTGAAGGGGTGCAGGAGAGTAGGAGGGGAGGTGGATTTTCTAGGGGGGAAAAAGTGGGTCAGGAGGGCAGTGTTGACAGCAAGTGGAGTGTCAGCATCCAGGAAAGATGGAAACAGGTCAAGGGGGCGTCCCATTGAGAATCGTTTGACTATCCATGCAGTCTTCGCAGTTGTAGAGGAGAGGAAGTCGTCCCAGTACAGTCGTGTCCGGAAAGTCTTCATACCCTTGCATAGCAACGCATCACCACCCCCTCACCTCAACAACCCCCCTCACCATGACCCTACCACATACCCTCAGAGCTAGAGAGGACCTCAATAAAGAAATCTATACCCTGTATAAACATACTGATATGGGGTATTATAAAATTTCTAAGACTTTGGGCATCTCCAAGCAAACTGTTCTGTCGGTGGTCAAAAGAGCCAAATCCAGGGGTGGAAACACCCATAATGCAAAAAGAACTGGCAGACCAACCAAGATTACCGACACAAATAGGAAGATAGTGGAGTCTATTATCGATGCCGAGCCTCATTTAGCGTTACGCGACATTGCCAAAAAAGCGAATATCGGTCTTGGAAAGACCAGTGTGGATAAGATCATCTCAGAGGCTGGTTTTAAACTTCAGATACCCAGAAAGAAACCTTTTTGGAGAAAAGGACAAAAGGAGAAGAGAAAGGAGTTTGCTAGGAAGAGGAGGAACTGGAAAGGGGCATGGAATTGGGTTGTTTTTGTGGATGAAGCAACTATTGTTTATGATCCAAATCCAACTGGTAGAAAGGTCAGAGTTAGACCTGGTGAAGAGTTGGAAGAAAAAAACTTGAAGCCTAGCTTTAAGTCTGGGAGGACTAGTATTGGGGTCTATGCTGCAATCATGAAGGGTGGCAGGACTGAGTTAATTCTTGTGAGAAAGAGGGGGGAGGAGGAAAGGACCAGCAAAAGAGACAGACTTGGCCTTAATTCCCACCAATATGCAACTGAAATCCACCAGCCACACCTCATCCCTTTTATAGAAGGTCTGGATAGACCCTCTGAAAACATCTACCTAGCTGCAGACAATGCCTCCTGGCATGCTGGTGAGGAAAATCGAAAATTGGAGGCAGAGTGTGGTTACAAAAAACTCCCTTGGCCACCCAACTCACCAGATCTCAATCCAATTGAGAATACTTGGGCACTACTCAAAAGAGCCCTTACCAAGAGATTCTCCAGACTGGAAAGAAGGCCTCACAGTGCTGCTGAACTGTTTGAAGCAGCAAAGGAGGAGTGGGATTTAATTCCCCAAGAGAAGTTGGATGGATGGGTGGATAGGATGCCAGAGAGAATGCAAGCTGTACTGGATGCAGATGGAGGTCATACAAAATGGTAAAAATGTTTTTTTATTATCTATTAGCTATACTATCATGATTCTTTCAATTGAGTTTTTTACATTTTTTTGAATTTCTTATGGTTGGGGGTGGTGGCATCGCCGTTGCCATGCAAGGGTATGAGGACTTTCCGGACACGACTGTACTTTCGCTTAGCCTGCCTATCTTCCTCAGCAGTTTTTTTTTTTTTTTTTTATATCATATATTCGTTGTTTTAAGGTACAAGAACCTCCATGCAGCGCTAGCTATGGCAAAAACAAAACCTGTAAACAAGCGCGTCCCTCCTCCGTCTAAGGCAAAAACCAAGAACCCCAAGCCCCTCTGGTATGGAGCCAACCGCACATCTCGCCCCGAATCAAGCCCCCCTTATAACTCAGACGAACTAAGCCCCAAGAGAAATCCAAAACAGGAAAAGCAGGAAGTCCAAGGAACAATCCCCCTGGAAATCTCTGCCCGAAGGCACAACGGACAACCAAACCCATACCCACCAGACCAAGCCCATAGCATGGCCAGCCGCTAAAAAGCTAACCGTAGATCGGGCCCAAGAAAGGACCAGGTGCACCGAGTCAGGGCGCAACCCCCACCGAGGGGGAAAACTTGATAAGGATGGAACCCAACCGACCGGAGACAGTGCAATACCAATCGGAGGGAGAGGCTCCAGGGCTGAGGCCCCCCAGAGAGAGGCAGCAGTAAGGTGCAAGCCCAGGGGAGCAGTAGGGTGCTAGCCGGCTGGCAGTAGGGTGCCAGCTGAAGAGGTGGTAGTAGAGTACCAGCCGGGAGGCAGTAAGGTGCCAGCTGGGGGAGCAGTAGGGTGCTAGCCGAAAAGGATGGCAGTAGGATGCCGGCCGATGAGGGTGGCAGTAGGATACCAGCCAAACATCCTGAGTGAGCAAAAGGGAGGGGTTGACCAAGATGCCGAAACAACTATCGGAAACGTGTTTGTGTCTTAACTAGGCGGTCTCCATTTATCCCCGGTGCCCACAGTAGACAAAGCCACCATAAAGGGTAGAGAGGAGGAGAGAGGCGAATTCGACCGTAGCCTGTTGAGAAAACCGCCTACTAACCCACGACCGTGGGACTGACCCGTACCCACCAGCGGGACAAAACCCGGACCCAACTGAGGGACTGACCCAAACCGACCAGAGGAAAGAAGAAGGAATCCAATGTAATCGCGTAACGCAAACCGTATTCCCAGCCGTCTGTTGTAGGGTTAAAGGAGGAACCCGACCGTGCTGATGCTAAGCGAGGCTAAAGCAAAAACGGGGAAGGAGACAAACCCAGCGACGAGGATGCCAGGAAGGAGTTAGGAGGGGTCTCATAAGGATAGACCTCAAGAGAGACAGTAGGAGAGAAGTTTTGCCGTTGCGAGAGGATGAAGGATGATGGCCTGGTCCCCCCCATAGGGGGAGGACCAGACACGAAAAGTGGTGAGAATTGCTTGGCGTTGGGATTTCAATCACTGGAGGTGTAGCGGAGACGGTCGTTATATCTTCCTCTGCTGTGCTGGCCTCCTTATATAGACCTCTCCTCGCAAACCCTAACCCTGATGACTCATAACCCTGAGTCATCTAATCATAACATAAACAAGTCATATGACTCAAATGAGTCATATGCGTGAAACCCATGACTCAAAATTGAGTCATGTGCGAAATATAACAAATCATAACATAAACAAGTCATATGACTTAAGTGAGCCATATGCGCAAGACCTATAACTTATAATCAAGTCATGTGCATAACATAATTAATCATAACATAAACAAGTCATATGACTCAAGCGAGTCATATGCGCAAGACCCAGGACTCATAATTGAATCATATGCAAAATCCTGACCTACCTGTCACATCCATGACATTTCCTTTCCAAAGCAGTGCAATGTCAACGCTGCATGGTTGCCAAGGCCCTGTATTTTTGAGCGCAGTGATCCACTGATCAATGTTCTTTCTGGAGTAACATTTCTGGAAGCCATTTAAGAGATTGGAGTAAGAGAAAGAGTCCTTGAACTAATTGGACTCATGGAGGGGAAAGAGTTAGTTGTCCGAAAGCGATCAAATGGAGAGTGTGTGGGAGCTATATCTGTAACGTGTTCGCTAGGTGCTAATCACGTTTCGAGAGGTGTTCGATAGTTGACAGGTGGCCTGCTCTTCCAGAGAGGAGGCGAGAGCTGTATGAACTAAAGGAGGCTTCGGAGGTGTACTGGAGAAACTAAAGAGTAACCGTTCAACCAAGTATATTGAAATACTGTCTGTCGAAGTCTGTCCTTTCCATCGTGGAATAGGACGGTCTTTAAATACACAAATCTGTTCATGTCTAGCATGAACGAAACTAAACAAAGGTATCAAGCGATACTCTTTGGTAAAATAATATAAGTAACAAGTAAGTATCAAAACGATACTTAAAACAAAACATAAAACAAACTTAGTATCAAAACGATACTTCAAACAAACCAAGTATCAAAGCGATACTTAAAACAAAACATAAAACAAACTAAGTATCAAAACGATACTTCAAACAAACCAAGTATCAAAGCGATACTTAAAACAAAACATAAAACAAACTAAGTATCAAAACGATACTTCAAACAAACCAAGTATCAAAGCGATACTTAAAACAAAACATAAAACAAACTAAGTATCAAAACGATACTTCAAACAAACCAAGTAACAAAGCGATACTTAAAACAAAACATAAAACAAACTAAGTATCAAAACGATACTTCAAACAAACCAAGTAACAAAGCGATACTTAAAACAAAACATAAAACAAAATCCTTAACCGAGTACCAGTACCGGTTACATTCCCCAAAACAAAACAACTTGTTTAAACAAAATCAAGTTTCAATAGTCCTGAAAATTAGAGTCTTCAGAAGGCTCGAAAAACTCGCTTTCTGCTAACATCCAATTATCGGCATTGAGACACCAAACACAAGTAAAAGCCTTAATATAACAGCGGGACTCAAAGAAAGATAAATCACAATAGTCACGAATACCAGATTCGCGGTCAGCTTCCACCCACGCTTCATTGCAATCAGGACAGTAGTCTACCCAAAGGATAGCGAAATAATCTTCAGGTTGGATAACATCGCGGTTCAACAACAGTCCAACAAGCTGTCGTCGCTGCCTCACATGGATCTCCTCATAGTTTGACATCGTTAAGGTATTCGGATGGTGGCGATTCAGATGAAGTCATCAAGAGCCTGCTCCATGGTTTGGTTCTCTTCATCGCTGCTTTCAAAATCGGACTCAAAGTGTGGGGCCCAGAATCCATCTCGGGCCTCGAGTTCCTTATGCCATCGCTCTGTTTCCGGCACAGTTGGTGACCAGCACACGGTGATATAGTTGATGGTCGGTGGTAGGGAATTGTCAGGCATGTTGGCTTCCCACCATTCATTCACCATCTCCATAGCGTGCTCCAGTCCTTCTAACGGTTCCCAGCTGTTCTCACTTGTGGGGTATCCTTTCCATTTGACAAGGAACTGATCATTTCCATGCCAAAGACGGTGGTCTCGGATTTCTTCAACTTCCCATTCCTCTTTCTTGTCAACGGTGATGGGAGCGGGGCGAGAATGGGTTCGTCCAGGCAACTTAGAGTCGTCATTAAGGTAGAATCGTTTAACAGAGGAGGCATGGAAGGTGGCAGTGGGGCTGCGGTACATGCGTCCATCCATCTGGACAGTATAGTTTTCGGTGTACTCATCGAAGGCTAAGACCTTAAAGGGTCCTCTCCAGCGAGGCTGAAGCTTCTTGCTTCGTCAAGGGGTGGTGATGAACATGCTCCCATTGACCATAAGCATATCGCCAACAGGGATAGGCACGTGTTTGCGTCTTCGCTTCTGGGCAGTAGTGGTGCTTCGGAATCGCGCAGCCTTGATAGCTTGGAAAGTGTCATTGCGTATTACCTGGTGCCGGTTGAGGTGATCATCTGAGTCGGGGATTGAGGAGTTCTTGAAGAGAGTGGTAGGTAGGAGGGGGTATTGTCGGCCAAAGGCTGCTTTGTATGGTGACATACCGAGGGTATCGGAATATCCGGCGTTGAGGTATGCTGCAAGCTCAACAAGGGCGGGTTCCCAATTGGTCTGTCGTTCATTGATGAGGTTGCGGATTCCGGTTTTCACTTCCCTGATCTTGCGTTCAGCTTGACCATTAGTTTCATGGTGTCCAGGAGCGGCCATGATGTGGTTGATTCCAAGAGAGGTGAGGGTCTGCTTCCAGAATCGAGAGGTAAAGCGGGAGTCAGCATCGCTGACAATAGACAGAGGGTATCCATGGGGTGTAAAGAGGTTTCGTTGGAGGATGTTCCATGTATCCTTGGAGGTGTCGGTAGTCTTCATAGGCTGAAGCCATGTATATCCGAGAATCGGTCAACAGCTACCAGAATGGTATCATACCCCGCGGATTTGTTGAATGGTCCTGCAAAGTCAATAGCAAAGGACTCAAAAACATCGGAGGGTAGTTGGAGGGTTTGAGTTCTTCCTTCAGGTAACTGAGTACGTTCCTTATTTGCCTGGCAGAGTTCACATTGTTTAACGAAATCTCGGAAGTCTTGTCGCATTTCTGGCCAATAAATATATTCACAGGTATAGCGGAGGTTTCGATCTGCACTATGGTGTCCTTTGTTGTGGATTTCTGAGATGACATATTCTCTGATTGTCGTGCCATTGAACATGTGGCCCTTCGGTATGTATAGGCATTGGTAGCCGTACCGAGTAGCGGTATAGACCATTCCATCGGATACCTGGTAGGTTGCAAGATCTCCATGCTTGGTACTATCTAGTGCTTTGAAGTAGATCGGGTCATGGTGGTATCCCTTGATCATTTGACTCCGGAAGGCGGTGGTCAGCTCATCTGTGGTGGTTCTGACATCGCGTTCATCTTCGATAAGTGATCCCCTAGACGGCTCGATTGGTGCTTCTTCTTCTTCTTCAAAGGTTTCATAAAGTTGGCAGCGGTGTTCAGGAATGGTGGGAGGCATAACTGAGATAATGGATTCATTATTGAAAACTCGGAGGGATCCACCATAAAGGGGACGTGAGTCTATCAGGGGTGTGGGAGAGGGTGGTGCAAAGGATGGTGCATGCAGGAAGGCTGCTGCTTCCTCGAGTTGTGCCGTTCTTTCGAGTTGTTCTAAGTCTTGATGTCTTCTTGGGGCTGGATTACCGACAGGGGCAGATGATCGGATCGCTGGGGGCATCCATGGTCCTGTAGGTCTGTTGCCGAACTTAATCTCAGTTTGGTGAAAGGGACATGTATCTTCATAACAGTGGGAGTAATGGAGCGTGCTTTGTTCAAGGTCTTGAGGTGGCGTACTGCGGAGGGTGCAATCATCTTTCCATTCGTCTTCAAGATGTTGGCCTCGCTCTTTTCCTGCCGCAGCGTACATAGTATAGGAGAAAGGAGGGGATGGAGAGGTTGTGTTGATGGAAGCCATGACTGGTTCTTCCTCGTAGGTTGTGCTGTCGGAACTGTCATCACTTTGTCTAGTGTGGTCATGGACAAGAGGAGGGTTCTGGAATGATTGGTTCTCATAGATGCGGGAGAGGGCGTCAGCTAAATAGTTGGTTCTTCCTGGGGTGTAGACTATTTTGGCGTCGTATTTGCTGATTTCTCCTATCCATCGGGTTCTTCTTCGTCCAGGAACCTTTTCAGTCTTCAGGTTCGTAAGGGGCTGATGGTCGGTAACAATGGTGAAGGTAGTTCCCATCAGGAGGTGGTTGAAAGCAGCAAGAGCATCGATCACTGCAAGTGCTTCCTTGTCTGTGGTTCCATAGTTCATTTGCGAATTAGTGAACTTCCTGCTGTGTAATGCCGCCGGTCTCGCTTGTTCATGGGTGGGTCCTTGTCCAACCCAAGCTCCTACGCGAACATCAGAGGCGTCGGTTATCAACCAAATGGGTTCTTCTTTGGACAGGTCAATAGGCCGTATAACATTTGCGTCTTTAATTAACTCCTTAATGTTATTAAAGGCTCGATCATGGGTAGGGGTCCAAACGAATTCAGCATTGCCGGTGAGGTCCGTGAGTGGTGCCGTGACAGTGGCGTGATGTGGGAGGAACTGGGAGATGTAATTGACAAGTCCAAGGAACCGCATAAGTTCTTTTTGATTCTCAGGTGTAGTCCATTCCGTCAGGCAGGATATCTTTCCAGGAGATGCATGTATCCCTTGATCATCAATTACATGTCCGAGTATTTCTAGACTATCGGCAAACAGGGTGGATTTGTTTCTGCTGGCATAGAATTTGTTTTCTCTTAGCTTGTCGCAAACTAGGCCGATATGGTGCTTGTGTTCTTCTTCAGTATTGGAGAAGATGAGGATATCATCGATGTAGATCCATACAAAGTGATGGAGGTATTCGCTAAGCATATTTTCCATAATTCGCATGAAGGTGGCGGGCGCATTCATGTCACCTTGCAACATGACTCGGCTAACCAAACTTCTGAAGGGTGTCTTGAAACTGTTAATTCGTTCGCTTTCCGGGTCTAGCCGTGTTTGGAAGTAGGCATCGCTTAGATCTATCTTGCTTCGGAATCTAGCTCGTCCAACCGCATTCAGGATCTGAGTTTGATTGGGGATCGCAGAACTGTCCATAACTGTATTGTCATTTCGTAGTTTGAAATCGACAAGGGGGCGGATTCTCTTTCCATCTGCCTTAAGTTGGACAAACATAGGTGCGGCACCTGGTGCTTCTGATCGGTAGATGACTCCTCGCCTGAGATTCTCATTTACCCAGGTATTGAGTTGGTCTTTGTATGCTTCCGGAATGGTGTATGTCGGTTGATTCTTAAGATTATCGGGGTCTTTCAGGCGGATATGGTGGTTTATTTCCCTCATAGGAGGTAGTTCTTCTGGGATTCGTTCAGGGAAGACATCGGAGTACTCATCCAATAGGCTTAGCGCTGTAGTCTCACAGACAGCGGCTCGGAGTTCTCCACTTGTTGGTTTGCAAATAACCCTGACTTTGTGATTTGGGAACTCGATAACTGAGTCTCCACACTTGATGGTAGCATTAAAGCGTTTTAGGAAAGGCATCCCAATGAGGGCATCGTATTTCGCTAGGTTCCCAACAAGCATCGTCTGTGGAGGTAGCGAGACTGATCCTAGCTGGACGATAGTTTTGCATGTCTTATGGCTAGTGGAGCGGGATCCTTTAACTGCCATATTGACAGCTAATGGTTGTTTAAGGGTTTCGGTAGGTAGACCATAAGCGGAGACGAAGGTATTGCTGATTATGTCTCGTCCAATAGCGCCGGTATCGAAAAGGACCCGTGCCTGTTTCCCATTGATTAAGATTGTTCCTTCTAACGCTGGGTAAGGCTTTGCCAGCGGTGGACGGGTGCTGTTGCATTCTATTTCGATATAGCCGGTGTGAATTTCTTCAAACTCGCTCGATTGCTCGCCATCATCACTGAGTTCAATGTGGTTTGTTGACGCTTCTTGCTTGACTTTAACTGCCTTTCCTTTGCCTTTCTTGGTAGGACAGTTTCTCGCCATGTGTCCGGTTTTACCGCACTCAAAACATTCACCTTTCTCCCTTCTCGATTCTTTAGTGGATTTGCCTTTCTTCTTGTAGGATCGGGGGGTTTCTTCTTCTGAGGTGTTGGAGGTATTTCGTCTAGGTTGTTTATTGCTACTGGTGGATGTTTGGGTTTTGTAGGCTTTGGTTTCATGAAGGATGGCGTCCTTTCGTTCAGCTCTAGCTATGATGGTTGCAAACTCGTCATCTTCGTCCTGAAGCGGCTCCACTTCGCGTCGAAGAGTAGGGTGCATGCAATCGTAGAACCTTCGTTTCAGGATGTAGTCTGAGATGCTGTCTTCCGCCATCCTGTTCTTAAGCATCACGAGATCTGTTGCCACATCCGTTATTCTTTTAACGTGGGACCCGTTGACTTGGTGAAGTTCAATGAAACGTTTGAACAGGAGATCGTTTGTGATAGAGGATTGGAAACGGGCTCTGAGATAATCGAGTACTGTGGAGCCTTTTAGCTTTGGGTTTCCTCTGTTTTCCTTATAGCATTGGTGGTATGCATCGACTGCCTTTCCTTCGCAGAACGATCCTATCCAAAGGCCGGTAGTTGCCTTTTCAATATCGACCTTTTTCAGGAGGAGGTAGTGTGTAACTTCAGTTGCCCATCGCTCAAAGGCTTCGGGCTTAAGGTCCTTTCCTTTTCCTGTGAACTTTGCGGGTAGGTGGATTTTGATGTCAGGTAACGGGATATCGTCTTCTTGTGTATCTGCGGGGCGGGACCTTGAAGGTCCACCACCTGTGCTGGCCATATCGGACTCGCTGCTTGAATCCGGATCTTGAGGGGGCTTGACTGCGGGTTTCTTTCTGGGAGTAGGAGGGACTTCTTCCGGATGGTGTGGGGGTTCCGTTGTGTTGTCCTGAGAGTCCTTTGCAGGACGCTTGCCTTGCTTCTTCTTTGTAAGGCCTTCTCGTGGGATTCGCTTCCCACTTCGAGTTGTCAATGACTCTATATTGAGGTTGAGCTGAAGCCGAATGTACTGAGATTCTGCCGCTTCACTCCGCTAGCGTTCCAGGGTGGATATCGATAGGTTGATCATGCCTAAATCCGGAGACAGGTTCTTAACCACTTGCTGAGGTTAAAAAAATGGAACGTGTTCGCTAGGTGCTAATCACGTTTCGAGAGGTGTTCGATAGTTGACCGGTGGCCTGCTCTTCCAGAGAGGAGGCGAGAGCTGTATGAACTAAAGGAGGCTTCGGAGGTGTACTGGAGAAACTAAAGAGTAACCGTTCAACCAAGTATATTGAAATACTGTCTGTCGAAGTCTGTCCTTTCCATCGTGGAATAGGACGGTCTTTAAATACACAAATCTGTTCATGTCTAGCATGAACGAAACTAAACAAAGGTATCAAGCGATACTCTTTGGTAAAATAATATAAGTAACAAGTAAGTATCAAAACGATACTTAAAACAAAACATAAAACAAACTTAGTATCAAAACGATACTTCAAACAAACCAAGTATCAAAGCGATACTTAAAACAAAACATAAAACAAACTAAGTATCAAAACGATACTTCAAACAAACCAAGTATCAAAGCGATACTTAAAACAAAACATAAAACAAACTAAGTATCAAAACGATACTTCAAACAAACCAAGTATCAAAGCGATACTTAAAACAAAACATAAAATAAACTAAGTATCAAAACGATACTTCAAACAAACCAAGTATCAAAGCGATACTTAAAACAAAACATAAAACAAACTAAGTATCAAAACGATACTTCAAACAAACCAAGTAACAAAGCGATACTTAAAACAAAACATAAAATAAAATCCTTAACCGAGTACCAGTACCGGTTACAATATCATACTTTTTTTATTTTTCTATTTTACAAAATGTTTAGTTCTTTTATCTAGTTCGACCTGCAGGAGCCCTTGAATTATTTCTTTAAAACAACAGGATTTTACTAATGAGGCGTTTTGTTAGTATTGCTCATGTCACAATACACTATATCTTAATGTTCGGTTTTTGGCTTTCTTCACCTATCAGCCTATCAATTACTTGGCAATCCTTGTACGAAAACTTCACCTATGGCCCTTGTACCAGTTAAAGTCAATAATTGAACCTCATACTAAGAGGTTAAATTACAATGTGAATTTTGGAGGAAGACTCTCCAGTCCATCATGCCTAATATGTCCATGTCTTAGAAGGTCAAGCAAGTACTTTGACCTACTATCATGAATGTCATCATAGAAAGATCCATTGTGAATAAAATCCAGACAACTCAAGTTACTCTAACCTAGCCACAATGGCTGCAGTATCCTAAGAATGAAATTCAGAAGACTCAAATCCCGCTCCCCTCCCGGCTAAACAGCCTTACTCCAGGGCGAAAAAAGGCAAGCCCTAAAATCCAAAGAAACACATGATCACGTCAGTTTCCAACATGTCCAGTACGTGTATCTATCCTATAAAGTTAGTTACAAACTTCAAGTCTTGACCTATTGGAATACTCCAAAAATCTATACTAATTGGACCAACCAATCTTCGAGAACCTACCCGGAATGAGGCAGCAGTACAATATCGGCTCCCAGAAAGCAATCCGTCACGTTGGCAGAAGGAGGAGCTTGAAGGAAAGTTTGCGAATCTCATGAGTCAGCAGTCCAGGAAACTGGGAGGAGGAAGGCAACGAAGATAGAAGAAGTTGGAGGAATGCTATATTGATAAGTTTCAGAACTGAAGAAAATCTGGAATAATTGTTAGAGGAGGCTATTTTCAACATATGACAAAGGAACTTCACTTACAATTATATCCTTAAGAGACAATACCATTCGTGTTCTCCAATATGTGGTTTTGATCGTTCCTAAGCCTTTATCATATTTGTAACCGGTACTGGTACTCGGTTAAGGATTTTGTTTTGTTTGAAGTATCGTTTTGATACTTAGTTCGATTTATGTTTTGTTTTAAGTATCGCTTTGATACTTAGTTTGTTTGAAGTATCGTTTTGATACTTAATTTGTTTTATGTTATGTTTTAAGTATCGATTTGATACTTATGTTGTTTTACCCAAGAGTATCGCTTGAAACCTGTGTTTAGTTTCGTTCATGCTAGACATGAACAGATTTGCGTATTTAAAGACCGTCCTATTCCACGATGGAAAGGACAGACTTCTACAAACAGTATTTCAATATACTTGGTTGAACGGTTACTCTTTACTTTTCCCAGTACACCTCCCAAGCCTCCTTTAGTTCACACAGCTCTCGCCGCCTCTCCGGAAGAGCAGTCCACCTGGCTACTATCGTACACCTTCCGCAACGTGATTAGCACCTAGCGAATACGTTACAATTTTTTTAACCTCAGCAAGTGGTTAAGAACCTGTCTACACATTTAGGCCTGATCAACCTATCGATATCCACCCAGGAACGCTAGCGGAGCGAAGCGGCAGAATCTCTGTACATTTGGCTTCAGCTCAACTTCAACATAGAGTCTTTAACTATACGGACTGGGAAGCAGATCCCACGAGAAGACCTCACGAAGAGGCAACAGTCTAAGCGTCCTGCAAAGGATCCAGAAGCCGACACAATGGAAAACCTACAACCTCCTGGCAAATTCCCTCCAACAACTCCAAGGAAACCTTTATTTGCACCTCCAAACGACTCCGATTCTAGCAGTGAATCTGAGATGGCAAGCACTGCAGGAGGACCCTCTAGGTCACGGTCAGAAGAGACTCAAGAAGAAGAAGACTGTCCCGACTTACTGAAAATCAAGACTTACCTCCTACGGAAGTTCACAGAAGACGGAAAAGACCTCAAACCAGAAGCCTTTGATCGTTGGGCCACTGAAGTAACGCACTACGTCATCATAAACAGAGTAGATGTAGAGCAACCTTCGACTGGTTTATGGCTTCGGTCATTCTGTGAAGGAAAGGCTGTCGATGCATATCATCAATGCTACAAGGAATACGGCAACAACCTAAAACTTAGAGGATCAACAATACTTAACTACCTTAAGGATCGATTTCAATCATCTATCACCAACAACCTCTTGTACAAACGATTCAATAATATCCAGCAAGTCGAAGGATCACAGGTGAAGAGGGTCACCCATAGTGCCACAGACCTCCTAATGCTCAGAGATCGGATGAAGAAGGAAAGTATCTCTGGCTACATCCTAAAGCGACGATTCTACGATGCTATGTATCCCACACAACGGCGAGAAGTGGGACCCTTAGAAGAGGAAGGAGAAGAAGAACCAATCCAGCCGTCTAGGGGATCTCTTATCGAAGAGGAACCCGATGTCAGAACTACCACGGATGAAGTTACCACCTCCTTCCCAAGTCAAATGATCCAGGGATACCGCCATGACCCAATCTACTTCAAAGCCCTGGACAGCACCAAGCATGGAGATCTCGCAACTTACCAGGTATCTTATGGGATGGTCTATACTGCTACTGGATACGGCTACCAATGCCTATACATACTGAGGGGCCATATGTTCAATGTCACAACAATCAGAGAATATGTCATTTCCGAAATCCACAACAAAGGACACCACAGTGCAGATCGAAACCAGCGCTCTGCCTGTGAATATATTTATTGGCCAGTAATGCGACAGGACTTCCGAGATTTCGTTAAGCAATGTGAACTCTGCCAGATGAATAGGGAACGTACTCAGTTGCCTGAAGGAAGAGCTCAAACTCTCCAACTACCCTCCGAAGTTTTCGAGTCCGTTGTCATTGACTTTGCAGGACCATTCAACACATCCGCCGGATATGATACCATTCTGGTAGCTGTTAACATGATTCTCTGGATATACATGGCTACACCCTATGAAAGCCACCGACACCTCTAAGGATACATGGAACACCCTCCAGCGAAACCTCTTTACACCCCCTGGATACCCTCTGTCTATTGTCAATGATGCCGACCCCCGCTTTACCTCTCAGTTCTGGAAACAGACCCTCAGCTTTCTTGGAATCAACCACATCATGGTCGCTCCTGGACACCATGAAAACAATGGCCAAGTTGAACGCAAGATTAGAGAAGTAAAGACCAGAATCCAGAACCTTATCAATGAACGACAGACCAATTGGAAACCCACCCTCGTCAGCTTACAGCATACATTAATGCAGGATACTCCGATACCCTTGGGATGTCACCATACAAAGCAGTCTTTGGCCGACAATATCCTCTCCTGCCAATTACTCTTTTCAAGAACTCCTCATTCCCGGACTCAGAGGATCAACTCAACAGGCACCAAGCAATCCGCAATGACGGCTTTCAAGCTGTCAAAGCTGCACGGTTCCAAAGTACTACTACTGCCCAGAAGCGAAGACGCAAACATGTGCCTATCCCAGTTGGAGATATGCTTATGGTTAATGGGAACATGTTCATTACCACCTCCGTACGAAGCAAGAAGCTACAGCCACGCGGGAGAGGACCCTTTAAGGTCTTAGCCTTCAATGAACATACCGAAAGCTACACCGTCCAGATCGATGGACCCATGTACCGCCGCTCAACTGCCACCTTCCAGGCCTCCTCTGTTAAACACTTCTACTCTAATAACGACTCTAAGTTCCCTGGATGAATTCAGTCTCGCCCCGCTCCCATCACCATTGACAAGAAAGAAGAATGGGAAGTTGAAGAAATCCGAGACCACCTCCTTTGGCACGGAAATGATCAGTTCCTTGTCAAATGGAAAGGATACCCCACAAGCGAGAACAGCTAGGAACCGCTGGAAGGCCTGGAACAAGCTATGGAAATGGAGAATGACTGGTGGGAAGCTAACAAGCCCGACAACTCCCTACCACCAACCATCAACTATATCACCATCTACTGGTCGCCAACTGTGCCGGAAACCGAGCGATAGCACAAGGAACTCAAGGCCAGAGATGGGTTCTGGGCCCCACACTTTCAATCCGAATTTGAAAGCAACGATGAGGAAAACCAAACCATGGAGCAGGCCCTCGATGATTTCATCTGATTGCTACCTATACCCTCCGAATACTTTAACGATATCAAACTATGAGGAAATCAATGTGAGGTAGCGACAACAGCTTGTTGGACTGTTGTTGAACCACAATGTTATCCAACTTGAAGATTATTTCGCTATACTTTGGGTAGACTACTGTCCTGATTTCAGAGAAGCATGGGTGGAAGCTGACGCGAAACTGGTATTCGTGACTGGTGTGATTTATCTTTCTTTGAATCCTGCTATTATGTTAGGATTTCTACTTGTGTTTGGTGTCTCAATGCCGATAATTGGATGTTAGCAGAACGCGAGTTTTTCGAGCCATCTGAGAACTCTAATTTTCTGGACTATTAGGTTTGATTATGTTTAAACAGTTGTTTTGTTTTGTGGAATGTAACTGGTACTGGTACTCGGTTAAGGATTTTGTTTTGTTTGAAGTATCGTTTTGATACTTAGTTTGTTTTATGTTTTGTTTTAAGTATCGCTTTGATACTTGGTTTGTTTGAAGTATCGTTTTGATACTTAGTTTGTTTTATGTTTTGTTTTAAGTATCGATTTGATACTTATGTTGTTTTACCAAAGTGTATCGCTTGATACCTTTGTTTAGTTTCGTTCATGCTAGACATGAACAGATTTGTTTATTTAACGACTGTCCTATTCCACGATGGAAAGGACAGACTTCGGCAGACAGTATTTCAATATACTTGGTTGAACGGTTACTCTTTAGTTTTCCCAGTACACCTCCAAATCCTCCTTTAGTTCACACAGCTCTCGCCTGCTCTCCGAAAGAGCAGGCCACCTGTCTACTATCGTACACATCCGCAATGTGATTAGCAACTAGAGAATACATTACAATATTAGCTTATGAGTAATAACCAACACCGCTAGTAAGCTTCCCAGCAATTTCAATCAGCACATCCTATCCTGCATGAGATTCAATAGACAAAACTCACAGTTACAGCCTAGTCGCATTGCTGATTCCAGAGATACTGCCACTGATGTGAACCATTACTGCCAGTAAGCCTGATATTTCAATAAGGTTTTGTGCTGTAGTTGTTTACTATACCATGAAACGGCCTAACAATTGATCAACCCCCCTCCGAACGTGAATGGGGAGGTGATGAGTTAGTAATTGGTTGGACACCACATTTACCATTGAACAACAAGTGACTTCTCCACTCTAACCCTAACTTAGGATCAACCCATAGGGTGAGCTTCATAAATAAGAACACTTCCAACTTTTCAATTTGTGATACTTTGCACGGCTCTGGGTGCTCCATTTTTCCCTTCTGGAACTGGAACCTCACTAGCTTTACACACACTAGCGGTCCCCAGCTCAAGTTCGAGACTGGGTGATATCAACTTTTCTCACCTCCAGGACCTTGTTAGTACTCTTGCTCTTGGGTCAAGGTGTAAAAAATGTAAAATTGGACCTAGTGTGAGGGCCTTAAATACCAACTTCAATCATACTCATATGCCTTTATCAGGGTGCGATTCTGTAGCTTTGCTCCTTATGTGTAATTTTACGCAGACCAATTACAAGATATTTGAGAACCAGCTTGAGTATAATCTCTTAAAGGATCCGGGCTCAAGAAGAACGACATTTGCTGGAGGTTTCATCGATTCTGGATGAGAGAGGGACAAGTCC
This sequence comes from Tuber indicum, assembly GCA_006112555.1. Taxonomy (NCBI): domain Eukaryota; kingdom Fungi; phylum Ascomycota; class Pezizomycetes; order Pezizales; family Tuberaceae; genus Tuber; species Tuber indicum. The sequence goes on from VBSK01000224.1 coordinate 319,086, forward strand.
TAGGAATACTATTGTTAACAACTCTAAACAAGGTCTAACTGCACAAACCCTTTATTACAACTTTTTCTTGTTTCCAGGGTTGCCATCATCATCCCCATATCATGAAAGCTGAATTGGGCAAACAACAATAATAAATTATATTGAACTACGAATCCTCCTCGTTTTCACCTGATACTTTCTCTGACCACTACCACCATTTCCTACCCCTAACTGAACCACATACCCGGGCGAGTGCATTTTCACCTGTGCCCCCGCTCCTCCTTACATCGGAATAGCTCTCATGGCCTCCATGAGTTTGCTCATAGGGTGTGCTTGTACCTCGCGGTATGGTGGCCTATCTCTTTCACAAAATAAATCTTGCCAATCACAGCAGCCATATTGGTGACAGGTTAAGCCTGGTTGGTAAAAGTGGGCCTCAAACTCATGGACGCTGTGAAAACCAACCTGAATCTTTATAGCTGGTGGTTGATCCTTGAATCAAGCATCCTCCTCATGCATCCAGGCGGGAGTGTCGCACTCATCGGGTATTACTTGTTATGAATTTTGCAACCGTTCAGTTGCATGTGGACTTGAGACAAACTTCCTTATCCTACCCAAGCCTACTCCAAGCCTTCAGCCACATTATTACAAATTTCCGTAATTGGTTATTTTAGGTTTCCCTTACCAATAGGCCCAGTCAGAAACAATCCCATCAATTACGTACCAAGAAGTGGATTGGATTCATTATTTCTGGGGACTTGACCAATTGAATCTATTCAAGCAATGCAACACCGGTGGTACTTGTAATACGAAAGTATGTAGTCAGTCACAAGAGATTAGACTGGCCGAATACCAGGTCTGCAGTGCCAGGATAATAAAGTTATTGAAAAATCATCGACTATGTCAGAAACCAGCAAGGACAATTGGGAAGGGTGGAGGTTACTCTTCCACATTTCGTTGCCAATAACACTCATATTCCCTGGGTAGTTAGTCATGCCACAAACTCATAAAAGTAAGGTAGATATATGGAGGAGTTGCCGCGCTTACATCACAGTACTCTCCTTCACCTGTAAACAATCCAACCACCAACCGACCACTCTCCTATTTACCATTTCTTTTCAAACTTACAATTTTTTTGCGAATCCAATGGCTTCTAAAATTTGGTGTATGTCCCCGGCCTTATTGGAGTCCTGCAGTGCTAAGGTTACTAACTTGGTCCTAATGCTTTGCCCAGCTCTCTTGAATGCGCATGCCAGGCCATTTTCTGCGTTGGCTGCCGGGTGGGGTGTGGGAGCAATGGGGTTTCTCGACTCGCACCTTCAGCGAAAGGAGAACCGGCACCTTGAGCAACGCCGGGAAATCCAGCATCGCCAGGAACAGAGGGTGGTTGGCTTGGGGGGACCACAAACTGCTCCCGAGAGCATGGGAGACGCAAGCGGGCCGGGGGCTGGGGTCCGGGGGTAAGGTGCTGGGCGGGTGTAGGTAAGGTGCCGGGTGGGCGTAGGTAAGGTGCTGGACAGGCGGGGGTAATGTGCTGGGGAGGCGGGGGGGTGACGTTTAGGGGTCAGCTTTGGTACCCATTCTTTTTAATTTTTTATTGTTAATGAGAACCATGGTGAATTGCCCACTTCGGTTTCGTAAGCGTGTGGCATGGCGTGTTGGAAATCACCCCTTTTTAGCTGCTCACCGTGTATCAGTTTACAGTTATCATTACTTAGCAGAATGGAGGACAGCCCTGACCCTAACATACAGGAACGACTTTCTGCGTCTTTTCTCAGAGAGCAGCATAACCGCAGCATAACCGCAGTCCGCATAACCGCACACATAACTGCTGTCACACAACCGCTGTCCGCACAAATCCACTGCCCGCACAACTCCCACTCGCATTCTCAGTGCTCCACATGCTTGCCCGATATCTAATTCCCTTTGTCAGCTTCCTACATATTTTTGAATTACCCTGCGTATTTAGGCAAATATTCTTATTGTTGCAACCGCTGTGTTCTGGCAATAATATTGGGAGAAAAAAACACCAGACCTTACTAAGAGAGGCGAGTCCAACATCTAGCACAGAGATCGTTGATTCGAGCTCTTACAGTACGGTACCTCCTATAGGCCCTTGCCCCCCACCATTTTAGTGATCCTATAACCCCGATTCGCTCGTATCAATAACATGTACTGTAGGCATGGGTTAGGGCTTTATTTTTTACGGGTATTTGGATTGAAAGGCTTTCTACTCACACGGGTGCAAGCTATCACAATCCCTGATAAAGGGGGTTGTCGGACAACCGAAACACAAATGTCATATTAGAGGATTGATTTTAATTCGTAGTAGTCACAGTAAAACATCCCTATTGCAGTCCTGTGCCACAACCCCCACTGCACCGAATGCTAACAAACAATATGAAGAGAATAAAAACGTGAGGGCTCCAATCCCACAAATGCCAGAACCACCACAACCTTCATCCTGATAGTGGTGAGAAAGCTGGACGGTACCTGGGTCTTAGGGCTACCCGCATGGAGGCTAGATGTTCTCCTCCTGCCTGTCACGGATATTGTTCCTTGCGAGTTGTATCTGCCGAAACTAGTGTTGTTCACGAGCCGGCTCGAGCTGAGTCCAGACCTAGGCTCAAGCCGGCTCGGCTCGTGGCACTACTGGACTCAAGCGCTCGAGCCCAGGTTGCGTCTAGACTCGAGGACTCGAGCCAGGCTCGAGCCGCCAAGAGGCTCGAGTGTACTAGCCGATATCATAGGTATCCGGACATCTTGGCGCCAAGCCTCATACTGAGTCACGCCAACGTGTCCGAATACTATTGAAATCGGCTCGTAGAGTCGCCAAAATACCTCTACACACTGCCCTTATAATTCAGAACCATCTTAACTACGGGTTTCCTCTACTTCTTCACAAATTTCCACCTCCGCCAAGAGACTCACGCAGGCTCGAGCCTAATGACCGCCTAGGCTTGAGTCGGCTCGGCTCGGGCACAACGCTACTCGAGTAGCAGAAACTTACTTTCTCGGTTGCAGTGTTTCTCTGCCTCGGCCGCGTTGGCAAGACACATTCGTTTTGTGTTGGCAGCTATTATCCAACAACTGCTACCACTTGCGGCGGCAATCAGAAGTAGTTCTTTAGCCCTGGGGGAGACTGAAAAATATTATGACAAGCAGTTAGTAATGAGGGTTATTTCTAGACAGTAGGATTTATGGAACAAACCAATTGCGCGGAACATCGTGTATTTGGTGTATGATGAAGAGTATGATGGTGATGGGTGTATGGTGAAGAGGGTGTATGATGAAGAGGGGTGTGAGTTGTTTGTGGTTCGGATGTTTGGAAGGTAAAGCGGGAGAGGGCTCGTTTAAATAGTATTCAATGCTCTGTGCTCGGTTACCCAGTTATCACGTGTCCTCCGTCAGAAGCTGACTTTCAAGAGGGACAGATGGCAGAGTCATGATACAACCATATTCTCGGCCAATCAGAAATACTATAGATGAATTGAGCTACAAGTATGGCTTCAGAGGAAGATGTTGAACGGAGTTTTGAACAATAGAAGAGGTATCGGTTCTTCCAATTCGTACTCAGGCTAGTTTGAAGTATACTAAAGAGAGGTAATGGAGTAGTACGGTATAGTTTAACTTGAGGTTACTACATGCGAATCTACCATAATTCCCGGATACCGGTATCTATAACTCGAAATAATTAGCTAGCTACTAACTGATTTCAAGTGATTGTACCTGGCTGCCAATTTTACTGACTTGGATCGCCCAGGCGATAGCAATCCAGTTTCCTCGTATAGTTAGTTCTACACCAGGTTGTGGGAGGTGAAAAACATGGACTTCTCACCTACTAAACCCAACTTAGCCACTATTGACACACACACCCTCCCACGGGACTGCTGCTCTAATTTGTTCATCCCCGGAAACTGTTAAGCGGAGACAACTAGCACAGACTTAGGTGTCGCCTAGGCTGATCGAGATTCGTTCATATAGATGGAGATTTGTCTAGGAAGGCTCAGAAGCAACTCATTTCCTCTATGACTACTAAGAACGTAAGAAAGTAGAATAGAATCGTAAGAACAATATTACATTATTAAGGTCTTTTCTCCCTTGCTTGATGATGACTAAAGCTTGGGAGGTACTTCAATATTTATATCCCACGTCTGAGTATTCACGGACTACATCTATCAAACATACAAAACATCTACCTCTCAAATCTAACTCGCAATGTCAAGTATTCCTTAAAGGTGCGAACACCGGAAAACCCTGAAAACCATTAGACCCTCTTCGGTAATTACTATTTTTCATCCGGAAGACATACTTGTTTCCAGTAGTAATTATCCGATCTTCAGAGTCATCAGACCTGTAGCCAAGTTCTCAAGTCAAACTATGTTGGCTTCAATAGTCCCTTTCCTTCTCAAGAGAATCAGTCTTGATACGAAGTTGCCTTTACATCAGTACCAGAGTCGATGACTTCCAGTTGCGATAACTCGACCACTAAGCGATGCAATTCGTTCCGATAACTCTCCTGGCATAGAGGAGAAGTCATTCTATTGACTACTCTCATAAATCCTTGGTTGGCAACTCCTGTTTGTTCTATGTAGAGGGGGTGGACCTTCGTGTTATGTTGGTCATAATTCCGGCAACTTCGTTACACCATATATCATAGTTGCAACACTCCTTGGAGCTCTTTTTCTTCTCTGGAAGTGTTTCTAGGACTGTAGACTCTTTCTAGTTATCGGAGGGTGGATGTGAATGTATTGGTTCTTTGTTCTGAACCTTCTAACATTCATATCATGAAGTTATACGAAGACCTCCCATTCCTTACAGCCTATGTCAAAGATGTCATATCTTTAAAGCCTTGTAACTCCCTGGGTAGTTGACTGATTGACTCCATTCCACTTCTCAGGTCTTGCCAGAGGCCTCCTCCTGTATATCCGGTGAACATATCTCAGACGGATGGACGGCGGTGACGTATATGGTGTTATTCCGACACCTTCAATTCTGTGACCATATAGTCACAGGACGCAACTAAGGTTAATGTGTATGTGACCCCTGGGCCCTGTTAGGGGGCCGGAGGGGGCTGTTGGAGACTAAGATTCTCGAACTCGGGTAAAGCTACCCTGCCTAGGGTACTCCTAAGCTATTGGAATTGGGTACTGCTAACAAAAACCCAGTAAATTTACGTTCTCCCAGAGCCCAAAGGCAAACCCAAAGGTTAGAAGCCAATAGAAAGTATAGACGAAATCTGAACATTAGTATGAGAGGTCCTAGAGCATGTTCACAAACAATCACAGTGGACCATTGATACTGTTTAGAAAAACATTGGAGGCTGTGGAAACTGCTCAGAAGTTGATGGATAGTCCTCCACTCATTGGGTTTTTTCAGCGATGGATTCGGATTCACTACGACAGGGCACAGCATCTATTATCCACGCCACCCCTTCCTTATGCTGATAAACTTTTATTCGTCAAGATCACAAATCATCACTTAAAAAACCCCTATTTTCCCAGCCACGCATCGAAAGGGACACTGGGCTGGCTTTATTCTGGGTGGACAACAGTGGGCCCGTGCAGGCGAAGTGTCGGGATATATGCATATCGAAAACCGGTTAGGTTTAGTTAGTTATATTATAGAACAATCCAAAGGAGAGAAACCCATCGAAAAACTTTTCAATTGCTGCCGGAAGATCACCGGAGCCCCCATCTCCAGCCGGATCCCACCTTCGATAGCACTTGCCGGCACACTCTCCTAAAGAGCGAGTACTACAAACGCACTAGTAATTCATCCTCCTGTTCTCACAACTGCTGGGCGGGTATGGATAGGTGAAAGAGATTACGAGTGGTGGATTCAGGAATGGTGGTGCAGTGATATCTTTTTGCCAACAATCACTCGACCTTTTCGAATAATACCACCAAATAGTTGCTGCAAATAGCACTTTTTGGAAGCTAGGTAAATAAGTTACAATTAATCCTGCGATTTTCCCAACCCTAAGCTCCAACGGTAAGCATTTGTACCAAAGTGAAAAATTAGGATTTTGTGATGTCACAGGTTTGACTTTATATATTTTCAGATTTCATTTTATATTTACAAGGACCAGGTCTATAACGAAATAATGGGACCTGGGAGCAAGGATTGGGTTGATAGTTGCAATTTTTTATGCTCTTACATGTAGGCCAAAGCTGACCCATTACTAGAGGGTGACGCATAACTAGGTACAATATGTTACAACCATCACCACTACCACAATAGGGAATTCAAGTTCCCCTTCTGACAAGTTCAATCCGGGCTGAAACCATAAGTCCAAATTCCCTCAGAGATATCTTACATTCGCCCGGTGGTGACCCAACACTTGGCCGACCTCTGCGTGGAAAAAGTGCACAACTAGCTGCGTCGGGAGTCGTGAGGAATCTCAACACTACCTGGACTTCCAATTTGGACAGCGTGGAGGGGTGTGTAATAGTAGGTGCATTCAAAAAGGGTATCTAGAGGCACTATGAGAAGAAGCAGAGGCCAGAAAATCTCTGGAAGCTCAGGAAGCCGAAACTGACAACAGTGAGGGCGAGGTGGAGGGGCAGGAAGGCAATGAATGGATTGGAGAATACACATCTGTGACGAGACACCACTGAGTACTATTACAAGTAGCTAAACCTATACCCATACTGATGTCAAGAGACTACCGTGGTAGGGATGGTGGTAGACTTAGGTCAACTCAGTGGAGGTACCATTGGTTAGGTACCTCAGTCGGGCATACTAGACCATACCAAAGGTAGATAGGTACTAGTAAATGTTGGGGGTTACCCTACCTTCAGACTTGGGTTACCCTGCCTTGGGCCATAGGTTACCCTGCTATGGACTCAGGTTACCGAACCTTGAAAGTAACTTGTTGCGCAGGTTTTTGGGGGAAGTTACTAGATTGTCTGTCACGTGAAAGTAGATAGAGTGTTCGAATCTCAGGTTGTGCGGATTACTCCCGCACATCCAGTTGAGCTCCGAGCAAGGTGTAACTTGGAGGTGTGGTTGCTAACACCCCCCTCCGGCCCTGTTATAAGTCCCTAGCGTCATGGGCTATAGCTTGAAAAGTTGCTATAAGTCTAGCAAAAGTCTACAAGTGTAGATGTTGCTGTAACTCCATATGTGCTCTAACTGTCTGTCTGACAGGAAGCTGTCCGCGGGAAATATGAGGGGAAAGAGAGGAACCTGGAGAATAGCCTCCAGGTAGTTTCGTGTATAACAGACCAAAACTGACGGAGTAATAGAGCTGTGAAGTCAGGAGTAGTATGTGAGGTTACAGGAGGCCTCTAGGCGAGGTAACTGAAGTCCATTGCCCCGAAAGAGTAATGGTATTGGAGAATCATTAAGGACTCTGTGTAACGTGTTCGCTAGGTGCTAATCCATTTCGATAGGTGTATAATAGTCGACAGATGGCCTACTCTTCCAGAGAGGAGGCGAGAGCTGTATAAACTAAAGGAGGCTCCAGAGATGTAGTGGAGAAACTAAAGAGTAACCGTTCAACCAAGTATATTGAAATACTGTTTGTTGAAGTCTATCCTTTCTATCGTGGAATAGGATGGTCTTTAAAAATATAAATCTGTTTATGGCTAGCATGAACGAAACTAAATAAAGGTATCAAGCGATACACTTTGGTAAAACAATATAAGTATCAAATCAATGCTTAAAACAAAACATAAATCAAACTAAGTATCAAAACGATACTTCAAATAAACTAAGTATCAAAGCGATACTTAAAACTAAACATAAAACAAAATAAGTATCAAAACGATACTTCAAACAAACTTAGTATCAAAGTGATACTTAAAACAAAACATAAAACAAAATCCTTAACCCAGTACCAGTACCAGTTACATTCCCAAAACAAAACAACTGTTTAAACAAAATCAAACTCAATAGTCCTGAAAATTAGAGTCCTCAGAAGGCTCAAAACACTCACTTTCTGCTAACATCCAATTATCGGCATTGAGATACCAAACACATGTAAAAGCTTGAACATAACAGTGGGACTCAAAAAAAGATAAGTCCCAATAGTCACTAATACCAGATTCGTGGTCAGCTTCCACCCATGCTTTATTGCAATTAGGACAGTAGTCTACCCAAAGGATAGCGAAATAATCTTCAAGTTGGATAATGTCGCGGTTCAACAACAGTCCAACAAGCTGCTGTCGCTGCTTTACATTGATCTCCTTATAGTTTGACATTGTTAAGGTATTCGGATGGTAGTGATTTAGGTGAATTTATTGAGGGCCTGCTCCATGGTTTGGTTCTCCTCATCGCTGTTCTCAAATTCAGACTCAAAGTCTGGGGCCCAGAAGGCATTTCTGGCTTCGAGCTCTTTGTGCCATCACTCGGTTTCTGGTACAGTTGGAGACCAGTACCGGGTGATATAATTGATAGTCGGTGGTAGGGAGTTGTCGGGTATGTTCGCTTCCCACCATTCATTTACCATTTCCATAGTGTGTTCCAGGCCTTCAAGCGGTTCCCAACTGTTCTCCCTCGTGGGGTATCCTTTCCATTTAATGAGGAACTGATCATTTCTATGCCAAAGGCGGCGGTCTCCGCTTTCTTCAACTTCCCATTCCTCTTTCTTGTCAATGGTGATGGGAGCGGGGTGAGAGTGAATTTGTCCAGGAAACTTGTCATCATTATTAGGGTAGAATCGTTTAACAGAGGAGGAACGGAAACCGGCAGTAGGATGCCGGTACATGCGTCTATCCATTTGGACAGTGTTGTTTTCAGTATGCTCATCAAAAGCTAAGACCTTAAAGGGTCCTCTCCAGTATAATTGTAGCTTCTTGCTTCGTCCAGAGGTAGTGATAAACATGTTTCCATTGACCATGAGCATATTACCAACAGGGATAGGTACATGCTCACGTCTTCGCTTCTGGGCAGTAGTAGTGCTTCGGAATTGTGCAGCTTTGACAGCTTGGAAGGCGTCATTGCGTATCGCCTGGTGCCGGTTGAAGTGATCATCTGAGTTGGGAATTGAGGAATTCTTGAAAAGAGTAACAGGTAGAAGGGGGTATTTTCGGCCGAAGACTGCTTTGTAAAGTGACATATCAAGGGTCTTAGAGTACGCGGCATTGATCTAGGATGCAAGCTCGATGAGGGCTGGCTCCCAGTTGGTTTGTCGCTCATTGATTAGGTTGTGGATTCAGGTTTTCACTTCTCTGATCTTATGTTCAGCTTGTCTATTGGTTTTGTGGTGTCCACGAGCAGCCATGATGTGGTTGATTCCAAGGAAGGTGAGGGTCTGTTTCCAGAATCAGGTGGTAAACCAGGAGTTGGCATCACTGATGATGGACATTGGGTATTCATTGGATGTAAAGAGATTTCTTTGCAAGGTATTCCAGGCCTCCTTAGAGGTATCGGTAGTCTTCATTAGTAGTAACTATGTCTATCCAGCAAAGCGGTCCACAGCTGTTAGGCGGAAGCCGACTCTAAATAATTGTCGAGAAGACTTAGGCCTGAATCTTTCGTAATAGACGGAGATTTGTCTAGGAAGGCTCGGTGTCGTTCTGTTCGTTTATGACTACTAAGAACTCGCTTATTCAATAGGGGAAATATTTTTATAAAGATTTGTAGGTAAAACAATGTTATATTGTTAAGGTCTCTTCTCCGTTACTTGATGATGTCTAAAAGCTTGGGAGGCACTTCGATATTTATATCCCGCGTCTGAGTGTTCGCGGACTACATCTAATCCTCCTATAACTAAGTACTTTATCCAAGATTGTACGCTAACATCTCATAGTCTTAACAAGTGCGAACATTGTTTGACCCTGAACTCTAACACACCGTCTTCGTTCTCATAAACTCTTTTCCGTCTACTCGTAGGATGCGTGATTATCCTCGAATGACCGGTCTTCGATTTATAGAGACGAGTAGACTCCTTTCTGAAACTACAGTCGTCTTGACTATCGTCCCAGTAGTCTCTGCCGATTTCACATAGTGGCCAGCGTTTGTGTCGGGTACCTATGCATAATGCAGGCTGCGTAGACGGTGTGCCAACACTCATAAGTCTACCGCCTATTAGGTCTTCTGAGTCTGAGCAGCTTCCCCTCGGTCTGCCTCGCCTCAAAGAGAATCACCTCTTGAGGGATCCTGTTTCCAGGACCAACCAACATACAGCGGCCTTCAGATAGGTATTGGTGTCATATCTATCTCCTATGGCCTCTGGGGCTCTGTAGGAGTAGTTGCAGATTTTCGAACCGAAAACGTCCTGTTACTTTAGGCTCATAGTTAGGATGCCTAACTTTGAAGCCTAATAACTCAATGTGCCTCCGACGGATTTCCTCCGTTCCACTTCTCAGAGGTACCCAATTTTTTTTTTTTTTTTTTTTTTTTTCTTTCTTTATATCATATATTCATTGTTTTAAGGTACAAGAACCTGCATGCAGCGCTAGCTATGGCAAAAACAAAACCTGTAAACACGCGCATCCCTCCTCCGTCTGAGGCAAAAATCAAGAACCCCAAGCCCCTCTGGTATGGAGCCAACCGCACATCTCGCCCCGAATCAAGCCCCTCCTACAGCCCGGACGAACCAAGCCCTAAAAGAAACCCAAAACAGGAAAAGCAGGAAGCCCAAGAAAAAATCCCCCCGGAAATCTCAGCCCGAAGGCACAAAAGAAAGTCCAAATCCATCCCACCGGGCAGACCCAAGGCAAACCCGGCCACCCGGAGGCTAACCCTAATCGGCCCCGTAAACAAGGCAGTGGCACCGATCTGTGGCGCGACCCCAGTCCATTGGGGAAAGGTTCGTAGGAGGAGAGATCCGACCGGCCCGAGGCAGTGCAATACTGACCGGAGGAAGGGGCCAGGGCTAGGGCCCCCAGAAAGATGGCCGGGACGAAGAGGCCAAAACAACACCCACGTCCCGAAAAACGTAGGTGGCAGAAAGGTGCCAGCTCACGACGGAAGCAGTAGGGTGCCAGCCAGGAGCAGTAGGGTGCCAGCCAAGGAGGGTGTGCAGTAGGATGCGAGCCGATGCCCCGACGTAGAAAGGAGGGAGGGCCAAGGGCCCCAGAAAAACCCGACCGTAAAAACCGAACCGATGCCGTATTACCGCGTCTCTCATGTAGTCCCTTGTTCTCCGAGAGATAGCGTCACTTAGTGGAGGGGATCCCACTGGCGAGGAATGGTAAGGGAAGGGGCAGGGGAGGAAGGCGACCGCAGCTTGAACCGAGACGACTAGGAGGGTATGGCCAGGTCTCACCAGGAGACAGACCCCGAGGTTACTAGCCGAGGCGTTCCCCCTCAGGCATCGTGTAAAGTGGGGAGACGGGCGTCCACCACCACCAGCGCCGACCGGAAACGAAGAGAGGAAGCCGACCGTGCCAAAGCTAAGCGAGGCCCCAAAAGCGAGACGGGACTACTGGGCGAACCCAGATAACTCCCCCTTCAAGCGAACAGGAGACAAGCGAAGCAAAGGCGGGAGAGGATAGAGAGGATACCATGCCCCTAGGCAGAGGCCATCAAGGGGGCAGAGGGCAGGAGAGGGGCCCCAAAGGGGGCCGAAAAGAAGGGGCCCACGATAGTTGAGCGTGGTGTTGCAAAACTATGTGGCAGGAAGATAGGGGGCGCGGAGCATGTTCTTCTCAGAGGTACCCAGAGGTGCCCTCTTATATATCCCGCCAACAGCTTCCGGTCGGACGGACGGCAGCGACGTATATGGTGTTATGAAGTGGGCTTCATTGAGATGACATTTTAGTCATGGGACGCAACTCTTCGAAATCTGGCTAAGGACGTGCGGGCCCCAGACCGGGGCTGGAGGGGGGTGTTAGGCTCTCGATAAATGAGGGTCTGTGCGCAGTTACCCTACCGAGAGGTCTGTGCATTTTCTTTATGCCTAACAACAGCTACCAGGATAGTATTATACTAGGCAGATTTGTTAAATAGTCCTACAAAGTCAATAGTAAAGGATTCAAAAATATCGGAGAGTAGTTGGAGTGTTTGAGCTCTTCCTTTAGGCAACTGAGTACGTTCTTTATTCGCCTGGCAGAGTTCACATTACTTAATGAAATCTCGGAGGTCTTGTCGCATTTCTGGCCAATAAATATATTCACAGGTGTAGCGGAGGTTTTGGTTTGCACTGTGGTGTCCCTTGTTGTGGATTTTGGAAATGACATATTCCCTGATTGTCATGCCATTGAACATGTGGCCCTTGAGTATGTATAGGCATTGGTAGCTGTATTGAGTAGCGGTATAGACCATTCCATCAGATACTTGATAGGATACTAGGTCCTCATGCTTGTTGCTGTCCAAGGCTTTAAAATAATTTGGTTCAGGGCGGTATCCTCTGATCATCTTGCACCTGAAGGAGGTTGTAAGTACATCTGCTGTAGTCGTGATATCGCGTTCATCCTCGATAAGAGATTCCCTCGTTGGTTCGATGAGTTCTTCTTCTTCTTCTTCAAAGCTTTCATATAGGTGCCAATGGTGTTCAGGAATAGTAGGAGGCATGACAGAGACGATAGTGTCATTATTGAAAACTGAGAGGGGTCCACCATAGAGGGGGCTTGAGTCTATTGGAGGAGTTGAGTAGGGAGGTATAAAGTGTAGTGCATGAAGGAAGGTTGCTGCTTCCTCGAATTGTGCTGCTCACTCAAGTTGCTCTAGGTCTTGATGTCTTCTTGGAGTTGGGTTTCCCAAGGTGGTAAGTGACTGGGTCGCTGGCGCTTCCCATGGTCCTGAAGATTTGTTGCCGAACTAAATCTCAGTTTGGTGAAAGGGAATGGATTTTCATAACAGTGTGACCAATGGAGCGTGCTTTGTTCAAGGTCTTAAGGTGGTGTACAGCAGAGTGTGCAATCCTCTTTCCATTCATCTTGAAAGATTTCAGCCTCGCTCTGTTCCTGCCGCCGTGTATATAGTATAGGAGAAAGGAGGGAAGGGAGAGGTTGTGTTGACAGAAGCCATAACTTCTTTTTTTTTTTTATTTTATTTTATTTTATATCATATATTCATTGTTTGGTTAAGTTACAAGAACGTGCATGCAGCGCTAGCTATGGCAGAAACAAAACCCAAAATCAAACAACTAACAAATGAAATAATCAAGACTGATTCCTCCGATGGCGCCCAATAACCGACGCAGAGCCTACACAGGACTTATAAAGGAAAACTACTAACTAGCTAGTATCATAGCGGAATCAAAGCAAAAACCAAAGTAATAAAATCAACCAGGAAACCTTCCACCACTTAGACCGCTTGGCGACCCAGCCAACGACAACCGAGGCGAGGCAGGAAAGGAAGGAGAGGGAGAGGGGGATAAAGAGTGTAGATGGGTGGCATAGTGTGCGTACATCTTGGGGGAAAAACCGGTTCTGGTAGCGGTGAGGTAGCAACCGAGGCCCACAGGGGACGGGATCGAGGTCCAAAGAGGAGAGTCAGGCCTGATATCCGTTGTCTCCTGGAGGTGGAGACGCCGGGCGGCGGACTTGGCTGAACAGAGCAGGAGAGCGTGTTTGAACGTCTCATCCCCATCCTGACACCAGGGGCAGAGGGGGGAGGGGTCTTCGTCATGCCACGATGGGTGGGCAGCAAGGTAGCTTTTGCCAGCGCGCATTTAGTGGAGCGGCCAGAAAGGAAGCATCCCAGTCCCATGAAAGGGTGTGGGCGGAGGGAGAGGCTATAGAGGTAGTATGGAGGAGGGGGTGAAAGGAGGCGCCAAGAGGTGAGGAGTTCCTCGTGGCACCTGGCTTTGAGAGAGGTATAGAGGGCAGGGGCTCCAAGCGGGGCTATCTGCAGGGGGGGGAGGAGGAGAGGATTTGCCGGGGGGAGCAGTTCGCTGCGGTTGCCGACTATGAAGTGGACTCGGTGGGTGACAGCGTCAACTGGGAGGTGGCGGCAGTTGGGCAGGGAGGGAGGTTTGGTGAACCATCTGAGTGGGGTGTAGTTGGGGCCAGCCCAGGGGTGGTGGCCACGGACGGAGCCAGGAAGGCGGAGGGAGTCAGGAGCTCTGAAGGGAGAGGTAGTTGGGACAGAGTGATCAAGGCGAGCGGACGCTGAGTTGATTTCCGAGGGGAGGCACACAAGTCGGACTGCCGCCTGGCGCTGGAGGTGCTTAATAAGGAGGTCGATAGGAGGGAGGAAGGCCTCACAAGGAAGGATAGCCATGTTGGTGGAGGAGCAACAGTTGGTAACCCATCTCTGTACCCAGAGCCAGAACACCCTCATCTTGTCGAGCATCTTGGAGTTAGGGGAGACCAGGTCACAGCCATAGAGGAGGATGGGGTGGACAAGAGAGGAGGCAAGTCGGTTACATATGTGTAGGGTGAGCCCTTTGCCCGGTCGGGAGAGGCGGGGTATTGTAGAGGGAGTAGCCTTAGTCAGGGTGAGGCGTCTTGTGAAGTGTGAAGAGGTGGCACGATCCAGCGCAGGCGTAGCGGGTTCTAGCCAGTTAGCCTATCCATCGAAGTACCTGAGCAGGTTTGTAGGGGACCGAGTCCACTGAGCCGGGGAGGGGGGAGGGGGATCCTCTTTCTTGAGGCATTCTCTAGTGCATGAGTTCTGTTTTGGGAAGGGAGAAGGCGACACAGATGCACCGTCCTTTCGATGTGAGCGAAGTCGCAACCGCCTGCAGCTTCTGGATATTGCGGCGGTAGGAGGGGGAGGCCACAGTTATAGCAAAGTCGTCGACGTAGGAGAGGATTATTCCTTTAGGAACTGGAAAATGAAGCGAGGAAACATAAATCAAGAAAAGAAGGGGGGAGACAGGCAACCCTTGAGGGGTGCCGACTTGGACCGGGGAGAGAACTTTAGGGGAACCGTGATATAGGAGGCAGCAATACCGGCCGTCCAAGAAGGAGCGGACCCAGGAGACTAGGTAGGGCTGGACGCCTTTTTCTCAAAGCTTCCCACAGAGGGAGGCTGAATCAACGTTGTCAAAGTCCCCTTTGACATCCAGGAACAAAGTTGAGGAACAAAGGCCCATGCTGTGTGCAAGCCGGACCTCGTGAGAGAGGGTCGCAAGGGCGTCAAAAGTGGCCATGCCGGAGAGCGAACCGCATTGGTTGGAGTGGACGAGGCCGAGAGCCCGAGCAACTTTGGCTAGCCTCACAGCCACCACATGTGCCAGGATCTTGGATAGGATTTAGAAGAGGAGAATGATACGGAAGGAGGCCGGCGTGTTGTAGGAGGCATTACCGGGCTTGTCGAGAACAATGCCGTTAGCTTGTTTGAGGGATGAAGGGTGAAAGCCATATAAGAGGAGGGGACCCAGGAGAGAGGTGAGGATCTTCGGGTTGGTGGCGTGGACTCTCTTCCAGACTGAATAGGGGATATGGTCGGGGCCCGGTGCTGATGTGCTTGAGCTAGAGGCTAGTGCTTTAGAGACCTCTTCTTTGATGAGGGTGTCGAGGTCCTTGAAGGGACGCAGAATAGTGGGGGGGGGGGACGACTCCCTGGGGGGGAAAAGTGCGTCAGGAGGATAGTGTTGACTGCAGATGGCGTGTCAGCATCCAGGAAGGACGGGAACAGGTCAGGGGGACACCCCATCGCGAAAGGTTTGGCTGTCCACACAGTCTTAGGGGTTGCGGAGGAGAGGAAATCATCCCAGTGTTTACGCTTTGCCTGTTTGATAGCCTTGAAATAGGCATTACGGGCCATGTGAGCTTCAGCCGGAGGGATCACGCTAGGTTTCTTCCGGGTGCGGTGTGTAGCAGCACGAAAGGAGATTCTCAGTGAGGAGAGGAGGTGCGACCACCAAGGCTTAGACCTGGTTGACATGCGGTTGAGAGGGGTATGAAGACGAAGGATTGTGAGAAGGTGGTCAACATTCCTGTCGAACCAGGCCGTGGCAGAGGACAGAGTTCGGAGGATGGGGGGAGGAGAAACAACAAACAACTTAAGGACATCGCCAAGGGCAGACCATTCGGTTTTGGCCCAGGCAGGTGTGGGGGCAGGAAGGCGTAGCAAAGGAGTAGAAAGCAAAATTCAAATGGGGACGTGATCAGAGCCAGTTGACCGGAGTGGAGTAGCCTATTCTGAAAAAAGCTGTGCTGCCGCACCGTTGGCAAAGGACAAATCAAGAATGGAGGGTCTGCCCACAGAGGCCAAAAGAGGAAAATAAGTAAATACACCTGGTGTGTTGAGAAGGGAAAAACGATGTAAGGAGGCCATCTGAAAATAAGGGGCTGACATCGCAAGTTCGGTGGAAGAAAAAAGACTCAGCGGGTCAGCTAGGGGATGGTGGAGGTTAAAGTCTCCCACAACAAAAATAGGAAAACTAAAATCAGAAAAGCATAGCTCTGGGGGAACAATACGGGTATGGGAAGATGCGCCTTAGGTGTTGTATACATTGTACACCCTAAGGCGGGTTTGTGAGGAGGAGCAAAAGCCTGATTCGGAGAACAAGTCAACCGCCATCACGTTGGCAGACTGGCCCACCCATACAGGCAAAAGGAAAAACAACTTCAAGGAAAGACAAAAGAGTGTAGCAAGCCACACGTGGTTTGCCAAAAGAGGAACGCTGGGAAAAACATTTGTACCCGGGAAAGGAAGGTAATCGTGCACGCCAAACAGGGGGGTCCTGTATAGCCACAATCGCAGGCAAGGTAGACAAAGCAGAAAAACTTTGAAACAAAGAAAGAAATACATCCCAGCTACCCAGGCTGTTATGTTCGACAAAGGAGAGGTTCAACGAACCTGGTACCCGGCCAGAGGGCCCGGGAGAAGGAGAATCGGGAAAAAACATTTACCCGGACAAGCCAGACGGGTTTTTTGCGGTGAAGGAGGGGTTGGGGTCCGCCTGGGTAGGGGGGAGGCTGGCCCTGGAGAAGGAAATAGTTGCTGTCTGGGGGGTCTCGGGGGGGACACGAGGACGGGGGCGGCGTGGGGTTGCAAAGGGCGGGGCAAGAGTTTGTCTAGGGGTGGAGGGGCCAGCATTACCATCGGTGCCATCAGGGCCGACGTCCATACCATCCTCATCGTCGTGATGAAGTGGGTGTGTGGCGGGGGGCTCTTTGGGGGTTGGGGTAGGATGCTCTGGGCAGTCTCTATCAGTGGCCGTATGCGGGTCTCCACAGTTAGGGCAGGAAGTAGTCGAGGAGGGGCAGCAGTTGAGGACTGCTTTGGTGTTGCCCATCTTGGGGCAAGTGGGGTTCTGACAGCGATGTGCCGAACCTGTGTGCGAGAGGGAGCAGATTGGATATATCTGGTGATCCAGCTTACATCTAGGGGCCTGATGGCCGAACCTCCAGCGGTTCCGGCACTGGGTAAAGCGGTTTGAGGAGAAAGCTTGTTCGACGCGACGCCCTCTAGAGAAGAGGTGGATGGAGATTCCCATGGCATTGATATCCTCAGGAGCGACGGTCACAACGACGGAGGTAGCCGACTTGGACATCCTGGAGTCCAGGTCACCGTTGAGATAACGAGCGGAGAAGATGGTAACGCCGGTGGCGTTACGGACTGACTCTTGCAGGAGGGAGAGGAAGTTGTCTTGGTCTTCTGGGAGGTAGGCGAAGGGAAGGGAGTGGATAGCGAGTTGGGTCTCGTTGGGGGCAGGATGGAAGGAGAGGTAGGCATTTTCTCCGACCGGGGTGACCTGATTGAGGCGGTTGGTAAGGGCTTGGTAGTACGGGGCGTAGGAGGTAGTGGGGGTGAATGAGTCGAGAACGGTGAGAGTGAACGAGCCTCTATCATTGACAGGGGCCGTGAGGGAAAGCAGGAGGGGGCAGTTTGTTTTACGGAGGACCGCAGCTGCAATATCGGGAAAGGTTGCTGCTACTTTAGCGGCTTCAGGATGCTGAGCAGGGGAAGAGCGAGGAGCGAAGAAATGACATTGGGCTGTTGGCAGCATAGGGGCCTCTTTAACAGGAGGAGCCATATTGCCTGATGCGACTTGCGCAGCGGAAGGAGGTTTCGACTTGACCCCTTTGGACTTCCCCTTAACAGGAGCAGCCATAGCCTGAGCGAACGAATGAGGGGGGCGGAGGTAGGACGGGTCCATGTTGCCAGGAATGCATTCAGAGAGGGGCGGGTATTTGCCGTCACAGAAGGTGCGAGCCTCCTAAGAGTTCGGGTTCTTAACCGCATAGCCCTCAGGGTTGCCGTAGAACATTTAGGTCTTAGTATCATAGCGGGGGGTGTCCAGGTCGTAGCCATTAACAATTGCACCCACTTGGTAAAGGGGGGTCTTAGTGGCAGGATTCTGGGGGTGAGGGATGGCTGGGAGATGTGCCGTGTTGGTAGGGGGGAGTGGGGCCGGGGGAAGGACTTCCTTACTCTTTCGTGTAGGGGGCGGAGCAGGTGGGGCGAGGGCTTGCTGACGTGGTGGCGGTGGCTGGGAGAGCCTTTGTGACAGTTCATGAAGGGCTGACTCTATGGGGGCAAGGGAGGAGAGAAAAGGGGCCTGAGCAGCGGAAACGCCTTCGGACAGCACCTGGACTTTCGAGGAGAGGAGCTTGTTGCATTCGTTGGTGGAAGCAAGTCCGTTGAGGGTTGCTGTTAGGCGGAGACAACCGGATTAGTCTTATGGTTGTTTAGGCCAATCGGGATTCTTTCGTGTAGACGGAGATTTGTTCAGGAAGGCTCGGAAGCAACTTGTTTCGTTTATGACTACTAAGAGTGTAAGAAAGTAGGATAGAATCGTAAGAACAATATTATATTGTTAAGGTCCCTTCTCCGTTGCTTGATGAGGTCTAAAGCTTGGGAGGCACTTCGATATTTATATTCCGAGTCTGAGTGTTCGCGGGCTACATCTATCTAGCACACAAAATATGTACCTCTTCAAATCTAATGCACAACGTCGAGTTCTCCATGACAGTGCGGATACCGGGAGACCCTGAAAACCATCACACCATCTTCGGTAATTACTATTTCCTGCCTGGCAGATATACTTGTCACCAGTAGTAATTATCCGATCCTCAGAGTCCATAGACCTGTAGCCTAGTTCTCAAGTCGAACTCGGTTGGCTCCAATAGTTCTTTTCGTTACCAAGAGGATCAGTCTTGATACGAGACAGCATTTGTAGATATGCCGGAGCCGATGACTTCTAGTTGTGATAACTCAACAACTAACCGATAGAATTTATTCCGATGACTCTCTTCTCATAGAGGAGAGGCCATTCTATTGAATAGTCTCATAATTCCTCGGTCGGCAACTCCTGGTTGTTCTTATGTAGAGGGGGTGGACCTTCGTGTTGTATTGGTTGTAAATCCCGCAACTGCATTACACCCCTTATCATAGTTGCAACACTCTGTGAAGCTCGTTGGCTTCTTTAGTAGTATTTCCAGGAGCTCTAGACTCTTTCTAATCATCGAAGGGTAGATGTGAATGCATTAGTTCGTTATCCCGAACCTCCTAACATTCATCTCATGACCTTGTACGTAAACGTCCCGTTACATACGGCCCATACCCCAGATGTCATATCTTTGAAGCCTAGTAACTCCCTGAGTAGTTGACGAATTGACTTCGTTCCACTTCCCAGGTCTAGCCAGAGGTCCCCTCTTATATATCCGGCGAACAGCTTTCGGTCGGACAGACGGAAGCAACGTATATGGTGTTATTCTGACACCTTCATTCTGTGACCATATAGTCACGGGACGCAACTAAGGTTGATGTGTATGATGACGCGTGGGCCCCGTTAGGGGACGGAGGGGGGTGTTGGAGATCAAGATTATCGAACTCTGGTAAAGTGACCCTACTTAGGGTACTCCTAGGCTATCGGAATCGGGTACTCCTAACATGAGCTCCCTCCTCTAGGGCTTCGCCTCGAATGCCCCTTCGGTACAAAATTAAACATTAAATTTTTAAACATTAAATAATCAAACTTTAAACATTAATCATTTAAGGACCCGATGAAAGCAGGGTAAAAAACTTTCCGCGTTTGCTTGGCCACGGCAAGGAAACCATATCTTCATCGTCCATCCTCTGCCCGTCGTGGCATTTCCGGGTTATCGCGATCAAATTCTTCCACCAATTCTCTCGCATTGTCCATCCCCGTCGCAGGTTCCCAAGTGTTTTCATCTTCGGAACAACTCTGGCATTTAACAAAGTACCATAGCTCGCGCAACTTTTGATAGCGGCCATGGACTCTTTTCCTGTATGATCGTATCTCGCTCCTTACAATCTTTTCTATCTCCCGGTATAGGTCGTCTTCAATATCTTCGGGTTCCCTGGGAGGTTCTTGTCTGTCTGCTCGTACCGACTCTCTGTAGGGTTCTAACAGAGAAACATGGAACACTGGGTTTATATTCCAACGATCCGATATGTTGAGTTTGAATGCCCGGCTTCCTCTTTTTTCCAGAATCACGAAGGGCTCAGAAAGTTTTAGGCTTAGCCTTTTGGACTTCCGGCGGGTGCAAATATTGTTTGCGTTTAACATTACTTTATCGCCGGGTTTGAAGTCTGGTTGTTGCTTGGCCTTTCTATCATAGTATTTGGCCATAGCTTCTCGTGTCTGTTCGAGTGATTGCCGTGCTTGCTCTTGAATCGTTTTTATCCAGTTCGCGTAAAGGGTTGCTCCTAGATTATGCGCTTCGCGCTCCTTCATTCATTCCGTTTGAGGATGGAACCCATAGTTCGCATAGAATGGGGTCATTCCGTATGCATTGGTTACCGAGTTGTTGTAAGCGTGTTCGGCTAATGGTAGGAGCTGATACCAATTGTCCTGATCGTAATTGACAAAACTTCGTAAGTAACCTTCCCGCACTAGGTTGGTTCGTTCAGTTTGTCCGTCCGTTTGTGGATGGTATGCAGTTGACATCCTCCTTTTTATATCCAATGCTTTACACAATGATTCCCAAAATTCGCCTACAATCTTCGAGTCCATATCCGAGACAATCTCTGATGGTAAGCCGTGTAACTTCCATATTTCCTTCGTAAAGCCGGTAGCGACATCTTTCGCAGTCATTGTTCCCTCCAGTCCGATGAAATGGGCCATCTTGGTGAACCGATCAACCACTACCATTATTTGGGTACATCCTTGGCTTTGCGGTAACTGTGTTATAAAGTCCACGGATATGGATGCCCAAGCCGCATATGGTATTGATAGTGGTTGAAGTAGACCATACTTTGCGTGACGTGGTGACTTGTTGTGTTGACAGTCGTCACATGACCCTACATAATCGTTTACCCAATTTCCTAAACCTTTCCAATAAAAGTCTCGAATCATGATTTTGAGAGTTTTTTCTTGTCTGAAGTGTCTGCCAATTTTTGCGTCGTGAAACCCTTCGGCTATTGTGGTATAAAGGCTTTGGTTGTTTGGTACGAATAGTCTTTGCTTATAGGAAAGCAAATCATCGGTTAGGGTCCAATCCTTTGGGAAAGGTTTGTTGCTGTCTCGGAGTTTTTCCAACTCTTTTCTTCGCTTCAGCCATTCCTTATCACCTGGGATGGCCTTCTGAATCTGCTCCAGAAATTCGGTATTGAATTTCTTTAATTCTTTGTGGGCTAGTATGGTACTAGTCATGAGGGTTCGTTCGGGTATTTCGGATACATCATACCAGTGTTGATTCTGATCCTTTGACGCATGGAGCTGGCTGACTACTGGTTCAATCTCTTGGATAGTCATAGCTCTTGTAGCAATATCTGTGCTACCGAATCCCGCCGTTCCTCTTTCTGTTTCGTCCAGGCTATCTATTTCCATCATATCAGCGGTATTAATCTTTTCTATCACTAGTTGGGAAATACATTCCCCATCTTTGATGTGACACTCCACGTCTCGGTGGTTGAATGCTAGAACTTTGAGTTCTCCGGTGTAATCCCCATCAATAACTCCGGCACCTGTTGAAATCCCGCTTTTAACGGCTAACCCGCTTCTGGGAGCAATTCTTCCGTATGTTCCAACCGGTAGTCCCACTGCTATACCGGTTCCGACTACTAACTGTCCCCTTGCTGGAACTGTATCTTCTTGCAGAGCGTAGAGATCATGGCCTGTTGCCATTCTTGAGCCCTTGGTTGGAAGCCTTGCTCTTGTGTCTAACCTTTTGACCCGAATAACGGAATTGGGATCATTCCATTTAGGCTCCTCTTGGATGTCGTCAGCACATATATCGCCTTCAGGGTTTCCTGCAAGTAAGCAGATTCGAATTTCCCCCAGCTTAGTTCTCGTAACTGAACTGATTTGGAAATGTTCGGGCTTCAAGATAGCTTGTTCGCGATGTGCAGCTCCCCCCTCAGGACGGTACTCCGGCCGTCGACTGAGTGCATCCGGTTTTCCTCCTCAGGTGCCCGGGCGGTAGACAATTTTGAAATTGTAATCTGCGAGATTTTGTGCTCAGCGGATCTGGCGACCGCTGCAGACTTTTAAGGTAACGAAATATTGGAGGTTTTGGTGATCGGTGTAGACAGTAACCGGTTTTTCGGTTCCAACCAAGTATTGGCGCCATTCTTTGAATGCTTCTAGGATCGCCAATAGTTCTTTATCGTGGATTTCGTAATTCCGCTCCGCTGAGTTCAGTTTCCGGGAATGAAACGCCACTGGATGGAGTCGTTTTTCCACAAACTGTGATAAGACGCAACCTAAAGCGAAGTCGCTAGCGTCTGTTTCTACTACCGTTTCCCGTTCGGGGAAAAAATGGTGTAGGATAGGGGCAGAGGTAAATCTTCTCTTAAGTTCTTGAAAGGCTGCTTCTTGTTCCGGGCCCCACCGGAACTTTTTCGGGTCGCCC
The DNA here is from genome assembly GCA_006112555.1 of Tuber indicum. Lineage (NCBI taxonomy): Eukaryota > Fungi > Ascomycota > Pezizomycetes > Pezizales > Tuberaceae > Tuber > Tuber indicum. The sequence continues at coordinate 341,678 of VBSK01000224.1, forward strand.
TTCAATGTTTCCGTGATCGGCGCACAGATTTTTGAGAAGTTTTGTATGAAGCGTCGGTAGAAATTCGCAAATCCTTGGAATATCTGGACTTCCTTAACCGACTTAGGTGGCTTCCAGTCTAATACGGAGTCTACCTTTCGGGTGCTTATAGACACCCCATTGACGGCTACTATATACCCTAGAAATTTCACCTTTTTTACATGGAAGAAGAATTTCTTAATTGAAATCGCGAGTTGGAAATCCGCTAATTTTTGCAAAACTTTTTTTACCAACTCGATATGTTCTTTCTCAGTCTTTGAATAGATGAGAATATCGTCGAGGTAGCAGACAACGCCTTAGTCAAGATGTTCTCGGAGAACTTCGTTCATCATGTCTTGGAACATTGCCCGAGCATTAGCTAGTCCGAAAAGCATTACGTTGTATTCGTAGTGCCCGTATCTTGGTCAGAAAGCTGTTTTCCATTCGTCCCCTTCTTTTATCCGAATCAGGTTATAACCATCTTTTAAATCAATTTTTGAAAAGATGGTTGCACCTGCCACTCGATCGTGTAGTTCCGACATTAGTGGTAACGGGTACTTGTTTAAGATTGTGATCTTATTTAAGTTCCGGTAATCCACTACCAAACGTAGTCGGCCATCAGCCTTCGGTGTGAAAAGGATCGGTGCACCAAATAGGGACTGACTTCGTTTAATCTTTCCTTGTCGGATCATTTCGTCAAGGTATTCGCGTAGGAGTTTTAGTTGTTTCTCGGATAGTGGATAGATGGGTCTCCAAGATGGTTTTGCTCCGTCAACTAACTTGATTTTGTGATCAAATGTTCTCCTTGGTGGTAGCTTCGCCGAGGTTTGCGGTAGGAAGAGCTTCTTGAATCCCCAGTAATGTTTGGGGAGCAAGTCGAAGTTAACTTCATTCGGATCTTCGACAGTCCCGATTCTTCCAATTTGAATCGCATTCTTATACCACGCTACCGATTCGTCGTATTCGAACAGATCTGCAATTCCTTCGTCTTCTTCTTCCACACAACTGGTTTTACATTTAGGGTCTTTGAATTCCCAGTTATCGGGATCCCCAATGTTCGATAGGGGGTGTTCTGAATGCCACCACGCAAATGGGATAATCATCCCATAGTCTCCTGCTGCTGCGATTTCGCATGCAACTTCGGACAAGTGTTTATTGCGTCCAATTTCAAGCCATAGTGGACGCGTATAAAATTTTCCTCTTGATGAATATGGTACCGCATCGAAGTCTTGAATTGTCACAGGATTCGGTCTCTCTGTGAACGGAATTTTTAATTCCTTAACGAGGTCTTTGTTGATTAGGAACATGTTGGATCCTGAGTCTAATAGAACACGGATTTTTATCCTTTGTCTGTCTGGATTCAAAACATGGATATGAGCATATCCCTCGGGAAAGCCATATCGTGTGGGTTTTGGCGCGTTATACGCGCGTCTCTTTGGATGAGGGGTCGAACCGTTGTCTTTTTCTTTCGACATGTCTGAGGTTTGATAACAACTAGGATGTTTGTTACCGCGCCCGCGCAGTTTCGACCAGTCAGGTCTCCTCAGACAAATTGGCTTCCTATTAATAAAGAAAATCCTAAAGCCCTACTCGGCGTTTCACCGCTACACTTGATAGTGCACGACCAGTTCATAGGCTGGATGCCTCTCCTTTTTCTCATACTTAGGGCCTTGGTGGTAACGAGGTTGGTTTTTTGCGAAACCTGTTGTTCCTCTCCAATTCCTTTTCCCTTAAGAATTGGTTTGATCTTCCAACCACAAACAGCTGTGTGTGCAACATAGAGGTATCCCCGGTACTGTCCAGCTGGTACAACTTCCCGGATACGTGTCCTGCAACTCCACATATGTTTTCTGGGGTTAAGATCCTGACACGTGATATGGTCGTCCGTATCATCCTTCACCACCTTAGTAACTAACTGGGAGTGGAAAAGGCTTGTGGGTAAGGTCTGCGGAATAACTAGCGTACTGGAGAGACCAACTAGTTTATTCGCTGCTCTTGTCCGGGCGCTTGAACCATCCCCTCTTTCCGACATAACTCAGCTTCAGGACTGATAGGTTTGGGAATGTGGGCTTGCGCAATCTTTCAGGCCAATTTCATCGTCATGAATTTGGCAACCCTTCTGACTGCAGGTCTCTTACTCACAACCCTACTTAATATGCCTGCCTGCTGGTATGGATGGGGTGCCTAGTCAAGGTGTTATTTTCGCTCCCGCTGACCCTGGCGGACTACCCAGATGATAATACCGCTGGTGCTTGGTTCCGTTCACTAACTTCACCCCAGCCCCGGGGGGTTCCAAATTTCGATTCCGGTCTCGTATCCTCACGAACCCCAACTACCCAAACGCCGTCGCCGTTGGTGCCACATGAGGTGACCTAAGTCATTTCCTCATCTTCGCCTATTCCCAAAGTTTGTTTCCTCTAGGTGTTTGGGCGGCGGAAATGTTGCGGGGACAGTGCACCGTAGTTACCGTCATAGCCCTATGCCTAATAGGGAGAGTAGGTCGCTCTGCCCTTGTAGTAGACACCTTAATTTGTCCCCAGCATGTTTTATAGTCGTGGTTTTTCTTTGCACAACGAGTACATATGCAGTCTTTATTTCGTTCGTCGATGACGGACTGGGGAATTCATTCGTGGGCTTTTTTGCAGTTGGTATGCATTTGATTATTGACTCCACCGGGTCTTTTTGCCGGTCTATCGGGTTCTGGTTCCCTTCTTCGCTTTTTGGAGGGACTACCGCTTTTGATTTGGGGTTTCTCTTTCTTAAATCTAGGCTTGTCAGGTTTCCTATCTTCAGAAGAAGTTTTTACGGGCTTTGGTCTATCCCGTAACCAGTGGTCCCGTTCTTTTCATTCCTCCTCTTCTCGGCCTGCCTTCCTGAGTGCTGCTTCCCATTCTGTATTGGTATCGAAGGTCTTGAGGGACAGGCGTAAACGTAAGCTGGCTGGTAATTTCCTTTCCATCGCCAGACGCCATGCGGGACCAGTTATTTTGGCCTTCGTATTAAGGTTAGTCATGATTTGGACGTAGTTTTGAATATTATCTTTATGTTCAACTTTCTCCATATCACGGACCGCCTTTCGTCCCTCCTCGATTGATGCGCACCGTTCTGTGAACTTGTGGTCGAAGCGTGTCCAGGTTGCCAGGCCGGCATCTTGCTCCACTCCATGGAGTCCATCCATAGCCCTACGGTAGCACATTGCTACCGGGTTGACTAACTCCCCTTTAGTTCTTCCTAGTGCAATCATGACTCTTTCTCGGTCACTATCCCAAGTTCTAGGATTTCTTTCGAAGTAGTCCACACCTTGTAGTAACCAATCACGAACGCATTGTGAAGATTTTGCTTCGAAAAATGGGCGTGTATCAGCCGGTCGTTTGGTGGTTAATGCAAAGGCTTCCGCCAGTACAACGGCTGTTCCACGTTGTTCGGGTGTCAATCCGCGGCTAAATCTGGATGGGCTTCCACCACGTCTCCCTCCGTTCCCTCCTTCATCATCACTCCCATCATCATCTGGGTCACCCCCTAGTGCCACATGGATGGGAGGTTCTCCCTCTCTTTGCTTTCCCTTATCTCGGGAAGGCCCCTCTGGAGGTTGAGTCTCCTCTCTTGCTTCTGCCCAACTTTCAGGGACTGATTCCAACGCCACTTGTCGACCAGTTGGTCGATTTTGTGAGAGCTCCGTTACCCGACCTGTCAGTAATGCGAGAGTATCCAAGATACGAGTTTGGTCTCGCTGTATTGTTCGGGTGAAGTCACTGTAGCTATTAGCCTCGCGTACTTGTCTTTCGGCGAGGTTAGATATCATGGCTCGAAGCGTCATGTTTTGTTGGAATTGGTTATCCTTGAATGCCTGGAAATCACGTTCCAGGGTGAGGTCTCTTTCAAGGGCTTCTCGTTGCAATTGAGAGGTTACTCCCTCGTGATGCTCATGTCGAGCATCTAGCTGCGCTAACTTAGCAGCAATCTCCTATGCCAACTGGGTCCGGATATCCCAAATGTTGGCTTCCACCATGACACACTGCTGCAATACGAGTGTCATCTCACTTTCATGGAGATCCTGTCCTTCCAATAATTGTTTTTGGACTTTGATTAACCCTCTTGCATTTTCCTGAGAATCTGCAGAGAGGGTTTCAAATGCAATATTGGAGGTATCGATACTGGTGGTAATGTCTTGACGGATCTGCCCCATAACCACTCCTAACCGAGCCGCGAGTCTTACGAGATCGACAGCATGGGTATTTGGTCGTGGTATAGTAGATCTGGAATGAGGAGATGTTGCTGTTGATGTCGGCGCAATGCTAGGGGTCCTTCCTCCTCTTCTTGGATTTCGAAGGGCTGGATCGAGAGAGGTAGGATTACTGAAGGCACTGGGACTATTGTCCCCTGAAGTATCCATCGGGTCCCCTAGACCGATTTGCTTTGGAGGTTGCGACATCTCTTTTTCTCTTTGTGCTCGTACGCGAGCTAACCAAGCCGGAGTGTTGGAGGCAATGGTTTTATGGATAGAGTGCTAGACACTTAGTGTCTCGCCGTATCGTGCCGTGAGGAGGTGATGTGAACCGTGGTTCACTCGTAGGTAGAGAGCCTTGGTAACAAGGAGATCTAACAATATACGGTTAGGCGGAGACAACCGGTATAGACTTATGGTTTTCTAGGCGAATCGGGATTCTTTCGTGTAGACGGAGATTTGTCTAGGAAGGCTTGGAAGCAACTCGTTTCGTTTATGACTACTAAGAGTGCAAGAAAGTAGGATAGAATCATAAGAACAATATTATATTGTTAAGGTCTAATCTCCGTTGCTTGATGATATCTAAAGCTTGGGAGGCACTTCGATATTTATATTCCGCGTCTTAGTGTTCGCGGGCTACATCTATCTAGCATACAAAATATGTACCTCTTCAGGTCTAATACGCGACGTCGAGTTCTCCCTGATGGTGCGAACACCAGGAGACCCTGAAAACCATCACACCATCTTCGGTAATTACTATTTCCTGCCCGGGAGACATACTTGTCACCAGTAGTAATTATCCGATCATCAGAGTCTATAGACCTGTAGCCGAATTTTCAAGTCGAATTCTGTTGGCTCCAATAGTTCTTTTCGTTACCAAGAGCATTAGTCTTGGTACGAGACTGCATCTGTAGATATGCCGGAGTCGAAGACTTCTAGTTGTGATAACTCAACAACTAACTGATAGAATTCATTCCGATCACTCTCTTCTCGTAGAGGAGAGGCCATTCTATTGAATTGTCTCATAATTCCTCGGTCGGCAACTCCTGATTGTCCTATGTAGAGGGGGTGGTCCTTCATGTTGTGTTGGTTGTAAATCCCGCAACTGCAGTACACCCCTTATCATAGTTGCAACACTCCTTGAAGCTAGTTGGCTTCTTTGGTAGTGTTTCTAGGAGCTCTAGACTCTTTCTAATCGTCGAAGGGTGGATGTGAATGCGTTGGTTCGTTATCCCGAACCTCCTAACATTCATCTCATGACCTTGTACGAAAACGTCCCGTTACCTACGGCCCATGCCAAAGATGTCATATCTTTGAAGCCTAGTAACTCCCTGAGTAGTTGACGGATTGACTTCGTTCCACTTCTCAGGTCTTGCCAGAGGTCCCCTCCTATATATCCTGCGAACAGCTTTCGGTCGGACGGACGGCAGCGACGTATACGGTGTTATTCTGACACCTTTAATTCTGTGACCATATAGTCACAGGACGCAACAAAGGTTGATGTGTATGATGACGTGCGGGCCCCGTAAGGGGGCCGGAGGGGGGTGTTGGAGACTAAGATTCTCGGTTTCGGGTAAAGTTACCCTGCCTAAGGTACTCCTAGGCTATCGGAATCGGGTACTCCTAACCGATTGACTCTTGTAGGCTTTGGTTTCATTGAGGATGGCATCCTTTTGTTCAGATCTCACGATTATGGTTGCCATATTATCTGCTTCATCTTCTAGGGGTTCCACTTCTCGTCGGAGCGTGGGGTGCATGGCATCATAGAATCGTATCTTTAGGATGTAGCTAGAGATACTTCCTCTCTTCATCCGATCTTTGAGCATTAGGAGATGCGTGGCGCTGTGCGTGATCCTCTTGACCTGTGTTCCTTCGACTTGCTGGATATCATAGAATCATTTGTACAAGAGGTCATTGGTAATAGATGATTGAAATCGATCCTTGAGATAGTCAGGTATTGTCGTACCTTTAAGTTTTGGGTTGTTGCCATATTCCCTGTAGCATTGGTGATATGCATCGACAGCCTTTTCTTCACAGAATGACCTAAGCCATAAGCTAGTCGAAGATTTCTCCACGTCTACTTTGTTCATGAGGAGGTAGTGAGTTACTTCAGAAGCCCATCGGTTAAAGGCTTCAGGCTTGAGGTCTTCTCCCTCTCGTGTGAACTTCGGTGGAAGGTGGATCTTGATTTTCTGTAAATCATGAAAGTCTTCTTCTTCTTGCATCTCTTCTGGCCGTGACCTAGAAGGTCCTCCTGCAGTGCTTGCCATCTCAAATTCGCTACTAGAATTGTGGTAGTCTGGTGGAGTAAATGAAGGTTTCTTTGCTGGTGTAGGAGGAAATTCACTGGGAGGTTGTGGGTTTTCAGTTGTGTTGTCTTGTGGGTCCTTCACAGGAGGCTTAGACTGTTACCTCTTCGTAAGGTCTTCTCGTGGGATCTGCTTCCCACATTGTGTACTCAATGACTCTATGTTGAGGTTAAGCTGAAGCCGAATATATCAAGATTCTGCCACTTCACTCCGCTAGTGCTCTAGGGTGGATGTCAATAGGTTGATCAGGCCTAAATCTGGAGACAGGTTCTTAACCACTTGCTGAGGTTAAAAAAATGTAACATGTTCGCTTGGTGCTAATCCATTTCCATAGGTGTAGAATAGTTGACAGGTGGCCTACTCTTCCAGTGAGGAGGCGAGAGCTGTATAAACTAAAGGACACTCCAGAGGTGTACTGGAGAAACTAAAAAGTAACCATTCAACCAAGTATATTGAAATACTGTCTGTCGAAGTCTGTCCTTTCCATCGTGGAATAGGACGGTCTTTAAACACACAAATCTGTTCATGGCTAGAATGAACGAATCTAAACAAAGGTATCAAGAGATACACTTTGGTAAAACAATATAAGTATCAAATCAATGCTTAAAACAAAACATAAATCAAACTAAGTATCAAAACGATACTTCAAACAAATCAAGTATCAAAGCGATACTTAAAACAAAACATAAAACAAACTAAGTATCAAAACGATACTTCAAACAAACCAAGTATCAAAGTGATACTTAAAACAAAACATAAAACAAAATCCTTAACCAAGTACCAGTACCGGTTACACCTAGACAGCTCTATTAGGTGGAGATAACCAGTACAGACTCAGAGTTGTCTAGGCCAATTGAAATTTCTTTGTATAGACAGAGATTTGTCTTGGAAGCCTGGGAAGCAACTTGTTTCCTTTATGACTACTAAGAGTACAAGAATGTAGAATAGAATTGACAAGAACAATATTATATTGTTAAGGTCTCTTCTCCGTTGCTTGATGATGTCTAAATCTTGGGAGGCACTTCGATATTTATATCACGCGTCTGAGTATTTGCGGCCTACATCTATCTAACATACAAAATATGTACCTCCTTAAATCTAATACGTAGCGTTGAGTTCTCCATCAAGGTGCGAATACCGTGAGACCCTGAAAACCATCACACCCTCTTCGGTAATTACTATTTCCTATCCGGAAGACATACTTGTTACCAGTAGTAATTATCTGATCCTCAGAGTCTTTAGACCTGTAGCCAAGTTCTCATGTTGTACGATGTTGGCTCCAATAGTCCTTTTCATTGTCAAGAGGATCAGTCTTGATACGAAGTTACCTTTGCATATATGCCGGAGTCAATAACTTCTAGTTGTGATAACTTGACAACTAACCGATGGAACTCGTTCCGATAACTCTCCCTTCGTAGAGGAGAGCCATTCTATAGAATACTCTCATAATTCTTTTGTCGGCAACTCCTGGTTCTTCTATGTAGAAGGGATGGACCTTCATGTTGTGTTGGTCAAAATTCCCGCAACTGCGGTACACCCTATATCCTAGTTGCAATACTCCTTGGAGCTCGTTGGCTTCTCTGGTAGTGTCTTCTAGGAGCTCTAGACTCTGTCTAGTTATTGGAGAGTGGATGTGAATGTGTCGGTTCTTTGTTTTGAACCTCCTAACATTCATATCACAACCTTGTGCGAAAACGTCCCGTTACTTACAGCCTACATCAAAGATATTACATCTTTGAAGCCTAGTAACTTCCCGAGTAGTTGACGGATTGACTTCGTTCTACTTCTCAGGTCTAGCAAGGGGTCCTCTCTTATTTATCCTGTGCACAGCCTTCGGTTGGATGGACAGCAGCAACGTATACAGTATTATTCTAACACCTTCAATTCTGTCATCATATAGTCACAGAATGTAACTAAGGTTGATGTGTATGATGACACGCGGGCCCCGTAAGGGGGCCAGAGGGGGGTGTTGGAGACTGAGATTCTCGAGCTCGGGTAAAGTTACTCTACTTAGGGTACTCCTAGGCTATTAGAATTGGGTACTCCTCAGTCTAACAAACCCTAAGTTTATACTGGTTGTATCCGCCTAACAGCTCTCCTCTACCCTGGCAATCAACTACTTCTCGAGATCTGGAGTTAATTGAGTAAAGCCATGGCTTAACATTATTAAGTTTTACCGTTTTGTTTTTTCAACTCTACTGTCGATTATCTTTATCTTTACTTTCAGAAAGAACACTTCGGTGCGGTGGGAACCTTGAGATCCTTCTTCCCAGAGGGTGCCCCAGTTACAGTAACGGGGCTGGAGGGGGGTGTTAACATTAGAGACTGAGATTTCTGAACTCAGGTAAGGTTACCCTACCCCAGGTATTCCTAGGCTGTCGGAATTGGATACTCCTAACATGGGCAGAGATGATCATTAAGGCGTTTCGGGTTCTGGGAATTTCTCTGACAGTTAGTACTAGTAGTTGCTGCAATCAAGAGATATTGGTAAAAGGGATTGATAATGCTTACCTGATTGATGGCCTAAAGGACTGGGGACAGGGAGGCTGTTTGAATAGGGTCACTGAAACTCATGAGGAAGATCTTGTGGAGGTGAATGAGGAAGAAGATGAAAATGATGTATTTTATGAACATTTTTCTATTGAGTAAGCTCTGAAGCTGATATTGCGTACTAATACCGTATTATCTTACACAAGAGCCCCTGCCTCAGAATAGGCTAGCTCATATTAAAATTGGAGCTAAGCTAGTCTTGTAATATTTTAATATCAAAAATGCCCAGTGCACAGCGAGACTCGGACAACATATTTCTGAAGATAAAAGAACACTGCCCAGGCCACTCTAAACCCCCCACAAACACAAAGTGATACTATCTCAGAAGTTTACTTCAAGTTGATTCTATCCCAGCAGGTATCCCCTTGCTACTTCTTCTGCCAGAATACCTGTCACATGACATTAGTTTTTGCCAACGACACTAATCCTATTTGGAATTATTTTGGCGCTAACCTGATTTCGGAATGTGGCTCTTGTGTGAGATAATACTGTATGTCTTGGCATCTCATACCTTAATTTAACCTCTTAGCGCGAGGTTCGATTATTTGAGTTTATCCGGTAGCACCTCGACTTCTTGACACCCTAGTGCCCAACATGAGCAATGCGTCTTGGTTACTTGGCCAACCTCCTCCGCCTGGCAACAGCTAGGCATCCCCGGAGGACCGGGCGGTATGAAAGCAAGCAAGAAAGAAAATAAAAAAAGCAGCGAAGCCGCAACCCACCAGAATGCTTTCACGCACCATACGAGGAGGGCCCAGAGGTCTCCCTCGAGGATCGACGGGGCATCCAATCAACGTGTATATTAAATTAAGTGTCTCTTATGTTCCATTATATACCAATGACAGAAGACAACCCTCGAGTATTGAGGGCGGATCCTAGTTTGCGCTAAACTAGGCTACCGGTAGCCTCGTAGACAAGTTGCCGCTATTTTACAAAGCAGAGCCCAATTAAGCCGCCCGAAAGGTTTGTGAAACCAATCGGATTCTTGCGGCTACCGGATGAGGCGTTCGCATGAACACGAACCCGAGCACTTCACAAATCTGTCACACCTATTCTCCATCCTCGGTGGGACATCCCCACTCGTAGATCTACACAAAAACTACCAGAATCTAGGTGGCCGATACTGTAAGACCGATTCTTGGTTGAAACTACGAACATGGCCGGTTGTGATACTACTAGAGTAAAGTGGGTTCCGACCTGAGATTCACAAGGATTTTCCTATATGAGATGAGCTCTCCCACTTTATCAGACGACTCCAGTTGGGAATAAAAGCTGCAGCTTCTCTCTTGAAGTATCCCGCATACTATGCAAAATACAAGCTCCATAAATAACCCGTGCGATGGCAAACCATCCAGCCAGGAAGCTGCACGGTGATAGTCTTTCCGAGCGGCACACGACGTGTTTTCCAGTGGCGCCCACCCAATCTTCCACCCCGAATCATGTATCTGTATCTCATCTCAACCAGATATTCCTCTCGGGTCTCTCGGGGTCGATCAGACTTCTGACAAAAAGGGGGTTTTACCCTCAACAATTGGGGCTGCCATATAGGACCCTTAAAAACCGCTAGGCCAAAGTGGCAGCTATGATAGCTTAAAGCACAGTAGAAAAACCCCACTTCACGTGTCCAAAGATTAGGAAGCCGTTTCCCACCCTAATGGGATATTCTATGATACCAGTATGGAGGCTCCTTGGAGATTCAATTTGACAATTACTATCAGTGTTCCCAAGCGTCCAGTCCGTCCGTCTTTCGCCTAGGACAGGACGGACGCCAAGTTTGAGACCTTTGCCCGGGACGGACGCCCAGTTGCAGTCCGTCCTGACCTATGCCCGGGACGGACGGCCGGGCCCTATAGGTGTCTTAGTTTATGTTTCATTTTCAAATTTCATTAGCATTAGGTTAGTATTATTAAGAAGTGAAACATTTTTATTCTATTGTAGAGAAGCTCAGGTTCTACTATCATCTACCAATTGTCGCTGGAAGGTAAGGTAGAAGGTTTAGAGAGTACAAGATCTGAGTGAATGAGATCAAGGGATGAGGACTCTGCTTTATCACTAGGATTTCTCAAAATAGTTAACCTTCGTCTCTCAAGTCTGTATTTATTAACCCAGGCAGAGGTGTGGAGCGACCACGTAGCCTATAGGCAATGGGTTAGGCGATATGGGTGACGACAGGGCCGAGGCGATAGTGATTCGGGTATGCGGGAAGCAGTCAGGGCATGCAAGGGACGCCCGTCCTTACTCAGGACGGTAGGTACCTACAGGTGACGCCCGTCATTGCTCATGACGGCCGGGACGGGACGGTTGGGAACACTGATTACTATCGACATAGTCGAATACCGCTCATCGTGATAGCACCCACGACGGCATCCTAAATCACCGCATTGACGACCACCCATCCCATCTCGCTACACCCCGAGGGGAGATAAATCCGCAAACAAAGAAACCCCCATTGAAAATAATGATAGAGAATAGGCTAGCCGACTCGGGAGCTCACAAAGCACTCCCACCTTGGCCAGACGGCCTAGGCTTGGTCAAGCTTGGCATGTTCTATGTAATTACTGGGCGCCGGATTCAGTCTTGATAGATAAATTAACTATACCCTGACTACGCAGGTGCTAACTAGACCTCCAACTTGATTTCCACCGCAGTCTATCATATCGTATAACCGAAAAATCTCAATCTAGTAACTAATGTCATATTATTATATCCAAGGTGGAAACACCTCTCATTCCACACCCCTCATTCCAATTCACTAGATATGGAACTGTAGGGCACTGTGAGCTCTTTCATCCCTCTTTTCCCAACCTGGACGAGGGAAGACGAAAACCGACCACCATCAAACAATTAGTAACGTAGTAGAAAAACTCCGATCGCCAGCGCGCCGCTTTGGAAGCAAAATGGGGAAGCTCGCTTTCTCTCTTCACCGCTCTCGCTCTATGATATCGCTCTTGTTGGACGGAGATATTTTTGGCCACTCACCATATGACGACTCCACTCCTGGCTACAGCAAGGGTTAGCGGAAATCATGTGATAATACGCAGACCCCCCCTGTCTGCGTATATTCACATGTTAAACCCTAACCTCCTAGATATGCAACTACGTCGATTCCGCGGCATATGTTTGACTATGGGTTAGTCCTACTCATCAAACAACACCTCCAACAACACCTGCATCAAGTGTTTAAGATGCTCCTGCAAGTTTGGCTAAATTGGTCAAATGGATCAAGCATGACTTGACACAATCTCCGACATACCATGCTTATCATGAGTAGATCAACATACCTATCCTCAGTCAGCAAGAACATACCCTCAGTCCAGAAGGTTTTCCTATTCCCGGCAGGAACGTGAGATATGAGCTGGCAGGTTTGGCATACTTAGGAAATATGCGCAAAAGATTCTGGAGGCCCTGGAGAAGATAAAAGGAAGCCTGTCTTCGTTTGTTTGTTTTTTGTCTATCATCCATTCTGTCTTTATCTCTCCTCCGTTACTTGTACTCTTGGTTTGCTTTTGGCATTTAGTCTTTTCAGTCTTTATATTTCTTTTGTGAGAATACTTCTCCTTCTTGGATAGTATCTTTCTATTAAGCAATCTACTCATTGTACGAACCTATTGTCCATACCGCTCGCCGTAAACCTTGTTGTTGAAAAGCTCTATCGCACGCCACTAGCTTGCTAGCAAACTAACGAGAGCGGTAAACGCGGGGCATATAGGTCGATCACGGGGCCGTTCCTATCCTTCAGGTTGTCACTACACATATCCGTTCGCTTCTCTCAAGTCTCCCTTCCCCCTGCGTACCCCCAAGCTGTCAAAAAAAGGAAAACAAGCTTCACAATGACTCCCACTGCTCGCCACCTTCGGGTAGTTACCGCTCCATCGCATCGGCGCTTCCGTATTGCTCCGGAAGAGAACGTGGTTTGCCCCCAGCGGATACATGCTTTCCTTCCAAGGATGGGTTATTCCAAAGCGCAACTCCGGAATCTCTGTCCGGGCAAACGGGAAACAACATCATGAACATTCTGAGCATGCGAGCAAGTCCTAAGCATGTCGAGCAGGCTCTGAGCATGTCAAATAGGTTCCGAGAGTGTCAAGCAGCATCCCCGATTTTCAACAGGGCATTTGGCGACATTCAAGTGGCGTCTGCCTGGAAGATCTTGCAGTCCCTGAATACCTGCTTTAGTATATCTTGGTTGTTTCTCCACAGGCATGTTTCATGCTATAAAATTGGTTGCGGGACTTGCGAGACTCATGAGTAACACGAGAAGCAAGTCCGCTAACCCCCACCCTCCATACCCATGTCTGTAGCGGCGGTGCTACCCCACTCTATCAAGTGTGGTCTCGTACCGTTGAGCCATATCACTTCTGCTATGATAACTGGAATCATATCATGGATACCGTCTTTAAATAGTGGTTCAAAAATCGTTGCATTATTCTACATTACTCTCCTTCTATCTAAACAACGCTCTAGATGCAGTTTATATATCGTTCTGGGGGGCGGAGGAAAGGAAGGAAGAAGCGGTACAAGAAATAACGAAGACTAGGTAGGCAAGAATTTATAATTAGAGAAAAATTACATATGATGGGATGAAGATTGCAAGTTGTAAACTGGACCTCGTAACGGTAGAACTATTTCCACCACGGACCAAACACTACGACACTTTGTGGAGAGAATATCATAAATGATCACTCGACTATGAAAGCAAATAAATGAGGAGGTTCACGGGGCGATGACAGATATGTGAATCCCCATCCTTGTGACTTCCTTTGACTAGAAAGGGTGGTGCCCAAAGACAACTTTTGTGAGTGGCATGCTCCAGAAAGGAGGGAATGACGAGCCACGAGGTGTTGTCTTCTGGGTCTCAAGTAGAGCTTGGGGTTACAAGTGCGCTAGACTGTAGCAGCGCTACCACTCTGTTGTAGCCGTTACTAGTAGCGAGTGAGAGCGGTGTTCGGCCTTCATCATCTGGCATATCGGGCTTGACATCTTCACACCCGAGTAGGATTTTCACCACTTCCTCCTGCCCATACTCAGCGGCATACGAGAGCGATGTTCGGCCGAAATTATCTGTCGTATCGGGGTTGACCTCTTCACAGCCGAGTAGTATTTTCACCACTCCTTCATGTCCACACAGAGCGGCATACGACAACGGCGTTTGGCCGCTGGTGCCTGGCTTGTCGGGGTTGACCGCTTCCAGCCCAAGCAGTATTTTCACCACTCCTGCTTGTCCAAACCAAGCGGCGTACGCGAGGGGTGTTCGGCCGTAATTATCTGGCTCATCGGGACTGACATCTTGGCTTCGGAGTAGTATCTTCGCCACGCCTTCATGTCCATACTCAGCGGCACACGAGAGTGGTGTTCTGCCGTAATTATCTGGCCTATCGGGACTGACATCTTGGCTTCGGAGTAGTATCTTCACCACCCCTTCACGTCCGTACTCAGCGGCATACGAGAGCGGTGCTTTGCCGGAATTATTTGGCTTATCAGGGTTAACATCTTTGCATCCGAGGAGTATTTTTACCACTCCTTCCTGTCCACTACTAGCGGCATACGAAAGCGGTGTTTGGCCGAAATTATCTGGCTTATCGGGACTGACATCTTGGCTCCGGAGTAGTATCTTCACCACCCCTTCACGTCCATACCCAGCAGCATACGAGAGCGGTGTTTGGCCGAAATTATCTGGCTTCTCGGGGTTGACCTCCTCCCTCTCAAGTAGTATCTTCACCACTCCTTCATGTCCAGACTGAGCGGCGAGCGAGAGCGGTGTTTGGTTACCATTACCTGGCTGGTCGGCGTTGATCCCTTCCCGTTCGAGTAGTATTTTTACCGCCCCATCATGTCCATTATGAGCAGCCCATGCAAGTGGTGTACAGCCTGAAAAATCTCCTCCTTGGATATCATAACATTCCATCTCTATCAAATCGGATACGAGCTCAGCAATTCCGAAAAATGATGAGCAGTGCAGTCCACTAAAGGGGGAAAAGATAGCAGAATCCCGAATATCCAAATGCCTTACTTGTTTCAAAAGCAGTTTGATGGATATGTGGCCATCATACTCCTGAAACAGCTCAAGCGCAAGTGATCTCGCGCAGTCCGAGAGTTCCCTTCTCGCATGCGCTCCCCAGTATACAGAACAATATTCTAGAAATGGTGTGTTCAGGGTGTCAGGAAAGGAACCGGCCGAAAGTGCTTTGACTTGTTGGGAATTCAGAAAGGTCAAGCATATTTCCGCAATTGTTGAGTGGGGTCTACCGAAAATATTGGGATGATCGGAAAGATACTCTTGTAGAGTAAAGTGGATTAGTCGCACGGTTGATGCCTCCTTATCCACAGTGATAAGCCCTTGACAGGAGTTCAACAATGTCGACATCGAAGGAATATTCCCGGTGTTGAGATCTGTGGAACCTAGCTCGACAGCTAAGGCGTGGCAGAGCTCATTCGCTTGCAACGGCCTTTCCGCATGACTGACCCACAACAAAGCTGCCATCCCGAGTCTCGATTTGTCCCCACTCTGGGCCTTTATCCGTTCTATAGTTGTACCATAAACATGTCCCAATCCCAATCCTTCTGTCATTTTACTGAGCCTTTCCCGTCTCCGATGGATTGTCGATTCTTGTAAGATTGCGTCGACACTTAAGGAAACTAGTAGGAACCTAGATATACATATTAGCGGATACTGTAGGGTTGGGTTCTCAATAGCATTTCCCCTACGTACATTTCCGACATATTTTCCGGAATCTTCTTCAGAATATCTGCCTCTAGACTCTCGTCCATGGCATCGGGCGTTTCGTCCTCGGCTAGTCTAGCGTGGAGGTATGTCATGATATCGCCAGCGGTTGGACCTATAGATACACTAAACACTTGTCCGGAAAGGCGCTTTTCAATCTCGGCCTCAACATGGAGCCTCCCGGTCACGAATATTCGAGTGCTCGGGGACCAGTTGAGGATTTGTCGCAGCGAATCGAGGATCTTAGCTCGTTGCATCGGCACACATTCGTCTAGCGCATCGATGCATATAAATATTCGATGCGAGGAAGCGATGGTCTGTAGCATCTTCATGATATCAGTAAGTTGCGGTCCCCGTCCACCAATGGCCCTCTTCTGCTCCTGATATGCCCGTGATATCCCCTCCGGAATCGTTCCCACCCCGCTGATGACCTGTTTGAGCAAGGAACCCAGCATGCTCGTCGCAGACTGCTCCTTCCGGGCTGCAAAGTCAAAATAAAAGCACGTAACGTCGGTGTTTTGTCCTCTGGCCCGATCGCAAAGCCTGTCCACTACCAGCGAACTGACATTGCAACTTGTTAGTACTCGATCTCTCCCTTCTCTTCCCCGAAATTCTTGTTACCTGATAAATGTCTTGCCGACCCCTGGATCTCCATAACAAAACAAGACTGCCTTATCGTCTCCACCTTCCCTGTTCATGCCATACCAGCTACTGAATTCCTCGCTTTGTATGAGCCACTCCCCTACCTTGTCGACCCGGCGCTCTTGGACGTCCCGGTGTTGTAACCTAGGTTCTAGCGGTGATAGCCAGTTTAGCAGTTGCGACCGATCATCGGCAATAGTACAGTTATTCCACACACTATTAAAGGAGTTCGTATTATTGAAGCAGTTGTTACTATCATTGACGGTATATTGAGACATGTTCCGCTCTTTGCTGCTTGCGCTGTTGTGGAGGTGTTGTACGAGTAGAATGCGGTCGGTTGATATTGGGGAGGTAGAGAAAAGCGGGGTTTTGGCGAAAGCGGGGGCAGGCTGGCACCAGGGCAGCGTTGTAGATACCACTACACTACCGATGGAAGGTCGGGCCAAGCTTGTGGGGGGAGAAAAAAAGTGCAATCAATCTATCGAAAATGTGCGAAGCCAATAGCATTCGTGTGGCAGTGTCACGTGCTGTATTGTACACGTGAATCTAGGACATGGGCTATCACACTGGATTCACACCTGTCGCACCGCACTCCACAAACATCCATCCAAGACCCTCCAAATACTCGAGGACAAGTACCATCGGTGGAATAAGCCTGACAAATCATAGATCTATAGATAGACTCCTGCGGATTAAATAGTTGATACCATAAATCCAGTCCTTAGTGGGAATACCAGATATATGATCAGTTGGGATGGTACCATGCGTTTCAACTGTGCCAGTCATAACTTGCACCCTGGGAGCTTCCAATAATGCCCGCCCGTTATTCAACTCTGAGGCATGCATCTCACACTCATATTCCATCCAGGTGTCCCAACGTCCATTAGGCACAAAAAATGGGGGGGGGGTTGCACTCTCGGCAACATGAGATGCCAGAAAATGCTTTAGCAAAGCAGGAGAAACTGCAGGACTTAAATAGAGCACGGGAGCAAAGACTATTTTCAAAGGTCGGAGAATCTCTTTCCCGTCCTGGAATTTTCCACGAGAGTCCTTTGAGGACCCTATTTAAGCATGCTCCGCGCAACCGGTTTGTGGGATAACCACTCCGTTTGAACAGCTCCTGGAACACAAGTTCGATACAGAGCGCAGATTTCACCGAGTTCACACTTGATAGATAACTGTACCTTAACCACACGTATGCTAGCAAGCCCTCTAACTCAATTTCCACCCCCGCCTATCATATCAACCAAACAGATATCATATCATACCAAAGGTGGAAGCACCCCTCACAGGCCCCCCCTCTCTACTACCACTACCCGGTGACCACAAGGCCCCATGCCTTTATGGGCCTGGACAGATTCACTGCGGGCAGGATACATCAGATTCACTCCGGCAAGAGCTACCTTGCCGGTCACCGCTCTTGGGACATGGTGGGAGAGCCCACCCTGTGCCTGCACTGCGAGGAGGGGGACAAGGATCTCCACCACGCGCTTCTTACCTGCCCAGCTGTTAAGGGGTCCTGTTCCTATATCAGTTCACGCGACAGGCAACGATACTTCTCTTATAGTATCTTATGACACTATATATTTCGTACTAATAGTGTGCCTTCACACTATTACTTTTCTTCGTTGTTCTCGTATAGTGTGCGTTCACACTATTACCTTTTCTCTTGTTACACTTAGTAGTCATAGAGGCGTTCCTCTTCTACTAATTTTGTGTAACTATCGTGAGGTAGATAGAATAAAGTAAATTCGTTCTTAAAACAATAAGTAGGAAAATAACTTAGATGGTTGCGTGAAGAACTAACTAACTCGCCTCCGAGGACTCCTTATATAGTCCTTCCCTCAACCCCCTTACAAATCAAACCAAAGGCAGTCTGCCTTGCCAGTCTGCCTTGCGCAGCCCCCTTGCGCAGCCCCATGATCTCTGAATAGATCATGTGCGTGAAACATAACATAAAACATAACATAAACCTAACGAGTCTGTCTTGCGCACAGCCTCGTTGCATAGCCTCCTTATGCAGCCCCGTGACTTCTAAATACGTCTCGTGCGTGAAACATAATAAATAAAACCTCAACGAGTCTGCCTTGCAGTCTGCCTCGTTGCATAGCCCATCATAAATCACATGACCTCTGAATAGGTCAAGTGCGTGAAAACATAAATCATAACATAAAACAAACTTCATAATAAAAGAAACTCATAAACCAATTTCATAACAAATGAAACTTACTAGCTAACTAATGAAATCTACTATGTCCGATCTAGAATCGTGACACCAGCCAAGGCTGACCAATGGGCACTCCATCTCCCTGGAGTGCTTGATGTTGGCCCCGACTCATCGCTCTGGACCTCAGTCAACCTCATTAAGGGACTGGCCAACTACATCACCCATATGAGAATAGGGTTCCCACCCAACATGCCTGCTTTCAGGTCCTTCCCCACCGCCAACCTGGCCACTTAGGCTGCCTTGTGGATTATCTTTTCTTACTTTAACGCTTATGTTAATGACTTTTCTTGGCTAGCTGAGGATGTTATTGTTTCTTTACTTGTTTGAGTGGTCACCGTTTGTGGTGTGACGACAGATGTCGATAGGGAGATAGGAGCCATTGGTTTCTTTTGTTTGTTTGTTTGAGATTGAGGTTTTGTTTACGCCATAGCTCACGCTGCATGCGAGTTCTTGTACCTTAACAACGAATACATGATATAAAAATAAAAATAAAAAATAAAAAAAAGTGGAAGCACCCCTCATCCCATTTACACCACCCCCGCCCAATTCCCTAGGTATAGGACTCTACGGTGCTATGAGTTCTTTAGTCCCTCTTTCTTTTCGTCCCGGACAATGGCATCCCCAATGAAAATTGAAGGACATTTTTTCTTCTTTCCCTTTATACTTTCTTGTAGTCGCTGCACTTCCGCCTCCGCAGGTGTAGAGACTCTCGGAGATGCGTGGCATGAGGGGTGCAAATTTCGGGTGTAGAATTTTGTGGATTTCGAGTGGGCACACTTCTGGGTTCGGGGTATTGCGCAACTTTGCATCGCCTGTATACGAATATGTGATGCTACTTGATTGATTGTTAGATACATGGAGAGACCGTGCATTCGGGGTTTTCCTTTGGGTAAGGGGTGAGTGTGTGCGTTGTGTGTTCTTGGCCCGATGGTATCCTGTTTGTCTCGCCCTTCCAGCACGGCTTCGGAATGAGAGGTGTGATAGGGGTGGGACTGTTGTCCGTTATGTTCGGAGGAAGTTCGGAAGTTTGGGTGGTATATTACCCTGTTTGGTGAGAGGGTTTGACTTGTATGAGTATTATCATAAATGGATTTAGTTCTCATTTGGGGCGGGTGCTCTTGGTTTTGGAAGTATGATATATCATGCTTGAGCAGAGTTAGTCATTATAGCTTTAGAGAGACGGCTTAGGTCAATTTGAGATATATTGTTACGATGTCATTATTACTATGATATCTTTTAAGCGGCGACTACTTCTGAACCGGCGAAACCACAAAAACGACGATTAAAAAAAAATATGGACGGCGAAATGGGTTAAACGGAGAAACGGCCAAAGGCTCAAATGGTGAAACGGCAACGATTGGCAGGCAAAGAGAACTCTGATCACTGCGCAAGGACTTCACAAAATCTCTTACTGTTCGTCTCCTCCGGATAGTTACCGCCCCGTCCCCTTAACGCTCCCGTACTGCTCACGCCGGGAACATGTTTTCCTTCCACGGATGCGTTACTTCAAAGCGCATCTCCGAGACCTATATCCAAACAAAGGAAAACCAACATCACAGCTTCTCACCCAATTTATTTTCTCACGGAAGTATTCTTCATCCAGTCTGTTCGCCCACCCATGATACCCGGAAGGAAAGACAAAATCATTACTTGGAGTAACCAAACGTGCAGCATCTCCCGGCCACAACCCATTCATTGCCTTTTTCTGTTCCGTATTTCCTCTGTATTTCTTTGCTCTTTGCCGCACCTGGCGCGAGAGTGCTCCCTGAACCCCGTCATGTACGACCACTCGTAATCGCGCGGAAGAGTGTCTTGAAATGATATGTCGGATAAGTGGTGTTTTCGATAGGCACACAGTAGGAGTAGAATAGCGGTTAAAGTACTCGAGTAGGATAAAAACAGGCAGCGGTCACTCAATCGATTGGTTGCTTGATTACTTGGAGAAGCTAAGGAAACCCGTGACCTCTTGTAGGCGGTTTGCATCCCTCCACTGTGAGGCAAATGAAGCCAACAATTCCGAGATACGGCGTCCAACGGGCTAGGTAGATTCGCCTCCGAATATCCGAAAAGGCGACGCGATCAGGAAGGCTGTAAGTTAGAGCCGAATGCGGTAGTGACGTGCTGGACCATTCCTCAATCGGGTTCCCCATTTCAAGGCCAACCCAAGTTAAATTTGGGCTGTATTGGGTTAGGGTCCGGATGGGGTCACCCATTAACTCCAAATTTCCAGACGGCAGGGGAAATGTGCTGGTCTGGAGCAACATGCACTGAATTCTAGACAGAACAATGTAGATTAACTCAGGTATTACACGATACTCAAAGGGGTGCCTTCATTAGCACATATAAGTATCCCCGAGAAGCCATGACTCCAATCCCGCCTTTTGAATGCTCATTTCGAAAATTCATTGCCACAAGAGCCCGCTTCCACCAACAGTGCATTCATCCAGTATCACTCGACATTGAAGCACTGTCACTGGATAAACATCCGGAGATCGTGATTCCTAGCCTGAAAGATGGACGCGATACCCCGAACGGGTTTATTTCCATTTAGGAGTATTGTAGCACCCCCAAGTTATCAGCCTGTCGGTGTACGGGTTGAAAATCATGTCTTCCTCTCAGCGAAACCTACCGTTTGTCAAAACTGATGTTTATGGCGGTGTTCGCGAATAGAAGCACAAAGGCCAGGACAAGGGTGGCCACCGTGGAAGGTGATAACATAGGTAAGAATGGGGTTAGTCATACGAATAAAACCAATTATCCCCGCGATGAAGGCTACAGTTCTATTTACCATGTGAGTGAAAATTTGGCTTCTACTAGGAGAAGAGGTTTTGCGTTCACAGCTTGAGAGGGGATCGCTTCAGCACTTGAAAGAAATATACTTACTTGTAGCTCTACCTGTATTATATGGAACAATAATAATAATTAAAATCGTGAAGATCGTTTGAATTAGAAACCCGCTCCTTGGAAAAAAGAAGTCAAGTAGAGCAAGATGACTAGGGCCAGAGCCACGAGCACGCCCCCCCCCCCCGTTACGGGTTTCCTCCCCTTGTTCATTGTGAAGTGCCGGCTCGGAAATGGTAGGATTTGAGTTGGCCTTTGCAGCTCAGCTACTCAAGGCTTTTGATGGCTTTGGTAAGGGCTGAATCACAGGAGCCAAATACCGGCATAACAAGGCAATAGTCAAGCAAACACAACCTGGCCAACATCATATTATCATACCGAGAAAGGAGACACCTTCTTTCTACTTCCCCCCCCCCGCCCGTCCTCCAATTCACTGGTAGATGGTGCCGTACGGGTCCTTTCCGCCGATTCCGCAACGCGTGCTATGGGGGTGTTGCGCACTCGGCGACGCTCTACCGGGAGGGCCTTGTAGTCTCTGAATACCCGGTACCCTATACCCTCTCGGCGGTTTTTGGGATAGCATGTTTGATGCTATCGGATTGATTGCGAGACACGTGAGACTCATTCGGAACATGAAAAGCCATTCCGTTTGCTACCATACCAGTCTCCGTCCCACGTCTGTAGTGGGGCCGGTAGGTACAGTACCCACTGGGTGTGATATCGCACTATCCATTGGGTCATACCATATGTGGTAACTGGCTTGTTCATGTGGGTATTCTACGATCGTTACATGATTGCCCACAATCGCCTTGGGAGTCCTTGGGCTATTGTACAGTACACCACCCTCATTCTATCCAAACAAGACTATACGGCTTATCAATCGTTCAGGGGGGCGGAGGAAAGGAAGGAGGAAGCGACGCAAGAAAAAAAACAGCCTGCGTAGGCAGGAATTTATAAATAGAACTATTTCGACCCACGAACCAAACACTACTGCTGTGATTTGTAAAGAAAATTCGCAAATCCTCACTCGACAATAATACCAAATCACAAAGGAAGTTCAGGAGGTTATGATGACAGATTTATGGATTCCCTAGGATATCCTACGAATGGAAATGAGAGAGTGCCCAATTGCAACTCCAACTAGCGACGTACTCCGAAAGTGAAAAAATGGTTATGTTCCACGAGGTGGTGGCTCTAGGCCCCAAAGGTTGCCGGCGGTTACCTCCTGTGAGACTGTATCAGTGCTACCGTTCCGTTATGGCCCCTGCTAGCGGCGAGCGAGAGGGGTGTTCTGCCGCAATTATCCTGCTTGTCAGGGCTAACCTCTTCCAGTGCAAGTAGTATTTTCACCACTTCTTCATGTCCAGACCAAGCGGCAAGCGAGAGAGGTGTTTGGCCGTCATTATCTGACTTGTTAGGACTAACCTCCTCCCGCGCGAGTAGTACTTTCACCACTCCTTCATGTCCAGACCAAGCGGCACGCGAGAGCGGTGTTCGGCCGAAATGATCTGGCCGATTGGGGTTGACTTCTTCCCGCGCGAGTAGTAATTCCACTACTCCTTCACGCCCATGAAGGCCTGTATACGAGAGCGGTGTTTGGCCGTAATTATCCGCCTTGTCGGGGTTGACTTCTTCAAACCCGAGTAGTATCTTCACTACTCCTTCGCGTCCGTCCGCAGCGGCATACGAGAGCGGTGTTCGGCCGTAATTGTCTGGCTTGTCGGGGTTGACTTCGCCACGTCCGAGTAGTATTTTCACCACTCCTTCATGTCCATCCCGGGCGGCATACGAGAGCGGTGTTCGACCGCGATTATCTGACTTGTCGGGGTTGGCTTCCTCCCGTCTGAGTATTATTTTCACCACTCCTTCACGCCCATCCTGGGCGGCATACAAGAGTGGTGTTTTGCCGTAATTATCAGGCTTGTCTGGGTCGACCTCTTTCCGCCTGAGTAGTATCTCCATTACTCCTTCATGTCCGAACCAAGCGGCAAGAAAGAGCGGTGTTTGGCCGAAATTATCTGGCTTGTCGGGGTTGACCTCGTCCCGCTCGAGTAGTACTTTTACCACTCCCTCCTGTCCACCACTAGCGGCATACGAGAGCGGTGTCTGGCCGAAATTATCTGGCTTGTCAGGGTCGACCTCTCCCCGTGAAAGTAGCATTCTCACCACTCCTTCACGTCCATACTGAGCGGCGAGCGAGAGCGGTGTTCTACCACCATTATCTGGCTGGTCGGCGTTGATCTCTTCCCGTTCGAGTAGTATTTTTACCACCCCATTATGTCCATTCTGAGCAGCCCGTGTAAGTGGTGTACAGCCTGAAAAATCTGCTTCGTTAATATCATAACATTCCAGCGCTGTCAAAGCAGATACAAGCTCAACAATTCCGAAGAGTGATGCGCAGTGTAATCCATTAAACGGGGAACAGGTATCAAAATCCTCAAGATACAAGTGCTCTATTTGTCCTAAAAGCAATTTGGTGGATATGTGGCAATCATACTCCTCAAATAGCTTGAGCGCGAGTGATCTCACGCAGGCCGAGAGTTCCCTCTTTCCATGCACTCCCCAGTATACAGAACAATATTTCAGAAAAGGCGTTTTCCGAGTGTCGGGAAAGGGATCGGCCGAAAGGGCCCTGACCGGTTGAGAATTCAGAAAGGTCAAGCAAATTTCCGCAATTGTTGCGTGAGGTCTACCGAAAATATGGGGATGGGCGGAAAGATACTCTTGTAGAGTAAAGTGGATTAGTCGCACAGTTGATGCCTCCTTATCTACAGTGATAAGTCCTTGGCAGGAGCTCGCTAAGGTCGACATCGAAGGGATATTCCCGGTATTGAAATCCGTGGAGCCTAGCTCGACTGCTAGGGCATGGCAGAGCTCATTCGCTTGCAACGGCCTTTCTGCATGACTGACCCACAGCAAAGCTGCCATTCCGAGTCTCGATTTGTCTCCGCCCTGGGCTTTTATCCGTTCTATCGTTGCGCTATAGGCATCTCCCAATTCCAATCCATCTGTCATTTTGCCGAGTCTTTCTCGCCTCCTATGGATTATCGATTCCTGTAAGATTGCATCGATATTTAAAGAAACTAGTAGGAACCTAGATATACCTGTTAGCGGGTAATGTGGGGCGGGATTCTCTGTATCCTGGTCCATACTTACATTTCCGATACATTTTCCGGAATCTTCTCCAGAATATCTGCCTCCAGACTCTCGTCCATTGCATCGGGCGTTTCGTCTTCGGCTAGTCTAGCATGGAGGTATGTGATGATATCGAATTTTCTAGGACCTATAGACACACTAATCACCCGTCCAGAAAGGCGCTTTTCAATCTCGGTTTGGATATGGGGCCTCCCCGTCACGAATATTCGAGTATCCGAGGACTTTTCGAGGATTAGGTGTAGCCAGTTGAGTAGCTTGACTCGTTGCGCTGGCGCACATTCGTCTAGCGCATCGATGCATATAAATATGCGCTGCGAGGAAGTGATGGTCTGTAGCATCTTCACGATATCAGGAAGCTGCGGTCCCCGTCCACCAATAGCCTTTTTCTGGTCTTGAAATGCCCGTGATACCTCCTCCGGAATCGTTTCCATTCCGCTAACGACCTGTTTGAGCAAGGAACCCAGCATGTTTGTCGCAGACTGCTCCTTCCGAGCCGCGAAGTCAAAGTAAAAACACGTAACCGTGATGTTTTGTCCTCTGGCTCGATCACATAGCCTGTCGACTACCAGCGAACTGACATCGAAGCTTGTTAGTACTAGTGTTCTTCTCTCCCCCGAAAAAGACCCTTGCTACCTGATAAATGTCTTGCCGATCCCCGGATCTCCATAACAAAACAAGACTGCCTTATCGCCTTCGCCTTCCCTACCCCTGTCATACCACCTTTTGAATTCCTCACTTTGTATGAGCCATTCCCCCACGCCGTCGACACGGCGCTCTTGAACGTCCCGATGTCGTAACCTAGGCTCCAGTGGTGATAGCCAGTTTAGGAGTTGAGACCGATCATCGGGAACAGTATAGTTATTCGACACATTAAAAGAGTTCATATTATTGGAGAAGTTGCTATCATTGATGGTATGTTGAGACATCATCGGCTCTTTGCTGCTTGGGCTGCTGTGGAGGAGTTGTTCAATACTGTTGGTTGACGACACTCTTTGGGGAACTAGAATAGGAGAAAACCAGGTGCTCAATGGCGCCAACTTAGCTCCGGAGGTGAGATACTCCTGTCTTACAAAGCAAAGCCCAATTAAGCCACCCGGAAGGTTTGTGAAACCAATAAGATTTTTGCGGCTACCGGATGAGGCGTTCGCATTCATGAACCCGAACCCGAGCCTATCACATTATCCTCTGCAAACGGCCATCCGCGAGCCTCCAAGTACTTGTACCAGGGGCGGAACAAGTCCAACTACTCGTAGAGCTAGGTGGTCAATACTGTAAACCCAATTCTTAGAACATCGCCAGTTGTTATAGTAAAGTTGGTTCCAGCATGAAATGTACCGTACAAAGCTTTCCTACTTGATGCGGGAGGAGCTCTCCCACCATACACAGACCACTCCTGTTGGGAATAAGAGCCGCAGCTTCTCTCTTGAGAACTCCCTCATCCTAGGTAAATCTCAAGCTCCATGAATGACCCCTGCGATGACGAATTATTCAGTCAGGAAGCTGTACAACATCGCCCACCCAATGCTCCACCGCGAGGCATGTACTCGTGCTCCAGCATCACAAACCTATCACACCTATCCTCTCCCATCAGCGAGTCTCCAAGTACCGGCAGTGGAACAGGCCCACCCGTAGATCTACCAGAATCTAAGGTAGTCGATATAAAAACAAATTCTTGGTTGAAACTACTAACATCTTCGGTTGTGATAGCAAAGTCGGTTCCGACTTGAGATGCACAATGCTTTTCCTCAATATGAGATGAACCCTCCCACTATATACAGATCACTCCAGTTGGGAATAAAGGCCCCAGCTTCTCTCTCGAAATATCCCGCATACTAGGTAAATTACAAGCTCCATGAATAACCAGTGCGACGGCAATCACTCAGTCAAGGAGCGGCACGGTGATATTCTTTCCGAGCGGCACACGGCGGGTTTTCCGGTGGCGCTCACCCAATCCCCCACCCCGAATAATGTATCTTATCTCAACCTGATATTCCTCTCGAGTCTCTTGGGGTCGATTAGACTCTAAAATAAAGGGGGTTTTACCCTCGACAATTGGGGCTACCATAGCGGGCCCTTAAAACCCGCTAGGCCAACGTGGCAGCTATAATAGCTTAAAGCACAGCAGAAAACCCCACTTCATAATATTATGTCCAAAGATTAGAAAACCTTTCCCACCCTGATGGGATATTCTACCAGTATGGAGGCCCCTTGGAAGTCCAACTACCATCGACATAGCCGAACACAGCACAGCATGGCAGTGCCGCACGACGGCGCCCCAAATCACCGCATTGACAACCACCATCCCATCTCGCTATACCTCGAAGGAAGGTAAACCCGCTAACAAAGAAACCCCCATTGAAAATAACGTTAGAAAATAGGCAAACCGACACAGTAGCCCACAAAACACTCCCACCTTGGCCAGCGAGCCAGGGCTTGGTCGAGCTTGGGCAGGTTCTATACAATCTATTCATGTGCTATCACTCGGTTGAACTTTAAATAGCCATGAGAACACAACATTTATATCATACCAGGCTCCGTATTCAGTCTTGGTAGCTAGCTATACCCTAACTACACATGGGCTAACCAGACCTCCAACTTGATTTCCACCGAAGTCTATCATTATATAACCGAAAAATCTCAATCCAGGAACTAAAATCATATTTTATCCAAGGCAAAAGCACCCTTCATTCCACCCCCCTCATTCCAACTCACCGGACATAGAACCGCAGAGCACCGCGAGCTCCCTCATCCCTCTGTTTTAAACCTGGACGGGGGCATCCCCAATTGGAATCGAGTGACTCTCTTGCTTTCATTGATACTTTCCCGTGGTGATTAAGCAAGAGCTCCGTTTTGCCGAGTAGGCTTTCGGCTGGCTGTTTCGAGATGGCTCCTTCCCACCGAGCTCGCAAGGCATACTATGGGTCGTTGAGCATTTCTAAAGTGGCGAAACCACGAAAACTACGACAACCTTTTAAACGGGGGAAGACGAAACCGACGGCAATCAAACAATTAGAAAAACTCCGATCGCTAGCACCCTGCCTTGGAAGAAAATGGGGAAGCTGGCTTTCTCATTCAACGCTCTCGCTCTACGATATCCCTCTATCGCACACCACTAACCCGCCAGCCAACTAGCAAGAGCGGTAAAGGCGGGGGTATATGGGTCAATCACGGGGCCATTCCTATCCTTCAGTTCGTCACTACACATATCCGGCCGCTTCTACGCAAGTCTCCCTTCCCCTGCGCACTCCCAAGCTATCAAAAGAAAGAAAACAAGCTTCACAATGACTCCTACTGCTCGCCACCTCCGAGCAGTTACTGCTCCGGTGGGACCATGGTTTGCTTCTAGCGGATACATGTCTTCCTTTTACGGATGTGTGATTCCAAAGCGAAGCTCCGAAATCTCTGTCCGGGCAAACGGGAAACAACACCATGAACATTCTAAGCACGCGAGCAGGTCCTAGGTATGTCGAGCAGGTTCTGAGCATGTCAAATAGGTTCCGAGAATGTCAAGCAGCACCCTCGATTTTCCAACAGGGCATTCGGCGACATTCAAGTGGCGTCTGCCTGGAAGATCTTGCAGTCCCTGAATACCTGCTATAGAATATCTTGGTTGCTTCTGCCGTTGGAATGTTTCATGCTATCAAATTGATTGCGGGACTTGTGAGACTCATGAGTAGCATAAGAAGCAAGCCCGCTAACCCCCACCCTCCATACCCATGTCTGTAGCGGCGGTGCTACCCCCACTCGATCAAGTGTGGTCTCGCACCACTGAGCCATATCACTTCTGGTATGATAACTGGAATCCTATGGTGGATACCGTCTTTAAATAGTGGTTTACTATCCCCTCGAGAATAGTTTCATTATTCTACATTACTCTCCTTCAATCTAAACAACACTCTATATGCAGTTTATATATCGTTCTGGGGGGCGGAGGGAAGGAAGAAGCGGTAAGAGCAAAAAAGAAGACTGGGTAGGCAAGAGTTTATAATTAGAGGAAAATTAAATATGATAGGATGAAGATTGCAAGTTGCAAACTGAACCTCGTAACAATAGAACAATTTCCACCTACGGACCAAATACTATGACACATTGTGAAGAGAAATTCATATATGATCTCTCGACTATGAAAGCAAATAAATAAGGAGGTCCACGAGGCGACGACAGATATGTGAATTCCCATCCTTGTGACTTCCTTTGACTAGAAAGGGTGGTGCTCAGTGACAACTTCTGTGAGTAACATGCTCCAGAAAGGAGGGAATGACGACCCATGAGGTGCTGTCCTCCAGGTCTCAAGCAGATCTGGGGGTTGCAAGTACGCTAGACTGTAGCAGCGCTACCACTCTGTTGTAGCCATTCTTAGTAGCGAGTGAGAGCGGTGTTTGGCCGAAATCATCTGGCTTATCGGGCTTGACATCTTCACACCCGAGTAGTATTTTCACCACTCCTTCATGTCCATCCCGGGCGGCATACGAGAGCGGTGTTTGGCCATAATTTTCTGGCTTGTCAGGCTTGACATCTTCCCGCCCGAGTAGTATCTTCACCACTCCCTCCTCACCACTACTAGCGGCATATGAGAGCGGTGTTTGGCCGGAATAATCTGGCTTATCGGGACTGACATTTTCACACCCGAGTAGTATTTTCACCACTTTTTCATGTCCACACAGAGCGGCATACAACAACGGAGTTTTGCCGCTAGCTTCGGGCTTGTCGGGGTTGACCGATTCCCGCCCAAGCAGTATTTTCACCACCCCTTCACGTCCAAACCAAGCGGCGTACAAGAGCGGTGATCTGTCCCTAACGTCTGGGTTATCGGGGTTGGCTCCTTCTCGCTCGAGTAGTAATTTCACCACTCCTTCATGTCCACACATAGCTGCATGAGACAGCGGCGTTTTGCCGACATTATCTTGCTTATCGGGGTTGACCTCTTCCCTCCCAAGTAGTACTTTCACCACTCTTTCGCGTCCATACCACGCGGCATACGAGAGCGGTGTTGTGCCGTTATTGTCTGGCTTGTCGGGGTTGACCTCTTCACGCCCGAGTAGTATTCTTACCACTCCTTCATGCCCAGCCTGAGCGGCGAGCGAGAGCGGTGTTCGGCCACCATCATCTGGCTGGTCGGCGTTGATCTCTTCCTGTTCAAGTAGTATTTTTACAACCCCATTATGTCCATTATGAGCAGCCCATGCAAGTGGTGTACAGCCTAAAAAATCTCCTTCGCAGACATCATAACATTCCATCCCTATCAAACCAGATACGAGCCCATCAATTCCGAAGAATGATGCGCAGTGCAGTCCACTAAAGTGGGAACAGATAGCAGAATCCGGAATATAAAAATGCCCCCCTTGTTTCAAAAGGAGTTTGGTGGATATGTGGCCATCATACTCCTGAAACAGCTCAAGCGCAAGTGATCTTGCGCAGTCCGAGAGTTCCCTCTGCGCATGCACTCCCCAGGATACGGAACAATATTGTAGGAATGGTGTGTTCCGGGTGCCAGGAAAAGGACCGGCCGGAAGTCTTTTGACCTGTTGGGAGTTCAGAAATGTCAAGCAGATTTCTGCCATTGTTGAATGGGGTCTACTGAAAATATGGGGGTGAGCGGAAAGATACTCTTGTAGAGTAAAGTGGATCAGCCGGACAGTTGATGTCGACATCGAAGGAATATTCCCGGTGTTGAAACCCGTGGAGCCTAGCTCGACTGCTAGGGCATGGCAGAGATCATTCGCTTGCAACGGCCTTTTCGCATGACTGACCCACAACAAAGCTGCCATCCCGAGTCTCGATTTGCCTCCACCCTGGGCCTTTATCCGTTCAATCGTCGCACTATAAGCATCTGCCAATCCCAATCCATCTGCCATTTTGCCCAGCCTTTCTCGCCTCTGGTGGATTGTCGATTCTTGTAATATTGCGTCGATATTTAGAGAAACCAACAGGAACCTACATATACCTATTAGCGGATAGTGTGGATTGGGTTCTCAGTATCATTTCCCCTACGTACATTTCCGATACACTCTTCGGGATCTTCTCAAGAATGTCCGCCTCCAGACTCTCATCTATGGCATCGGGCGTTTCGTCCTCGGCTAGTCTAGCGTGGAGGTATGTGATGATATCGCCTTTTCTGGGACCTACAGATATATTCGTTACCCGTCCTGAAAGGCGCTTTTCAATCTCGGTCTGAATATGGGGCCTCCCAGTCACGAACACTCGTGTGCTCGGAGACTTGACGAGAATTTGTTGTAGCGAGTCGAGGATCTTGCCTCGCTGCACTGGCGCACATTCGTCTAGCGCATCAATGCATATAAATATGCTCTGCGAGGAAGCGATGTTCTGTAGCATCCTCACGATATCCGGAAGCTGCGGTCCCCGTCCACCAATGGCCCTCTTCTGCTCCTGAAATGCCCGTGATATCTCCTCCGGAATCGTTTCCATTCCGCTAACGATCTGTTTGAGCAAGGAACCCAGCATATTCGTCGCTGACTGCTCCTTTCGAGCCGCGAAGTCAGAGTAAAAGCACGTAACGTCGGTGTTTTGTCCTCTGGCCCGATCGCAAAGCCTGTCCACTACCAGCGAACTGACATCGCAACTTGTTAGTACTCGATCTCTCCCTTCTCTCCCCCCCCGAAATTCTTGTTACCTGATGAATGTCTTGCCGACCCCTGGATCTCCATAACAAAACAAGACTGCCTTATCGCCTTCACCTTCCCCGCTCCTATCATACCAGCTTGTGAATTTCTCGCTCCGTATGAGCCATTCCCCCACGCCTTCGACACGGCGCTCTTGAACGTCTCGATGCCGTAACCTAGGCTCCAGTGGTGATAGCCAGTTTAGGAGTTGGGACCGATCATCGGCAAAAGTACAGTTATTCCATACATTAAAAGAGTTCTTATTATTGGAGCAGATATTATCATTGACGGGATATTGAGACATGTTCCGCTCCTTGATACTTGCGCTGTTTTGGATGAGGTATTGGATATATATGGTTGATGATACTCTTGGGAGCTAGAGAAAAGCGGGGTTTAGGTGAAGTAAGGCTGAGGTATGCTGACGCTAAAGCAGCGTCGCAGATACAGCTGAGGTATCGGTGTTCGAGTTTCTGCGATGTGATATCGCAAAAGGGATACCTGGTTGAGCCACCTTAAATGCGTGAAACCAATATCGGTCTTGTGGCTTCTGGATGTGGCACGGCATGCACACGAAGCCTTGCCCCCGTCTATCACACATGTGTCACGCAGTCCTCTTCCGAACGGCCATCCGCGAGCCTCCTAGTACTAGTACCAGCAGAGGAACAAGTCCAACCAGATATCATACACTGCAGCAACCTGGGTAGCCGATATTGCAAAGCCAATCCCTGATGAAAATCACAAAAAGGATCGGTAGTATGGATACCATACCAGAAATAAGTACTACACGCAACCCTAACCCGCCACCAAAAACCTTCCCATGCGCAATCTAGCCTCCACACTTTTTTTTTTTTTTTTTTGCCCTAACATAACGAGATCTTACCCAAGTTGTCATCTCGGATAAGGCGATTTCGATCTCCGGAAGAATAATACATACGAGTACACTCCTTCAGGCATCTTACGATCGCCCAAACCACCGGACTATACGGCAAACAATACCATTCGAAAAGTATTCCTACTCCAGCCAACCCGTGACTCTTTCTTCCTCCTCTTCCTCCTGAAGGGCTGCGATAGCAGAGAATCCGGTAGGGTAGTTTATCCATGATACCAAGTCCTTTTTTAACATAATAATAATAATAATCCGGAGAACACCATTCCGAGCGCGGGAGAAGGTGTTCCGAATAGAGTACTCGAGTGGAGTATCATACTCGTAGAGAACCGCACCGTGCTGGTATGGTACCCCCGTTGTCTACGAGTACTCGTACATTGACTGCCATTCTTTCTGCAGTTGCCGTCATATCATACGGGTGCTGATATGCGAAAACCGGACCACACACTACCAATGTACCATATCAGCTCCAATGCATACAATACTTCCTAAGCCTAGAGAGTATGATCTGATGGTCTCAAAATATATTTGTCATGAGAATTGGTTGTTTTGTTGGCTTTTAAATTTCAAATTTCAAATTTTCAGATTTTTTCTCTTTTACACACCGTAGTTGAATAGGCCATCTCTTACTCTACATGCAAAATATTTGTAACGCCATCATATAGTTGGAATTGATTGTTATAACAACTTTTATGCTTTTAATCAAAATTCGTACTAATGTTATATCTTACAAAAATAAACAATTTTTTTTTCTTCAATTTTTCATCATAGCGATATAGAGAAAGCAATTTTAATATCATACTAGCTATATTACTCAAATATTACATCACGGCATCATTGAATTAGGACTAAAAAAAAAAAAACTTTCCTGAAAATTACATTTATGAATTTCATAAAAATATTGCAAACCTTTAAGCGTAATAACTCAAAACCAGGTTTAAGGTGTCTGGCCATTTTTCCCGTATCAACACCCATACTATGATAATATTATGATCTCGTATGATAATATCATACATGGTCGGACACAATTCAAGACAGGGTTAGGGTTAAGTGTCGTATAGGAGTCGGTTCGTCTAAAGGGTATATCATATTATATATGGGTGGTTCAGTGCGCCAAATAGCTTCGCTTCCGTGACGTCTATACGCTGCGAGACTTCACCGACGTGCATTATCACCTTATCAAAGTGTGGTTTGTATGGTAGTGGCGGCGTAGTTGTGATTTACTTTTTTCCGTGGGGCGGGTAGTGCGGTATGAGCGGTATTGGTCAGAGGATCGAGTGGAGAGGGATGTGATAATTTAAGGTATCGCTTCCCTGTTGGCCTGGCTTAATATAGGTGATGCACATGATCTCGTTTAGGCGATATGGTGTCGTGCATATTTCTCGAACAACGTGCCATACAGGATTATACGCAAATCATAGGAATCAGGTTAGTAGGGGGGAAAAAGGCCAACTTGTTCGTATCATATCATTGCCTCTACCCTCTGGCAATACAGATTGGCTTCTAGAGCCCCAGAGTCTCCTTAACCCCGGCATCGCCAACGCCCATCAGCCACCCACACACCCCAATAACACACCACACACCGCAGGAAACAACCCTAAATTACAAATTATCCCCAAAAAACGTGACGGCTTGCTTATACCCCCTCTCGTACTCACTTCGGGCCTCCTCGTCGGCCAGATTAGCCCTCGCCGCCATCCACCCGTGGATTGCCTTGTCGTAGACTTCGATGTAACTCTTCGTCTTGACCGCTCCGTCCGGATGCACGGCCAATTCCTTCTTATACGCTTCAACCATGTCCGCGGGCTCATCCTTTGAGGGGAGAACCAGCTGTGGGATAGTAACTCTCCTAAGATCCTCCACGCTCATGAACGAAGGGTGGAGTTGAGCAGAGGCAGTAAATGGAGTTCCAGGACCAGAGACTATTGACGCTACCTATTTCCTCCATATTAGCACCTTCCCTCTCGCGGTGGTAGTAGGAACCAGGGACTCACCTTCCCACCCCAACAATACCCCACGACCCCCCACCTCTCCACCCCCGCAAACTCCCCCTTCAACCCTTCCGCCACAGCCCTAACGTTCGCCTCGCCATCCTCCAATTTTGCAGGGCCATGAATAAAGCCCATGAGCGCCTTCGATTTTTCCGGCGTGCTAGGCGGGTAGCAGTCCGGATCTGCCGCCTGTCCCTTGAAAAAGTCCGGCATGACGACCAGATGCCCAGCCGAAGCGAGGATGTCCGCGCCCTGAAGCGTCTGCGGGAAGTAGCCGAATATGTCAAATATCACTAGGATCCCCGTCTTACTGGACTTGGGCCCCGTGACATATGATTTGAAGTTTGCCGTCGTTTCGAAGGCGCCATTTGGGGTGTAGTCGTGCGTTACGACCGGGGGGATTTCGCAGCAGGCTTTGGAGGCCATGTTGTGGTATTGTTGTTTTTGTCTGGTTGTCGTTGGTGGTGGAATGGCGGTTTTGCGGAGGTGGAGGTGGGGAGACGGACAGTGCGATGAGGAGGAGGAGTGCGGGGTTTATCTATGCTGTATCATGCTCCAGAATTATACCGGCAAAGTACCGTACACGAGCGGGGAAAAGGCAATTCCGATTAACGTTACGACCAACACCCTATCACCGCGCAGGTGAACAATTAAGGGCCTGTTTGGCTCGCCGTTATTTGACAATCATGATTTGAAATCACCATCTGCGAATATTACCAAGCCAAACGCTTGACTGTCTCAAGTCATGATTTCGGATCATGACTATCGGAAATCACAGCGAGCCAAACAGGTCCTAGCCAGCCAAGCTAAGTCTACAGGTCGCAACTCACCTTCTCTCACACACCAGACGTTGAGAAAACTCACGATACCGCAAGTACTGAATTGTACTGTACAAGTCTCAGTACTCAGATACGATGGCTCAGAGCGACAGTGCTTCGTGTCACCAAGCCAAGAATTGGAGCCAGTCAGCACCCGATGGTAGCAACTATTCCGAAAAGGGTGCTAATACTTGGCGCGTAGACAAGAGTAAAGCTTAGTTTCTACTAAATTACGAGGGTGTGAGCATAACCAGG
This sequence comes from Tuber indicum, assembly GCA_006112555.1. Taxonomy (NCBI): domain Eukaryota; kingdom Fungi; phylum Ascomycota; class Pezizomycetes; order Pezizales; family Tuberaceae; genus Tuber; species Tuber indicum. The sequence goes on from VBSK01000224.1 coordinate 376,937, forward strand.
CAAACTTGGTTTCTCACACATAGTCTAAAAATTAGGTGTGCATGACGATTAGGAGAGCCAATCTTGGCTTGATTTTCGAGGTGGAAAAAAGTTTGGCGAACTATTAGCGCAATTGAACACACCATGCTCGAGTACTCAACCCCATGATTGGCTGATTGGCCAACGAGCCAATCTGAATGATTCGCCAGACTTACCCTTAACCCCCGCTACGAGTACAAGTAAGTTGATCTCTGCTTACATATGACTGGGAATTTCCAAAAAGCAATCAAGTCTATTTCTCACCGCTCAAGTAAGGAGTACTAGTACAAGTACGGTTAAGATGCTAGTAATACCGCAATAAACTACCAATCTAATAACATTAAGGAGTCTACGAGTAACGAGAAAAGAAAAGAAAAGAAAGAAAATAAGAGTAGGAACCCAACCAACCACAGTATCCGTCCATCCGTCGTTAAGAAGAGAGAGAGAGAGAGAGAGAGAGAGAGAAAAGAAAGGGGAAAGAGACAAGAAGAAAAAACTGCCTTCATAAAGGAATTAAAGCCACCATCGTGAGACACCAGGGGAAAAAAGCAAAAAGAGCACAAAGCAGCCAACTTAGATTTTCGCTCTCCCAGCTGTAGTAATGCCCTCAGCAACCGGTCGCGCATTCTCAATCATATAAGTCCTCCCCTTGAACAGCCACCCAACAAACCCCCACACCTTCCACCCATTGATGAAGGCAACCGCGTTGGCGAACCTCCTTCCCATGGGGACGACCATCAGAAGCGCATCGCTATGAACATACTTCTTGAACACTTCCACCCCACCCCCATTAATCGAAGAGACGATGTTCTGCGTAGCAACAGCCCATTGCCCGTCCACCGTCGTCACCTTCCTATTCCCCCAGTGTGTGACGTCGCCGATAGCCCAAACATTCCGGGTCCCACTGACACGCATGTACTCGTCCGTCCTGACCCACCCCGCGCCATCGAGCAGATCGTTCGCAAGGAAGGACGTGTTCGGGTAGATTCCCCAGGTGGCAACGTGCAGATCTGCAGAGAGGACCTCACCATTGCTGAGGACCAGCTCGACGGCGCCCTCTATCCCCTTCTCTACCGGGCGCTCTTCGATCACTTTAACGCCCGTCTTGACCTTCACGCCAATCTTTGTCAGGATCTTCCGCGCCGATGCACCGACGTCCGCCCGCGGTACCTGTGACAGGAGTTCCTCGCTAGAGGATATCATGACAACTTCCTTCTTCGCCCCATAAAAGTCCTTGATCTCCCCGGCAAACTCCACACCTGTCGCTCCGGCTCCCGATACGACAATCTTCTTCGCGGCCCTGACGGCAGCGCGGGTATTTGCTACAATCTCCTCGGTGTCACCGTCAAGGCCATGCTTGAAGCCCCATTCCTTCCCAGCGCCGCCGGATGTATTCGCTCCACTGGCAACGATGAGATGGTCATACGTAACGCTCGTCTCTCCCCTCCCCCCGTGTAAGACGACAGTGACGGTCCTGCTACCAACATTCACCGCCGATGCTTTCCCGTGGAGAAAGGCAAACCGTGAGCCGTGCTTTTCGAGCTTGGGCAGGAAGGGAATAAACAGGTCTCCATTCTTCTTTCCGAGGATGGATTGTTCGACCAAGGCACGGGGGGAGGCGAGGTTGAAGTAGAAGTTTGTCGATGGGTTGATCAGAGTGATGGTCCAGGATTCCGGAGCGTGCTTGAGGAGGTAGTGTGCTGCCGGGAGGCCAGAATACGAAGCGCCGATGATCACGATGTTGGATGTCATGTCTGCGACGAGTAGAGTTGAAAGTGAAGTAGAGTAAAAAGGTAAGAAGGAGGGCAAAGGAAGAATTATCTAAGTATGATAATATGATAGACAGAAACCAATGATCAAAGCACCTTAGAAGCGAAAGGAAAGCATGACGGAAAGAGAGGGGGGAACCCCCCAGCAATATATATAAAATTGGGGAACCACAGAAAAACCTTAAAACGATCCCTCTCCCACCGCCCGCTACCCTCTGATTAACCAAGCATTACAGCAAGAAGCTGAATAATAGAACAGTGTGCCATGTCGTTGGGGTTGCCTCCTCCGGTAAAGTTAAGGCGAAGTCTGATACCGTACTTTTTACTTTTTCTCAATTTCTGCCCCCCCCTGCCTCAGAGGGGCCGAGTATGATGGCATGTCCCCTTTGTTTTATTTTTCGCTCTCGATCAGATAGAGATCCACCGTTTAAATTTCTGCGGTACCCAAGTACAGCACTAGAATGGGTAGTGCCGGGCCGTATCTGGCACTACTCGTACAAGTACAAGTAACGGCAGAGGATAGACTAACCCTTCCTGGGAAAAAAGGATAAGACAAAAAAGCAAAACCATTACCTCTCGGCCGGATAGATGGCAGGTCACGTGGCGATCTCGGGGTTAACTCTACTCGATTATCAGCTGCTGACAAAACGGGGCAGACGACGACAACACCTGGCGCTTCTCTGGAGAGCATACCGGTATGTATCATACCTTCACCCCTGTCACACCGCTACCAGTATCAAATCACACCTTAATCGCCCCCGATCCGGCATGAACGCGTGAGAGTCGAACAAAGCTTGTCCCACGCTGAACTCTATTCCACCACTCGTCATAATCCATTACCAGTACTGGTACAGTACCGTACTCTGCGGGTACAGTACTCGTACACACATTCACATCAAGCACCGGGCAGTTCCCCCAACGTGGATAAACAAGCCATACCAATACCAAAAAACTTAGCAAATCCAGATACCGGTATTCCCTTTCGCAATCCACCCCCACCCCTCCGCCCCCGTCCATCAATTGTAGCAGGCGAGCTTGAAAAAATTACCATGGTACTCGTGTTATGCGACACGGTGCACCCCCGACCCGGCACCCCCAGTAACCCACACTGCCCCCAGTGCCGTTCAAGCGGTACCGCAGCGGAGGGGGGGGGACCGGACAAAAAGATGACCGACGGAACCGGAACATACCTCTCGAACCGGGGGGAGTTATCCCATCGACCGCAGCAACGATTGACCATATGAGCCTACCGATCACAACAACAAGACACCTTTCTAAAAAAAAACCCCGAAACCAATGATATCTGGAGGTAGTGCCGGTGAGCTGATAAGAAGCCAAGACACACATAGAGTTGAAAGAGGTGGTAGGTTAGAAGGAGCAAATAAATTAGTATACCCAATGAAGCAGACATTTCCCGATCATTCTGTTGATATACCAAACGCGGTGAAGGGTAATTTAGCGTTAATCCCCTTCTTTGATCGCATATGGTATTTCCTTCCAGTGTTCCCCAGGGAAGGGGGCTCAAATCTGCCGATATTATGGAACGGATAGGAACGGGGATTGTTTACCAGGACATTAAACAACCCCCCCCCCAAGCCTTTGTTTAGAACTTCTAGAAGCCCTAATTTAATCCCTCTATTCTAACCCCCGGATTGGATCACCGAAGTCCTTCTCTGCAACGCAACATCAGGTTCCAGCGCCGCAGCTGCCGCATCATAGTCCACCTTATCCCAGCCATTAAGACCAACCGTAGCGTGCCGAGATACTGGTACGAGTGCTCGTACTGTCTGTAGGGTGGAGAACAGTGATGTGTCATCACAGGCTCAGGCGCCAACGAAGGTTGGGCACGGCCCCCGGAAGATCTCCTTCCCGAAGGCTAGTGGAAGGAAAGGGGGAGGGGGGGCTTTCGTTGGAAATCCATGCATGTCTTGCTTGATTGGCCCATGCACATTCTCGTCCAGCCGTAATGAACGACGGTTGTCAACACGACTGCTTCTGTAATGCACACCGCCAAAATCCCCACTTTTTTGCTTACTCGAGCACGAGTAAAAAAAAATGATACCGGTACTCTGCATGAATCAAGGCACACACTCGCTACTCGGGCGAGAGAATTGAGAATCACGTGATCCAGCCTGAGACTTATCTTATCTCCCCCAATTGTCGCACGCGAGTTCGGATTCAATTTAGGCGGTATGATACAGTACGTAACACACCCCTCTTCAAATTGCACCGCATTACATACCACAGCGTGCCGATTATGTTGTTGTGTATAAGTTAATCATGAATAATCCGATTCATTGATGATTAGAGTCAATGTTGCACTATTCTTACCGGGTGTTAGGCGCCCCCCCCCCTCAAAAAAAAAAAAGAAATACCGTACTCGAGTAGGTACGAGTACATCCCCGTTGTAAACCCAACAAATCCCCCGGTTACTTGTATCATCTGGGCTGTTGAAACCACAAGGTTTTTTTTGTTGTTTTTTGTGCTGTGATAACACTATCTGTGTTTGAGATCAAGCTTAGCAAGCAACCTTTCTCCAGTGACCAAAATCTCGCAGATGTGTATACTCCAGAACATGACTAAAATTGGGTATGCGACCACCCCTCCCCGCACAGTACAGTACTCGTACACTCATCACCCGTAAGGAGTAGAGTGTCAAACCCTCCTTGATCATGTATGTCTTCGAAATCGGCTGGGGCGGTACAAAATTTCCATGGTTTCGGTAGCCCAGGAGATAATAGCTCCCTCTAGAAAGAGCCTGTTATGGAATGCATGAATTGGCACAGCGATAAGAGAATATAGGAGAATGGGAGCAGATATTCACATCGAAGGAAGGGAGGGAGGGAAAGGAAAAAGGAAAGGAAAAAAAAAAGAGTCCTGTAGTCTAGTTTAGTTCGTAATCCCAATGAGACCGCTCTAGCGACCACGATATGGTCTGTTGGAACCTTGCCATGACACACACCTTCGGGAACAGCAACGACAGAGGTGTTGTCGTTAGTCTAGCCTTCACAAAGATCAACCCGGTAACGACGATGCGCTCAAAGTGGTTAGGCTGAGCGTAGATCCCGCCTTAATAGTCTAACCCCAGAATGGGGAAACCGCAAAGAGGGGGTAGGGAAGGCCTTAATGGGGAGGAGAGTTATCGGACCGGCAAGGAGTGATGAACTGCGCTGCGGGTGAGAACGCATCGTTAAAGGTGACGGGTATCATAGACATCGAAAGGCTGGGGAAACGGAACCCAACTGCCACGATACCGGTACTGGCCAGCGGCAGTCAGGTATCCCTTCGCTACAATGCTCGCAGCTGGACCTGCATTCTCAAAATCGTCTGGGAAATTGTGCCTACCGACCCCTCTGGGAAAGGGTCGGACAAACCGAGATGGGCGGAAATGTTAGAATCAGAGTAAAAAGAAAGAGAGGTTTTGAAGAAATGGATTGCAAAATGGATACAATGAGAAGAGCAAGAACTTGGGAATTGGAGATGAGTTTTGAGATTGATTGCAGTTTGTTTTCGATCTTCATTGGTGTTGTCTTTTTCTTCGTCATCCTTTACAATAAGAAACCTCCCTGGCTATAGATCAGCGGTGTCACCTTGCTGACCAAGCTTAAGCCTTCCTCCAATCGACACCATCCCATCTCTAGTACTAACACCAACAGGAAACACTCACTTCCCTTCAACACACACTCGTACTCGGTACTACGATAAGTTAGCCCGGCAAACTACGAGTACCCCACAGTCTTGGCTCCAAGACCGGAAGTGCACGGCTTGGCAGGCACTGAATCCTCGTCTATAAGTCCCTTCTCTAGAAAGTCGACATTGCTGGCTTCGTCGAACGCCATCTACTCGAGGTTTTGCGTGAGACTTGTGCGAGATACCAGCGGTTGGGAACTCATTGGTGAGTTTCTCGATTCCCTGCCTGCGGAAGGTATTATCGGAGTGCTCAGGAGTGAGACTAATCGCGAAACCAGTTCCCGCTCAATATACAATATACAAAAGATGAATGTCGTGATGGGGATATCTGAACTGCACTCACGGAATGAAATGAATTATATATTTCCTAACCCCTCACCCCTCCCCAATCACACACCTCAAAGAAATTTGGAATGTGATGGAAGGGAAAAAAAAAAACCAATTCTAAAACCAGGAATCAGCTACTGTTCATAACAAGACGCACCATACAATACCAAATTATACGATCTGGGGAATTTCACTTTAACTCGCCTTATCCGTACCTTAGCACAGGGAAAAACCTTTGCCTACTGTACAGTACCAAGCAAGTTCTTCATTGCCATCTACCCTATCTTTTCGTAAAAGTGGAGTTCGAGATAAAGGCGGTCGGGTCAGTCAGAGTGCCCCAAACAGCCATACATTGAGCAGATAGAGGTAAGCAAGCAATCTAGAAGACACTCTTTAGGGCGCATACCACCTTTACGAAAAGATACTGGCACGCTGCTGTAGCCATTGGGGGGGGGGGAGGGGGGTTAAGCTTAAAAGCATCAGGTTACACTAAATTGTGGAAAGTATTTAGAACAGCATTTCAATACCGGTAGTCAGACTAGATTTCTATGAAAGCCAAAGTGCCCCCCACCCACCGCAGTAGAAAGTGGGATCGGATAGTAGATCGGGGGCCTTGTTTCTTGAAGGGTGTCGATGAGGTCAGAGATATCTTGTGTTCAGCTTACCCAGGTACGGACGTTGGTGATGAGACGAACAGGGTGCGGATGGCTAAGGACATATCATGTGTGTGCACTATAGGAACCTGTACGAGTAAAGCAATTTTAGACCTGCCAAGGGAGAAGCAGAGATCGTGCTGCCTTACTGAAATTAGTGATACGAGGAGATACTCCCTTGGGCCATACCTCGCCCGCCTTCCCACTACCATGCATCCGTACTCGGGTGATTTAAAGTGCTTGTCTTGGATAGCTAGGAGGTTATCCCCAAACACCCTTCAACACACACACGCTTGTCATTCGACATCCTTGTTCACACACTTTCAACGAACCCTCGCGCACTCGTACATAAGCCCGTGCGCTCCCTGGTATATATGCTCTATCGGCTCTTCGGATAATACAACTCTCCACTGCTGGGGCTACCATGCCACCAGCACATTGGGTAATTGATATTTTTCTTCATCTTTTCTCTCTCCGTTTGTTGTGCCTGCTATCCGAAAAATTGTTCAAGGAAATAGCGGGGAGGATGGGGACACTTTTTCATCATAGGTGGATATAAGGTATTTTTCTACGTCCGGATTGGGGTGTCTTTTGAAGAAGCGATGGAGCTACTGGCGGGTGGGTTGGTTCAATCGTGGATAGGGTATTCGGTTGGGGTGTCCTTGGAGGACTGCACTACCCTCTTTAGTTACACTAAGGGAGTTTGTATGATATCAATCACTGGTATCGTTTCTTCGGGTCATACCGTGGCAAAACTGGACTGTCATACGCACTCACTCGTGAAAGGCGCTTGTTTTGCAGAGACTTCAAGACGATTGAAACTCGAGTCTTCCTTCTTCTACTAGTATCCGTCGTGCCGAATAGCTCCAGCTTAGTGCAACACATCATACAGCAATTCTCGCCACGTCAGCAGAGTGTCTGGGGTTTCACCCACGCCCGGGGGCGCGCGTCCCAAGCGCAATCCACTCGCGGGCAGTCTCAAGGCACTTGCCGAAGTGAACCCCTTGTGATCGCCTTTCCAGCGTTCAAGGTGAGGGGATCGCCCCACATTCTGAGACATTGCAATCGTCTATCATCTCCTATCACTCGCTTTGGAGCAAGGTTTACCATAGCTTGTCCCCTCTCTACTTGTGAAAACAATCCTATAAACTATGGTGCTCCCGCGGAAAGAGCGACTTCCTAAACTTCAATATTATGGTCACTGTAGCGAAACAAATGTACGCATATGAACCTAGTAAGTGCAAGCCGGAGATGATTTTTCAAACACGAACCTTTTAAATCTAAACTGGAGGGGTTCGGATTCCAGAAAATTTAGAATTTTAGAAACCGGTCATCTAGATTTTAGCGAGAAAATACAGTATGCAAAAACCACCCTCAACTCCCCCGGATCCGGGAAGCTCCCCCCAACAACCTATCCGAAGCTACTTGTCTCGTCGATGGCTACACAACACACTGCATTTTTCACCTCCCCCATTGCCCAGCCCCTAGTAGCCAATTCGTCCCAGCTAAATACTGAAACTTTTCGCACTTGCGAAGCTTTCGAGTACTCGTGCTTAAGGGGAGAGCAGTCATTTATGGCACCGCGCTGTATTTGTGATGTCACCTAGTTCCTCTACATAGTGATTTCAGATGTCTTGGGAACTTAGCTCCGGGCTTGATGCGTAAATCTCTGCGAGTATATGTGTTTCAAATTGCTTTACAAAATCAGAACACAACTTTTTCTGGCAATCGGGTATAATTTGGTTGGGTTACCGATATTAAACACCAGTAATACCAGAGCTAATTACTTTGTAGGGTTGGCTCTCGGTCGAGAAAATCGGTAGAGAAGGTAATGGCCAAAGTCCTGTCAGTATATTGATTGATTAGGTAGCTGTCACGCGATGAAGGTACAAGCTTTCCCGTCACCAAGGACTACTGGGGCCCCGCCGTGGAGCGCTTGAATAGTACTTTGCCGGTACCTGAGTACTCGTGCGTCCATAAAAATCGGAAAACGGGACCCTAATCTCCACACAGAATTATTCGGGATCAGCAGAAATAGTCCCCTGACTTTTACTGGCGCACCCGAGTGCAATCTGGGCACCAAAAGTCATGAGTAGTCGGGTATTTTGCATCAAAAATGCGCAGTTTACATCCCGAAATATATTTCTTGATCGCTTTGATAAAAACAAAAACATTCAAGTGGAACCATATGGAATTTGTTCCGATAAAAAAAGATTGTGCCCTATCAATAAACTTTGACAGCAAGGCATTTGGGGGCGAGCAATTGATAATATTATGATACATGAAACTTATATCAGTTTTCGGTAGAAAAGATACTTTGCGACAAAAACCTTTAGTTATTAACGCTCACGTGAGGGCAACAATTACCTGATTTTACTCAAAAACCTAGGCAGTTATGAAGCTGATAATACCACATTGATTAATTTTATAGTGCTGCAAGCCATTAAAGTTGCTCATTTTCGGTGTAGAGTGACAAACTACTCACGACTTTCGGCACCATGACCGCACGTATTCGCCGAGCACGGTCTAAAAGAACGGCGGTTGGACCATTCCGATATGGCAGGGTTAGGGTTCCTCAGATAAAGTTCGTCCATCGCGCCGCTTTGCGGGGAATAATCATCCCGACTCCAGCCGCAACGAATTATGGTTTAAAGAACCAACCTTGGGGTCGGCCGGGTTATCGTGATCGAGAACAAACCCTTCGCACGGATATCGGCCACCGATAACGATTCGCCTAAACCTCTAGAGATGGATCGATTCTTCCTCCGCCATGACTATGCCGAAGACCAGCCCTACTCGGGCACTATCCTCACCACACATGTCTTACATCGTGGGGCCAACCTCGGGGCGGTTTTCGGAGCTCTCTACGGCGGGGCTCGATACGGGCTCTCCGCCCACGCCCGCAAGTCACCACTAGCAGCCTCTATGGTCCGGGCTTCGGGTGTTGGAGTTGTTGTAACCACTGGCATTGCCGCGGTAATGCTTTCGGCGAGGATGTACGGGAAGCAGGAGATCGAGTGGCAGGACCGATCATGGAGGCTGCTCGAGAATAAGCCTCAGAACAGGATCGATGAATGGAGTGCTTCAGGAGCACTTGTAGGTGGGGTGTTGGGGGGTGTGAAGAAGGGCCTAGGCTGGAGGGGTATTACCGGGAGTGCGGGGATCGGAAGTGTCGTTGGAATTGTTGGCTGGGCGGTTTACAATAAAACGCGGGGGCCGGGAGAGCGAGTCAAAGTGGCGGAAAATTTGGAGAAGACCGTTGTTAAATCATAAATTCTTTCTTGCTTGGATTTTCCTACTTTTCATAATCCGGCCTATTAACTGTTACCCTATCCGTTAAGATGGGTACCGGTTCCATGTTAATAAAGCCAGCCCTTTTTCGTGTGCAGAATGCAAGCCTGGCTCTCTTTCGGTCTCTCAAAATCATGTGCAAAGAGTCTCCTACACTTAGTCGTGAACACAGCTGCAATAATGCATTGATCAAGTTCCGGCACCGGTACCGGTACGTTCTAGATGTTTCGCTGACAGAGGTCAGAACCAGGTAGGTTCATACCGAGACCGCTGGTATTTATCGACCCGACACAAAGCTTCCGTACGTCCCGTCCGTAGGGCTAGGAATACGTTTGTTTGCAGAGGATGGGAGCGATTAGTGCGGTCCCAAAGCTAGCCCGGGCCGGAAACAGAATCAACGCCAATCACACAAAAATCATTGTTGTTTACTGCATTCGGTCATCTGCAACTACCTCCCCTCGACCAGTCAACCAAGTAACTTAGTACCCTGTGCCACGGATACCTAGGAACATGTTTCGAGCCTCCACACAAGATTTTCAGGAGTATGAGCATCCAATACGCTCCCAATTTTTCTCTTCCTGCGCAAGAAAAAGGCTAGAGGACTCCTGGGGTTGGGTGGTAACTTAATGTGGTGCGAAACACTTTTCGGATCGGGTATCACGGGGGGCGCCTACGGGCGGTGTCTGAGAAATGACGAATCCAGCGCCGATGCCCACAGAAGTCTTACGATATGTCAGTCAATTTGCACATACCGTACCCTAAAAGAGACACTGGCTCAAACACACGGACATAGAAACCTGGCCCATGTTACCTCCCCCACTAGCAATTTAGCTTCGATAACATTCAAGTATGATATCAGATGCAGCGCGGTAAATAAGGGGGGACCAAACCCTGCATAAGGGACTGAAGCTGAGCACGGGGACGGGACATAGCTTTTCGAAAGGAAAGCAATATATTGATAGATGTCTGGTTAGTACACGTGTGGTTAGGGTACGACTACCTATCAAGATTGATTTCGGTATGATACTGGATACCTAAGATGTATTCTTATTGTTGCTCAAACCAAGTGATATCCCATGAATGGGTTGTATAGAGCACGCCCAAGGGAGCTTTGTAGAACCTTCCATCATGACTAGAAACGACGTTCCGATCTTTAGACATGTCAGGGGGAGCTTTGCTACCATGTTTCAAGATAGCGGTCATGTTGGTACTGAAGTTCCGCAAAATCCTGTCCTTCTGGAGCCTAATCGATCCGGGAGACCCGAAAGAAGTATCGGGCTGAGATGCCTACCTCTGGGTGGAATATTGGGTGGTCATCAATAGAGAATTTATTGCGTGCCGCTCGTGGAGACTGTCACAGCTTCTTAACAAAATAATTCGTTACAACGTAGGTTGTTTAAGAAATCTGTGATCCACTCAGGATTTTCGAGGAGAGAAATCGCGACTCCTAGCTGCAGCTAGAGTCGTCATATATATCGTAAGAAAGGTTCTATCATATTGGACGGGAAAGCCCTGTATCCCGAATTGGAACCCGTTAAGCTATACTATTACTACCTGTGATGTTTGGGGTTTTTCGTCAAGGATGGGTTTTATAATGTCGACCACCTAGACTGCCGTAGTTCATGTTTATATCTATGGGTACTCGAGTAACGCTAGTATCATACTGTACTCGTCTGTGCCAAGAACACCTCAGGCAGTCGATATTTGCTACGGTCCGCACCAAATATTGGGCTTATGGATCGAGTACGGTACAGTACGAGTACAGGTACTTGGGGGATCGTAGGTGGCCGCCAGTAGAGCACGGTTCAACACCGAGAATCGTGCAGGTAGCGAATAAAAGATTTTGATCAACCGAGGATAAGATAGGGCTCTGATCCGTGTGTATGTGACGCCTCATCCAGTAGCCACACAGAGCAGGTGAGAGCAAAGTTAGGAATAATTGCGACAATAATTATAATGCAAATATTATATGATAAACATGAAGGGTGGTACTGGTATCCCCTGCACTGCTGAGATAGCCTATTTGGGCATGTCTAGTCATGATATGGAAAACTTTGTGCTTCAGAAGTGGTGTAGTGCTCGGAATAGTGCTAAGTCAGTACTGCTCAGAATGGCGATGATGGAAACAAGATTGTCTGCGTAGATTTGCTCCCGACTGGGGAGGTTCGATGTTCTCGGGACAAGGAAGGTACAGGCGCAAGGAGGTGTGCAGTATACTATCGTAGTCCAGCACTTTACTTCCCACCTTCCATCCAAACTAATCTATACATTGCTTAGTCGATGACACTAAGTCGAAATATCGTACAAAAGAAAAAGAGCAGTCTCTGTCCACAATGTTATTTTTAATGAAGATGATATCATGATAACACTCACAAGGCATGGGAAAGCATGCTAAGAAACCTATCCTGATCGGATGACATTCAAAGCGGCACACCTGTATTTGGACGGTACACTGCATACCCCATGGGCCGCAAACCGAGATCGTCGAATCTCCCTACTATGGTACGTACGATACAAGTACGAGTGCTTCACCAGATTCACATTCTTCGTGGTATTGTCTATCATTACCTTTCCTATCAGATCTAGCACCAATCATCCTATTGTTGTCGTGCCGTGCTAAAAGTGAGTGAACGATCGTACAAGTACAGGTTAAGGGATGGCCCTTCTAGAACTAGCCAGTGGACGCAGCGACCGGTAATGTGGCCAGGGTTGTGCTGATGCTGTCAGGCTTGGCACGCCGCGGCCTATATTTTGTCACCCGCAAGTCTCGTCTTCAAACAAACTGTCAACCCCACACCATATCCAACCACCAATTACTCAATTTGAGCTCTCACTCTTCCTCTCAACTTATCTCTAGCAACTTGCTATTTGGTCGCCCAATCATGTCTGACCAATTATTTGATCAAGTTTTGAAAGCGGCGAGGACCGGCAATCCCGACGTGTTGCTCTTTCCCGACGTTGATCCGGAAGACTTCGCATATTCCCTGGAAAGCTTACGCGCTCATTCCAATCGCCGTGAGAAATATTCCTTTCGGTAATTTAATTATTTCACAGTTGGCCTGAAATATTGATGACTTGCTAATGCTCACAGGATCCACTGGTTTTCCCGTGAAAACAAATTGAAGCTTGTAATGCCTTCGATGCTTCACGCATGTGTTTCGTCATGAGTTATTGGAAACATCATGGAAGCCACACGCGATCGTCTTATTTCCAGTGCCTGGTATTCCACTATGTCGGCGATGGGTTGTCCCGGTATGCCGCCGACTCATTCAAGATTCAGTTATGAAGGCCAGTACCTAGCTAATCCTATCCCCCACTGGCAGAATATAGCAATTTCGTCGGTGCATATAAAGGCTCGATAAAAACGCCAACCTTTGCGTTTCAACCTCGTGGAGGTCCAAGTTTGGGCGGGTTTCCTGAGTTCCCCACTGTTGTTGTGGAATCCGGTATCAATGAGCCGTACGCCGAGCTTCAAGCAAATGCAAGACTCTGGCAAGAGGGTACAGCAGGAGCTGTGCGAGTTGTACTACAAGCCCAATTTTCTGCACCTACTGAGAACAAAATGAGACTTTTCCTATCTGTTACTCGTTTCGGTCCGGACGGACACCAGATGCTACATGACTATTATGCAAGTTTTGCCTTACACTACATACCCCTATTCCTGTACTAATATTTGTTATGTGCACATAGGACATCTTTCCAGCACCCCCCTACCCCCAACGAGACCCGTATGTCACTCTGGACGAATTATAAGGAGGAAATTGTTCTCCTAACGTTGAACCGAAAGCTGCCGTTCCGTTCAGCCTTACGTTCCTTCGTCGCGTAGCAGACGACTGGATCCACAGGGGGGGTTATCTCCCTGCCTAAATTGCTTTAGAAGCAACAGCCCTGGTCTTGTTTCTGACCTATTTTTCTACTTAAAACCTCTGTAAAATAAACAAAAGCAATAAATAAGGGGCTGTTTGACGTGACATACATTAGATTTGAATCATATTCATGGGGCAAACCGTTGATTGTACTTGGGAGTTCGGTAAAGAGCCGGAAGACCATCTCCACTTATCCCGTAGAAGTGCATATTCTGCCAGGACAAAAAGGATATCTTCCGATTTCTACTGACACCCCCGAGCACAAGTGCGCAAGTTGTTAGATCAGAGTTCCCTCGTTCTTAGTGCATTAGCACCGGGGGGAGACGAAACTCTGATTGGCGATTTGAGTAGGATGATTTTTTGTTCAATAAAGTCGAGGAGCTAATTACCTGCAAATAGTCCTAACGGCGTAGCCGTCAGTCTTGGCACGGCATTGGAGGTCGTTAAACCCGAGGATGAAGCCGTCCATCCCAACCTGGTATTTCGGTCAGACAATGCAGGGATTGTCGCGACGGTGAGAGCAATGGGCATTTCCGATCTGAAGAAAAGAATGGATTCCGTTCTGCAAATTCAAAAGTTGATCTTTCGAGCATATTTAGCACAGTGGTTAACGCCCACACGAATTCGCACTTGGAATAGGATGACACATCCAATCATTGGTTTCATTGAATTTCTTCCCCTCAGCTAGCATACGAATGGTTTTACATTGTGGTCAATAACTGAACCGGGCCCCGCAGCCCATGATAAGAGATAAGGTAAGGGTAAGAAAAAAGAAGTAAATATTATATACAGTATCATACTATCATAGTGTAGTTTTCAAGAGAGCCTTCTGATAGTAGATTCACCCATCCCTAACCAGGGAGCAGCCAGAGCCGACCACCAAGAAGGAGCTGGTTTAACGAGAAAACGTATGATATTCCCACCCATATCCCGCCTTACCATGTTCGAGCAATCTTCATGTGTGTGAAATTCTGTCCACACGCTCGCGGGGAATTTGTGCTTATTCAGTTCGTACCAGCGGTGATCCACCATATTAGTCATTGTACTGTTGCCTGTATTAGGATTTGGAGTACGGGTCTGTGGGGTGGGCGTTGGGGATCAAGGAAAATGAAATAATAATCCGTTGGGCCCCAGGGCGCGATTGACGATAAAGTAACCGAATTCAAAGTGCTGCTGAGCGAGTGAGTGACCATGAACGGCAAGGAAAAGGGTCAAAAGAAATCCGTAGGATATTGTCACGTACCATCGGACTGGCAGTAAATACTAAATCATCGACCGATATCCCGACGGACACCCGGGGTCCAGACCTTCTCCAAGCACGTTCGAAAAACAGCCATACAGCCTGGCCTTTCTCAACCATCACTCCCTCTCCGGTAGGCGGAGCAACATTAGTGCCTAGTGGGTGTTAGCTTTATGTCAACTTCAACAATTGGAGCGTGTGCAATACCTATCATAAAAAAACAAACGGAACCCTAATCTCCACATTCTTAATCTTCTTTGGCAACTCCCGCCGCAAAGTCTCGCGTTCCTGAGCCTCCCTCAAAAGTGTATTCTTCGTCAACACCTTCGGACCCCGTAGTCGCAATTTCCGATTCATCTTCCGCTTCTTCACCTCGCCTTCCTTGCCACTCTTATTATTATCCCGACCACCAGACCCAGCCAAGTAGGCAGTAACGCCATCATCCGTGCCATCATCACCATAATCATCCCCCTCCCATGTGACGCCCCCCAGTGGTGAACGCTATAGAAATAAATTCCCGAAAAGCAAGGAAATCGGTCAGAACCCAGACCAGGGCTGTTGCTTCTAAAGCAATTTAGGCAGGGAGATGACCCCCTTTACGGATCCAGTGGTCTGCTTCTTCACGAAGGAACGTAAGGCTGAACGGAAGGGCAGCTCCCGGTTTAATGCTAAGAGAACAATTTCCTCCACAGAGTTCGTCCAGAGTGACATACGGGTCTTTTTGGGGGTGGGGGGCAGGAAAGATGTCCTATGTGCACATAACAAATATTAGTACAGGTATAAGGGTACGTAGCGTGAGGAAAAAACCCGCGTAATAATCATGTAGCATCTGAGACTGTATTTAGTTCCATGGTTTCTTTCATACCCTATGTCACTAGGCATACGGGAGTTAGCGCACAGGGCGGGTATTAGTTTTAGGAATCGCAGAGGATCATGAGGGAGGCTCTAGATTGATGGAGATTGCTTGGGATCAGGATGTATCTGTTTAGTGTGTTTCTTGTTGAATAGCCTATAGGGCACGCTGTTAGGCAGTTGAGCTGATATACGGATAATATGCAGGTTAGCGGGCATGCGGTTAAGATATATACCGGCATTTGGTATTGTTGGGGGAAATTTCGAAATCATGTCTTTTTCAATTTGGATAACTCCTGTTGTATCAAGGTGGAGGTTTCTAGGATTTTGTTACGATAGAGGGGATGTTTAGGAGTTGAGAGAGAGAAAATTTCCTCGTTGTACTTAGGGGATTTCTCCCACCTTTCTGTTCCATAGAGTTTTCAACCAGGTACAAACCCATGAGAACACGAACGAGTCTGAATTACGAAACCTGAACACTACCGAAACGAATACACAAGTGAACTTGGAGTGAATTGAAACAAGTCTACCATTGCGGACACGGGAATAAGCTGAAGGGCTGTGCTGTTCCAACCTGTCATAGACCCTGATTCAATTTGACACCTTTTTGTTTTCGTCTGTCTTGTGCTACAATCAAATCCTCCTCAATTGATTACGATTACCCTATACCGATCCAGCGGAATACTGTTCTTTCATTGGTGCTCTAAAATGTATTTTTCTGGTTGCTACGCCTAGTGTTCGTTACGGGGCGGGGCGGGGCGGGTTTTGCATATATGGCCCCACCCTCACTTCGGGGCGGGGCCTATTTTTTGTGCCACCCCCCCGCCCGGGGAATGGGGAGGGGCGGGGACTTTCCTTTCCCTGCCTATCATCCAGACAGGTCCCCGTCTCATGATCGCTCTCATGTCTCCCTTGACGGGGCCCCTCTTCTGCTCAGCGAGTGATATCTTATGACCCAAGAAAAGTTTACTAATAATCTTCAATTATATATACGTAGTATCACTAATCTGCTATTATGATAGTAAATATATTGATTTGTCATCTAACCTGGAACCGCTGACACATGGTGGCCTAGGCTGCTGTAAGATTCAACCTGAATATGCTTGGGTAGTGATTCCAGGCGGCCAGTCTGGACCACAGCTCAAACTAGTGATGGACACGATCATGCTCGAGTAGGAAATTTGGGTCTGTGCTCGAGCATAAATGTGCTCGAGCACACCAAAATTTCATGCTCGAGCATGATCGTGTCCATCACTAGCTCAAACTATGGGCCGGCAGTCCGGCCAGCCTAAGTCAAAACTTCCAGATGCATGGGTAAAGCCACCAGATGCCCAGGCCAAGCCGTCCAATGCCCAGGTTCAACTCCCGTATGCCTAGTGGCATACAGTATAAAAGAAACTAAATATCCGATGCTCTAGAACAAGAGGCATCAATGAAACTACAAAAGAAATACTGAAAGAACGGTAATCGGTTGGATCGGTATAGGGTAATCGTAGTCAATTAAGGAGGATTTGATTGTAGCACAAGACAGACGAAAACAAAAAGGTGTAAAATTGAATCAGGGTCTATGACAGGTTGGAACAGCACAGCCCTTCAGCTTATTCCCGTGTCCGCAATGGTAGACTTGTTTCAATTCACTCCAAGTTCACTTGTGTATTCGTTTCGGTAGTGTTCAGGTTTCGTAATTCAGACTCGTTCGTGTTCTCATGGGTTCGTACCTGGTTGAAAACTCTATGGAACAGAAAGGTGGGAGAAATCCCCTAAGTACAACAAGGAAATTTTCTCTCTCTCAACTCCTAAACACCCCTTCCATCGTAAACAAAACCCTAGGAACCTCCAACTTGATACAACAAAAGTTATCCAAATCGGAAAAGACATGAAATCGAAATCTCCCCCAACAGTACCCAGGAAAACCAAAAGGAAATCTTTCAATTCCCATCCGGAATGTCCTCGCCCAGGCGGAAAAGAGGCATCAAAGACCTCATAGCGCCGCACAGTCCCATATCGAGCGAATTGGGGAGGGGAAGGGGTGGGATGGGGCGCTCTTCTGCTATTGGTACGATACGACACAACCCAGGCTGAGATTGTGCAGTTCTATCGATTTATAATATGATAGGCTGCCGGGGAAATTAGGTTGGAGGTCCGGTTAACACACGTGCAGTTCGGGTACAGTTATCTATAAAGATTGAATTCGCAATTCGGCACCACCTAACTTATCGAAGTTGTGTTCTCATGGTTGTTCGAAGTTCGGACCAAGTGATATTCCATGAAGGGGGGCGCACACAACATGCTCAAGCTTGATGACTCTGGCCAAGGTGAGGCAATTTCGTGAGCTCCTGGGCCGACCAGCCCATTGGCCAACGTTGCTTTCGATAGGGGTTTCAATTTCGACAAACTTACTTTCCCTCACGGTTTAGCGAGGTGGGGGTCATGGGATGGGTCGCTGTCAATGCGATGGCTTGCGGTGCCGTGGTGCTGCACTCTCATGCTGTTTCATGTTCCGCCATGTTGATAGCAAGTGGGATCCCTAAGGGACATTTTTAGAGCATTCCATTATGATAGGAAAGAGCTGTCCGATCTTTGGACATGTAAGGTTGGGCTTTGGTGCGGTGGTTTAAGTCAGCTGCCATGTTATATTCGTGGCTTTTCCCTTACTCGCAAGGGCTTGTTATGGCAGCCCTAGTTGTCGAGAGTGCGAAGTTCCCTTGTTTTTTTTTTTGAGTTCAATCGGCCCCAAGAAACCCGAAAGGAATATCGGGTTGAGATACATGCCTCGGGGTGGGGTGTTAGGTGGGCATCATTTGAGAATTTATTGTGTAATGCTTGTGAAGACTAAGTTATTATAGCTTCTTGGCTACAACAATGGGTCCGCCGTCGTACGATACAGATGAAGGCAACCTGGGGCAGACACACTTACACACTAATGAGCGTATGGCAGAAGAACGCTATGGTACCAAACACATAACTTATTGTAATCCTGTTCAAGGCACTATTGCCAATTTTCAAGTTGGTAAATAATCACAGGTGGTCACTCGCGAAGTCAGTGATTGCAGCAGGAACCACGTGTTGTGTTTGCCCCCCCCCCCGAGATCCCCTCCATTAAGACACCTACTAACTACCTGTCACTAAAAACTGTCCTCTCAGACTGCAAAGGCATTCCTGGAAGGTAAAATGTGCCAGACGGAGGTCGAGCCCTTGGTGTTAGAGAAAATGGGACAGCAGCTTATCAATGTCCCATTGAGGGAATGTTGTGAGGGTTAAAGCATAAGATATGAACACTGTTTCCATCGTTATAGAACATGACAGAGCCAGCTAGATGTTGGGGGGCGTTCAGGGTGAGTTACCCATGTCACAAGTATGATGCCATTCCACGTCCCGACGCATCCATGCCCTATGCCTTTATTCATTCGAAGGTCGTAGGATAGGGACGTTCGAGCCCCAGGAAATCTGCCACCTCACCGAGCTCCCCCCGTCACCTATATTTTAGTTGTTTCTCCTAGAATTATTTTGATATTCAGGCCAAAAAATTGCAATATAAACATTGTTGTCAAGATAAGGGTGATCAATAAAATCCCTGGTGCTCGGTTTCCGAATCATTTTCAGCAAAACTTTTCATAATATCCGCCTCCAAATCATTATCCATTGCTCCGGGAATCATCTCACTTGCTCTATTCATGTGGATATAGCCTATCACACACCACCACCGCAGGGGTCGATGGATGCGATCACGGTGCTGCTCCTCAACCCCTCTCCGCACATTCGGTCTCCCGGTAGAAAATATCCGAGTCCCAGCGGGCTCTGAAGAACACACCATAGCGAACCGAGAAGCTCTAGTGGGTGTTCTTTCAAGCATTCGCCCAAGGTATAGATGTATATATGTACTCAGGGTGGACAAGAATGGTCCAATCCCCCCCGCGCCAGTAAGACCAGGAACAACGCTCATTTCCTGTCCAAAAAGATCAATATTAGAACAACTCTAAGCCTTAAATTTTAGGATGAGAGTAAAGGGAACTCGTAGTAATAGCTGTAGGTAATTTTGACTCCATAAATGCAAAAACCAGAGGGAGACTATGGCAATGAAGTGATGTCTGATAGTTGATATTTTTTATAGATATGCGTTGCGACGGTGTTGCACTGTTATTGTCCGCCCCCTAGTACAATGCAAGGGTGAAAGAAGGGTCTCAAGCACCCCGGGGACTCCGGGCTCTGGTGGCCCGGGCCACTTATTAACCCTTTCCGCTTTTTTGAGAGTCTTGAACTAGTACATTGCTTCGGGAAACCCCCGTAATGCCTCAGCAGCCCATTTGAGAAGTACACCGAACACACTAGTGGTAGGTTGTTCCTTTTGGACAGAGAGTTCGTAATAGAGATATGCAACTTTCATTTCACTCGCCAAATAAGGCACCAATCACTAGGGAACTGCTCGAGCATCTCCGGACCTACAAGCCATTGAATATTTCAGCTGTCCCTCTCAGCTTCCGAGACATAGATAGCTGAGGAGATCTTGACCCTCTAGCCCAATACAACTTAGCGATCATCAGCGTAGGTATGGTCGTTTAACATAGCCAATAGTAAGTTTGAAGTCTAGACAGCCGCGAAATTTTGGTTGTTGGCAAAAAGTTGTCTATCAACCCTCGTCTCAAACACTGACAGGACGGCACGAAATTCTCAATGTCTTGCCGGTCCAAAAGACAATCACACTTGTGGAAGCTCATCAATGCATTCTCCCAGAGAGGGCCCTTTTTCTCTTTTCTTTCTTTTCTTTCTTTTCTTTCCTTTCTCTTTTTCCTTTTCTTTCTCATGCAGATCTTCCCAAGTTGGGGGTCACGGTAGCAAAACAAATTTGCCCCGACCACAACTTTCAACCCCCGAGATCCGCCGGCCCAGAGCCAACCTCCCGCACCTTCGACTCTGTGGATTCTCTCATCATTGATGTCTTATGCAAGACTCGAGTGGAGAAATTTCGGGCCCCTCACTCCCCATCGTAGTATCATCTGACGCACCGAGGGGGTTGGTGCATACCAAATGTGAGACATTACTCTGATTCAGATTGCTTGTGCTGTTTGAGCGGAGGTGTTGACTTACTGAATACGCGATTGTGAGTTGATGGGATTTCCGGGCGCTGGAGCGAAGCGGGGCTTGTGCTCGGCCTTGTAGAAAGCAAACTTTCCCGGCTGCACCGGTATTCGCTAGAATACCATACTAAAAGATCGTGAAGAAAAACTAGCTTCGAGTAACTCGCAGATGCCCTTTCTGATTCTATTCCTATACGTTTCCCGTGGCAATTGGATATCCATTGCCGCGTATCTATTGTGGAGATGCTTGATACACGAACTTCGTCTCCCCAAAATCATACTTACTCAAGTCGCCAGACTGGAGTTGCATTTCCCTTGGTGCGTCTCCACCAAAAGGTCAGCTCCGACCCGGCGATTTGAGCACTGTTTCACCTCCTCTACCCAGGCGATTCGTTGAGGCGAGAGTAGACACGAAACTCAAATCGATCGATCCATCTATCACAAAGAGGAAAAGCCAAACCAGTTACAAACGGAAACAGAAGGAGATAAAGGAAAAACAAAAGGCTTGCATCTGCGTCAGATTAATCCTCTGCGCTGTGGTGTCGTCCTCTTTGCTGTTGGCCTGTCATCTTTGCCCTGTTGTTTGTCTTGTCGTCTTTTCCGTGTTGGCGCTGGACTTTGTCTGAGGAGGGATATGTTCATGTCCGATGATGCACGCAGACGGCAGTTCATTGGTCGGGAAGGACCAAAAGATTTCTCTCCTGCCCAATCGAGCGAAGAGAGATGACACTTCCCAATTGGGAAATAGCAGAAATAGCACTAGATTCTTGTCCAGCGCTCGATTGCCCGAAAATGGGAAATATATGGTAAAAAGTCTGCGCGTATCTGAGGGCCATACAAAAAAAGTGCCCCTACTGTTTTCGGGTACCACACTTTTGGCCTGGTGCAAGTATTATGCAACCGTCTGGGGTTGGGATAAAGCCCGCCGCCGCATAGACCAAAGTATACCGGTATGTCGACCCCCAAATCCCTTCACCTAACACAGGGCCCGTATGTCAATCCTGAAAACACACGATGAATCGCCTTAACCCGAAGAGCAGGGGTTATAGCGGCAGAATACAGTAGCTGCCTAAGAGAGTATCATATCGAAGGTATTCGCGGGGGAGGCATGGTGGGCCTCGGATAGAGTGGGAGGCTACGATCGGCATGCGGGTGAGGGTGCTTCCCTCCAGAGGAGCGGAAAGTAAAGCAAAACAGACAGTGAACGGGGGAAAAAACTGTCATCAACGTAAGATACGGTACTCGAGTACGGGCTAGAATTAGGGAACAGTGAGATGCCCTCCTGCGTCCAAGCGTAGCAAGGGCAGTAATAGGTCCTAGGCGCACTGCTATTTCCGGGCCGCTCTGCCACCATTTGAAACCCACCGATTGTCTAGCGAGGCTGCATGACTTCTTCCGTGCTCAAAAGTGCCATTAGCACTAGCAAAAAAGGGGAAACCATTGAATAATACATCATTGCTTATCCCGAGGGCATAGTAGGAGACTAATTCATGACACCGATCATATATTTCGGCTGCGGTGCCGGCGCCATGATGATGTGGCAGTGAGCGATTGAACTGCTGTCTCATCCTTCAGGCCCCAATATCCGATACTGCGCCAACCAGTAGAGATCTCTCCAGATTACTCGAGTACAAACAACCCACAGCTGCCGGTATTATTAATGAAGAAAAAGTAAGAAAGGAAGAATCGATACCGTGCTCGAACAGGGGCTAGGATAATGAGCCCCAAGCTAAGGGATACCCTAAGGAGACTAACTTTCAAGCCTCCGTTGAGACAAATAAAAAGGCAAATATCATACAGACTTTTTGATACGAGTACTACCATAGGAGAGGCAACCCTGATGCCCTAGCATGAGGCTCAAATATTCCAATGGTGCTTAGTTCTAACAATAGAACTCTACCACCGTGCCGGTATCCCGATAGCCAACCAGTACTGTACCCCCGTCAGCACCCTATCACCTGGTCGACATGTACTCATACATGTACCCGTACAGTACCAAGGGTTCGGATGGGTCCGACGAACTGTCTGTCATTGGCTTGATGGACCAATCGACCACTCAGGGAGCAGGATTTGCTCTAGCAAATGAGGCGAGAGAATTCACGGACTTTTTCTCCTCCACAAAAATTAGGAGCTCCACTACGGTACCATGGTAGTACGAGTACCGGTACTGATACTGTACTCAAGTAAAAGCACAATACATATTTCAAGTCACTGACCCTTAAATTCGGCGGGCCCGAGTCGTGCTGCGGGATAGGCAAGGATGGTTGGCGTACTCCGTTGCAATGCCGTGAGTGACATATCCGAATACGCGGTGTTCTTTTGATTAGCTAGGAATGAATTTGTTGAAGAGTTAGACATGCCTTCTGGGGAACACCTCGGGTGCTGACATTTTTAGCACGCGGCTTTCGGAGTCAGCAAACCCCCCAACAACCGCCCAGACCACATCGGGATATGCGCCCCAACATTAAAATTACACAAAAACCCCGTCATCCTACTTGTACGAGTACGGTACAGTGCCAGCACGAGTACTTGTACCTCCAAAGAACAAAAGTGCCCCTAATCTCGCACAAGCTTCCGGGGAAAACGGCCTAAGCAGTTCTCAAACAATACTCGTACCGCAGCGACACTGAATAGATGGCAAGGAGTCATCAGCATAATTCGCCCCCCCGCATCGTACTGTGCTCGAGTAGAAGGTGCGGCTGTGTGGCGCTTGATAGGATGGTAACTACATAAAAATGAAACGATGTTCTTCAAGCGCCCCATGAGAATATGTAGTAACCACTCTTGTTTCCAGACCTCCCCCTGTTCAACTGGCATATGGCAAGCCACCGGGTCCGAGAATTCTTAGTGCCTGATTATTCAGAGCGAAGCTTTAGTACCGTACTGTAAATTACGGCACGCCACCCGGGGAACGCTATTGCGCAATCAAGCCGTAGCGACGGCAGCAAAAAAATTTTCCCCCCCTTTTATCTTGAGGCCCCTATCCTGCGGCTTACGATACATAGCTGAACGGTATGATACTTGTATTATCAGAAGAGCCCCATGATCTTGCTGCTCGTTGCTCACCTCATGCCTTCTCCTCTGGTAGGTTTATCCGCGGTCCGATAGACTGTTTTTATCCATCATTTCTACAGGCACTGGAGCTCTCATCAAGCGCCCGTCTGGTTATTGTATTTTTTACACTACAAGGTACCCTACAGGTACCGTGCTCGAGTGATTTACTCGTACTCGAGTTCTGTCTGCTGATGGTGGGTTGGTCAAGTGGCTTGCCCGCCCTAGTTCGCGCCCTTTCCGTTTGCGGCCTTGGTATCATAAAGTTTCGGGCCGCCTAACCGACAGCTGCAACCTTGGCAGAAAGATTTTCCTTTCCCGCACCCCCAGCAGCGCTCCGGTTGCGGCAGCCAGCCACTTGGCACAGCCAGAACCTTATTTACGCCGCTGTTTTGCCATGGTGGTTGGAAAATTTCTCAGCCCCGGGATAGGCGGGATTCGGCGAGGCTGTAGCCAAACATGGGATGATATCCTTCTTCATGAATGGATGAACTTGATCTCTGTGGAATTGCCTTTGCTGAGTCAATGGCGCCCATGGGATCATTAGAGGAAAGTCATGTATCGAATGTGTCTGGTTGGGTTCCAATTTAGAAACTTCCAAGGACCGCAATGACCTCCACCCCTCCCGAGAAGGATTGGATGAGATGGAGAGAGGGAAAAAACAACTTGACTCCACCTGCATGCGATTACTTTCCCCTTCCCCCCATCCCCCATGCAACAGGGAGATGGCGAGAACTCGAATTGGAAGACCCAGGGCCAGGAGGGTTGTACGAATCTCATCTGCGCTTACCTGGTGCACTTCACTTCCAGGGTGATCGCACTGGTGCAGTTAGCCTCTATTTCTTGGTGTGGCTCCGGCGTCAGGGTGTTCATGGACCCCGAAATGGAAAGGTTACATTTACATTTGACTTGCCTGCTTGTGCTCGAATCTGAAACAGGTCCTCGAGTACCGTACAGTACTCGAGTAGGTACTTGTATATTTTCAGATTCACAATACCGAGGGTCTATCCAATTACATTTCGCTACTGTACTTGCAAAAAATGTGGGTTTCCGACAGCTGGCAAGACCCACACTGCCAATCAAATACGGTGCCGGTAGTGAAATTCGATTGGGGAGATACTCCACGGGGTGAATACGACTTTTACGAAAAGATACTCGGGTGGGGGGGCCTAATCCATGGACACCGCCGTCTAGGCCAAACCGCTGTACGTGCCCCTTCTGGCTGATGGAAAATGGGAGAGACTTCCCCCGCGATCAATGGGCTTAGCTACATATCGGAGACGGGCTCATTGAGAACGTTCACGGACTAACTCTGATACTATAAAAACTTGAAATACCGTAATTGTACGAGTACGAGTACGAGTACTCGAGTAATTGAACAGTGTGCTGTGTCGTTGTGCTTATCTCTCTCAGTAAGGTCGGGGAATTTTTGTCATTTTCCTTATCTTGGAA
Source organism: Tuber indicum (assembly GCA_006112555.1). Lineage (NCBI taxonomy): Eukaryota > Fungi > Ascomycota > Pezizomycetes > Pezizales > Tuberaceae > Tuber > Tuber indicum. Next base: position 402,221 of record VBSK01000224.1, read on the forward strand.
GGGGGTAAAAAGGGGCTGTGTTTTTGCTGTGCTTTTTGCCTCCTTTCCAGAGAAGGGAATTTTGGACGACATATGGTAGCACACCGTCCTGTTATTCAAGTTTTTATGGTGTCCAAGCACACAAGTGTCCCCCCTGCCACCTCCACCATGGTAAGCACAGCATCACATTTCTCCTAAACACCATTCGTGAGTGCGAACGCGAGCATCAACAATCGTGAAACGGGAAACCACTTGAGACGAATGTGTTAAGACTATTACTCCGTGTGATCCTGCAGGGATGGAGTTGGACTAGGACTGTCCAGCACCCGGGTGTTGATCGGAGAACCTGCCAAAGAGTACGGGTAAATGTCACATCAGCCCGGGGAATACAATTGACCAAACATCAAATCTGTGCGTTTACTGATGGGCAAAGGGAACCGGCACCCTCAAACTGTCACCGTACAGTCTTGGTCCCCGCGCTATACTTGGTGATTCTGATAAGAAATGATTGTAGGCCCTCGTGGCTCGCGATTCAGGAACATGATATCTTGACCGGGACGAAATACACATATTCCCTCTCTTGAATGGCGGGGCGTGGGCACTGCGAAAACTAACTTTCTCAACCCCAGCTTAAGACAAGAAGTGCCTGACCTCACAGCAAAGGTAACTCCAAGATCCTAATGCGGGGTTCAATTATTCGAGTTCATGCGCTAGTGAAAAGTAGCATGGCTCGCCTAGCCCCCCCCCCCCCCAAATCGCAATTACCGTATTGGATATCTCTTAACTCCCTAATTCGTTTTAGCCCCCCAATACTCGTACACTTGCCGCTTCTCGTTTTGGAACTGCGCACGGGTTATGGCCACCCCCAAAGGCGCTGTGGTACATAATCAGTTGGTGATCCGCCTTTTTTTCCACCTCCCATTCTCTCCAGTGTCTGAATTTCTCTCGTCCTCCTTGGTTCCCTTGTCTTTTTCCTAGGGCCTTTGTGTTTTCAGTCTGGCTGGCCTCACGCTGGAAATTTTACTCGTTCGAACTCTTACGGCTCCTCGTTCTTCGGTCTTTACTACTTCTCCTGCCTTGTAGCAAATCGGTTGTTACAATATTTTACTGATAAATCACTGCCGCTACTGCTGCTCTTCTTCAGGAGCCAAGCCTCAAAATGTCAAGCCAACCCAATGGTCACGGCCCGGGTATTAATGGTCGTCAGAATGGAGAGCTAAATGGACATCACGGAAGCCCTTCCGCGGCAACGGAGAAGGTGGCTCCTGCCACCCCTTCTAGTTTAGAGAGTCCGCATATAGTATCGCAGAGGACTATGCCAGTCCGTCCGGGAGATAAACGTGCAGTAGACTTGGATAATTATTTTGTACGTCCTGGTGGTTAGGGCTTATGGAAATTCAATGCTAATAGGGAGAGTGTAGTCTGGACCGTTGGATCCCACAAAACATTCCAAGCTTCCGTATTTCATGCGGTTGCACGGAAGCATCTTGCCGAGCCTCGTGATGCCCATTCTTTTTGTGGCAGCTTGGGCAACCACTATCACTGTCATTAGTGAAAGAGTCCACTCACGTAAGTTTCCGTCCGATCTATTAGTTGGCGCTATGAGCTAATCGTTATTATAGTTGCTGTTGATTCTCTCTTGTTGACCGTATTGGGTTTCGTGGTCGGTTTGTCGCTGTCGTTCAGGTCATCAACAGCATATGAGAGGTATGCTGAGGGGAGAAAATTCTGGGCCCAAATGACTCTACATTCAAGAAATTTGGCAAGGATCATTTGGATCCATACGAGTGAGCGTGAGGGCGAGGAGGGCAAAGATGATGTTCTTGGTAAAGTGTATGCACTTTTCACTACGCCACCTAATTTACCTATACTGACATGATATATATAGCTCGGCTATCAACCTCATACTGGGCTTCTGTCAAGCAGTCAAGCACAAGCTTCGCCATGAAATTGAAGCTGATTATGCCGACCTCGAACCGCTCATCGACCATCTCAACACGTTCGCGAAACGTGCTCGCTCATCTGATAGATCTGCAACGGCCCACAATCTAGGTCTCTCCAACCGCTCAAAATTCCAAACCTGGGGTGAGAATCTCGGCCTCCCATTCTGCGAATCCAACCCTCAGAAGTCCATCAAAGTAGCCCGTAAGCAAGGGAAGCACCACGGGAACCTACCCTTGGAGATTATGAACTACCTCTCCTCCTACTACGAGCACTGCATCAAGAGCGGCACTCTCACGGGTCCCTGCTGGCAATCTCAGGTCTCTACCAGCCTCATGCTGATGATGGACGCCTATGGCGGCTGTGAACGCGTCCTTAGCACTCCACTCCCTCTTGCGTACAATATTGCCATTTCCCAAATCACCTGGCTCTATGTCCTCGTCCTTCCTTTCCAACTCTGCGCAAAGCTCAGGTGGGCGGCTATTCCCGGAACCATTGTTGCAGCATACATCATCCTCGGCATTGCCGCCATCGGGCGAGAAATCGAGGACCCATTCGGTAGAGATGTTAACGATTTGGACCTCGATCGCTACTGCACAAGTCTTCAACTCGACCTCAATGTCCTAACCAGCTCCCCACCGCCAAAGGCCCAGGCATGGCTCAAGGCCCCCGCCAATACCCCGTTATGGCCGTATAGCTTGAGCTCGTACGACAGCTGGCGAGCCCGTCAGGAAGGCGAGATCCGGAGAGCGCTCGTGCATAGGGTCGACCACCAGAGCGTTGAACTCGCTGATCATGAGGATAGCGCCAAGAGGGTCGAGGGGAGGCACGGAGATGTATAGATGGGTGGGGTAAACTTTTCATGACTACATCACGCATTGCTGTGGCTGATGCGTTTACGTGGAACGGATGGATGGGCGCGTGGGCGGGGGTGGTATTGCAAAGTTATCGGTCAGCTAGTCTGGCGCATTTCTTTATTAATTTTGCATTGCGTGGTCCTTCATTTGTAATTTAGTATTTTTTTTCTTTCTTCCGCATATCTCTTTCTGAGGGATCAATTTGGTGCAAGGTGTAATGTTGAGCACTAGTTTATTAATATCTGGGGATGTTGTAATGCAAAAGCGAAGTAGAGATGTTTAGCTTGTCCCGTCCTATGCTGTACAGTACCTCGTACCGCACTGTACTTGGTGAGGTGAGGTGATTCAAAAACAGTTGGTGCTGTGCCAACCTCTACGGTTACCATACATCAGAGAACGGTACTCTACAGTACGATACTTGGCAATATAAACCACCGTACCTTAAAATTCAATAGCCCGGATTATGGCAGTTTACGACAGGCCAAGTCTCTGAATTTGATGATAGGTCAAATCCAAAGCTCTCACAAGATCTCAGTTTCCCCAGTACCGCACCAGAAATTTCGAATAGCGATACCGCAACCCAAGGCAGTTCATTAGCCTAACGACCAGCTTCCACGGTACTTCAGAGCACCTTCGCGCCGAAGAATGCATCCTCCGTAAAATGCCAAGTATCATACCAAAATATCACCATAAAAACTGAAATACAAGCCGACAAATGTGCTCTCCTTCTACTTCCGTAAGTTCTCCCAGAGGGGGCTGAACAGGGGTTTTTTCTTCTCTTCCTTCTCTGTCAGTGTTTTTCGCCCCTTTCCAATGTGCATTGGGAACTATGTATGACACACAGCACATTGTTCGTTTATTTTAGTTTTTTCCACTGTTGCACTGCGGTCACGAATTGCCGGGTAAGGCAGTTTTGCCCGATAATTTAGTGTGGAAGGAGAAACCAGGTTGTGCCGGGTCACCGTAGCACACAATCAGAGCCCCCGTTTCCCCTTGGATCGAATGAATTCTGCGAAGGTACAGTACTTGTATGATTAGAAAGCGCAGAGGGATTTCCACTGATACCCTTACTCTCCGGCGTATTGTACTTAAACTATCGTTCCGCCGCGCTGGCGAATGCGCGCCGCTGTCTGCGACGTTGCCACCAAACTGGATCCTTGGCTGAGGTGAACTATTACAGTACTCGTACAGTACCGGTACAGTACTCGCCATTGATCGGGAAAAAAAAAAAGAGGCCAAGAGTGAGCTTAAAGCGTCCCACAAACCCCCAGCGCTTCGCCAAGTCCGCTGTTGTCAGAGGGCGCCAGGCACCCCATCCATACCCGCCCCCAACTTGGGTCGTTACAAGTACGCAGTATTTTTCTGGTCGTGAGTTCCCGGTGCTTACTCACCCGGGGATCCCAATACCAAGGTTGCTCGTGAGAAGTTCTGGAAAAAGTGGCGGTATGCGGAATAAGCTTGGGTGGTACAGGTACGATACTCAGTACCGGTAACTGGGCGCTAAGACATTTCTGGCTTTTTGGAGTGAGTGGGTGGGTTAGTGATCGGGGGTTGCGTGTGGGTGCGGTGGTATAAAAACATTAGCAGAATTACCGGTATTTGGCTACCGTATTAGTGAACAGAAAAAAAAAAGCTTGACGAGTCCAATTTTAGATGTGTGTATCTTACTGCCCGATTCTGGATAATATGGGAGCTCCTATTTGAGTATATGCCTTCTCCGGTGCATTTTGTGACCCAATCAATACTCAGGGTTCTCGAAACGTTCGTGGAAGTTGAAACCCGACGATGGTGGTGGCTTGAATGTCGGGCGGGTCCGGAGTTATATGTGATGTTTTCCTTACCGTGGAAGAGCTTCGATGGTCCCCAGATCTCATACCCCTTGCTGGAGGTTGTGGATGAGCGATAGGATGTCATGATTGTTTCCGGAAGTTGCGGGAGTCTGATGGTTTGTTCTAGAACTTTAGTGATTTGCAGAGAAGGTTTCTCCAGACGTGCCTTTCTTTTTTTTTGTCAACGGGTGTGTGCAGAGGTGTGGGGACATGTGTGGAGATATGGAAATGGGCGTTGTAATCCGTAGGGGGATCGGAATGTTTTTCTTATGCTTTGTCTATACACATGTCTTTACCGGTATCATAGTTTAGTTGAGTATGTGAGAAGACTTGTGGGAAGAGCGGGGGTAGTCTGGTAGAGCAGGAGACCGAGGATGTTGACCAATAACCATCCCTATCGTGCCTTTCCCGCACAGTTCCCGAGTTCCAGGCGAATCCTCTCACTCTACGGCCACTCGCCTATCCAATAATAATACTGCCATGCTCCCGGACTCTATTATCTCCCAAAAGTTAGGTATTCGTGGGGCATTGCCAAACCCTTTCTATGTCCCTTTTTGTCAATCTCACTGCTGTGGTTGCTCGACGCCTTATTTTTAAGATTTCTATGTAGAATTGCTAGCATTTCAATCGCTTTAGTGTAGGCCGGTGCCAATGCCCGAGGGGGAAAAAAAAGGGAAGAAAAGAAGGAAGAAAGAAAAAATTAGTAACTTTAGGTGCTTTACGGTATCATCAAAAATCAAACCCGGGGAAATTCAGCCGGTTTATTGCTATGGGGATAGAAGTTTGTCCGCAATCTGCTTGGTTGGTGCTGCTACTGGCGCAACTGGGACATCTTCTGGACTTAGCGAGGGGTGAATTGGTAGAAGTGATGGTCTCTTTTTCTTTCCCTTCGGGCTGTCCTGGCCCACCCGCCTTAGAATTTCAATTGGCTGTTCGAGTGATCGGAGGTAATGAATTGGAATGCTTGTCTTGTCTTAATCACCCATATCCTAGCCATGATAATTCTCTTGCACCAGAAGGGATTACGTCGTTGGCCGTTATTGATCTGTCTGCTTTCATACTGCATTCAATATCCAATAGTACAATGTCAATACTGTATAATTTTAGGTAAAAAAAAAAAAAAACATATTTGCCTGTCGGTATTCTACGGTAGTATTACTTGGAATACCTAGCTAGATTAATTCTTGAAGTATCTAAGAACAAAGAAACACTGATGCAATCAGCGGAGACCCGGGGGTTTCCAATTTCCTCACCATGTGAGTCGTCATTGAATTGATCATCGGATCATCGGGTGTGCAAGGTAAAATAACAAATCCTGCGCTACGGAGATTGGAGGATTGGAGGCCCTAGCTTCCCCTAATATGTAGGGTCAAAATCGCTCTGCTATGTATGAGGTGACAGAATTAGACCCTGGAGCATAGACCTAGGGGGGGGTGATCTGCGATCCTTAGGGGAAAGATTAAAGGGGAGAATGGGAGAAATTGGAAGAAAGGGGGTTTACTTCCTTCCATTGCCATACATATTCACTAGCATTAAAAGGACTGGGTCGGTCTGAGGGTGGCCATTTGCCGCCTTGCCTCGTCAATCGCTTTTGCAAGCCTAGAGTAGTTTCAAAAAAAAGAAGAAAGTTGAGTATGAATGGTTTCTGGCGGTGGACAATGTAAAACCCGGTTGATATCTGCAGGGGATTCCAAGCTTCAGTTATCATGGAATCTTTTTGAGAATTTTATCGTTCGGGACACCGTTCAGGGTTGGCGGCATGTGGTTTTGGGACCAGGCGGACGGGATATGGGTAGGATGCGATTACTTTTTGATCATAGCTCCTTGCACCCTCTCCGGGCTGCATTATGTAGTTTGTGAAAGCGGATACTGTGCACTTTAGTGGCTATTATCAGCCAGGATGCAAACGATCTGTTGGGACAGATCTGTGATTGCTGGGAATCACCAAAGATCACTCATGTTACTGCCGCTGGCCCAAGTGGGACACGATTCCTCGAAGGGGCTTATGATCTAGGGTACTGTCTTCAAATAATTGGGAAAGAGTTCGATTGTTGCTTGGTAGCCTTTCGGCAAGCTGTCTTGAGATGTTAATTCCCCGCGGTCTCGTAGGGCGTACTGTTCGTTGAATCGCATCATTTATGGTAGCTGGTCTCCTATGGTAGGTACGGTTTTTACATAGCTGTTCACAGTCGTCTCGAGGATCCCGAGGATCCTTGTGCTATTGTACACTACTTTTCTTCTGTCTAAACAACACTCTATACGGTCTATCTATCATTCGGCGGGGGCGTGGGAAAGGGAGGAAGAAAAGGAAGAATAGGAAAAGAAAAAACCGCGTTGGCACGAATTCAAGGCTAGAGAAAAATTATTTATCATAGTGTGAATACTTCAAGTTATGAACTGGACATTCTCACAACAATAGAACCATTTCTACCAACAGACTAAACACTACTGTGCTTTGTAATGAGAAACCCATATATCCACACTTGGCTATGCAGTCAAGTTGCTAAGTGGGTCCGGAGGCTAACATGGCAGATCTGTGAGATTTCCTCTGACTGTAAAGAAGAGTGCAATCACAACTTCTGTGAGTAGTTTATTATGGAACGGAAGGGATAGTGATGAGTTCCACGAGGTGGTGTCTCATAGGCCTCAAATAGTGCTGGGGATTATCTGTTTGCTGGGCTGTAGTAACGCTACCCCCCTGGTAAAGCCGTTCCTGGTAGCGAGCGAGAGCGGTGTTCGGCCGCCATTATCTGACTTATCATGGTTGACCTCTTCCAACCAAAGTAGTATTTCCACCACTCCTTCATGTCCATCCATAGCGGCGTAGGAGAGCGGTGTTTTACCGCCATTATCTGCCTTGTCGGTACTGACCTCTTCCTGCCCGAGTAGTGTTTTCGCTTCTCCCAGCAGCAAGTGAGTGGTGTTCTACCGTAATTGTCTCTCTTATCTAGGCTAACTGATGGAGTAATCCCATTGTAGAGTTGTGGTGTATGAGAAAGTAGTTAGGTCTAGTATCCGTAGGGATTGGTTTGAGGTGGCATTGAAGTGGGCATTGCCCTTATTTGTGTGTAGACAATGCCTTGCGGCATCTGTTGGGCTTGTGTGTAACTAGTACTAGTCTAGTAGACAATCTATCTCCACATTCGAATAGAGAGCAAACAATACATTTTACCAATACTTCATCGAGACCGACAGCATTCTTCCGTGTGCGCCCGATCGATCAACATCTATCACTAACATCTTCCCGCCCGAGTGGTATTTTCACCACTCCGTCATGTCCAAAGCAAGCGGTGTACGAGAGCGATGTTTTGCCGTTAATATCCTGCTTGTCGGGGTTGATCTCTTCTTGTCCGAGTAGTATTTTCACCGCTCCTACATGTCCAGCACGAGCGGCAAGCGAGAGGGGTGTTCGGCTGTAATTCTCTGGCCTATCGGGATTGGCCTCTTCGTACCCGAGTAGTATTTTCACCAACCCGCCATCTTCATTATAAGTAGCCCATGCAAGTTGTGTACAGCCTGAGAAATCCCCTTCATTAATATCATAACCATGAATTGTGTACCTCAATTTCTGCCAATGCGCAACACCCCGTGTTAGCGGGCCTCCCATTGCGGCAACTCCCCTCTCAAGACTTGCGGTTATCATTAGTTTACCCTGCAGGATAAAGGACAAACCTGACATTAACATTCAGAAATGGCTTTGTGCAAGTTTTCCTCGATAAGCAGGACAGCCCCATCCCACATGACGCTGTCCACACAGATCCACCATTCGTGCAACTGCTATTCGCGCCGTCGGTATTCTGTATGTTTTCCTGATATCTGTTTCCTTTCTGTTAACTTCCTACGTGTTTTTGAACTATCCTAGATAATATCACCTACGCGAATACTCCCGCCAAGTACGTTGTTGTTGTAATTGTCGCCGTCTATCAGACTCTTCCACGCTTGTAGTTACAGGGTCCGTAGGTGGTATGATATCATACTTTCCGGATGAGCTGTGGGATGGCCGAAGGAAATAGGGTGAAAGGCATGCCTTGGTCAACAAGAAGGAGGTTCTGCACAGGGTTGTGCATGACACCGTGGTTCCGCAGGAGCGGAAAAAGTACATTCTTTGAGGAGAGGTTCTGTAGAGTGCGCACTTCGAACACAAAGACGAATTTTCTTGCTTCCGGGTTGCTCGGACTTCATATCCCCTAGTCTGTTGCAGTTCTTTATCCCGATAAATGGCCTAGATTGACCTCGGATCTTTGCTAAAGGTAGCATAGTCCGGGAGCTCTTGTAGTAACCCGACCTCTAGAAAACAGCTACACATTGCTACTTGAACAATTCTTGATCTTGGGGTATTCTGGGGAACCGAAAAGCCGCAAATGCAAACAAAGGGACAAATTACATTATTTTGACTAATAATACCTCTGTTTTCCATGTCCTCGAGTACCTTCTTCCGTGTCTATGACCGCAGTACCTATACCAATGAGATATATATACACACAGTATTCTGAACCCCAATGCTCCGTGCTCAGCATACTTACACCACATTGAAGCAATATCTCCAACAAGGGATGTTGAAAATGGCAGTTAAATACCCGTAGCTTGGAACTACGGTGGTGTGCGTACCTCTCATATGAGGACGCGTAAGCAGTGAAAACTTTTCACCTCTATGTTTCCCTTCTTCTCTCTTCTCTCTTTCTCTGAAGTCAACCATCTCCACTCCTTACTCCCTGTGCAAAACTCTCCTCTCGCGTCTACATACATACAGTATAAGGTTCTCTCATCCTCATTAGAGCCATCTCCATCCACTGCACAAAACCCTCCTTTCAGCCATTACCACTGCAACTACTACTGGTTTTATCTCTTCCGGCTTCCTCAATTTTCAACAAGAGAATTTGTGTTCTCACCGAGTGATATTGCATGAACTGGGTTCGTAGATCATGCTCAAGCTCGATCAAGCCTAAGCTTTGGCCAGGGCGGGAGTGCTTTGTGAGCCCCCGGGTCGGCTAGTTTATCGGCCAACATTATCTTCGATGGGGTTTCTATTTTGATGGATTTTCTTTGCCTCGAAGTGCAGCGAGATGTGGTGTCATTTGCGATGCCGAGGTGAGGTACTAGAGCATTCTGTACCATGTTCGGCCGTGTTGATGGTGATCGGCAAATAGGGTCCCGAGAGGGTCATTATTGAATATTCCATCATGATGAGAAAGAGAGTTCCAATCTTTAAACATGTGAGGTGGGGCTTTGCTGAGGGGCCTCAAGTTAACTACTATGGTTAGCCACAGAGTATTTCCCTTGCTCGCAAGGGCTTATTATGGTAGCCCATGTTGCCGGGGGGTAAAAAAACATTTTTTGTAGTCTAATCGGCCCTGAGGGACCCGAGAGGAATATCGGGTTGAAATAAGTTACATGACTCGAGGTGGAACGTTGGGTGGGCGCCACCGGAAAACCACCCATATGCTGCTTGTGAAGACTATTGAAGCTCCTTGACCAAACAATCCATCCTTCTCGTAAGGCTTATGTAGGGGGATTGTAATTTGCCTAGGATACGGAACTTTTCGGGAGAGAAACGAAGGCTTTCTTTCCCGACTGGAATGGTCTGTATATAGTGGGAGAGCGCCTATCTAGGGCGGGAAATTTCAAGGGAAGCCAACTGCACTATCGCCACAGACGATGTTCGCGGTTTCTACCAGGAATCGGTTTTACTGTATCAGCTACCTAGATTTCCGTAGCTCTTTAATAGATCTGCCAATATTTGGGCTTGCTCCGCCACTGGTACTGGAGGGCTCGCGGATGGCCGTTTGTAGGTACTGTACAAGTAGAGTACAGTGCGACACATGTGTGATAGGCTAAGGCCCAGTTTTGGATACGACCGTTCCATTCCGTTGCCTCATACATAATGACAGTTTCTGACCGTTTTGAAGGGGAAGGAGGACTGTTTTTAATTTAGACTATAAGAAATGGTCGCAAAACGGGACGGTCGCATCGTTGCCAAACAGGCCATGAGGTCCAGAGGTGTATGCCTGTGACACCTCACCTAGGAGCCACAAGAAGGATATTGGCTTCACAAATTTCAGGTGGCTTAATTGGACTTTCTTTTGTTGCGGCTTTCTTCACCTAAGCCCCGCTTTTCTCTAGCTTTTCAGGAATATCATCAAACATATTCAATAGCTCCTCCACAACACCAAAGAGCAGAAGATGTCCCAATATACCATCAATGATAACAGCTGCTCCAACAATACGAACTCTTTTAATGTGTCGAATAACTATACTCTTGCCGATGATCGATCTCAACTCCGCTAGAACCCAGGTTACGACATCACGTCCAAGAGCGTCGTGTCGACGGTGTGGGGGAATGGCTCATACTAAGTGAGGAATTCACAGACTGGTATGACCAGAGTAGGGAAGGTGAAGATGATAAGGCAGTCTTGTTTTGTTATGGAGATCCTGGAGCTGGCAAGACATTCACCAGGTAACAAGGATTATTCTCGGGGGACGGAAGAAATAAAACCAGTACTAACACACTTCGATGTCAATTCGGTGGTAGTGGATAGGCTATGCGATCGGGCCAGGGGACAAAACACCACCGTCACGTGCTTTTACTTTGACTTCGCGGCACGAAAGGAGCAGTCTGCGACGAATATGCTGGGTTCCTTGCTTAAACAGATCGTTAGTGGAATGGAAGCGATTCCGGAGGAAATATCACAGGCATTCCAAGACCAGAAAAACGCTATTGGCGGGCGGGGTCCGCAGCTACCTGATATCGTAAAGATGCTGCAGGTCATCACTTCCTCACGGCCCATATCTATTTGCGTCGATGCACTAGACGAATGTGCGCCAGTGCAGCGAGTCAAGATCCTCGATTCGCTGCGTCAAATCCTCGAAAAATGCCCGAATAACCGAATATTCGTGGCCGGGAGGCCCCATGTTCAACCTGAGGTCGAAAAGCGCCTTTCTGGAAAAGTAATGAGTGTATCGGTAGGTCCCAGGAAAGGGGACATCGTTAGATACCTCCATGCGAGACTAGGCGAGGATGAAACGCCAGATGCCATGGACGAGAGTCTCGAGGCGGACATTCTGGAGAGGATTCCGGAGAGTATATCGGAAATGTACGTAGGGCAATGCTATTGGCACATCAACCCCACGTTGTCCGCTAATAGGTATATCTAGGTTCTTATTGGTTTCTTTAAACATCGATGCAATCTTACAAGAATCGACAATCCATCGGAGACGAGAAAGGCTCAGCAAAATGACAGATGGATTGGGATTGGGAGATGCTTATGGTGCGACAATAGAACGGATAAAGGCTCAGGGTGGGGACAAATCGAGACTCGGAATGGCGGCTTTGATGTGGATAAGTCATGCGGAAAGGCCGTTGCATGTGAACGAGCTCTGCCATGCCCTAGCAGTCGAGCTAGGTTCTACGGATTTCAATACTAAGAATATCCCTTCAATGTCGACATTGGTGAGCTCCTGTCAAGGTCTCATCACTGTGGATAAGGAGGTATCAACTGTGCGACTGATCCACTTTACTCTACAAGAGTATCTTTCAGCTCATCCCAATATTTTCACTAGGCCTCATTCGACAATTGCGGAAATCTGCTTGACCTTTCTAAATTCCCAATGGGTCAAGACACTTTCGGCCAGTCCCTTTCTCAACACCCGGAACACACCTTTTCTGGAATATTGTTCCGTATTCTGGGGAGTGCATGCGAAGAGGGAGCTCTCAGACTGCGCAAGATTACTTGCGCTTGAGCTATTTCAGGAGTATGATGGCCACATTTCCACCAAATTGCTTTTGAAACAAACAAGGCATTTGTATATTCGGGATTCTGATAACTGTTCCCCATTCAGTGGACTACACTGCGCATCATTCTTCGGAATTGCTGAGCTTGTATCTGCTTTGATAGAGATGGGACACTATGATATCAATGAGGGAGATTTCTCAGGTTGTACGCCACTTGCATGGGCTGCTCATAGTGGACATGAAGGGGTGGTGAAAACGCTGCTCAGGTGCCAAGAGATCAACCCCGATAAGCCAGATAATGGCGGCCAAACACCTCTTGCGCTTGCCGCTTTGTTTGGACGTGAAAGAGTAGTGATAATACTTCTTGGGCAGGAAGAGGTCGACCCCGACAAGCTTGATAATGACGGCAAAACTCCTCTCTCATATGCCGCTCAGTCTGGACATGTGGGGGTCGTGAAAGTACTACTCAGGCAGGCAAAGGTCAACCCCGACAAGCCAGATAGTACTGGCAGAACACCGCTCTCGCTTGCCGCTTTGCGTGGACATGAAGGGGTGGTGAAAATACTACTCGCGCGGGAAGAGGTCAAACCCAACAAGCCAGGTAAAAACGGCATAACACCGCTCCGGCTCGCTACTGTTATGGGCCACAAGACCATTGTAGTGCTGTTACGGTCTCACAGTCGGTAACCGCCAGCACTCTTGAGGTTTGGGAGACACGTGGAACCTGTCTCCATTCCATCCCTCCCAGAGTATGTCACTCACACGAGCTGTCATTGTGCGCTATCCATTGCACCCGGGGGAAATCCTAGGGTGTGAATGCACACACCTGCCACCATCGTAACTCCCCGAACCCCCTTAACAATTTTCTTTCACAGTCGAGTGAGGACTCATGAATTTCTCTTCACAAAGCATAGAAATGTTTGGTCCATGGGTGGAAATAGTTCTATTGTTGTGACAAAGGCCAGTTTATAACTTATATTTTTCATCCCCTCATAATACTATTATCCAGTTTTTCTCTAGGTATAAGTTTTTGCCCCCCGCGTTATTTTTCTTTTTTCTTCTCGTACAGCTCCCCCCTTCCTTTACTTGCCCCCCCTCAACGATAGATAAATTGTATATAGAGTGTCGTTTAGATGGAGGGAGAGCAGTATACAATATACAAGAATTCTCGAGCCGACGGTGAATCACTATGTAAAGGCCGTGCCTACAATAGGGGACCAGTTACCATAAATGATATGACTTCACGGGTAGTATGGCATCATGCCCAGTAAATACCTACTAGCTACTCTTGCTACAGACGTGAGTATGCATGGAATGTCGTGGAAACCTAACAAGCTGGCTTTTCACGTTACTCATGGGTTTCCCACGTCCCGCGATCAATTTGAAACATGCCAACGGAACGGAAAATCCACCGAGAAGATATAATGTATCAGGTATTCAGAGACTACAAGAAACTCCTAGTAGATGCCGCTTGAATGTCGCCGAATACCCAACAGCCCCGCAGTATCCCTTGCGAGATCGGAGCGAAGGAGCGTCTCGAGACGGCTTGCCGAAAACCTATTCATTCAGCAATACTTGAGTTCTTGCCTAATAATTGCAAGAAAACGCCAAGGAAAAGCAAGAGAAAGTTCCCCAAATCCTTGGCAATGCCCTTATCCAGGTTAAAAAATAGGGGCCGGGGGGCTCGCGCGCCGTGGGGCTCTGCGTCAAGTGCATTTGTGTGGGGGGTGGGGGTTGCTTCCACCTTATATACAATATATGACATCGGTTGGGTTGAGATTGTATTACTCCATAATATGATAGAATGATGAGAATCGATTTAGAGGTGTGGTTAAAGCACAGTTATCTATCAAGACTGAATTCGGCGCCCGGTATCGATGTCGTGTTCTCATTGTCGTTCGTACCGAGTGATATCCGGTGGATAGATTACATAGAACATGCCCAAGCATGACCAAGTCCCAGCTCGGGGCAAGGTGGGTGTGTTTTGTGAGCCCCCGGGTCGTGTAGCCCATTGGCGAGCATTATTTTTTCTATAGGGGTTTCGATTTTGACAGATTTACTTTCCCTCGGAGAGTAGCGGGTGTGATGGCTGGTTTCCAATGGGGTGATTTGTGATGCCGCAGTGAGGTACTGTAGCATGCTACTGTTGGAGACTTAAGGTGGTAGTTTGCTGAATGCTTTAAGATGGCTGTCATTTCAGCCTTGCGGTGTGTCTCTTGCTCACAAGCACATTATAATTTAGCAACCCAAGTTCCCGAGGGTACTCCATTTTCCTAGAACGCGATTAATCTCGAGTGGAATGGAAGAGATATCAGGTTGAGATACATTACATGCCTTGGGGGGGAACATTGGGTGGGCACCAGCGGAGAACCTACCTGTGCTTCTCGTGAAGACTATTACAGCTTCTTGACTTAATAATTCATTGTCACGCGGGCTGTTTGGGGGGTTTGTGGTTTACCTAGGATACCGGACTTTTCGGAACAGGAACTGCCACTTCCATTCCCAACTGGAGTGGTCTGTATATTGTGAGAGAGCTCTTGTCATAATATTATTGAGTAGGAAAGCCTTGTATAGTACATATACACACTGTACTATCACCACCGAGGATGTTCGCGGTTTCCACCAGGAATTGGTTTTACAGTATCAACCACCTAGGTTGCCGCAGTTTTTGTATATAGACCTACAAGTAGTTAGGCTTGCTCCACTGCCAGCACTTGAAGGCTCGTGGATGGCCGTTTGTAGAATACTTAGGCTCCGTTCGGTTAACAATGGACCGCTCATACGCCGTTCCGGAAACGACTGTTCAGCCCCATGAACGGTTGCTCATGATCTAGTCTCCTCCTTCAAAAGGTGTTTGGTTAATCCGACCGTTCAGCACAGTTTGTGGGTGTTGGTGTCGAGGTGTGGTTGTCAAGAATGACAAACGGTAGGTGAAAAGGACCTCCTGTGGTCCTTTTCACATTTTACCGTTCGCGCAATGTTTTGACCAACGGAAGGATGTTAACCGAACATCAAATCTGGTTCACGAACGGTGCCGTTGAAAGGAACGGCTGAACCTGCAAATTCCTTACTCGAAAGGACCGTTCAGTGGCTAGCCGAACGAAGCCTTAGGTGCTCTGCAAGCGCGACACTTGGACGACAAGCTAGGGCTCAGATTCAAGTGAGTGTGGCGCCTTACACAGAAGGCAAAGGAAGGCAAAGGGATGATATCGTACAGTGCAAGTAGGAGTATTGGTTTCACACATTTCGGGTGGCTCAACCGGGGTTTCCTTCATAGCGGTAGAAGCGACGCCGCATTGGCGCCTACTCGAGTACATGTCCCCGCTTTTGCTCACCTAAACCCCACTTTCTTCTTGCTCCCTAAGAGTATCATATCAGCCAACCATATTCAATAACTCCTCCACAACAGCGGAAGCAGCAAAGAGCCGAAGATGTCTCAATATACCATCAATGATAATAACTACTCCAATAATACGAACTCTTTTAATGTGTCGAATAACTATACTGTGGCCGATGATCGGTCTCAACTCCTAAATTGGTTATCACCACTGGAGCCCAGGTTACGACATCGGGACGTCCAAGAGCGCCGTGTCGACGGTGTGGGGGAATGGCTCATACAAAGTGAGGAATTTAGAAGGTGGTATGACCGGAGTGGGGAAGGTGAAGATGATAAGGCAGTCTTGTTTTGTTATGGAGATCCGGGGGTCGGCAAGACATTTATTAGGTAACAAGGATCATTCTCGGAGGAGAGGGGAAAGGAAACTAGTGCTAACAAGCTCTAATATCAGTTCGCTGGCAGTGGACAGGCTATGCGATCGGGCTAGAGGACAAAACACCACCATCGCGTGTTTTTACTTCGACTTCGCGGCTCGAAAGGAGCAGTCTGCCACAAATATGCTGGGCTCCTTGCTTAAACAGATTGTTAGCGGAATGGAAGCTATTCCGGAGGAGATATCACGGGCATTCCAAGACCAGAAAAACGCTATTGGTGGGCGGGGTCCGCAGCTACCTGATATCGTAAAGATGCTGCAGGTCATCACTTCCTCACGGCCCATATCTATTTGCGTCGATGCACTAGACGAATGTGCGCCAGTGCAGCGAGTCAAGATCCTCGATTCGCTGCGTCAAATCCTCGAAAAATGCCCGAATAACCGAATATTCGTGGCCGGGAGGCCCCATGTTCAACCTGAGGTCGAAAAGCGCCTTTCTGGAAAAGTAATGAGTGTATCGGTAAGTCCCAGAAAAGGGGATATCATTAGATACCTCCATGCTAGACTAGGCGAGGACGAAACGCCAGATGCCATGGACGATAGTCTTGAGGCGGACATTCTGGAGAGGGTTCCAGAGAGTATATCGGACATGTATGTAGGGCAATGCTATTGGCAAACCAACCCCACGTTGTCCGCTAATAGGTATATCTAGGTTCCTATTGGTTTCTTTGAATATCGATGCAATCTTACAAGAATCGACAATCCATCGGAGACGAGAAAGGCTCAGCAAAATGACAGATGGATTGGGATTGGGAGATGCTTATGGTGCGACAATAGAACGGATAAAGGCTCAGGGTGGGGACAAATCGAGACTCGGAATGGCGGCTTTGATGTGGATCAGTCATGCGGAAAGGTCGTTACAAGCGAATGAGCTCTGCCATGCCCTAGCAGTCGAGCTAGACTCCACGGATTTCAATACTAAGAATATACCTTCGGTGTCGACATTGGTGAGCTCCTGTCAAGGCCTAATCACTGTGGATAAGGAGGCATCAACTGTGCGATTAATCCACTTTACTCTACAAGAGTATCTTTCCGCCCATCCCCATATTTTCGATAGACCCCACTCAACAATTGCGGAAATCTGCTTGACCTTTCTAAATTCCCAATGGGTCAAGACACTTTCGGCCAACCCCTTTCTCAACACCCGGGACGCACCTTTTCTGGAATATTGTTCCGTATTCTGGGGAGTGCATGCGAAGAAGGAGCTCTCGTACTGCGCAAAATTACTTGCGCTAAAGCTATTTCAGGAGTATGATGGCCACGTTTCCATCAAATTTCTTCCGGAACAAATAAAGCATTTGTATATTTGGGATTTTGATAACTGTTCCCCATTCAGTGGACTACACTGCGCATCTTTCTTCGGAATTGCTGAGCTTGTATCTTCTTTGATAGAGATGGGACATTATGATATCAATGAGGGAGATTTCTCAGGTTGTATGCCACTTGCACTGGCTACTTATAATGGACATGAAGGGGTGGTGAAAACACTACTCGGGTGCGAAGATATCAACCCCGATAAGCCAGATAATGGCGGCCAAACACCTCTGGTGCTTGCTGCTCGGTATGGATGTGAAGGAGTGGTGAAAATACTTCTTGGGCGAGAAGAGGTCGACCCCGACAAGCTTGATTATGACGGCAAAACTCCTCTCTCATATGCCGCTTGGTCTGGACATGTAGGGGTCGTGAATGTACTACTCAGGCAGGAAAACATCAACCTCGACAACCCAGATAGTAATGGCAGAACACCGCTCTCGCTTGCCGCTTGGTTTGGACATGAAGGAGTGGTGAAAATACTTCTTGGGCGGGAAGAGGTTAACCCCGACAAGCCAGATAGTAGTGGCAGAACACCGCTCTCGCTTGCCGCTTGCGAAGGACATGAAGGAGTGGTGAAAATACTTCTTGGGCGGGAAGAGGTCAACCCCGACAACCCAGATAGTAATGGCAGAACACCGCTCTCGTTTGCCGCTTGGTTTGGACATGAAGGAGTGGTGAAAATACTACTCGGGCGGGAAGAAGTCAACCCCGACAAGCCAGATAATAACGGCAGAACACCGCTCTCGCTTGCCGCTTGGTATGGACATGAAGGAGTGGTGAAAATACTTCTTGGGCGGGAAGAGGTCAACCCCGACAACCCAGATAGTAATGGCAGAACACCGCTCTCGTTTGCCGCTTGGTTTGGACATGAAGGAGTGGTGAAAATACTACTCGGGCGGGAAGAAGTCAACCCCAACAAGCCAGATGATCACGGCACACCACCGCTCTCGCATGCCGCTTGGAATGGATATGAAGGGGTGGTGAAAATACTACTCGGGCGGGAAGGAGTCAACCCCGACAAGCCAGATAATGACGGCGCAACACCGCTCTCGATAGCTACTGCTATGGGCCACAAGACCATTGTAGCGCTGTTACAGTCTCACAGTCGGTAACCGCCAACACTCTTGAGGCTTGGGAGACACCACCACATGGAACTCGTCTCCATTCCTTCCCTCCCAGAGTATGTCGCCCACAAGAGCTGTCATTGTACGCTATCCATTGCACTCGGGAGAAGTCCCAGGGTGTGAACGCACATACCTGCCATCACCACCATAACTCCCCGAACCCCCTTAACAATTTTCTTTCAAAGTCGAGTGAGGGCTTATGAATTTCTCTTCACAAACCGCAGAAGTGCTTGGTCCATGGGTGGAAATAGTTCTATTGTTGTGACAAAGTCCAGTTTTTTAACTTATAGTTTTCATCCCCTCATAATAATCTAGTATCCAATTTTTCTCTAGGTATAAGTTTTTGCCCCCCGCGTTATTTTTTTTCTTTTTCCTCCCGTACAGCTTCTTCCTTCCTTTCCTTGCCCCCCCTCAACGATAGATAAATTGTATATAGAGTGTTGTTCAGATGGAAGGAGAGCAGTATACAATATACAAGATTTCTCGAGCCGACGGTGAATCACTGTGTAAAGGCCATGCCTACAATAGGGACCAGTTACCACAAATGATATCACTTCACGGATAGTATGATATCATGCTTAGCAAATACCTAATAGCCACCCCCGCTACTCGTACAGACGTGAGTATGGATGGAGCGTCGAGGAACCCTAACAGGCTGGCTTTTCGCGTTATTCATGAGTCTCCCACGTCCCGCGATCAATTTGATAACATGAAACATTCCAACGGAACAGAAAACCCACCGAGAAGATATATTGTGTCAGGTATTCAGAGACTACAAGAAACTCCTAGTAGATGCCGCTTGAATGTCGCCGAATGTCCAACAGCCCCGCAGTATCCCTTGCGAGGTCAGAGCGAAGGAGCGTCTCGAGACGGCTTGCCAAAAACCTATTCAGCAATACTTGAGCTCTTGCCTAATAACTGCAAGAAAACATCAAGGAAAAGTAAGAGAAAGTTCCCCAATTCCCATTGGCGATGCCCTTATCCAGGTTGAAAAAAGAGGGGCCAAAGAGCTCACACGCCGTAGAGGTCTATATCAAGTGCATTTGTATGGGGGGGGGGTAAATGGGATGAGGGTTGCTTCAACCTTTTATACAATATATGATATCAGTTAGGTTGAGATTGTATTACTCCATTATATGATAGACTGATGGAGATCGAGTTAGAAGTGTAGTTAAGGCACAGTTATCTATCAAGACTGAATTCGGCGCCCGGTATCGATGTCGTGTTCTCATTATTGTTCGAACCGAGTGATATCTGATGGATAGCTTGCATAGAACATGCCCGAGTATGACCAAATCTCGGCTCGAGGCAAGGTGGGTGTGTTTTGTGAGCCCCCCGGGTCGACTATCCCATCGAAGAACATTACTTTCGATAGGGGTTTCTATTTTGACGGATTTACCTTCCCTCGGAGAGTAGCGGGTGTGATGGGTGGTTGCCAATGGGGTGATTTGTGATGCCGTAGTGCGGTACTGTAGCATGCTGCTGTGGGAGACTTAAGGTGGGGGTTTGCTGCATGCTTTAAGATAGCTGCCATTTCAGCCTTGCGGTGTTTATCTCGCTCCTAGGCGCTTATTATAATTTAGCAACCCAAGTTGTCGAGGGTACACCTTTTCCTAGAACCGGATTAACCTCGAGGGGCGTGGAAGAGATATCGGGTTGAGATACATTACATGCCTTTGGGGGGGAACATTGGGTGGGCACCAGCGGAGAACCCACCTGTGCTTCTCATGAGGACTATTACAGCTTCTTGACTTAATAATTCATCTTTGGGGTTTGTGGTTTACCTAGGATACCGGACCTTTCGGAACAGGAACTGCCACTTCCATTCCCAACTGGAGTGGTCTGTATATTGTGAGAGCTCTTGTCATAATATTATCGAGTAGGAAATCCTTGTATATGATAGTACATCTACACATTGTACTATCACCACCGAGGATGTTCGCGGTTCCCACCAAGAGTTGGTCCTGCTGTATCAACCGCCTAGATTGCCGCAGTTCTTGTGTATTGACCTACGAGTAGTTAGGCTTGCTGTACCGCCAGCACTTGAAGGCAGTGATCCCGAGCGGTCAGGCCGACCTACGGTTTGGCCTGCAGGTCGGCAGTCCGGCTAGTCCGCCAAGATTTTTAAGAGCCTGGGTCAGTCCGGCTTGAATTTTATCCGGCCGCCAAAACCTGCAGGCACCCAGGCAACCGCCCGGCTGTCGGTCTTGGCAGTAGGGGTCTAAGCTGCCAGATGCCCAGGCAAAGCCGTCAAATGCCCAGGTAAAGCCGCCAGATGCCCAGTCAATGCCACCAAATGCCTAGGTAAAGCTGTCAAATTCCTAGGCAGAGCCGCTAGATCCCCAGGTAAAACCGCCAGATGCCCAGATAAAACCGTCAAATGCCCAGGCCAGGCCAGGCTTTTTTGTTGGAAAGCCGCTTTCCCAGAGTCCGGTCAGGCCATCCCCTAAAAGGTGGTGGGTCAGTCCGGCCGTACCCAAAGCCGGACGGACTGGCCGCTTGGGATCACTGCTTGAAGGCTCACGGATGGTCGTTTGTAGGATACTTAGGTATGATACTCTATAGCGCGACACTTGCGCAACAGTCTAGGGCTCAGATTCACGTGAGTGTGGCGCCTCAGAAGGCAAAAGAACAACATTGTGCAAGTATCATACGAGTACCGGTATCCATATCATATCGGTTTCACACATTTTGGGTGGCTCAACTGGGGTTTCCTTCGTAGCGGTAGAAGCAACGCTGCTTTGGCGCCTACATACCCCCGCTTTTGCTCACCAAACCCCACTTTCCTCTTGCTCCCCAAGAGTATCATCAGCCAACCATATTCAATAACTCCTCCACAACAGCGGAAGCAGCAAAGAGCCGAAGATGTCTCAATATACCATCAATGATAATAACTACTCCAATAATACGAACTCTTTTAATGTGTCGAATAACTATACTGTGGCCGATGATCGGTCTCAACTCCTAAATTGGTTATCACCACTGGAGCCCAGGTCACGGCATCGAGACGTTCAAGAGCGTCGTGTCGACGGTGTGGGGGAATGGCTCATACAAAGCGAGGAATTTAGAAGGTGGTATGACCGGAGTGGGGAAGGTGAAGATGATAAGGCAGTCTTGTTTTGTTATGGAGATCCGGGGGTCGGCAAGACATTTATTAGGTAACAAGGATCATTCTCGGAGGAGAGGGGAAAGGAAACTAGTGCTAACAAGCTCTAATATCAGTTCGCTGGCAGTGGACAGGCTATGCGATCGTGCTAGAGGACAAAGCACCACCATCGCGTGTTTTTACTTCGACTTCGCGGCACGAAAGGAGCAGTCTGCGACGAATATGCTGGGTTCCTTGCTTAAACAGATCGTTAGTGGAATGGAAGCGATTCCGGAGGAAATATCACAGGCATTCCAAGACCAGAAAAACGCTATTGGCGGGCGGGGTCCGCAGCTACCTGATATCGTAAAGATGCTGCAGGTCATCACTTCCTCACGGCCCATATCTATTTGCGTCGATGCACTAGACGAATGTGCGCCAGTGCAGCGAGTCAAGATCCTCGATTCGCTGCGTCAAATCCTCGAAAAATGCCCGAATAACCGAATATTCGTGGCCGGGAGGCCCCATGTTCAACCTGAGGTCGAAAAGCGCCTTTCTGGAAAAGTAATGAGTGTATCGGTAGGTCCCAGGAAAGGGGACATCATTAGATACCTCCATGCGAGACTAGGCGAGGATGAAACGCCAGATGCCATGGACGAGAGTCTCGAGGCGGACATTCTGGAGAGGATTCCGGAGAGTATATCGGAAATGTACGTAGGGCAATGCTATTGGCACATCAACCCCACGTTGTCCGCTAATAAGTATATCTAGGTTCCTATTGGTTTCTTTAAATATTGATGCAATCTTACAAGAATCGACAATCCATCGAAGACGAGAAAGACTCAGCAAAATGACAGATGGATTGGGATTGGGAGATGCTTATGGTGCGACAATAGAACGGATAAAGGCTCAGGGTGGGGACAAATCGAGACTCGGAATGGCGGCTTTGATGTGGATCAGTCATGCGGAAAGGTCGTTACAAGCGAATGAGCTCTGCCATGCCCTAGCAGTCGAGCTAGGCTCCACGGATTTCAATACTAAGAATATCCCTTCGGTGTCGACATTGGTGAGCTCCTGTCAAGGCCTAATCACTGTGGATAAGGAGGCATCAACTGTGCGATTAATCCACTTTACTCTACAAGAGTATCTTTCCGCCCATCCCCATATTTTCGATAGACCCCACTCAACAATTGCGGAAATCTGCTTGACCTTTCTAAATTCCCAATGGGTCAAGACACTTTCGGCCAACCCCTTTCTCAACACCCGGGACGCACCTTTTCTGGAATATTGTTCCGTATTCTGGGGAGTGCATGCGAAGAGGGAGCTCTCAGACTGCGCAAGATTACTTGCGCTTGAGCTATTTCAGGAGTATGATGGCCACATTTCCACCAAATTGCTTTTGAAACAAACAAGGCATTTGTATATTCGGGATTCTGATAACTGTTCCCCATTCAGTGGACTACACTGCGCATCATTCTTCGGAATTGCTGAGCTTGTATCTGCTTTGATAGAGATGGGACACTATGATATCAATGAAGGAGATTTCTCAGGTTGTACGCCACTTGCATGGGCTGCTCATAATGGACATGAAGGGATGGTGAAAACGCTACTCGGGTGCGAAGAGATCAACCCCGATAAGCCAGATAATGGCGGCCGAACACCTCTGATGCTTGCCGCTTGGTATGGACATGAAGGACTGGTGAAAATACTACTTGTGCAGGAAGAGGTCGACCCTGACAAGCTTGATAATTACGGCAAAACTCCTCTCTCATATGCCGCTCGGTCCGGACATGCGGGGATCGTGAAAGTACTACTCAGGCAGGAAAAGGTCAACCCCGACAACCCAGATAATAATGGCAGAACACCGCTCTCGCTTGCCGCTTTGTCTGGATGTGAAGGAGTGGTGAAAATACTTCTTCGGCGGGGAGAGGTCAACCCCGACAACCCAGATAGTAATGGCAGAACACCGCTCTCGCTTGCCGCTTGGTATGGACATGAAGGAGTGGTGAAAATACTTCTTGGGCGGGAAGAGGTCAACCCCGACAAGCCAGATAGTAATGGCAGAACACCGCTCTCGCTTGCCGCTTGGTTTGGACATGAAGGAGTGGTGAAAATACTTCTTGGGCGGGAAGAGGTCAACCCCGACAAGCCGGATAGTGGTGGCAGAACACCGCTCTCGCTTGCCGCTTGTGATGGACATGAAAGCGTGGTGAAAATACTACTCGGGCGGGAAGAGGTCAACCCCGACAAGCCAGATAACATCGGCGCAACACCGCTCTCGATAGCTACTGCTATGGGCCACAAGACCATTGTAGCGCTGTTACAGTCTCACAGTCGGTAACCGCCAACACTCTTGAGGCTTGGGAGACACCACCACATGGAACTTGTCTCCATTCCATCCCTCCCAGAGTATGTCGCTCACACGAGCTGTCATTGTACGCTATCCATTGCACTCGGGAGAAATCCCAGGGTGTGAATGCACATACCTGCCACCACCATCATAACTCCGCGAACCCCCTTAACAATTTTCATTCACAGTCGAGTGAGGGCTTATGAATTTCTCTTCACAAACCGCAGAAGTGCTTGGTCCATGGGTGGAAATAGTTCTATTGTTGTGGCAAAGGCCGGTTTATAACTTATAGTTTTCATCCCCTCATAATAATACTATTATCCAATTTTTCTCCAGGTATAAGTTTTTGCCCCCCGCGTTATTTTTCTCTTTTCTTCTCGTACAACTTCTTCCTTCCTTTCCTCGCCCCCCCCTCAACGATAGATATATTGTATATAGAGTGTCGTTTAGATGGAGGGAGAGCAGTATACAATATACAAGAATTCTCGAGCCGACGGTGAATCACTATGTAAAGGCCGTGCCTACAATAGGGGACCAGTTACCATAAATGATATGACTTCACGGGTAGTATGGCATCATGCCCAGTAAATACCTACTAGCTACTCTTGCTACAGACGTGAGTATGGATGGAGTGTCGGGGAAACCTAACAAGCTGGCTTTTCACGTTACTCATGAGACTTCCACGTCCCGCGATCAATTTGATAACATGAAACATGCCAGCGGAACGGAAAATCCACCGAGAAGATATACTCTAGCAGGTATGAAGAGACCACAAGACCCTCGCGGTAGACGTAGCGTGAATGTTGCCGAACTCCCAACGCTCCAATAGTACTCCTTGCGAGATCGAGGCGGGGGCGGCGAAGGAACACCTCGAGACGGCTTACCAAAAGCCTGCTGCTACTCAGCGATAACCGAGCTCTTTCCTGATTACCAGAAAAAAGTATCAAAGAAAAGGAAGATGGATGCCATCGTCCAAGTTAAAGGAAGGGGGATCAAAGAGATCACAGCGCCGTGCGACCCCATCCACCAGTGAAATGGAGGGGCGGGGAGAGGGAAAGTATGAGAAGAGGTTACGGGGGGGGGGCTAGTTCAGTCCCTTAAGAGAAACGAGCCCCAACGGATTTATCAATACTAATAGTTAATCATATGATAGCACTCGACCTCCAACCACAAAGGTTGGGTACTGTAAGTTATAATACTTGTGAGCAAACCAAGTTATGGTGCAACGGACGTTGTACAGTGTGATACTTTCCGTCCGTGCCTTTTTTCTCAATCCGTGCCCAAGTAATCATATCTCACTCCTCAGCTCCCAGCAGAAATTGGAGAATAACTTATAGCTTAGCACTTGTGCCCATATCATAGAGATTTTTTACGTGATCAGGGGGAATATAGTCTTTCCAACACCCACTGTGCCTGGCCCGCCTGATAGCTTGCTTTCGCGGTGGGTTGGATACTTTCCGTACCGCACTGGCGCCACTTTGTGAGTCGAGTCGTGTCAGAGGCTGTGCAAGTGCTGGTGGGTATCTTATATGTGGTTTTGAGCATGATACTCGGGTGCTGTGCTGTAAGTTGTAATCGCAAGAACTACTATTTTTGACGGTTTGTATGATAGCTTCGCTCAAGCGGCCTCCGGCGAGACATAGAAACCGGTAATATGGATCACACATGCGTAATTCACCCGCAGGTTAGGTGCAAGCTATCAGCCTAACGCAGCTTAGCTCAACCTGAATCCAACCCACAAAAGAGAAGTGAACTGAAAGGGAATTTTGGAAAGACTGCAACCGCGATGGATTTATAATAGGATTATCGACAGACTGGATCGAAACGCTAAGAAAAGTGACAAGTCCCGTCTCATGACACCCGCTACCTGACAAATGACAAAGAGGCTATGTGTATATTAAACCTCGAGACAAGGATAAATAAAAGACATCATGAACCATGAATCAGCAGTATGTTTATGCCCCTCAAACCGTTTCAATATATCTCCTGATTTCCCAATCAGTAACAGCTTCCTCCCACAGCCTCCACTCATGTTCTCTTGTCCCCGTGTAGTGATCCACGAACGCATCACCAAAGACCTCTCTAGCAACACTCCCTTTTGCTGCCATTTTTTTCACAGCCTCCATCAGGTTCCGCGCAAGGCGCTCACCACCACCAGTCTCCTCGCCAACACCCAACGGGGATACCGGTATCCCCAGCTTTTTTTCCACTCCACGTAGTCCTGTTGTAAGGACTGCTGCCAGCACGTAATATGGATTGGCATCGGCTCCACAAGTACGGATTTCAAAACGTGTGGCTTTGGGAGACGCAAGCGGTGGCGAGATGAGCCGGATCGAAGCTGCCCGGTGTTCTAACCCCCATGACACTGTTACCGGCGCCCAAAAGTTCTCCACAAGGCGTTTGTAAGAGTTGACAGTGGGCGCCAAGAGGGGCATTATGGATGGAAGTCCTTCGAGGACCCCAGCAAGAAAGTAGCGCCCAATATCCGAAAGATATGCTAGGTCACGGCCAGCTTCAGGATCACGCTCAGAACGAGCAAAAAGATTGTTGCCATCACTATCAACAAGTGATACTAAAGAGAGACGATTAGACTAAACAAACAATTCGGGAAAGAGGAGAGCTGTTCATGGTATATGACGTACTGTGCATATGTCCTGAATTCCCTGGTAAGCCCTCCTTAGGTTTTGCCATGAAGCAGGGAGTTATTCCATATTGTGAACCAAGGGACTTTACAACGTACCTATTAAGATCAAGAGAAGTCAGAACTGCGCGCATACTATTAGTGGGTCCAAGTATACTTGAATAGTCCCGCCCTATCTGCCATCTCTTTGACTTCCCCGAATTCTAGTGCAGCTTCGTAAACCCCTGGGCCAGATTCGGTATGCCAGCCCTCTATATCGACTCTAAAGTTCTTGCCTGTTTATTCTCAGAGGATGGGGGTTAATTTAAATTTAATAATGTCGTGGGAGCCTCATTCCACCGGCTCCACTAGTATGAGTGCCAAGAGTAGAAACATACAAGCGTTGAAAACTCCGTAATAGAAATCTTGGTTCTGCACAGGTCTTGTTAAAGAGTAGCCAAACATTCCCGGCGTCATATGTTCTAACGTAGACCCTTTGTTTGCTACAAGGCTATGGGGGTCTTCTCTAAAATTAAAGAACTCATATTCCGCTAGAATAGAAAGACTTTAGCCTCATCAGATAGCAAACCTCCCACTCGCGGTGGTTCTAGAAGCCCTCGTGGAATATCGAATAACAAACCTCCAGCCATTGCACTCCACCCTTTCTCCTCAACTTTTCTCGCTACATTAAACAACAACCCTCGGGGGCATGGCGCAATAGGCTCCTTGGTATCCGGATCATAAAAACTAACCAGAAAGAATGGAACACCTCTCTGATCTTCCCATGGTATTCTCCGGAAACTCTGCAAATCAACTTTTGCGAGCAAATCCCGGTATCCGTTCGCAGAGTTTGAGATGCCAAGTTCACGAAAGTACGATCTATCGTGCATATCCCAACCAAATATGACCGAACAGAAGCCGAATCCAGACTCGGCGATGGAAAGAAACTTCTTTTTTGAAATCAGTTTCCCTTGCAGAAAGGAAAAAAGGATATGTTAGCTTGACCTAACCAAACCGCTTGGGATAGGCCCTACCTCGGTGAATTCCATCCACATCAACCCCGGCAAGTTTCACTTTATCGTCCCCGCTCAGGGCAGCAGTGATAGACTTAAGGGTATATGGAGCAGCCATCATGGGATTGGCAGATGGGCTTGAGCTTGCTGTTTGTCGTAGCCACAGAAACACTTCAGATGGTTTGACGAGTAAGAAGGGATGATAAAATGTATGGGATGCTCGGTTACTTGGGGAGATTCGCCGGTATGGGCTACCCTACACCTCCCGTAACTCTCGGCAAATTCGCATGAAACTGTGGGACCGTAAGCGATAAGCACTCGTCAGTGGCTTTTGGAGAAAACCCCGTTGCACGCGCCATATGCACTGCGGTCAGGTGGGAGCTAGATTACACTTTCCCACCCATCGCAATAGTATAACCTACATAAACTACATAAATTACTTGGCCATCAATAAAATGTTCGGACGCTTTGGAATTATTAGTGCTTGTCTTGGCGCAAAGCACCCGAATACTTTATGGGTTGCCAAGTCCCGTAGATGCACAAGCCCCAGCATTAACTTGGCAACATCAGAGAAACCGAGCTCCATCCAGGATACATTACTATAAGTATACTCCACTGCCGCATGCCATTCGGCGTAATGCACTAACTTACACCACCATCGATCGCCTGTAACTTCAAATAATTTCTCCATGACTCCCATATCGGTACCCTATCATCTGGACCGGGTATTCTCGGCCTGCCCCCGAATATCTTCACCGAAATGACTCCTGGCTGGTGGGCCCCTGGGCTCACTTCTAGGGAGAAAGTTAAACTTAAGCGCTTGTGTAAAAGTATCAGCTACCGTCGGCGCTATCGTGATTCGGGTTGTAATCTGACCCATTTACTATGGGCACATTTATTTTATTGGGCACGAGAACAAGATTCACGATAACCACTGCAACCCATGCAGCTTTAGGAATTTCTTACCGCGGCGTCCCCCTCGCATTCACCCACTACGACCCTAATTGGTAAGGGCCGATCAAAGACACTAGGACCTCGGAATCTTGCGCAAGCCAACCCCCGCACCCACCTCATCCCAACTCACCGCTAAGAGCTCCTTCCATCTACTCGTACTAACCCTCGCTCCCCCCGCCTCCCAATCTGTCAAAAACCATCACATCAAACATTGGAAAATCCCCAAAGAAAATGTCTACTAGTGCCGGGAGGCTTGAGGGCAAGGCCTGTATTGTCACAGGTGCTGCTGGGTATTGTACACCTTCGTCTGATTTTGGTGATTACTCGAGCTAACTGGGTGGATGCAAACAGTGGTATCGGACTCGAGACTGCTATTCTCTTTGCTCAGAATGGAGGCTCTGTCATTCTTGCTGATCTTAATGACGTGGGACTTCAGGCAGCTAAGAGAAAGGTTGAGGCATTAATTCCAGGCGCTAAGTTCAAGATATTCGTATGTCGGAGTCCACTCCTCGAGTGTTGACCCCCATGGCTAAGATTGGGAATTCTAGAAATGTGATGTTAGCAACGAGGAAAACGTGAAAGCACTGGTTGCAGAAGCCGATGAATGGGGTGGTGTTGATGTGATATTTAACAACGCTGGTATCATGCACAATGATGTCCGTCAAATACACCTAGGATTGGGGAAGGGAAAAAGTCCATCAGGACCACGACTAACCCCGTTATAGGACGGTGATGCTATCTCCACCAGCGAGGATGTTTGGGACCTCACCCATAAAATCAATGTTTGTTACGCTCCTGTCTAATTCAAAGAATTGAGACTCAAGGATACCTTAGGTCAAAGGTGTTTGGTACGGTTGCAAACACGCCGTCTTGTCGTTCCGCAAGCACAAGAAGACCAAGGGGTCTATCATTAACACCGCATCCGTCGTGGCCCTAGTTGGGAGTGCCACGGCCCAAGTTGCATATACTGCCTCCAAAGGTGCAGTTTTGGCGCTTACTCGTGAATTAGCTATGGTTCATGCTCGGGAGGGTCAGTTTTCATACAAGTTAATCGCCGAGCCACCCGAAACTAATTTCTATTATTTCATAGGGTTCCGTTTCAATTCTCTGTGCCCTGCCCCTCTTAACACGCCACGTAAGTTTTAAATTTTACTGGAATTCAACGCTATGCGCGTACTTGATTGGAGTGAGGTTTAGCTAAATCGGTACTGTAGTCCTTCAGGATTTCCTCGGAGCAGATCAAGCAAAGCGTGCTCGCCGTGAAATTCACTTCCCCATGGGCCGTTTCGGGGAAGCAATCGAACAAGCACATATGGTGGTGTTTCTAGCAAGCGACGAGAGCAGCTTTGTAACTGGGCAGGAAATGGTGGTGGACGGAGGAATGACTAAGGTATCTAAATCCCAACCTAACTTTACATCCCAAGAATTTTCTGAGATCGAAATCTAGGCCTATGTTACCCCTGAGGGCCCGGCTGTCCCACCTCCCTTGAACAATGCTCTCGACCGGTGATTATGTGATTGGGGGATTGGGAAAATACAGATGTTCCCCGTAGTTAAACATTGGTAGACCTTTTTTTTACAGCACTCTGATGTAAGGGCGTTCGCGGAGCTTGAAATGGAGACCATTTTTTTGAAACAGACCCTGTCACTTTGATTGCCCCTTCCATAGGTGTGACGCAGCCTTACCTATCACGGAAAGTATAAGTTACCCAATCCAGCTCCCCGGGGACACCTCGGTCACCCTACTCCCGCATGTCATCGGATAATGTAACTTTGATACTTAGACCTTACCGTAATTGCCCATTTCTAACGATCCGGAAGTCTGCACGCCCAACCTCTGAAAGCCACATCTAGGTCTACAAGTCTTGGCGGCCGCGTTTCTGATACATACTTAAGGAATGGGCGAGTACCGGTACCGGTAAAGCACCTTACCTACAGTCGGGTATTGTAACTGCTTACTATATCATTCGAAACAAGCACATAATCTGGTTACATCAGGCTATCAATATTTGAGCTTCTCCAGCTCCCCTGGCATGACAGTTAGTTATCAATGTAGAATGAAGAAATAACGAATTGAACCCCCGTCTTAAGCTTGACTGGCAGGATCTTTTGGGGAGGGATAATCGAGTGCTGAGCTGTGATTGTGAGAGCCTCAGGAGCTAGGTCCGCGAATAACAGGGGTATAGAGGGGAATTATTGCAGCCATGGATTTCTAGCATGAGCAACTATAATAAAGCTCCGCAATCCAAGCTGCATACCTTTGCCCCCCTTCCCCGTATCCCTTCTCCAAATAGACGTTCTTTGTTTGCTGAAATCCACCCGACAACTGTTAACAATAGTTTGCTCTTAGGGTGTCCTAGACCTACGACGGGGTTGTGGGATTAGGCTACATTCACTGTAGCATCCTGATACAAAAGTTCGAACCTCCGAATGTTAGCACACCGCCAATGTATCCCTCGGGGGGGGGGGGGGTGCTCCCGATCGCGATCCCGCCGAAGATCCTAGTTCTCTAAATGTCCCCCGGGCATCAGCCCCTAGCTCCATGATATTTTACGCCTTCACTACCTATATGGCGCATTCGTTTTATGGGAGAGCGAAACTCGCTACCGAAAGGGGAAAAAAGAAAGAAATACCCGCGGACATCTCTTTCGTTGGGGCGCCGTCTGGTCGGGGGTATTACTTTACAATCGTACAGTAGGTTTCTGAATTCTGTGGGTGAGGGAGTTTTCGTTCCCGGATAGAATGTTCTAGTCACAAGGGAGCGTGTACGGTATTGTGGTTTGCTTCATAATTCTCTAATGGCTGTGGTTCTTCCGAAGTTCGGTATTCCAGCGTGATTGGGGAAGACACCCAGATTCGCTGCAATAATAACGGGTCGGAACGCGGGAAAGGGCACAAGATTCAATTCCATGCTCCTACTTTTGAGTATGATATCAAAAAAAAGGCATCTATACGCAGGGCATGAATCAGCTCATTGGCGGATTGGTATAAAGTTGGTTTAATTACTGCAATTATACCGGTAGTTGATCAGGATTACCTATCAAGATGGGATGGTTCGTGATTATATGGAAGATTGCGCCCCTGTGAGCTACCGGTAGAACTCATCTGCGCTTGGGAAAGTACTGCATGGACTCGGCCTGTTTCTGAAGGGAGAGTAAACTATGATTGCTTGTCTTCTATTTAACCGGATCCTCAAGTTTTATGGATTTCTGACCTTGCTCCTCTCAAGGGCTTTGAAGTCGGGCTTTGCAGGAACAGCGCCAGAGATACCAACTCTCTCGGATGGCAGCAGCCTAACCAAATATTTGAATCTTAAACGTGTACAGAAATCACCGGCCTTATAGGCTATGGTGAACCTGTTTTACAGGGAATTTGAGTCCATAGCATAATTGGATGCAGTTCAGTATGCCGGAGCACAAAGGTGATATTGGCATCACCTCAACCGCGATTTTCATGATTTCCACATTCAATAGAGCTAGAACAAGAATCTGGGCCGGTGCGCCCCGGTCGGCAGCGTATCCGAGATGTGCTGTTCCGTTGTATATAGGAGTCTGCTGCATGAGACAACACGACCAGGTTTCTCAATAGAACGGTCATATTTGCTCACTCGGGACTCTAGCGGCGCTTTGTAGAGAACCATCTCACCCAAGGGCCAGGATTACCGCCTGAAGCCTTTCCAGTGTACTGCACAAGACATCAACTAATAGGGTCGGCTGGGGGGTTATGATTGGTTTGTTCTATCATAGCCGGTATCAGTGAGGCCTCCATAATCCTGCGGTTCCGGATAAGAATTTTAAAACCCTCAACTCGTATGATAGAGCCTGGCCCTATGGACTCCAAGGCGTCTCACAACGAATACCTATCAAACCCGCGAGGAATGGCTGGAGTAGAGATAAAAAAATGCAAAAGAAAAGATTCACTAGGCCCGGAATATTTTCTAGTCCTAGTCCATATTATCTCTCCCCGTTCACTCACGATTTATGACCAAGGAACGCACAAGTATGAGGGAACCCACAGCGATCACTAGCCAAATCTCCGAGCAGGCTCTACCCGAATAGCGTATCTGAAACCACGCTATGGGCGCAGCTACCCATTCCGAAGATCCATCCAGGATTTGGTAGATACCTCGCCGTTTATGGGATAGTCCCTGATACCGGGTTTCTTTCCATCGACGAAAAACAAGGTTGGACTCGTGGGGTAATTCTGCCTGAAAATCCCTGTGGGAATCTGTTATTTTCCCGGCAGTGGGAAGCCTTCATATGATACCGTTAAAAAAAAAGGCGTATGGGAGGTTTGTCCCTGACTCCCGGAACGCTGGCTTCTCGGTATTCTATAGTGCGGCGCTCCCATCCCCCGTGCGGTGTTCATGGGTCAGGACATATGCCCAGACGTGTCGCAGGCAATGGGCCCCTGGTAAGGTTCTTTTTATTTAGCTCCCCCGTATACGAATGAACTACTGGTAGTTCCATAGGTTGAACATCGCGATGATGGCAGGAGCTAACCTTAGAGGGGTCCCCACACTTATTGGGAGAGTATCCCTACCTCCTTTTACCGGATGTCTGCTACGACGCATAACGAACAAAAAGGGTCTAGTATGATACTCGGCGTTCCTGATAGTGGGGTGAGCCCCTGCCAACGACTTTCGTGAAGCTAGTTTCAAGAGCAAAGCCCGCCTACAAAGGAGAAACCCATTCAGAATGCGAACTTAAAACACAGTAACTGGCTGGGCAGAGCGGATGTCTACCTTGGAGCTTATCAGAAATAATTATGATACCGAAAATCCAAGAGAAATTCCTGTAATATCATACCACGCAATGGGGGAGTGCTGCCAAGGCTGTCCTGCCGTGAACTGAACTCTGACTGCAGTAGCTATGCGGTTATTCCATACCCTCTTTGGTTGCAATATACGAGCCACAATTTGGTTAGCAATTTCCAGGAGAATCTCGTGTATAAAAAGATATGATACTCCGCTTCTAAAACCTTACCCCTCAGCTGTCATAGCTCTCCTTGATCCCAATATCAAAGCCAAGAAAAAGATCTACTTTAGTTCTTGCGCAGACCCCGTAGCTCTCTCCGACAGAAAAGTGCAGGCAATTATTAAGGCCGTCTCTCGACCCGTTTCCCCCGAGAACAGTATAAAATGGGATGCCGCGGAGCGTGAGTGCAGATCTCAAATGTTCGATGGGACAATAAGTGCTTATATACAGACTAGCATCCCGTGGAAACTTCAACTTTAGCCACGCAGACCAATTGGTAAGCTTGGCTGCCAGCAATAGCAAACCGGTTTGTGGGCGCACCTGGGGTATTACTCCCCCGTTCAATAGCTTCAAGACACGTGCTTACTCCCGAAAATAGTCCTGCACTCTTCGCTTCCTTCATGAGTCTCGAATATCGGGGATGGGGTCACCTTTCTACCGTCATGAAAAATCACACCGCCACCATTGTAAGCCGTTACCAGGCCAATATCTACTAACCCCACCCCTTGTCCAGGGAGTTTCTATGTTAACAGGGATTCACCGGATATTTCCCAGGAGAAGCCCAAAGATTACTAGCTGTGACACGAGTGATGCCCAGTGATCATTGGTTCTTGCCAATCCAAAGTTACGAGTAGAAGTGAATCCGACACACGAGTGAAGAAAATTGTGGGACAAAAGCCTTGGCAAACCCACCTCACAGAACCGTACCCAACCACACAATCATTGAATAGCACCAGCAATTCAAGATGCCTCGAAACCAAAAGCCAGCCCTGCGACATCGAAATACCGAAGAAAAAGTTGAGGTCATAAAAAAGCATGCCGAAGGAGCAACCTATCGAGAAATTGCGGATGAGCTCGAGGTTTCCAAGTCAACCGCACAACGGATTGTTCGCTCCTTTGAGAACGATCGCAAAATACATGAAGCACCCCGCCCTGGACGGCCCAGAAAGTTGTCAGAAAGTGATCGCCGGTTTGTGAAATTGCTAGCAACGCGAGATCCTCATGCTACAATCTCTGAAATTGCGGTAGCATCAGGGCTACAAGTTTCCACCCGCTTGATTGGTGATACTCTACGAGCTGAGAACCTGTGGGTACGGGTTTGCAGGCGGAAGCCATGGCTTAATCAGGAGAACCGACGGAAGAGAAAGGAGTTCGCATGGTGCTATCATTTACAGTCAGAAGAATAGTGGTGTAACCATGTTTATACAGACAAAGTTTACCTCCAATTTAGTCGTGGTTCTCAGAGACCAACTGTAACCAGTACTGGTACTCAGTAAAGGATTTTGTTTTATGCTTTGTTTTAAGTATCGCTTTGATACTTGGGTTGTTTGAAGTATCATTTTGATACTTAGTTTGTTTTATGTTTTGTTTTAAGTATTGCTCTGATACTTAGTTTGTTTGAAGTATTGTTTTGATACTTAGTTTGTTTTATGTTTTGTTTTAAGTATCGCTTTGATACTTGGCTTGTTTGAAGTATCGTTTTAATACTTAGTTTGTTTTATGTTTTGTTTTAAGCCTGAGTATCAATTTGATACTTATGTTGTTTTACCAAAAGAGTATCGCTTGATACCTTTGTTTATTTTCGTTCATGCTAGACATGAACTAATTTGTGTATTTAAAGACCGTCCTATTCCACAATGGAAAGGACAGACTTCGATAGACAGTATTTCAATATACTTGGTTGAGCGGTTACTCTTTAGTTTCTCCAGTACACCCCCAAAGCCCCCTTTAGTTCATACAGCTCTCGCCTCCTCTAAAGAAGAGCAGGCCACCTGTCAACTATCGTACACCTACCAACACGTGATTAGCACCTAGCGAACACGTTACAAGCCTGTCCTACTTACTAGTACGCTCCTTCTCAGATTGTTTGCGGATAGGAACAAGAGAGGAATGTCCAGAAGCAGAAAAGGCACTGAAAAATTGAACTGTAACTGGATCACCAAGCAAAGTTGGAGCCAAATGTCTTTCTTCGTACTCGGTTCCTGGTTTTCATCTCACTGTTGGTGTAATATGTTCGCAATGTGCTAGTCATGTTTTAATAGGTGTACGATAGTTGACAGATGGCCTGCTCTTTCAGAGAGGAGGTGAGAGCTGTATGAACTAAAGGAGGCTTCGGAGGTGTACTGGAGAAACTAAAGAGTAACCATTCAACCAAGTATATTGAAATACTGTCTATCGAAGTCTGTCCTTTCCATCGTGGAATAGGACGGTCTTTAAATACACAAATCTGTTCAAGTCTAGCATGAACGAAGCTAAACAAAGGTATCATGTGATACACTTTGGTAAAACAACATAAGTATCAAATCGATACTTAAAACAAAACATAAAATAAAATCCTTAACAGAGTACTGTAACCGGTAGTGGTACTCGGTTAAGGATTTTGTTTTATGTTTTGTTTTAAGTATCACTTTGATACTTGGTTTGTTTTAAGTATCGCTTTGATACTTGGTTTGTTTTAAGTATCGCTTTGATACTTGGTTTGTTTGAAGTATCGTTTTGATACTTAGTTTGTTTTCTGTTTTGTTTTAAGTATCGCTTTGATACTTGGTTTGTTTGAAGTATCGTTTTGATACTTAGTTTGTTTTATGTTTTGTTTTAAGTATCGCTTTGATACTTGGTTTGTTTGAAGTATCGTTTTGATACTTAGTTTGTTTTATGTTTGTTTTTAAGTATCGTTTTAATACTTGATTTGATACTTATGTTGTTTTACGAAAGTGTATCGCTTGATACCTTTGTTTAGTTTCGTTCATGCTAGACATGAACAGGATGGAAAGGACAGACTTCGACAGACAGTATTTCAATATACTTGGTTGAACGGTTACTCTTTAGTTTTCCCGGTACACCTCCGAAGCCTCCTTTACTTCTTACAGCTCTTGCCTCCTCTCTGGAAGAGCAGGCCGCCTGTCAACTATCGTACACCCCTCGAAACATGATTAGCACCTAGCGAACATGTGTAACGGCGAAAGGTCGAGGCTTAACAGGATAGCCTAAGGCACACCAAGGTTCAGAGAACAAGGAAGGGTCGGGGAGCTGGGCAGGAGATGCTGAAAACAAAACAAGGTGTCAAGGAGGACGCACAGGATTCTAGGGGTCTAGGCCGATATTTGATGGTTTTGGTGATCTGAGGTAGACAAGAGATATAAGTCCTCAGTATGTGTGTTCTGAGGAAATTACCAGATTGCGTGAAGAGCTAGTTACAAGTGGAGGCTGGCCTCTTTATAAGCAAATTCAATACTCATCTGTCCACTATTGATACTTCATAGTATAACCCTAACTTTCCATCATACTATTCCAACACTTTCTATTTTCTGTATCTTGGCAATAATCATAAAAGACGATTCTAACTATGAACAATTCTCATAGACAAAGTTGATGTGGTCAAAAGAAAACAAAACAGCTACCTACATATAGTTACAACGAGGTGTCCGTGACAACACGTTACATTTTTTTAACCTCAGTATTAGGCGGTAGCCTAGATCAGACTTATCGGTCGGACTAGGGCCTGAATCTTTAATCGGAGATTGTCCAGGAAGACTTGTAAAGTAGTAAAGAATAAAAGAATAAAGATTCGTAGTTGTAAACTTATTATATTGTTAAGGTCTCTTCTCCGTTACTTGATTCCTCTAACGTACCCGGAGACCTTAAACCTATTTATACTAATCTACCGGTACTTAGTATTCCTATACTAACTTGTACCGAGGAGCTTTTGACTTTAGTTTCTACTAACTGCGAACACCGTTTGACCCTGAAAGTTCATACACCACTTCAACCTTAATTGAGGCGAGATATTTATCTTGAGAAGATAGCGTCCTATCTCCCAATGATCTCTTTGCGATCTCTAGGCTTGAATGGACTAAGTATGCAAATGTAGTCCGAATGACTATCATTCCAATCGTCCCTTCTGATCAAGAACTAGCTAAGTTCGTTGTCAGAAACTAGTGCATAATTAATATATGCATACATGAGTCTCGACACGCCAGTATCATAGAAAGGCTTCATGCATCCCCAGTCTTCCAATTCAAGTGTAGTTCCTCTCGGACCTCCTGCCTCTAAGAGGGACCCCTATTGGAGCCATCCGATATACACTTAATCTTGAATGGGTATTGGTAACTTCGGATGTAGTCTGATAGCGCCGGAGGTCTTGTATCTAATTGATAGAAAATCCCTCAGTCAGCTATTCACTTTATAGTAAGTGGTCTTGTATGGTTCGCGGTCAGGGAGATATAAATTAGAAATTATTATTTTAATTTCTATATAGCTTTGCCGCAACCATCTTATCGAGTCACTTGACCTTTATGGTCATAGGTGTGACCTTACCACTATGCTAGGTCTTATATGCCTAACACTCAGCAAGTGGTTAGGAACCTCTCTCCGGATTTAGGCCTAATCAACCTATCAATATCCACCCTGGAACGCTAGCGGAGCGAAGCAGCAGAATCTCGGTACATTCGGCTTCAGATCAACTTCAACATAGAGTCATTGACTACACGGAGTGGGAAGCAGATCCCACGAGAAGACCTCACGAAGAGGT
Source organism: Tuber indicum (assembly GCA_006112555.1). Taxonomy (NCBI): domain Eukaryota; kingdom Fungi; phylum Ascomycota; class Pezizomycetes; order Pezizales; family Tuberaceae; genus Tuber; species Tuber indicum. The sequence continues at coordinate 440,293 of VBSK01000224.1, forward strand.
AACAGTCTAAGCGTCCTGCAAAGAACCCAGAAGACGACACAACGGAAAACCCACAACCTCCTGGCGAATTCCCTCCTACACCAGCAAAGAAACCTTCATTTGCTTCCCCAAACGACCCCGATTCTAGCAGCAAATCCGAGATGGCAAGCACTGCTGGAGGACCTTCTAGGTCACAGCCAGAAGAGACTCAAGAAGAAGAAGACTTTTCCGATTTACCGAAAATCAAGACCGTCCTCCCACTGAAGTTCACAGGAGAAGGAAAAGACCTCAAATCTGAAGCCTTTGATCGTTGGGCCACTGAAGTAATGCACTACCTCCTCATAAACAGAGTAGATGTGGAGAAACCTTCGACTGGTTTATGGCTTGGGTCATTCTGTGAAGAAAAGGCTGTCGATGCATATCACCAATACTAGAAGGAATACGGCAACAACCCAAAGCTTAGAGGATCGACAATACTTGACTACCTCAAGGATCGGTTTCAATCATCTATCACCAACGACCTCTTGTACAAACGATTCAATGATATCTAGCAAGTCGAAGTATCACAGGGGAAGAGGATCACGCACATTGCCACAGACCTCCTAATGCTTAGAGATCGGATGAAGAAAGGAAGTATCTCTGGCTACATCCTAAAGCGACGATTCTACGACGCTATGCACCCCACACTCCGGCGAGAAGTTGAACCCTTGAAAGAGGAAGAAGATGATATGGCAACTATAATCGTAAGGGCAGAACAAAAGGATGCCATCCTCCATGAAACGAAAGCCTACAAGAGTCAGTCAGCCTCCAGTAGCAATAGGGAGCCCAGACGGAGCACCTCCAATAACTCAGAAGAAGAAACCCCTCGATCCTACAAGAAGAAAGGCAAATCCACTAAAGAATCAAGAAGGCAGAAAGGTGAATGTTTTGAATGCGGAAAAACTGGACATATGGCGAGAAGTTGTCCCACTAAGAAAGGAAAAGGAAAGGCAGCTAAAGTCAAGCAAGAAGCGTCAACAAACCACATTGAACTCAGTGATGATGGCGAGCAATCCAGCGAGTTTGAGGAAATCCACATCGGTTATATCGAAATAGAATGTAACAGCACTCGTCCACCAGTGATAGTAAAGTCCCATCCAGCCTTAGAAGGAACAGTCTTAATCAATGGAAAGAAGGCACGAGTCCTTTTCGATACCGGCGCTATTGGACGAGATATAATCAGCAATAACTTCGTCTCCGCCTATAGACTACCTACCGAAGCCCTCAAGCAACCATTAGCTGTCAATATGGCAGTTAAAGGATCTCGCTCCACTAGCTATAAGATATGCGAAGCTACCATCTAGCTAGGATCAGTCTCGCTACCTCCACAAACAATGCTTGTTGGGAACCTAGCAAAATACGATGTCCTTATTGGGATACCCTTCCTCAAGCGCCATAATACTACCATCAAGTGTGGAGACTCAATTATCAAGTTCCCAGAACACAAGGTCAGAGTTGTTTGCAAACCAACAAGTGGAGAACTCCGAGCCGCTGTCTGTGAGACTACAGTACTAAGCCTATTAGATGAGTATTCCGATATCTTCCCTGAACGAATCCCAGAAGAACTACCTCCTATGAGGGAAATAAACCAGCATATCCACCTGAAAGACCCCACTAATCTCAAGAATCAACCAACATACACCATTCCAGAAGCATACAAAGATCAACTCAATACCTAGGTGAATGAGAATCACAGGCGAGGAGTCATCTACCGATCAGAAGCACCAGGTGCCGCACCTATGTTTGTCCAACTTAAAGCAGATGGAAAGCGAATTGGCCCCCTTGTCGATCTCAAACTACGAAATGACAATACAGTTATGGACAGTTCTGCGATCACCAATCAAACTCAGATCCTGAATGCAGTTGGACAGGCTAGATTCCGAAGTAAGATAGATCTAAGCGATGCCTACTTCCAAACACGGTTAGATCCGGAAAGTGAGCGAATTAATCGTTTCAAGACACTCTTCGGAAGTTTCGTTAGCCGAGTCATGCTACAGGGTGACATGAATGCACCCGCCACCTTCATGCGAATTGTGGAAAATATGCTTAGTAAGTACCTCCATCACTTTGTATGGATCTACATTAACGATATCCTCATCTTCTCCAATACTGAAGAAGAACACAAGCACCATATCAGCCTAGTTTGCGACAAGCTAAGAAAAAACAAATTCTATGCCAGCAGAAACAAATCCACCCTGTTTGCCGATAGTCTGGAGATACTCGGGCATGTAATTGATGATCAAGGGATACATGCATCTCCTGGAAAGATATCCTGCCTGACAGAATGGACTACACCTCAGAATCAAAGGGAACTTATGCGGTTCCTTGGACTTGTCAATTACATCTCCCAGTTCCTCCAACACCACGCTACTGTCACTGCACCACTCACGGACCTCAGCGGCTATGCTGAATTCGTTTAGACTCCTACCCATGATCGAGCCTTTAATAACATTAAGGAGTTAATTAAAGATGTAAATGTTATACAGCCTATTGACGTGTCCAAAGAAGAACCCATTTCGTTGATAACCGATGCCTCTGATGTTGGTATTAGAGCTTGGGTTGGATAAGGACCCACCTATGAACAAGCGAGACCGGCAGCATTACACAGCAGGATGTTCACTAATTCGCAAATGAACTATGGAACCACAGACAAGGAAGCACTTGCAGTGATCGATGCCCTTGCCGCCTTCAACCACCTCCTGATGGGAACTACCTTCACTATTGTTACAGACCATCAACTCCTTACCAATCTAAAGACCGAAAAAGTTCCTGGACGAAGAAGAACCCGAAGGATAGGAGAAATCAACAAATACGACGCCAAAATAGTCTACACCCCAGGAAGAACTAACTATTTAGCTGATGCCCTCTCTCGCATCTATGAGAACGAATCACTCCAGAACCCTCCTCTCGTCCATGACCACACTAGACAAAGTGACGACAGTTCCGATAGCACGAGCTACGAGGAAGAACCAGTCATGGCTTCCATCAACACAACCTCTCCATCCCCTCCTTTCTCCTCCTGTAACCGGTACTGGTACTCGGTTAAGGAGTTTATTTTATGTTTTGTTTGAAGTATCACTTTGATACTTGGTTTGTTTAAAGTAGCGTTTTGATACTTAGTTTGTTTTATGTTTTGTTTGAAGTATCGCTTTGATACTTGGGTTGTTTGAAGTATCGTTTTGATACTTAGTTTGTTTTACGTTTTGTTTGAAGTATCGCTTTAATACTTATGTTGTTTTACCAAAGTGTATCGCTTGATACCTTTGTTTAGTTTCGTTCATGCTAGACATGAACAGATTTGTGTATTTAAAGACCGCCCTATTCGACAATGGAAAGGACAGACTTCGACAGACAGTATTTCAATATACTTGGTTGAACGGTTACTATTTAGTTATTCCAGTACACCCCCGAAGCCTCCTTTAGTTTACACAGCTCTCGCCTCCTCTCCAGAAGAGCAGGCCACCTATCTACTATCGTACACCTCCCGCAACGTGATTAGCATCTAGCGAACACGTTACACCTACACTATGTACGCTGCGGCAGGAACAGAGCGAGGTCAACATCTTGAAGACAAATGGAAAGAAGATTGCAGCCTCCACAGTACACCACCTCAAGACCTTGAATAAAGCACGCTTCACTGGTCCCACTATTACGAAGATACATGTCCCTTTCACCAAACTGAGATTAAGTTTGGCAACAGACCTACAGGACCATGGAAACCCCCAGCGATCCGATCATCTACTCCTGTGGGTAAACCAGCCTTAAGAAGATACTAAGAATTAGAACAACTCGAAAGAGCGGCACAACTCGAGGAAGCAGCAGTCTTTCTGCACGCACCATCCTTTGCACCACCTCCTTCTACAACCCCTATAGACTCACGCCCCCTCTATGGTGGACTCCTGTGAATTTTCAACAATGAAACTATCGTCTCTGTCATGCCGCCTACAATCCCTGAACACCGCCGACAACTATTGGAAACCTTTGAAGAAGAAGAAGGAGAACTCATCGAACCAACCAAAGGATCCCTTATTGAGGATGAACGGGATGTCAGTACTACAACAGATGAGCTCACCACCTCCTTCCGTAGATAGATGATTACAGGATACCGCCATGACCCGATTTATTTCAAAGTCTTGGATAGCAACAAGCTGGGAGACCTAGCACCCTATCAAGTATCTAATGGAATCGTCTATACCGCTACCCGATACGGCTACCAGTACTTATACATCCCGAAGGGCCACATGTTCAATGGCATGACTATCATGGAATATGTCATTTCTGAAATCCACAACAAAGGACACCACAGCGCAGATCGAAACCTCCACTATGCCTGCGAATATGTGTATTAGCCGGAAATGCGATAAGACTTCCGAGATTTCGTCAAGCAATGTGAACTATGCCAGGCAAATAAAGAGCGTACTCAGCTGCCTGAAGGAAGAGCTCAAACCCTCCAACTACCCTCTGATGTTTTCGAGTCCTTTGCCATTGACTTTGCAGGACCATTCAACAAGTCCGCCGGATATGATACCATTCTGGTAGCTATTGACTGATTCTCAGGGTATACATGACTACAACCTATGAAAACTACCGACACCTCTAAAGATACATGGAACATCCTTCAGCAAAACCTCTTTACACCCCATGGATACCCCCAATCTATTGTCAGTGATGCCGACTCCCGCTTTACCACTCGATTCTGGAAACAGACCCTCATCTCTCTTGGAATTAACCAGATCATGGCCGCTCCTGGACACCATGAAACCAATGACCAAGCTGAACACAAGATCAGGGAAGTAAAGACCGGAATCCGGAACCTCATCAATGAACGACAGACCAATTGGGAACCTGCCCTTGTCGAGCTTGCTGCATACATCAATGCAGGTCACTCTGATACCCTTGGTATGTCACCATACAAAGCAATCTTCGGCCAACAATACCCCCTCCCACCAACTACTCTTTTCAAAAACTCCTCAATTCCCGACTCAGATGATCACCTCAACCGGCACCAGGCAATACGCAATGAGGCTTTCCGAGCTATCAAAGCTGCGCGATTCCAAAGCACTACTACTGCCCAGAAGCGGAGATGCAAACATGTACCTATCCCTGTTGTAGAGATGCCTATGGTTAATGGAAATATGTTCATCACCACCACTGGACGAAGCAAGAAGCTACAGCCGCGCTGGAGAGGACCCTTTAAGGTCTTAGCTTTCGATGAGCACACTAAAAACTATACAGTCCAAATGGATGGATACATGTACTACCGCCCTACCGCTACCTTCCATGACTCCTCTGTTAAACGATTCTACTCTAATGACAACTCTAAGTTCCCTGGATGAAGTCACTCTCGCCCCACTCCCATCACCATTGACAAGAAAGAAGAATGTGAAGTTGAAGAAATCCGAGATCACCGCCTTTGGCATGGAAATGATCAGTTCCTCGTCAAATGGAAAGGATACCCCACAAGTGAGAATATCTGGGAGCCACTCTAAGGACTAGAGCACGCTATGGAAATGGTGAATGACTAGTGGGAAGCCATCATGCCCGACAACTCCCTACCGCCAACCATCAACTATATTACTATGTGCTGGTCACCAACTGTACATGAAACCGAGCGATGGCACAAAGAACTTGAAGCCAGAAATGGTTTCTTGTCACCACACTTTGAATTTGAATTTGAAAGCAGCGATGAAGAGAACCAAACCATGGAGCAGGGTCTCGACGATTTCATCTGAATTACCACCATCCAAATACCTTAACGATGTCAAACTATGAGGAGATCAATGTGAGGCAGCCACAACAGCTTGTTGGACTGTTGTTGAACCGCGATGTTATCCAACCTGAAGACTATTTCGCTATCCTATGGGTGGACTACTGTCCTGACTGCAATGAGGCATAGGTGGAAGCTGATCGCGAATCTGGTATTCGTGACTATTGTGATTTATCTTTCTTTGAATCCTGCTGTTTTGTTAAAGTTTCTACTTGTGTGTGGTGTTTGAATGCCGATAATTGGATGTTAGCAGAAAGCGAGTTTTTCAAGCCTTCTGAGGACTCTAATTTTCAGGATTATTAGGTTTGATTTTGTTTAAACAGTTGTTTTGTTTTGGGGAATGTAACCGGTACAGGTACTCGGTTAAGGATTTTGTTTTATGTTTTGTTTTAAGTATCGTTTTGATACTTGGTTTGTTTTAAGTATCGTTTGATACTTAGTTTGTTTTATATTTTGTTTTAAGTATCGCTTTGATACTTGGTTTGTTTGAAGTATCACTTTGATACTTGGTTTGTTTGAAGTATCGTTTTGATAATTAGTTTGTTTTATGTTTTGTTTTAAGTATCACTTTGATACTTGGTTTGTTTGAAGTATCATTTTGATACTTAGTTTGTTTTATGTTTTGTTTTAAGTATCGCTTTGATACTTGGTTTGTTTGAAGTATCGTTTTGATACTTAGTTTGTTTTATGTGTGTTTTTAAGTATCGTTTTGATACTTGATTTGATACTTATATTGTTTTACCAAAGTGTATCACTTGATACCTTTGTCTAGTTTCGTTCATGCTAGACATAAACAGATTTGTGTATTTAAAGACCGTCCTATTCCACGATGGAAAGGACAGACTTCGACAGACAGTATTTCAATATCCTTGGTTGAACGGTTACTCTTTAGTTTTCCCAGTACACCTCCGAAGCCTCCTTTAGTTCTTACAGCTCTTGCCTCCTCTCTGGAAGAGCAGGCCACCTGTCAACTATCGTACACCCCTCGAAACGTGATTAGCACCTAGCGACCACGTTCCAAGTACCAGTACCGGTTATATTCCCCAAAACAAAACAACTGTTTAAACAAAATCAAAACTAATAATCCTGAAAATTAGAGTCCTCAGAAGGCTTGAAAAACTCGCTCTCTGCTAATATCCCATTATCGGCATTGAAACACCAAACACAAGTAGAAATTCGAACATAACAGTGGGATTCAAAGAATGCTAAATCACAATAGTCACGAATACCAGAGTCGCAATCTGCTTCCACCCATGCTTCATTGCAGTCAGGACAGTAGTCCACCCAAAGGATAGCGAAATAGTTTTCAGGTTAGATAATATCGCGGTTCCAGAACAGTTCAACAAGCTGTTGTGGCTGCCTTACATTGATCTCCTAATAGTTTGACATCGTTAAGGTATTCGGATAGTGTAAGTAGCGATCAGATGAAATCATCAAGGGCCTGCTCCATAGTTTGGTTCTCTTCATCGCTGCTTTCATATTCGGATTCAAAGTGTGGAGTCCGGAAACCATCTCTGGCCTCGAGTTCCTGTTACGATCGAACGGTTTCTGGCACAGTTGGTGACCAGCACATGGTAATATAGTTGATGGTTAGTGGTAGGGAGTTGTCGAGCATGTTGGTTTCCTACCATTCATTCACCATTTCCATAGCATGCTCTAGTCCTTCGAGCAGCTCCCAGCTGTTCTCACTTGTGGGGTATCCTTTCCATTTGACGTGGAACTGATCATTTCTATGCCAAAGGTAGTGGTCTCGGATTTCTTCAACTTCCCATTCCTCTTTCTTGTCAATGGTGATGGGAGCGGGGCGAGAGTGAATTGGTCCAGGGAACTTAGAGTTATCATTAGAGTAGAATCGTTTAACAGAGGAGGCATGGAAGGTAGCAGTAGGGCGGCGGTACATGTGTCCATCCATCTGGACAGTATAATTTTCAGTGTGCTCATCGAAAGCTAAGACCTCAAAGGGTCCTCTCCAGCATGGCTGTAGCTTCTTACGTCATCCAGAGGTGGTGATGAACATATTCCCGTTAACCATAAGCATATCTTCAACAGGGATGGGCACAAGTTTGTATCTCCGCTTCTGGGCGGTAGTAGTACTTCGGAACCATGTAGCTTTGACAACTTGGAAGGCGTCATTGCGGATTGCTTGGTGCCGGTTGAGGTGATCATCTGAGTCCGGGATTGAGGAGTTCTTGAAAAGAGTGGTAGGTAGGAGGGGATATTGTCAGCCAAAGATTGCTTTGTATGGTGACATACCAAGGGTATCGGAGTGACCTGCATTGATGTATGTTGCAAGCTCGACAAGGGTAGATTCCCAATTGGTCTGTCATTCATTGATAAGGTTCCAGATTCCAGTTTTTACTTCCCTGATCTTGCGTTCAGCTTGACCATTGGTTTCATGGTGTCCAGGAGCGGCCATGATGTGGTTGATTCCAAGAGAGGTGAGGGTCTGTTACCAGAATCGAGAGGTAAAGTAGGAGTCAGCATCGCTGACAATAGACAGAGGCTATGTAACCGGTACTGGTACTTGGTAAAGGATTTTGTTTTATGTTTTGTTTTAAGTATCGCTTTGATACTTGGCTTGTTTGACGGATCGCTTTGATACTTAGTTTATTTTATGTTTTGTTTTAAGTATCACTTTGATACTTGACTTGTTTGAAGTATCGTTTTGATACTTAGTTTATTTTATGTTTTGCTTTAAGTATCGATTTGATACTTTTGTTGTTTTACCAAAGTGTATCGCTTGATACCTTTGTTTAGCTTCGTTCATGCTAGACATGAACAGATTTGTGAATTTAAAGACCGTCCTATTCCACAATGGAAAGGAAAGACTTCGACGGACAGTATTTCAATATACTTGGTTGAACGGTTACTCTTTACTTTCTCCAGTACACCTCCGAAGCCTCCTTTAATTCATACAGCTCTCGCCTCCTCTCTGGAAGAGCAGGCCACATGTCTACTATCATACACCTATCGAAACGTGATTAGCACCTAGCGAACACGTTACAGAGTATCCATGGGGTGTAAAGACGTTTCGCTGAAGGATGTTCCATGTATCCTTTGAGGTGTCGGTAGTTTTCATAGGTTGTAGCCATGTATACCCAGAGAATTGGTCAACAGCTACCTGAATGGTATCATATCCAGCGGATTTGTTGAATGGTCCTGCAAAGTCAATGGCAAAGGACTCGAAAATATCCGCAGGTAGTTGGAGGGTTTGAGCTCTTCCTTCTCGCATCTGAGTACACTCTTTATTCACCTGCCAGAGTTCACATTGCTTGACAAAATCTCGGAAGTCCTGTCGCATTTCCGGTCAATAAATATACTTGCCGGCATAGCAGTGGTTTTGATCTACACTGTGGTGTCCCTTATTGTAGATTTCAGAAATGACATATTCCCTGATTGTCATGCCATTGAACATGTAGCCCTTGGGGATATATAAGCATTGGTAGCCATATCGGGTAGTGGTAGAGACGATTCTATTGGATACTTGATAGGGTGCTAGGTCTCCCTACTTGTTGCTGTCCAAGGCTTTGAAATAAATCAGGTCATGGCGGTATCCTGTAATCATCTGGCTACGGAAGGAGGTGGTGAGTTCATCTGTTGTAGTCCTGACATCGCGTTCATCCTCAATAAGAGATCCTCTGGTTGGTTTAATGGGTTCTTCTTCTTCTTTGTCAATGGTTTCATATAGCTGCCGGTGGTGTTCAGGAATTGTAGGAGGCATGACAGAGATGATAGTTTCGTTGTTGAAAACTCAGAGGGGTTCACGATAGAAGGGGTGTGAATCTATCGGAGGAGTTGAGGAGGGGAGTATAACGCTTGGTGCATGAAGGAAGGTTGCTGTTTCCTCAAGTTGTGCTGCTCATTCAAGTTGCTCTAGGTCTTGGTGTCTTCTTGGAGCTGGGTTTCTTAAGGCGCTAGGTGACCGGGTTGCTAGTGCTTTCCATGGTCCTGTAGATCTGTTGCCAAACTTAATCTCAGTTTGGTGAAAGGGATATGTATCTTCGTAACAGTGGGACCAGTGGAACGTGCTATGTTCAAGGTCTTGGGGCGGTGTACTGCAGAGGTGTTAGGCCGTAGCCGAGGTCAATCTTATCGGTCGGACTAGGGCCTGAATCTTTAATCGGAGATTGTCTAGGAAGACTCGTAATGCGATAAAGAATTAAAGAATAAAGATTCGTAATTGTAAACTTATTATATTGTTAAGGTCTCTTCTCCGTTGCTTGATTCCTCTAACTAACTCGGAGACCTTAAACCTATTTATACTATTTTACCGGTACTTAGTATCCCCATACTAACTTGTACCGAGGAGCTTTTGACTTTAGTTTCTACTAACTGCGAACACCATTTGACCTTGAAAGTTCGTACACCACTTCAACCTTAATTGAGGCGAGATATTTATCTTGAGAAGATAGCGTCCTATCTCCCAATGATCTCTTTGCGATCTCTAGGCTTGAATGGACTAAGTATGCAAATGTAGTCCGAATGACTATCATTCCAATCGTCCCTTCTGATCAAGAACTAGTTAAGTTCGTTGTCAGAAACTAGTGCATAATTAATGTATGCATGTATGAGTCTCAACACGCCAGTATCATAGAAAGGCTTCATGCATCCCCAGTCTTCCAATTCAAGTGTAGTTCCCCTCGGACCTCCTGCCTCTAAGAGCGACCCCTATTGGAGCCGTCCGACATACACCTAATCTTGAATGGGTATTGGTAACTTCTGATGTAGTCTGATAGTGCCGGAGGTCTTGTATCTAATTGATAGAAAATCCCTTGGTCGGCTATTTACTTATAGTGAGTGGTCTCATATGGTTCGCGGTCAGGGAGATTTAAATTAGAAATTATTATTTTAATTTCTATATAGCTTTGCCGCAACCATCTTATCGAGTCACTTGACCTTTATGGTCATATGTGTGACCTTACCACTATGCTAGGTCTTATATGCCTAACAGGAGGGTGCAATCATCTTTCCATTTGTCCTCAACATGTTGTCCTCACTCTGTTCCTGCTGCAGCGTATATAGTGTAGGAGAAAGGGGGGGATGGAGAGGTTGTGTTGACGCAAGCCATGACTGGTTCTTCCTCATAGGTAGTGCTATCGAAACTGTCGTCACTTTGTCTAGTGTGGTCATGGACGAGAGGAGGGTTTTGGAGTGATTAGTTTTTATAGATGCGGGAGAGGTTGTCAGCTAAATAGTTGGTTCTTCTAGGAGTGTAGACTATTTTGGCATCGTATTTGCTGATTTCTCCCATCCATCAGGTTCTTCTTCGTCCAGGGACTTTCTCAGTCTTTAGATTGGTAAGGGGCTGATGGTCGGTAACAATAGTGAAGGTAGTTCCCATCAGGAGGTGGTTGAAAGCGGCAAGGGCATCGATCACTGCAAGTGCTTCCTTGTCTGTAGTTCCATAGTTCATTTGTGAATTAGTGAACTTCCTGGTATGTAATGCCACCGGTCTCACTTGTTCATTGGTGGGTCCTTGTCCAACCCAAGCTCCAATACCAACATCAGAGGCATCGGTTATTAACCCTATGGGTTCTTCTTTGGATAGGTCAATAGGCCGTATAACATTTGCGTCTTTGATTAACTCCAAGTCCTTGATGTTATTAAAGGCTCGATCATGGGTAGGGGTCCAGACAAATTCGGCATTGCCGGTGAGGTCCGTGAGCGGTTCAGTGACAGTGGCGTGGTGTGGAAGGAACTGAGAGATGTAATTGACAAGTCCAAGGAACCACATAAGTTCCTTTTAATTCTGAGGTGTGGTCTATTCTGTCAGGCAGGATATCTTTCCAGGAGATGCATGTATCCCTTGATCATCGATTACATATCTGAGTATCTCCAGTCTATCGGCAAACAGGACGGATTTGTTTCTACTGGCATAGAATTTGTTTTCTCTTAACTTCTCGCAAACTAGGCTGATATGGTGCTTGTGTCCTTCTTCAGTGTTGGAGAAGATGAGGATATCGTCGATGTAGACCCATACAAAGTGATGGAGGTACTCACTAAGCATATTTTCCATAATTCGCATAAAGGTGCCAGGCACATTCATATCTCCTTGTAACATGACTCGGCTAACGAAACTTCCCAAGAGTATTTTGAAACTGTTAAATCGCTTGCTTTCCGGGTCTATCTAGGTTTGGAAATAGGCATCGCTTAGATCTATCTTACTTCGGAATCTAGCCCGTCCAACTGTATTCAGGATCCGAGCTTGATTGGGAATCGCAGAACTGTCCATAACTGTATTGTCATTCCGCCGTTTGAGATTGACAAGGGGGCGGATTCACTTTCCATCTACTTTAAGTTGGACAAACATAGGTGCAGCACCTGGTGCTTCTGATCGGTAGATGACTCCTCGCCTGAGATTTTCATTTACCCAGGTATTGAGTTGGTCTTTGTATGCTTCCGGAATGGTGTAAGTCGGTTGATTCTTAAGATTAGTGGGGTCTCGCAGGCTGATATGGTGGTTTATTTCCCTCATAGGAGGTAGTTCTTCTATAATTCGTTAAGGGAAGACATCGGAATACTCATCCAACAGGCTTAGTGCTGTAGTCTCACAGACAGTGGCTCGGAGTTCTCCACTTGTTGGTTTGCAAACAACTCTGACCTTATGTTTGGAAACTCGATAACTAAGTCTCCATACTTGATAGTTGCATTATGGCATTTGAGGAAGGGCATCCCAATAAGGGCATCGTATTTGGCTAGATTTCCAACAAGGATCTCTTGAGGCAGTAGCGAGACTGATCCTAGCTGGATAGTATCATTGCATATTTTATGGCTAGTGGAACGAGATCCTTTAACTGCCATATTGATAGCTAATGGTTGTTTGAGGTTTTCTGTAGGTAGTCCATAGGCAGAGGCAAAGGTATTGCCGATTATGTCTCGTCCAATAGCGCCGGCATCAAAAAGGACCCATGCCAGTCTTCCATTGATTAAGATTGCCCCTTCCAATGCTGGGTAAGGCTTTACTATCGCTGGTGGACGGATACTGTTGCATTCTATTTCGATATAACCAATTTGAATTTCCTCAAAGTCGCTAGATTGCTCGCCATCATCACTGAGTTCAATGTTGTTTGCTGACGCTTCTTGCTTGACTTTAACTGCCTTTTCTTTTCCTTTCTTAGTGGAACAATTTCTTGCCATATGTCTGGTTTTGCCGCATTCAAAGCATTCACTCTTCTACCTTCTCATTTCTTTAGTAAACTTGCTTTTCTTCTTGAAGGATCGTGGGGTTTCTTCTTCTAAGTTGTTGGATATACTTCACCTGGGCTGCCTATTGCTACTAGAGGCTGATTGACTCTTGTAGGCTTTCGTTTCATGGAGGATGGTATCCTTTCGCTCTGCTCTTGCGATTATAGTTGCCATATCGTCTCCTTCATCTTCTAGGGGTTCCACTTCTCGCCGGAGTATGGGGTGCATGGCATCGTAGAATCGTCGCTTTAGGATATAGCTGGAGATACTTCCTCTCTTCATCTGATCTCTGAGTATTAGGAGGTCTGTAGCGACATGTGTGATCCTTTTTACCTGTGTTCCTTCAACTTGCTGGATATTATTGAATCATTTGTACAAGAGGTCATTGGTGATAGATGATTGAAATCGATCTTTGGGGTAGTCAAGTATTGTTATGCCTTTAAGCTTTGGATTATTGCCGTATTCCTTATAGCATTAGTGATATGCATCGACAGCCCATCCTTCACAGAATGACCCAAGCCATAACCCAGTCGAAGGTTTCTCCACACCAACTCTTTTTATAAGGAGGTAGTATGTTACTTGAGTGGCCCATCGATGGAATGCTTTACGCTTGAGATCTTTTCCTTCTCCGTTGAACTTCAGTGGGAGGTGGGTCTTGATTTTCGGTAAATCGAGAAAGTCTTCTTCTTCTTGAGTCTCTTCTGGCCATGACCTAGAAGGTCCTCCTGCAGTGCTTGCTATCTTGGATTCGCTACTAGAATCGGAGTCGTTTGGGGAGGCAAATGAGGATTTCTTTGCTGGTGTAGGAGGAAATTCACTGGGAGGTTGTGGGTTTTCCGTTGTGTCGTCTTCTGGGTCCTTTGCAGGATGCTTAGACTGTTGCCTCTTCGTGAGGTCTTCTCGTGAGATCTGCTTCCCACTTTGTGTAGTCAATGACTCTATGTTGAAGTTGAGCTGCAGCCAAATATACTGAGATTCTGCCGCTTCACTCCGCTAGCGTTCCAGGGTGGATATCGATAGGTTGATCAGGCCTATATCTGGAGGCAGGTTCTTAACCACTTTCAGAGGTTAAAAAAATGTAACATGTTCGCTAGGTGCTAATCACGTTTCGGTAGGTGTACGATAGTTGACCGGTGGCTTGCTCTTCCAGAGAGGAGGTGAGAGCTGTATGAACTAAAGGAGGCTTCAGAGGTGTACTGGAGAAACTAAAGAGTAATCATTCAACCAAGTATATTGAAATACTGTCTGTCAAAGTCTGTCCTTTCTATCGTGGAATAGGACGGTCTTTAAATACACAAATCAGTTCATGTCTAGCATGAACGAAGCTAAACAAAGGTATCATGCGATACACTTTGGTAAAACAACATATGTATCAAATCGATACTTAAAACAAAACATAAAACAAACTAAGTATCAAAACGATACTTCAAATAACCCAAGTATCAAAGCGATACTTAAAACAAAACATAAAACAAACTAAGTATCAAAACGATACTTCAAACAACCCAAGTATCAGAGTGATACTTAAAACAAAACATAAAACAAAATCCTTAACCAAGTACCAGTACCGGTTACAAGGCTGGGATTAAACTCAGTTCAATATGTGAACAAGATAATGGTTCCACATCTCCTACCGCTTTATGAGAAGATGGGAGGAATGGAAGGAGGGAGTCAGACAATTGAAGATGGTGCTCCATACCATACTTCACGATATACGCGCCACTTTCGATATGCGAATCAAATTTTGAGGATGGATTGGGCTCCCCATTCACCCGACATGAATCCAATCGAGAACGTTTGGGCTCTATGGAAGAATAGATTCAGGAGAGCTTGCTGTGTGTTAGGCATAAAGAAAATGCACAGACCTCTCGGTAGGGTAACTGCGCACAGACCCTCATTTATCGGAGCCTAACACCCCCCTCCGGCCCCGTTCTGGGGCCCGCACGTCCTTAGCGAGATTTCGAAGAGTTGCGTCCCATGACTAAAATGTCATCTCAATGAAGCCCACTTCATAACACCATATACGTCACTGCCGTCCGTCTGACCGGAAGCTGTTCACAGGATATATAAGAGGGGACCTCTGGGTACCTCTGAGAAGTGGAACGGAGGAAATCCGTTGGAGGCGCATTGAGTTACTAGGCTTCAAAGTTAGGCATCCTAACTACGGGCCGAAAGTAACGGGACATTTTCGGTTCGAAAATCCGCAACTACTCCTACAGAGCCCCAGAGGCCATAGGAGTTAGATATGACACCAATACCTATCTGAAGGCCGCTGTATGTTGGTTGGTCCTGGAAACAGGATCCCTCGAGAGGTGATTCTCTTTGAGGTGAGGCGGACCGAGGGGAAGCTGCTCAGACTCAGAAGACCTAATAGGCAGTAGACTTAAGAAGTGTCGGCACACCGTCTACGTAGCCTGCATCACGTATAGGTACCCGACACATACGCTGGCCACTATGTGGAATCGGAAGAGACTATTGGGACGATAGTCAAAGCGACTGCAGTTTCAGACAGAAGTCTACTCGTCTCTATAAATCGAAGACCGGTCATTCGAGGATAATCACGCATCCTACGAGTAGACGGAAAAGAATTTATAAGAACGAAGATGGTGTGTAAGAATTCAGGGTCAAACGGTGTTCGCACTTGTTAAGACTATGAGACGTTAGCGTACAATCTTGGGAAAGGTACTTAGTTATAGGAGGATTAGAAGTAGTCCGCGAACACTCAGACGCGGGATATAAATATCGAAGTGCCTCCCAAGCTTTTAGACATCATCAAGCAACGGAGAAGAGACCTTAACAATATAACATTGTTTTACCTACGAATTTTTATAAAATATTTCTTCAATCGATATACGCGAGTTCTTAGTAGTCATAAACGAACAGAACGACACCGAGCCTTCCTAGACAAATCTCCGTCTATTATGAAAGATTCAGGCCTAAGTCTTCTCGACAATTATTTAGAGTCGGCTTCCACCTAATATGTGAGCCCACTCATCGTCCCTATAGTCGAGACGAGATTATATCTTTGGCGTAGAAGATATGGGAGGAGTTACCATGGAGGAGAATCTATCGATGGATTGATGGAATGCCGAGACAGATTAGACCGGGGGTGCCCTCAGCGAGGCGACCCCCTCAACGAGGCTTGGCATGGTTTTGCTTGGTAAAGTGGTGGAGGGCGGGTAGACCAGTTGATGGGGTGCCGAGAACGATAGGGTAGCGAGAAGTGTCGCTGAATCAGCACTTCTAACCCAACATGGGCTAAGCAAAAAAAGATAAATACAGCACTACCAAAGTATTTTTTGTCGAATATAGAATGCTTCTCCACATGTGAGTTCCAATGTGTAAACTACTTCCACCCCTAACATATGAGTATAAAAAGTGTGAATAAATCACTAATGAACAACAGGACAAGGTGTACTATCCTCCGCAGGATCCTCATCATCAATTTCCGAGTCGCTTGCCAGTAAGGTTTCTAAAGCTTCTTTTGCCTTTTCTAGTCGTAACTTGAGTACCTCCACTTCTGCGAGAAGCTGGGATGAGGTTTTACACCTTTTTGGAAGACGGCCACTACTCTCCAGTCCCTCAACCTTGCGCTTCTTCTCCAGCAAAGTGGCCAATGACTTATCTAACCGCACAAGTGATATCTCGAGTCTCTCCTTTTTTTTCTGGCTGTGTCGCTCCCTCAGCTCATGCTGCTTCTGAAAGTACTCTCTGATCTCATCTTTTCCTATCCAAGCCCGTCGCTCAGTTGGAATGTAAGACCTATTGCGGAGTTTTTTGCGTTGTTGTCTCGTCATTCGATTTCAAGTTGAGAGATACGTTCCTGATTAAGGTGTCTCTGCTGGAGCCTATCCTCAGCTAAATGTGACACCTTCGTAATAGCCTTCCGAAGCCTCCAAGATCGAGGAGAGTTACTTAGAATTGCGTTAAGGATTGTAGACTCAAAGTTGTGAAGTTCGGCAATTGATTGAGGGGTGGAGAGTTTATCTGCCTGAGCTGGGGAAGTATCTTCAAGTACAACTTGAAACGGCATGCTGTTTTGGGATTCTGGAATCTCAGCTGCTGACATTTGCTGATCTCCTCCACTCCTACTTCTTTCATGTTGGTTGTCTCTATCGTGTTTCAATTCACGAGGTAGCTGCCGGAGTACAATATTCTTATCGACCGGAATCAACCCAGTCCACCAAAAGCCACTCCGTATATTCGATCTTGTAAATGCTAGATTGCGAGCCTCTAGCAAGATAGAATAAACGTTGGTTTTGCTGATACCAAAATCTCCCTTTTCAATACGATTCTGTAGAATGCGGCGGTAAAAGTGCTTGTAGGAACTGAAAACGGATACATCCAAAGGTTGTAGCCTGTGTGTACAATGTGGTGGAAGTCAAAAGGGAATTATCTGGTGATCAATACAGTATTCTAGGAATCGAGGATTAACGTGAGATGTGTGGCCGTCAAAAATCAGCATTCTCTACCTTCCAGCACATTTGGCTTCACTTTTACTTCCTGGTCCAAAGTGCTGTTGTAGATATGCCATTGCGAACCGCTCATCTGTCCAGCCATTTGGTGATCGACCAAACAATATATCTTCAGGAATGTCTCCCCGCTGAACTCCCGTAAACCACTCTGATACTAGCTTTTCCGCTTTGTAGATAATCATTGGATCGATTGAGCTTCCATCACCACAAATTCCTTCCAAGACTGTCACCATTTCACGATTTCCATCTAATCCTTATTTAGCAGTATTCTTTTATTTTATTAATTTATAAGATAGGTATAATAAAAATATTATATACATACTTTGTGAGCGGAATAGAGGAATCTGTAATTTTCCATTACTTCTTGGAGTTCGAACAACCTCCAAAACCTTCACAGAACTTGATGAACCCATGAGGAATCCAACTTCATCAATATTGTATGTGTTTTCAATTGTGATGCAGAAATCTTGGACGACTTTCAAATACTATATAAAATTTAAATTAATATTATCATCGTTCTATTATAAGAATTCTTATATTAAATGCTATAGCATATATGAATAGAAATTAAAGATTGAGATGTAGCAACACTTAATAGTTGAGATCAAAGTAGGACAGATTGTATTACTTTGTCTCAATCATTCATTCAGGTAAGAGTGGAGTAGAAAAGCAAAAAAAAAAATTTATATGAAGTATATTATAGTAGCTTACCGAAGTAAAGAAATCCTCAATAACCTTGGGATCATTTCCCCGAACTGAGCGAATGTAATCAAATTGCTTGCTGAATTTAGATTTTACTTCCAGATGGCGTTTATAAAAGTTGAGCATCCACCGCTTTCCTAGAAACTGCTTTGGATCCCGTGATTGGAGGATTTCTTCTGCAAGCTTGTGAACTTGAAAGATGGCTGGTGGAAAACCCCAAAGACATCGCAAATAACACCTCTCAATAACCAATTCCTCCTCTTGTACCGTAAGTTTTTGCTGCTTAACTTGAGCATCTTTCTGTGATGGTCGACCATGAATTCGATGGTTAAGAGTTGAAAGGGGAATATCAACACGGGTGGCGGCATCCTGTTGTGTATGAACAACATGATTGTATAGCATATCAAAGGCTCGTTCTTCACGCTCTTCACGGCTTAGTTGTCCGGTTGTTTGAGAGACTTCCGACATCAAGTGATTGTTATAGGAAAAGGCAATGAAAAAGGCAATGGGAAAAGGCAATGGGAAAAGGCAATAACGAGTCTTGTTGGTCAGGTTTGTGGTTCTTGTTGTCTTGCATTGTATCTTAGTCTATGCCACCTCCTGGTTCCTCGGACTTGTTTTTTTCTCTGGTTGTTTTGATGGTGTCATCCACACTTACTAAGGTGGAACTTCGTTCTCGGCACCCTATCGTTCTCGGCACCCCATCAACTGGTCTAGTGTCACTGCTCTCCCTAAACCAACCTAAAACCCCTATAAACACCAACCAGAGCCATGGGTATTACTTCCGCCATTGATGTCATAAGCCAGCCCACGAATTCACAATCGACGGCAATTTATCATACTGGTACAGTATGATAAAAGAGATGGACAAAACGAGCAAGGCGACACTCCCAATATTGCATACCAAATTTGCGAAGTACCACACATCTCTTGGTCCCAAACGCAACAAATCCGCCCGAAAATCCCAGCCAGTTTTTTATTCCCGCAAGGTGGGAGAGAGAGAAGCCATCATCATAGACGAGGAAGGAGGTTCTGCAGAACTATACCACCACCAGGCGGGAGGAGGGAGTCGACCGATAACCGGGAGAATGCTTACTGATAGACCGATATATCAAGTGAATAATATCATCACGGTTCTGCGATATCGGTTTTATTATAGACATCACTGTCGAATCCACCTCTATTTGGGGTCATACTTGCCCGGCCTTGTCTGGTCCTTCTGCAGATGGCAATTATTATTATTGGCTTTTTTGCTAGAGTTGGAGCGTACAGTACACACATTCCTTCCTCCCAGGTTCTTTAAAAAAAACACAAACATAAACGTGAGGCAAAGCCAAGTACAGTACTACCGCAGGGGCGGTAGGTATTATATCCCACTCAGGCTGCATTTCTCCACATGCAAGGGAAATTAATTTTGAAAAACAATCCGATCGGGTCCCCAACTCACGGGGTAACTTATTTCTTTAGTCTACCACCGCGGCATCTTAGTTATCCAACATGGTAAATTCTATCATATCATACTAGCAAAGCAGGAATCGCATCGGTTCCGACGGGTTGCGCATCAGAGCTGGCTAGGTATGATAGATGTAATACTAACACTTGAGCGATCGAGAATAATTTAGAGGAACTGGTGGCATTGTACAGGTAGTCTACCGGTACCTTGGACTATCTTGATAGGAAAGTGAGAAGTTCGATTTGAAAATCTTGGCAAACACGCGGCAGCACGATTACGGTATCATACGAGTATCATACAAATATGGTATGGACTTAGCACAACCCCGAATCCCCCCTTCATGGCAGCCCTACGGTACCGGTACCAGATCTAGGCGAAATGGTGCAATAGTGCTGCATCAGCTCCTCCCGCACGAGAAGCACACCTTGCCATCCACGAGAGGTCGCCCAGGATAATTACCCCGCATACAACGCGCCTCCTTCCCCCTTCCCCCTCCTCCTCCACCATAATTTTGGTATCACCCATCCACACAACCAACCGCACAACCTCCACCCCAAAATGACCGACCAAACCCCAATAAAGAAGAAAAACATAACAGTCTACCTAACCGGCTTCGGAGTTCCTCTCACCCCCCCCCCCACCACCAATCCCCTCCTTCCCTTCAGAACCAAAAACTAACACCCCCTCCGCCAGCCCTTCAGGACCCACACCCACAATTCCTCCTGGGCGATAATCTCCAGTTTTCAGCCACGCACAACCATCGCGACAGAAACGCACACAATAACACTACTGCCGCATCCGCACTGGCTGAAAGTCTCCTACTCCACCGTGACCTCCGAGGTCCCGCGCTTGCACACGGCCACGGACGTCACCTTCGACTACATCCTCCACGTGGGCCTGGGCAGGGCGGGCGAGTACCGCCTTGAGAGGCGCGCGTTCGAGGAAGGGTACGTGTTCGGCGACGTGGACGGCAAGCTGCCCGACGAGGCAGATGCGGCGCCCGACAAGGGGATCATGCAGAGCGAGAGTGCGGAGGGGCGGGAACCGGGCGGGCGGGAGTTTGGCTGCGCGCTGGATGTGCGGTGGATTGTGGAGGAAGGGGTTGAGAGGTTTCAGGTTTGTCTGTCTTGTCTGCTCCTTCGGAGGGAGGGAGGAATGAAGGAATGATGAGGGCTCATTGTACCGAAATTGGGGGTGGGGGTTTGGATACAGCCCGAGGAGACGCCCGACGAGGAATTACCCATCAAGGTTTCCGATGATGCGGGTAGGTTTCTGTGCGAATTTACCTATTACACTAGCCTTAAGGCGGCTTGCGAGAAGGAGGGGAACGGCAAGTTGAAGAGCGAGAAGGTGCTGTTTATGCATGTTCCGCCCTTGGCCAAGCCGTTTGGGATTGAGACTGGGAGGAGGGTTTTGATTGAGGTTGTCAGGGCGATGGTCAAAGCTGGGGAGGAGAGAAAAGTTATTAGCTAGGGAAGTGCCTTTTGAGGTGGGCCGGGTGGAAATGATCTGTGTCGGCAGCCCCGGCCATCGGTTATGCCTTAACGAGTGATTGGCACCGATCGCTTGGTTGGAGCTCACCGAGACCTAGGCACCTTTCAATCTTATCTATCAAGACGAGATTTTATGATACCACTGAGCGATGTTATCTTTAGCTCGAGATCATTGCATGGTTGCAAGATATCGCCTACGAGACGCTAGGGGCGCAATAAATAATTTGTCAATTTTAATTGTGAGGCATTGTACTCGTACTGTAGGTCTACTCTCGAAAATCATGCTTTATTTTTCCCCTTCTAGCCTATATATCCATCCAACGAAATCCTCCGCTTATTCCTTAGTAACATACAAATCGACATACTCGTCGACATCCTTCTTGGAAATGCCATCAAGTTCCTTGGAAGCATTCATGATGACATCGAACTTCACCTTTCCAAGACGCTTGGTAATATGTCTCTCAAACTTCTCTAGCAACAATGGAATACCCTCATCACGGCGGAACTTGTGCCCGACAGGGTACTCAACTGCTACCTCGTCCATAATCGTGCCATCCTTGAGTGTGATCTGGATGGCATTCCCGATGCTACGCTTGTCAGGTGCATGGTACTCCAGCGAGTAAGTCTTATCCTCAACACACTCCATTTTTTCACGGAGGGCGTCAATGCGGGGGTCTGAGGCTACTTCATCAGAGTAGTCCTGTGTGGTGAGACGGCCATAGATGAGTGGGACAGCAACCATGTATTGGATGCAGTGATCACGGTCAGCATAGTTGTTTAAAGGCCCCTTCTTGTCAATAATTCTGATGGCAGCCTCTTGTGTCCTGATGCGGATGGAAGCAATGTCATCCGTGGTCTTTCCAATCTTCTTGAGCTCGTGGTGGAGAGTCATGGCAGCTTCGCAAGCAGTCTGGGAGTGGAATTCAGCCGGATACGAGATTTTGAAAAGGACGTTCTCCATAACATATGAACCGTATGGGCGCTGGAACTTGAAGCCCTCAGTTTTAAAGAGAACATCGTAGAAGCCCCATGTTTTAGCGGTTAAGACGGATGGGATACCGCCAACACCATTCTTAACGAGAAGAGCAAGATTGACGGCACGCGAGCAGGCATCTCCAGCAGCCCACGATTTACGTGACATGGTGTTGGGGACGTGACGGTAGGTACGGAGAGACTGGCCATCAACCCAGGCCTGAGAAACAGCATCAATAGTCTGTTCGCGATTCAATCCTAGCATCTTAGAAACCACAGCCGTAGTAGCAACCTTAACGAGAACGACGTGGTCTAAACCGACTCGGTTGAAAGAGTTCTCGAGAGCAAGACACCCCTGTATTTCGTGGGCCTTGATCATAGCCTCCAAGACATCCTTAACCTTGGGTGCCAGTAGTCCTTTTGCTTTGTTTGTTCTCGCAAGCCAATCTGCCACGGCGAGAATACCGCCAAGGTTATCGGAAGGATGACCCCACTCTGCGGCCAGCCAGCAGTCATTGTAGTCCAACCAACGGACCGCGGTACCAATGTTGAACGCTCCGCGGATGGGGTCAAGTTGGTAAGGGGTGCCAGGAACGCGGGTTCCGTTCGGTACAATAGTCCCTGTAACAATTAGAGCTTGGAAAAGGGAGGGAGAAAAGGCAACTGCAGCAGGACAATCAAACCTTCCACAACAGGACCAAGCAAGTTCTTGCACTGCTCAAAGTTCAATGCCTCCAATCCACATCCTAGGGTATCGATCAAACACAAACGGGCAGTCTCCCACTAAATATTGTCAGTTTCTG
Source organism: Tuber indicum (assembly GCA_006112555.1). Classification (NCBI taxonomy): domain Eukaryota; kingdom Fungi; phylum Ascomycota; class Pezizomycetes; order Pezizales; family Tuberaceae; genus Tuber; species Tuber indicum. The sequence goes on from VBSK01000224.1 coordinate 463,161, forward strand.
TGAGTCAATTAAGAGAGCAAGTGCACCTACAGCAAGCTGGGAAGTGATCTCGTAGCTGTGGACGTAATCGGCAATGTCCTGGAGAACCTGGTCAGGCTCTGGGCGAATATTCTGCTTCACAATCGAAGTAGGGGCAGACTCCATACTCGAGCTCATGATAGAGAATTGTCTGGCCCTCAATAAGGGGTTCAATTGACTGCGGAGGAGTGGGGTCGAAGCCACTCGGATAGCAGCAGTGCGGCGGAATAGTGTGCGGGGAAGTACAGCTCTGGTGGTCTGGCGAGGAAGGAATGACATGGTCTTGGCAAGGGGGTGACAACGGGAAGAGGGTACCAATGGAGGAACGTGTAGAGTACTCGGGCACCGTGAGAAAGAAAGAAAGGGGAGAGAAGGCGATAAAGGGGGAAGGAAGGAGGCAGAAGAATAGCTTTCTGATCTTTTGGATCGTGGTCGCCCGCGTCTTGTGCCGACGATAAGCACACTGTCGGCACCCAAGCCGAGGGCGGCCATGGGTTAACCTTCAGGTTACAGGTAACATTCCGACCGAGAAAGATGTACTCGAGTGGTACGCCGATATTCTATCATATTCTATCGTATTACATTCTCCCGGCTATTCTCAGTACTACTCATACGGTACTCGAGTAATTTACTCGTACAATTCGTGCGGGCTTCCCACAAAATGAGTCCAAAAGCGGAACCAATCCACCCTTTCTAGCTCCCTTTCAGTCCAGAACAGGAACCCACTGATTTTATGAGTGCATTAACTTGTCCTATGCTTCCATCCCCTCCGGGCTACCATCCCCTCCGGGCCCGCATCCCTTCTGGGCCCCGCCTCTTTTCGGCTGAGCTCCTGTCCCCGCTGAGCTCCTGTCCCCCGTCGGTTGTCGGGTAACGTTATATTTTTTGTTCATGTTGCAAAATGTGGTTAGATTTTCTTTCCCCCCTCCGCACCCAGAGTGTGAGCATAGGTGCATAGGGATTACTCTATTTATCCGCGGTACGCCATACGCCAACCTTCCTCTTTACATCTCCATCGAGATCTAAAGTTTTTTTTTTTTTCACACTGCCCCTGCTAACAGCGTATGGCGAGTTCACCGTAAGTAAGTTACCGTGCTCATCACGTTCCATCCATCCTGCGCTGTGTGAACTCACAATTCGAACCCTGGTCCAGAATCTGGTGCGAGTGACACTACATGAGTACGAGACGGGGACAGTAAACAAGGGACCCAGTGGAATGCCTCAATATCAGCCCCTCATGGGTTACCTTAAAGTCATTCACAGAATAGATACCGTGACACTTTGATTAGCAAACAAATACGCCCTCTAAATGCGCGACTCCGCCAACCCAAAAAATACTAATGCCCTTACAAAAGAAAAGAAAGGAGTGTTTATAGGAAAGAAGACTTTTTTCTATCTACGAAACAGCACACCACGCTGCGCATATATGCTGAAAAGAGGAATAGATGGGGAAAACAATAAGGGATGGGGGTGAAGGGAAAAAAATAAAGAGAGATAGACCGTGAACCTGCTAAATAACATTCGTCGGCAGAGTCGGCTTACTCTGCCCGTCCATGCTCCTCATACTTCCCCTAGAGTCCCTCGTGCTTGGCCGTCCCTCGTATAGCGCATGCCTCTCTTCCAAGGCGCGTGAATTAAGTCCTGGATACTGGGGCGGATGGTATGTATGACTAGTATATCTCCTTCCGGCATCCTCGCTCGGAACCTCCTGATAAACGTGCCCGTGCGGCGGGATAACCTCCTCCCTCCAAGACCCAAAGTCCTTCTCCCGCATACCGGCAGTCCCAGGACCTTGTTGATCATTGGCCAACCCCCAGATGTCACTCTCCGTGCTACTCCTCCTATCCCTCGGCAACCTGCTCAAAGTAATTACCCCCGAGCGCCTCTTCTTCTTCTTCCTGTTGCCGTATTGGCGCTTCTTCTTGAGGAAGGCCTGCGCGAAGAAAATAGCGACGCCCAAACACAGTAGCCCGGAGATCGCGCCGAAGATTATCAGAAAGATGCGGATGGTGTGGTTTGGTGGGCTAGGTTCATTCTCCTGCAAGATCTTTTCGGCCGCCTTCGCAGCTTCGGAGTGGTGGACCGTTGTTGTCGCGGTAGAGTTGTTTGGATGGAGTGCGCCATCTGGGACCACGAAGCCGGAGGCCAAGTGAAAAGCTGGCAGAAGTAGGAAAAGCCCTTGGCGCATTGTTGGCAATATCCAGCCGGGGGAGGTAGAGTCTGTGAGATGAATTTGAACTGTGAATATGGCTCTGGATAATACCTCAAATTGAACTCTGGGCTTGAAAAACGCCGGAATCCAGGAAGAGGGATTATGGGAGGGGAAAGTTTTTATTACCTACCTTCTATTCGACCGGATGAGGCGCGATGGATTATTTTGGGGAGAGTGCTTGTTTTCGTCGCCGGGTGTACAAGTACGGCGAGTGGCTTCTCGGTCAGGGCCGGTGTGTTTGTGGACGGTGGAACCCCAAGACGGAAATGATCGTTGGTGTTTAGCAGCAGACCAACTTTATATGAGCGCTTAGAAGAGCAGCTTTGTATTCTGAACCTTAAAAATTTCAATGGGAGTTTTATATCAAAGTTTGCTTCCAAAGGTGCGGGCTATGATAAGACAAGGGCCCCGATGGGTTGCTTGTGACACCCATAGTAGGGCAGTAGGGCTGAGCATGGGGATAGGCTTTTACCACTCTCACTTCGCGCTCTGCATACCTGTATGGATGGCACAGATAAAATATCTATGATAATTGTCATAATAATATTATCATACGAGGTTTACCATTACTATGTAGAGTACAGTACCAGCTGAAAATACCGTACCTTCTTCCCTCCACACTTCAATAGGGCGTCCATACCCCCCCTCGGGTATCGGTGTCATCCATGCACAAACCTATCCGGCAAACCATCCATTCCAACACACCAGTACTCCACCGTGCACAAACAGGTCATTTCCCCATACCAAAGCGAGAGCTATAATAAATTGATTATACAGCTTCCACCAGAGAATATTCAAGAGTTAAAACGCCGTATGATACAACAGCCAGTCTACCTCGACAAAAAAAGAAGAAAAGAAAAGTCTGCTTAGGCTCTGGTGGGAACGTACCAATAAAAATATATCTCAATATTTTTTTAAAACAGCATAATATATCCTCAATACCCCAGGGAGGCCGACTCCAAAGAAGAAATTACTATACCAGTCAGATACCGGTAGTTGATGCGCCTCCACTCATTCTGTCCAAAAAGACAAAGTGAGACAGGGTCCTATGGCTGAGCAGCAAGGAAAGCAGGAATGTTACAAAATATTGCGGGAAAACATGTAAGCCACTGCTGCCTTTCCCCTTCCACAAGACTTGGTGGAGGAAGTACCCGCTACCTGATCATGATACCAACTTTTCCTTTGGGGTTGGCTTGCTTTGCGCATATTATATATATTATAGAAATATTCTGTTTTAAATATCGCGATTCATTTCCATCGGTACGATATTCTGATACATGCCCAACGGAGGCCTAGTTCTTACCCCGATTTTGAGAAGACGGTATTCTCTAATCACCCCTTGTCACTCGCTTAAGTCCAGGCAACCATCAAACCTAGCTTACTCAACTTTCATCCGCCACTCCAAGCTTAGGCGAAAGAGATGAGGAGTCACCAAACTGCGCCTTGCATCCCGATCCATCAGGCCCTGGCCTAGGGACCTCCACTCCCCGGCGCGCTCCCTGGCTATTAGTATTAAATATGTGAGACCGAGAATCAGATAAAATTCTCTTCGCGAGATTTATGCTCGGGCAGAGGCAAGAGCGCAGGCAGTGCTATTGCGCCACACATCCTGACCGTAGCTCTCATAGTCTCGAACTAACTTAAGCCCCCCATTCCCCACGGTCTCTCCGATCCCCTCCACGCGTGCGCTCACCCAGCAACCCCGCTGACAGCTCATGGCAGAATGCCAGTCAAAAATTACCGGTATCCCCTAGAAATATGGAGTTGTCGGTACACGATAGCGGGAATACCTCGGAGGGCAATAACGTGGAATTTTTTGTTTTTATTTCACAGAGAACATTTTGTGGTAAGTTACAAAGGAACTTTTTTCCGAAGGATCCTTGTATTCCGGAGGTCTTACAGCTACTCGTACGCAGATAGTGGGGTATCTTCACCAGAAATCCCAACATACAAAGAGGAAAATATTTGGGGGTCCACCATAATTATTAATGTCAATAGGGAGTTTTCATGGACAGAATAGGTTATCACACAGTCGACAACCACAAGCCCTACGGCACAATTTCCATAATGGTCAAGTCCCCCATCCAGTCCTGAGGATGCAAGGAAAGCCTGTGTGATAAGTCTACGTCATGATATTCACACACACACCTTGCGATCTCAACCGCCTTCTTCAAAGCTACCCATAGTACCCCAACACCTCACCATTGCACGGTGCGATGCAGTCTGTGTCTACATACCCCCACCCTTCTTTCTTCAGCTTCTGCTTATTCCAGACTTTTGAGTTGATTCAGGGGCCTACTCTTTTTTGTCTAGATTTTAATGGTGGCTCCTCATGAGCGGGAGGTAGGCGCGTCAAGCGAGCCTCTATACTTTTTGGTAAGATGCGATATGTAGTTACTTTTGTGAACATCGCATACATTTTCAGTGTCTGTTCAGTGGAGGATCGAGCGTTTAATGCTTATGCCATCATTACTTTCTGGATTAAGGACTGACGCAGGGTCACTTACTCCAACTATCCCCCGATTAGCAGGCTTAGGTCGGTCCCATATTCTCGGGATGATGGCAGCGGGTTTACCCCCCTCCCTCCCAGGGTTCGAGTGGGGTACGCATCCGGTGGTCGGTTCTGAAAGCCTCTAGAGTCTAGCGAACCCCTATGAGTGTGGCGGATTGTTCTAGAGCTTTGGCGATTTACGGGAAGATTCTGCAGTGTCCAAGTTCCAAGCAAATTCTCCCATCCTACAATCTGTTCCCACCTTGAGAGGATGCAGTGGGCTTTACAGAACACTGCTGGTGTAAGAGCCCGAGGAAAATCCTAACCGGGTGGTCTGAGAACTGATCTGGAATTGAAATAAAGTTAAATTTCAGGAGCACCAGTAGCCAGAAGTAAGGCAGTTGATTGTGGATCCTTCACCATATATTGAACCTCGTGTTGGAGATATCCCGCAAACACAGACGTCCCAGGATATCATACGTCAGCTCCCTGTGCTAGCATGGAAAATTTTTCTTTCCACGTATTTCCCTCTTTCCCGTACCCTTTACTTCTAATCTCTTCTGGCCTCATTGAGAAATTGAAAAACTTCTCCGCTCCTCACCAAAATTATTCTCTTGTTCTTTGCACCCTTTTTCTCTCAACGCCATGCAACCCCCGCCTTAATCATTTCCATTTCAAGCATTAGTCATTTAGCAGTGTGGAGGCTACGGTTCCTGCTAGAGCCTAAAACAGGATAGCGTGGCCAGACACTCCTGTTCGTGGAGTTGTTGGTCATATCGATAGACTCGTAATGGCAAGGGAAATACATGGGGGGAAATACATGGAGGAGTATCAGTACTGTTAGGGAGAATTATGGACATGGGCGTATGGTTACGTGTTGTCTCATATGGCGTGAGGAAAGTCGTCATCACCATGTTGGAGACTATGGGTAAGGGGAGTGCCCTTTTTATGTAGTTATTTCAGGGGTATCGTGACAGAGAGGGGGGGGACGGAGCAGAAGACACCTCTGGGATATCAGAGAAGAAGGGTCTCGGAGCCATGAGAGAATTTCAGTCTCGCTCGAGAGATTTCTGACATCCAAAGTTCCATCTCTATCATCACCGTGATCCCTTCTTTTCTTCAGTCAACGACTCCTCCTGTTTGGAATCCTCCTTGAGCCTTTTCCCTCGTAATAACCAAGCACAGGATTTGTGAGAACTACACGTCCAAATAGATTCTAATTTGAACGATCTCTAACCCACCGGAGTATCGTGCCCGGTTTCCTCTCGGACTACCGACTTCCATCCCTGTCAATACCCACAAAAGAACGCCTTGATAAATACCAGATCTCACAGTACCCAAAGCTCAGTACCCCCCCAAAACTCGTAAACATATGATACCAACACACACCTACCCCTAACTCGATTCTACCTCATCAAAAATCCGAGCCAGCCCCCAACTCTCTAACTTTGCGCAATGGCATCAAGATTTTTTCCTAATTTTATAGCAACAAGGTTTACGGACAGCGGTTTTGACACTTGGTCGGAGGTATGGTAACTTGAAGACAATTGTATAGTATAAAGATCATAATTTTCACAGTAACATTCCTGTATAAGTCAGACAATAACTACTGCCTTTACAGCTTGTACTGCATCTGGGGCATTCTCTTTGCCATTTTTTCCTATTCCTCCCTCATTGAAATCTTTCATACTATCTCCTAACTATTTTTTGCTGAAATTATAAGTACATACTTTATCAAATTGTATATTCTCTAAGGAAGAGTGTAATTGATAATTTTTTACTTACAGTTTGCTTTCCAACTATTCTTTCCTACTCTATGCTAACCAAGTTTTTGATCTTAGGTTGAAAGGAAATTATTAAGGCCTTTGACTCCTGTTTTTTGTGGCTCTCCTGCTCCCGTAACTCAGCCTTGAAAGCCCTTAATACTCGTTCTCCTAGTAGTCTATTCCACTTACCTTTTTCTGTGTTATTGCTTAATTTATATTCTAACTGAAAAGTTTTATTGAAGAGAATATTTTCTCCAGAATTGGATTCCTGAATTTCCTGTATGATTCCATAAACTTGTAAACAGAGATCCCATAAATCTAAAGCAAGTATCTCAACATCTATTTTTTTATATAAGCCTTAATGAATAACTTAATTGTGAATAGATAGTAGCTGCTCCAACTGGTCTAGATTTGGTAAAATTGGTTCTGAACTAGGTAGTTGATTACTTCTGGTTTGGGTTTGATATAGGACTTGACCTGATGTTGGACTGGAAATGAGACTTTCTGTTGGGACATAACAAGGAGAATGACTTGAGGTACAGGTACTACTAGTATAGTAATTTGGTCTTATGGGTTGGCTAATTGGTGGGACTTGCTTGGCTAGCCCAGGTATCACTCAGTTTTGTAGTATTGTAAAAGAGGTTAAGAGCAGGTACCCAACAGTGATAGGTTGACTAGAACTACAAGAATTTGCTCACTGTCCTGATGACCAATTTTGATTCTCTAGCCTTTGTGAAAAGGCTTCTAAGTTAGTATTCAGAGGATTAAATGACTGAGGTACCTCTTCATTTTTCCAAACTTCCTCTTCATCACCAATGGTTTCCTCATACCATTCTAACATATTGATTGTGGCAATTCTCTTGAGTCCTCGAAATTGCAAGTACGCAGGTAAATTCTAAGAAAATTTCTGTATACTCCACATTCCACTAACAGATATGCCCCCACCACAATTGGTATAGTGCACAATATTGTATCGAGGGAGGAAAAAAAAAAAACCCTTTCATATCCCCCGGACAAAACATTTGCAAATCGCTGTAATAAAGGGAAAACAGTTTTGCCTTTTATCCTCCCTAGATCATCCAGATCATTTTTTGCGTACTTCCAGCGTAGGCCGAGCTCCCCATCACATTCAACTTTACTGGCTCCCATTTACTGTTCCTGCTGAGGATGGGAGGGTTTGACTGAGGGTATGATCTGGCCGGGGACATCAATATGGCCAAAGATATGCCTCACCACAGTATTCCCACATGATAGGGGTACCGTCTTCAGAGGAGATGTCAGATGTGTCGTCGCAATCCGTGTTTTGTATGCAGGGCTAGTCGTTCGTTAAACATGTGGAGGGGCGCTCAAGTGGTTGCATGTGTCGAGAGGGTCAGGGTTACTTGGTTAGACTAAAATACACAGAAATGCCATTCTGCGTATCATATTTGGGTCGTTAAATTTAACAGTTCCGGCGGCAGCGCCCGATCAAGATCCACGTCTATGAATAACACTAATACTCTGCATAAAATTACCAAAGAAGTATGATACGGGGCACCAATGTCCGGTGCGACAATCCCTGAGGTCTCAGCGATAATTCAAATTGTGGACTCTCGTTTAAAACAAAGTGATGACCTCCGCCGGGAAGCGAATGACGCCTCCGAGAGAATCGGAGATTTGGTCCGTGCCGAGCGGGAAGCATTGGAGGTAGAAGTTTGATACTTAAAGAAAAGTTGCCGTGCCTCCGAGGACAAGCCAAGCAGGCATCCACCCCTGCCCAACCAACTTCCCCTACCAATACTCGCAAATTCATAACCGGGTGGTTACATGTACCCCAGAAGGCTACGAGAAAATTGGATGGGGCTATAGCTTTCATATCAATACATCCTGTGCAAGATGGTTCCACTCGATACCTCCACGAGAAACTTAGGAATGACAATGATCCGAATATAATGAGCGCCATGTTAGAGGCAACCATTATGAAGAGGATTCCCGAAATGAGCACAGAAATATATCTCTTCATTCGGATGCTGAATTTGACGGAACATACATCCAAAGGTGGAATAATACTTCACTTGAAGGTGAATGGCTGAGACCTAGCCATGGTGGCCCGGAAAATAGACATCTTCAACCCCGAGGGTCTGCAGTGTATTCACTTGATCTGGAGGCGATATTGCCCTTTGGGGTAGAAGCCAGTCTCGACTATAACTCCATCAATACAAATGAAGGAATGTAGGAGCAAGTGTAACAGCAGGGCTCCCGTAGGTCAATGGCTGACATATTGGAGTCTATATTTTTCCCTACTTCTCCTTATCGATGCAATCCTGCAAGGAACTACAAGCCCTTGCCGCAGCAAAAGGCCCCAGTCAATATAAGATGAGGGAGAGCTAGAAGATGAATATGGTGTTATACTGGAGCACATAAAGGCCCAAGACGGGGAAAAGAAAAAACTTTGACTGGCAACTCTCAGAGGGATCTGTTATACGGGACGGCAGTTACCGGTCGATGGGTCGTAAGACTTATCTAGTTTATCAGTAACCAGCATGTTTATAAATCGCCATTTTCCTCTGCCATTTTCTCCCATTCAGCGTGCCTCATCCACAATGACCCTATCACTGCCACTGAGCTTCGCAGATATTTCTTGACCACCTTCTAGTCCCCGCTTGGTACAGGTGGAGTGACAGATGTGCGAGCAGTAGGACCAGCAGCTTAGAGAGGCATTGTGGGTGAAGACGCAGATCAGCATGGGCAGTAATAGGGCTAGACTGATTGATGCGAAGCTCATAGGAGAAATGAACACTAAGAAAAATTACCAAAGAGATGGCAACCACAATTCCATCATCCTATCCTGTTGCGAGGGATTCCAGCAAGGCCGCAATGGGAGCCGGCATTGCGCCTTTAGCCCCATGGCCCCCACCATGGTTTGGGCCGTGACACCGTAACATTCCTGGTTCCCTCCACAATGAAATCCTCTAGTACCTTTTTCATGCCTGGTTACCTTCTGGTTAGCCCACTCCACCACAAGCACGACAAACCACAGGCGCATTCCAAGGTGAATAGAAGTTCTGCTTCAAATTATACACTCTTTTCTCCATTCCCCCTAAGTACCCGACTACCATGGCTCAAACCTCTCTACACCCTTCGAACTTCCCCTCTATCTTCGCTTAACTTTGAGTAACAATGTAGAGAATGGCAAGAATAGCTGGATTGACGGACTGCTGAAGTTGTGCTTTTAGGCTCGGGGGATTTACCTACGCCAGCAGAAAGTATGGTGGATCACGAGCGCCCGTGGAGAAAATACGAAAAGGTGGATTGGACGGTTGAGCTATGTGCTGGATACAGGTATTATGAGTGGCGGAGTTAAGTGGTGGCCCCAGGTGGCCAGTCCGTCAGGCTTTGGGTACGGCCGGACCGACCCAGGCCTTTTCAGGGATGACCGTGCCCGACTATCAGAAAGCAGCGCTTTAAAGCCAAAACTAGACCCGGCCTGTAGCTACCAGCCGGTTGAAGTTTCTGCATATGTTAATTGCTTGTTTTTCCTTACGATAAAGAAGCTTATCACTTAAACAGGACAAATTGTTCATAACATACTCCCCCGGTAACCCTTCAAGTATCCCCTCTACATGATTTAACCCCTACTAGATCTAGCAACGCTGCTTTCCCCATGACTTCAAGCATTCCACTACCTCAACAGCATCGTTGTCAAGGCAGTTTCGCTAATCCGGAATTAGAACTCAAGAACTATTTCCACCATTAAAGTCACCCCCCATACCAGATTATGCCAGGCATCTGGAAAGCAGGGAGAGAATGGACCTTACCTGCTAAACACTCGTTCCACCTCCGGCGACACTACAATAGTTATTCCTCTCCAATTCCCTATTTCTAATACCAGCAGGCCTCCTGGGTGTATATATCTCAGGATCACACAGTCTAAATTGAAATTTCGAATAACCGGGGCAGCTTTGTCCTGGGCATCTGGCGGGCTTTTAGCCTAGATTGCCGCAAATCCTTCTTTACCCAGCAGTTACACCGGTACTATAGTTCCAGTTCCCAGGGCAGTTTTGCCGGCCAATAATTTCCACCGGAACCGACTGACCGACCCACGACTTTTTAAAACCACAGCCATAACTAGCTAGACTGGCCAAACTACAACCACGGTTCTGGACTGGACCGATTTGGGATCGCAGGGTGTTAAGCTACAGTATGTAACGTAATGAAAGGGATTAGGAAACCCCCCCTGAAGAGACAAGGTTGAGGAAGGATACGGTACCAGTAGATTAGAAGAGTCGGCGATATGATTTGTCATTTCGAGTTCCACGCCCCAAAAAAATTAAAGTTTCTTACTTAATCGTCGAGCAAAGTCCAAGAGTTCACGGCCCCGTTTCAGAAAATCCAACCAACAAACCCCCCCCCCCCACCTTTGTAGTACCGGTACGGAGTGGCTGGAGGTAATAAAGTGTGTATCATACTCACAGATAACACAGACCGCCAAACAATCTTAATATGACAATCAATCTTCAAGCGAAACACCGCCTTTTCCCAGAGATTGTAGGGAATCACTTTTAGGCGTGAGTTCGATCAAGGAAGGTGATGGAGTGAGACCGTGAGTAGAGAGGAAAAAGAAAGGAAATGATTCCAAGGGTGGAAATTTGTTATGGTACGGAGAATGTGGAGGACTTTAAGTTCACCCGTACCATTCACAGGGATCTAACTTGCAGCCCTGAAAAATTCCCAGCTTCATTGAGCAAGTATTTGTTACTGCCCTCTCTCTCCCTCCTTTTTTTCATGTCTTTGTTATATCATGGCTAGGGGAACTTCGCACGAGGACAAGGGGATCGATATCAGCCCTATCGCTCAAATTCAATACAAGTGCTTCTTCACTACAGTCGAGGTTTTTTTTGCATACCGGTAGTAGAGTTGATTTCCCACCAAGCCCGTTCACTATATATCATCGCAAGGTATTCATCACTGTTTGTTATATCATAGTCTACTCGTAACAGCGAAGTGCGTACTGTACCATACTGGACGCAGGCCCGATTACCAAACACCGTCTCCCCCGCAAAACCACTTGAGCACTGACCCCCCCCCTCCCAGCAACTTAAATTTAATCTACCTGTTATCACACAGTGCCTTCAACCCTTATCGATAAGGCGGCCCGGATATTATTGCCTATTTTGTATAAATATTCCCGACGATCAAGGTCAGGGACAATATATCCGTTCCTGGAATTCCCCCCTCCCCTTACAACTAAACAGACACCGATGCGCACGATTGGCGTGACGCGAGTGGAATACGAGGCACCGGTGAGGAAGTTATGATGGACTATAATCGTGTGGCGTGGATAGCTCAGCATATGATATACTGGTACGGTATTGGTACCACCGGTACAGCACCACAAGTCGTGCCGACGCCGAATCGGCAAAACGAAAACGACACTCATACGGTATCATAATCACACCGCTCATCCCACCAACAGTGACGGGGCAAAAAAAGAGACGGGGGGAGGGGGAAAATGAAAAGGAGAAAGGGACTCCTTTCCCCTCTTTGACATTTTTTCCATGATACATTTAGCGCTAAAAGTATAGTAATTTAGGTTACGACAGATGGAGAAGAACTTAACGAGAAGACAAAAGCCATTTTGTTAGAGAAGTGCACTCACACAGCACTTGTACCGTACTTATATAAGAGTTTTAGTTCTCCGTTCCCTCCCCTCCCAATAATTGTTGATTCCTCCCCCCTCTTCCCCTACATCTCTCCCTGATGTATTCTCCGTTCCGTTGTTCTTTTCTTCTCTTACTTATCCTGCTTGACTCTTTCTTTCACCCTCCTCGCTCCCTCCCTTCCCTATCCCGAAGATGCCGAGGAAATATCGAAATTTCAAGAGGAACCAAAAATAAAACAATAAAACAACAATACAAACAATTTTTATTCACTTGACCGAAAAAATAAAAGAAACGAAAAGATAACAAACAACAACAAAAACGCTATAAAACAAACCTATGAAATCAAGTCAAAGCGGGTAACAATCCAATCGGACCAACAGACAAAATAAGACAGAAAACCCAAAGCCAACATGCGCCTTCTCCGACCAACGATATCAAACCGATAATGATGAAAAATGGAATTGAGGGGATTATGGGGGTTATATATGAAAACGAAAAACGCAATGCCCCGGAGGCCAATGTACAAGGAATTGCTTTAACCAAGGAGGACTATGTTTTACCAGAGGTTAGCCATGAGCAGGATCTGACGGGTGTTTAGTTCAAGATGTTCACCTTCCCATTTCCAATCCTTCATAACGCCAACCCAGTGCAGCTTCCCCCTCACCGACATCTCATGCTCCGCAAGTATTTCCGAAGGAGTACTCCCAGAGGAATCATCAGTCATAGCTCGTCCCTTAGGACCCATGTCGTCATTCTCGGTCAAGGCAGCGCCTCCCCACCCATACACCTCCTCCATCTCAGATCCCACAGGACTTATGCGTTTATAAATTGGAGCATCCAAGGTTGGAGAACAGAACCGTGCGCTGGTCGGAGATAGGGAATATCTCTGTATAGCTTCCTGTGATTCCCAGAATCTATCTCTACGGTCCCAGACCTCCTTCATAACCTCCCAGGCTTTAGACACGTTACCGATCCACATCCTCGAGCACATGTCCTCCCAACGGCTCTTGACCCAGGATCTTTCAACTTCAGTTATCGCCTCGCAACCAGCAGCGAGAAGAGGATATATATGCACTATGCAACTCCGAGAGGACATGGGGATATCAGCAATCAATAGCATTACCTTCTGCGCAAGCTCACGAGAGCCTAGAGACGGCAGCTCCGGGACGGCCTGGTGGAGATATAAAAGTGTTGCGTAACGGTATGCCTCTGCTGTTTTGACACAATGCACGACATTGCTGGAACTGTCCACGGGAGGATCATAGTGAGATTCAGGGGCCCACCGTTCGAGTAGATTCTTAATCCCCATACCCTCGTTGATAATATCATATGTATTCTGATCGGTTTGGCGGACCTTTTGAACAAGACTCGCAACCCTTCCAATCAAAGGGAAGAGGGTGGCTGCGCAACCCATCAACGGGTCAATCTCACTTATAGGCGTTAAGGGCCTGTTGACCGTTACAGGCCCTTGGTCATCTTCATCCTCATCGGAGGTTAGACGGGCGAGAACATCAAGATAAACCCAAACATTATACAAAAAACCCAATCTCTTGTGGGCAACCTCGCCGGGGCTAGAAGCGCTGTGCTTTGCCAGAGCTTGCCTGACGAGGATCTTAGCCCCTCTCAAATGCTCTATCCCGGTGGATATATGCTGATCAAACGCTTCGGAAAATGCAAGCACGAGGGTAGTCGCGAGTGCCGCCTCGTTCCGGGTATCACCGCAGCCTATGTCATTGGCCAGACAGCGGATCGAGCTACGCATATGTTCCATCCCTTCCACCCTAAGTTCTGGTTTATTTCCAGACATGTGGAAGGCTGTCATGGATGCGATCGCATGATAGAGTGCCGGTGAATCTCGTGCAAGTGGCCAAATAAGGGTTCTCCACGGATTTTCGTTAGGGCCATCCTTGACCGACATTATGCCACATGTATTCTTATCAAAGTGTAGTACAAGCATTTCCTGACTGGTTGCCGTAACCGCGGGTCGACGGAATATATCGTTTATGCTTACAAATGCTTCTCCACGTGAAGATCTAGATCTTGATGGATTGGCAGAAGCAGATGAGGGTATTGGGATCACCCAGTCAGACTGTGAGTTTGGAACCGAGCGGATAACTTCCTCAATCTCGTCGCTCTCTTCGGGCTCTTCTTTCACAATTGTTGGGATCGTATCCTGTATATCAACTGCGGGGGAATAAAGTGGCACCGGATGCACAAACGATGGAGCACCTATGAACCCCTGGGATGCGGAAGTGATCGGAATCAAACAATTTATAGGGCCGAGTGAGTTCGAGGTATCCGCCGGCGTATTTTCATCAAATTCGGTTGATATACCAGGAATACCATTCCTATTGTCCGGGAGAGTTGGTGCTAGGTCCGGCGGGCTGGTGAGAGTGAGTCCCCCTGTATGTTGCGGCCCAAGAAGACCCGGTTGAGCCGGAGCCGACGGTGATGTTACATGACCCAGGGAATCCAGGGGCAGTAAGAATGCCGAACCTAAATTAAAACTACTTGGAGATCTGGACGAACGTTGTTCATGCACACATGGCGTATCCTGTGGAGACCCATATTGCGACTGGTGCGCAGATGGAGATCCGAAGTTGGATTCTAAAGGCGAGGATTGGGCAACTCCGATAGGCGCGGCGGGAGGTGTGGTGATAGATGCTTCTGGGCTAGATAATGGAGAAGATCTCTTCGGCCTTGATGCTCCTGGACCTGGGCATCGTCAGCTACCAGCTAGTAAGTGATAGTGGATGATACAGTACTTTTACGCGCAGGCTTAGGTGCCTTTCCAAGACTGGCTTCTTCGAAGGGTCTCCATTTGAAATCTTTCTTGTAGCCCCCGCAGGGCACCCCACGCTTTTGACCTAGTCTATTCGTCAGTGACCACTCGATCTTATCTCCCAAGTCAGACCAAGAGCCATGGTCCAAATGTCCAGGAATCGCCGAAAAGGCTGTACGTACATTGGTGGCATGTAGGCTTGGATTCATCACACTTCAATCTCTTAGCCTTACATGTAACGCATCCTATCGATATAAAATCAGTATTCGAACAATGTTATAAACTCCATCATTTCTCTTCCATCCCAGGCATAAGCTGATGAGGCTCACCCCCCTCATCGAACTGCGTAAGGGCGATGGCCTTGTGCTTACCATTTCTGCTTTTCGATTGCTTCGGCTTTGTTGGTGCAGGACCAACACTCTCAGGTGACGACCTCATTTCTTCCTTTCCACTTTTCGATATTGCCGTTGCAGGAGAAGCGTAGCCGGAGCTGCCCAGTCTGAACATAGTATCAGTTGTGGTTGAAGACGGCATGGATACAATGTGGTTGCCGTCGTATGCAGAATAGACCGGTAGCAACTGGAACTCCTTCGGCTATCGGTGAAACTTCCTCGAAAGCAACGATATACTCTCTAACCCCGAAAATAAAAGAACCCCGATCTCCGTTAAATCTTTGGTGCCTATATTGAGGATTCGATAAATCCTTGTATTATTTTTTGGGTTCTTTTTTTGATCTTCGTCTCCTCCCTCCCTGCTTTCCGGCGTGGGTTAAGGAAAAGGTATCTCTCAGAAAAATAGTGCGCGTGACGCAGTTAATGTACGTAAGGCACGACGCTTTCGAAGAAGCGATAACGAAGGCAACTCGGTTGGTACAGAGTGACAAGTAAAGTAGAGCAAAAACACTGAGGAAGAATAAAAAGGGCACAGTAAAGACCCGGTCACCCGACTATCAATTCCACCTCACTTCTCTTCCTCTGTCAAAGAAAGAAGATGGGGTGCCCAAGCCTCACTTCCCGTGATGTTATCGCCAAAATTGATCTCTTTCGCTCACGGCGACCACCCAGTGCACGGCGGCCCCTACCCGTTAAAACGTAGACTGCCGGTGTCGTAATGGAATTGCCTTGTCCGTGCCTCTTCCCGGTCGTCGAGAACTTGCAGGTAGATAGATTGAAACCGGGCGACGAAGGGCGATGATAAAATAACGAAAATGGTATAAAAGGGAAAGAGGGTAAGTTATACGCAAAGCTAACTTAACCCAAGCCTTTATTTTATTTTTCCTCCACCCCTCTCTTACCTAGCTCGCTGCCAATGTAGAGATGCCGTGGTAAAAGGGCTGAGTTTATGCAGGATTCAGGAGGGGAATACCGCAGGGAAAAAGCCGGGCATCCAACCAATTCTATATTGCTAAAAGGATGATGAAATTGGCGGGAGATGTGCTGGGGAGCGAGCGCTGATGGAACACGCCGAGCTTTAATTCTTGCAACCCGCACGGGAGCGGAGATCAACTTGGATCAAGTAGTCAGTGGGCGGGTAGATGGACGGAAAAAAATCAATGCACCCCTAGGACTTTGAGAACGGGGGGAACTCCTGCTTCCGCCCGTCCTTGCTTATAGCGAGCTCCTTCTCCCTGTTCCCCCTGTTAATTGATCACGATCGAACTCCCTGACTGATAAAGCAATCGAACCGAGGGAGGAGCAGTTGCCGATATAGTGCGTGTGGAAAGTAAAATGACTCTGCACTATAAACGAGCCGATAACAGCAGGAACAAGAGTCAATCTGTCATGATAGAATCCCCCTCGTTAGGACAAAAACAAAGGTTAAAAATATCAAATAAAGCAAAAAAAAAAAAAAGGGTCGATTTGAATGAATTCGATCCATCTACACGCGCATGCCTAACAAGGTTCATCATGGTTGGCGACATGGTAGATAAAGTATCATAATAAAAAAACACTTGAAATGGGAATAGGAAAAATAGCGTATCATTAACATCCCAAAGTGTGAGCATACCTATATTGCCAAGCCCAGAAGGAAGGTTATGGGCGACAGTGACGCTTAGTGAGAGCAGAAGCAGAAGCAGAAGTGGGTGAATGCTGCAGCTGCGACCCAATATCTCCCTGAGGCGACAAGTGGTTGAAGGTAAACAAGCAGCAGGGATGAGCAGGGGACGAGGAGCAGGCTGGTAGAATTATCTCTACCGCCGTTTCAGCGGAAAATCTCTCTTTGGCGGCGTTAAAAACCGAGTGGTGACACAACACGAAATTCCTTTAAAAGAAGAAAAAAAGAAAAAAAAAGAAAAAAGTTAAGAAAGGAAGGTTCGCCCACCAAATCAAAATCGAAGCGGAAGTCCCAAGAGTAAAAAAAAAGCAAAATAGTGAAAAGGTAGAGCGTGAAAACTTTTGTCTGCCCGTGGTTCTTACTCAATATGCCGAGGAGAAGGGGCTTTTAGTGTTTTGAATAAAGGGCAACCTATTCAACCCCCCCCGGTGAACGAACGAATGGATGTTTCGCCTGTAGGTATGATAATGATGGGGGATGCGGAAGAGAAGAGGGAGGGGAGGAATGGGCGGGGTTAAGATGGGAGAGCCCCAATAAGCTATGAAGGTCTCGTAAGGAAGGAAGAAGGAAGGGCAGGAAAGGAGGCCTCCCTCGAAGAAATTGGGGATCAGGGCCCGTTCCCGGGATGGCGAGTGGTATATATAACATCCGGCGGTATATCGACTGCAATACCGGCACACATGCCACCTCGAAAGACCTTATCGCCTCGCATTCAGGTCTAATCACACTTATTACTCACTCAACGCACTTTCCAAGAAACCTTTCCTGTACAGTACGCAGAAGCGGCGGTATGGTGCTTAATCGAATTCGCCGAGCGACTGGGCGACTAGAAGAGTTGCTGTGCTTGTCATGTCAAATCAGAAGAGCGGCGGGATAGGGCTGCATACCAGGACAAACTTCAAGTCTGGGGGGGCTAGACAGGAGAGAGAGAGAGAGAGAGAAAAGAAGAGAGGAGTATCGATTAGAACATCATTACACATCCGCCAAAGCCACTCATCGACAAAAAGCTCTCAACTACAAGTACAGTACAGTAATCGTAATACTCACACCTTAAAAAAGCCGAGAGCGTGTGGAACATCAAGAACCAGCAAAGCCTCACACCCACCTCATCCCCTTCAACTCACCACGATTGTTCCAATCCCCATCACCGAGCAGATTATCTTAGCTGCCTACTTCCAAGTCCCTGGACAAGCACCCCCTCCCTGAACCCACGCGGCCACGCCTAAGCCCCAATCCCCAATCAAGTCCAACACTATTCTTAACCTTAATTCCCTCCTGCACCGGAAAAATTATCTCAGAGGAAACTAGATCGTATATAGATAGACCATAGACATCGACAACCCCACGAATCCCGATCTCAGCCAGAGTATTTCCACCCCCTGAGCGAGCTCTTGTGCGACACCTCAACGTGTGCATCACGGAAGTTCTTAGTACCATACGGTACCGGGACCAACCGGACAGCAACCAACTGCATAGAATTCTGCACTTTAGGATAGGGCGTTTCTTACTTGTTTCTTCTTTTTCTTCCCCACGAAAATGACAGCGCCCGGGAATCCCTGAGTGGATGGATGAATGGGATACCGATAGACTCTGCGAGAGAAGCATGCACAGAACGTGTCATAGAAGTTGGGTGGATATGCGCGTGTAGCCATTTCGAGTATTTGTTTGCGGAGTTTTTTTCTGAGGATGTGGGATACTTTGCTGTAAGCCCGTTAGTCCCCTGTTCCTACCGAGAAAATCGTTCAAATATTGTCCATTTGGCAGGGAGAGAATGATATGGATATAGATAGAGTACTGTACTGAGTGGGTCTGGGCCCATGTCATGGAACTCCCTGACCTCCCGTGTCTAGACTAAACATCTCCATCTCGACCTTTTCTCTAGCTTTACTCACGGCCTCTGAAACGCTCCACCAGCACCGCTACCACCACACCCTGCGGCGTCTGGTAAACCATCAAGCCGGGCGGCCAGCCAGCCAGCCAACCATGGGCAACTACTCTACGGTACTCGAGTACAGTACCATCTCCCCCCCCCCCAACCAATTCCCACCCACCCGATCATTGCACCTCAAGCCCACTTCCCAACTCGGCAAGTGAAAAACACTCCGTGCATAACCCGGAAGAAAAAGAAAGGAAGCGAAAAGAAAGGAAAGAAATATCGGTCTCGCCGAAATATCTCACGGGGCGATACAGGTACTCTACACAGTTAAGTCACGTAAGTTAACTGTTTACTCGAGTATGCAGCCAGACATCATCATTCGGCGCTGCACTCGAGCAGCCTGCTCTGCTGCGCACAGCGGGTAAAAAAAAAATAAAGCTTGATGTCTTAGGTGTCACTCCAGGACAGGTCCCACAAACACAAAAAGGGGGGGGAAGAGGGGCAAAAAAGCGAAAAAAAGAAAATATAAGAAAAATCCAAACCATCGCCAGATCCCGATGACTTCTGTGACAGGGGGCAAGGAAGATACCGGCGCTTTCCCATAATGTCTTAGAGAAATACCGGTTGATATTTTTTCTAGACTCCCGTTTGGGGACGCTTGGAGGGAATTTTAAAGTTTAGCACGGTCCAAGGGTTTCGCCATTCTAGCAATACTGGTAGTCTACTTGTGCGAAAATGGGTCTGTGTTCTGAAGAACCTCAGAAACCGGGAATGGTGTCTCTGTCATGACCATCTCACAATTTTCAGCGATCAAATTGGGAGCTCAGAAAAGATAATGAATGAAATATAAAGTTCGCAAAAACATCCCACACAGCACTGCCCGAGTACCGTACGTTGTACTTGTACTAGTACTATATTCAATACCGGTACTACTTGAACAGAGCATCATACCGTGTTGTGATCAAATACAGGCCAACGGTCCGATGAAGACCGCGGCATTGTCCGCCCAACAAATCCATACCTCACCAATCCAATAATACCTGCGCAGGTACTAGTACAGTATGTGGAGTATATATAATAATACATATTATAGGAGGGGGGGTCAACCAACAGGGAAGCTCAACGAACAGATCAAATAAAGCCGCTGCTTTCCAAGACACTTTTAGTGTATTGTCCGCTGAACCCCCCTGTTCGTTGACCCCCCCTCCGACGTTAGTCCCAATAGAGGTACTGGTACGAGTATCTCGAATACAAGTGCAATCCAGTGGAAACAAGCGAACACTCCCCAAACGCACAACACCCCCCCCCACGCCATAAGATCACACACCGAGGCCCGGGAACGGGCATACCGGTACCTGGGTTCCACTAATATCTCCGCCAACCCCGTCATCTCCGGATTCAGAGACGGAAGCTCCTAAGGGGGATTAGCTCCCTCCTGAGATGGTGCAGTAATAAGCTCAGCTCACTGAACACTGTTGGATCTCGTTAATCGGGTTTTGGAAATCCCGTTAACCTGTCAACCCAAACCCATCGTAGGCTGGACGGGTTGATATCGGCCAAGTATCCTGATAGTAGGTTTCAGGAGTTTTCACGTTGTTGTCCGGATTTGATCTGAGCGGAAAAGAAAGAAACCTCACGCATTAACTTGTGGAGGGTGCACTAGTAACGCTGCTACTCGTACAAGAATTTGTTAGTGAAGCAGTTTGGCCTAAGCTGGGTGGGGGTTGTTCGCTTCGCCGGCTAGGGGTTGCATAAAGATGTATAAGAGAAATTACTCGAGTACGAGTAGAGAGAGTGTGCGAAGGGGAAGGAAAAGTGCCATAGTGAACGAGATTGTATCTGTAAATGTGGCTTTCGGGCTTTGATGGGTAGAGAGGAGGTGAATAACGTACTGTAGGGGAAGTCGCGGCGAGGTCCGTGGTTTTAGATGGATAGGGATGGAGAACGGGGGGGAACGAGGGGTTTGCATGAGACTTTTTGTTTTGAGATCTGGAAATTCGGTATGGATTCGTAGGGCTGAATGTTCAGCATAACAATTTCCTTCCGTACCTTGCCATGCAGGTCATGTCATACCGACACCCATTCGTACCATACCGGTAGTACTCGAGTACGGTAAATACTTGTGCTACATATAGCTACACTCGTACTGGTACATATAATTAGAAGGATCCCTCCTTCCACAGTATTGTACCGTAAAAACCGTGATAATCGAAGTTCGTGCAATGTGGTTGGAGTTTTTTTTATTTGTTTTTGTATCAGAGGGGCTGAGCGACTCGTTTCTTCTTGCTATGTTTTTCGCCTCCTTTCCAGAGTAGAGAATTCTGGACTGGATCCCGGTAGATAGCGCATACTTCGATTATTCCAGTTTTTACGGCACCTGTACTACTATCGTATCCCAAGACGCACACTGCTCCCAGCACCCGTAGAGAACCATCCCTTCAAGAAAGAACATAATACTAATCGCCCCACCCAGTCCAGCCAGGCAAGGCCAAGAAGGAAGGAAGGAAGAGCTCGGCATACAAATCCTGGCTCAGGATATCCGAATTAGCACAGCCAATCTGCGAAACGAAAAAAGTACCGTGCTACCCTACACCCGTGTTCACACAAAGTTCTGGTGACTCCAGATGCACACAAAGTCCTGGCAGTCATCGGGCCGGAATATTCGCGCAAGCTATTTTCTAGGGGATAATGTGAATATGCTCTAAAGGATTTGTCGTTATCAGAATGATAAAAGGGATTTTATTTTTTTCGAAGAGGAGTCCCGTCTCGCGACCTATGGCAGGAGTCGATAAGGGTGCCCGAGGCGCGACGAGAACTTTGCGGATGCGAGTGTGCAACGGAAACGTCGTATCATACCGGTGCTGCACATACCACGTCTGACGCCCGGCCGACCCCGCCGCACCCTCAATGTGCCCGAGCAAGGCAGATTCCATCCTTGAAACCCCTAGATATTCATACCAGATCACTCGTATTCGATTCAGGCGTAGCGCAGCGGGGTGATCCGGGTCCAGCCACCCCCAAACTGGGGTCACCGTGCAAACATGGTACTCCTATCATGCCCATGTTTGAAACTGTGCTCGAGTATAGTACATCGAATTTTCCCCAGATTTCCGTGCACGTGTAGACGAAAACCAGGGTACCATGTGCAAGGCTGTTTATAAATAAACGCGCATATTATGCGGTACCGTATCGCGTCGATCACTGCCACGATGATTACCTTGCTGGCAAACTAATAGAACTTATGAACTCCACCCCAAACTATCGCAGGGCGACAAGATAGGCCACTTCCGATTCCACAACGTGCTCCAGCCCCACGGGGATCCCGAGGGTTGCAACGTTAATTCCACGAGAGCCGGGCCCGCACAGCCCAGCCCAGCCCATCGCGGGAGCAGAGCGCACTGTCCCGTACAAACTCGGTCCAATGAGCTGAGACCGAGTGGCCCCCCGATATATAATAGAAACAGCAAATACCTAACCCCCCCCCCGGCAGCATCCGTCGGGAAATATATCGGGCCGATTCTTTTTGCTTTTTCATCTTTTTTTGTCCGCAGGACCTTGTGCTTTGCTTTTTTCATTCAGTCCTTCTTTCCGGTGCAGTACAAGTATTGGCGGTTGGCTCGTGATGTTTTGCAGAAGTGTGCAGGATGACAGGAGAGGGAGAGTGTGGTTGGGCGATTATGGGCATAGCACAACACGGGGCGAGACAACCGGCTGTTTGTTTGCTATGAAACAGGTGATATTGTAAAATGAAATGAAATAAGATCCCGTGATATGAGATCTCAGATTCGGCTGCGGGGGGGAGAGGTGGGCAGCTTGAATTAATTCAGTACCCTTTTTTTTTTGCTTTTTGACATATTTTGGCTTGGTTGGGTTTGTATTGCTTGGGCCGAGAGACAGCAGCGGCAGCGACAACGATACCGGTAATGGTAATGGTAATGATAACTGGGACGGTAGATGGTTATGATCATGTATTCTTCCGTGTAAATTTGGTTCTGCGAGACGGCTAATTTCTTACTATGAATGTAGAAGGAGAGAGAAGAAAGGAAACGAAAATGAGCAATGAAAGGGTAATTTAGGCGCATGATTTCTTTAGCTATTACATCGAATCAAAGGCAAAGGATAATGGAAGAGAAAGATATAAAGCAGGATAAAAGCTCAGAACAAGCCAAGATAATATTAGCTTGCGTGTGCGTGACTTGCAACTTCTCTAACTATATGTTCTGCCTCAGCGGCTCGCTCGCCCCCCCCTCTAAAAGTACGCTTTCCACGGGCGAACCAGTATCCAATCGTCAAGATAAACACAACCCCGTAGACTGCAGATACGTAGTTCATCGTTCCACTCGTCACCGGCATAGAGTATGGGAAAGAGTACATGATGAGCGTAAAGCCAGTCCAGAATAGGAGCACAAGGTTTGCCACAAGCCCAAGCTTACCGACCCAGAAAGGACCGTGCTTGATGTTGTTGCGTCCTTTCATGAGGAGGAGGATCACCGGAATGGCATATGAAATATACAACAGAACAATACATGCAGTTACCATACTATTAAAGTTTTTTCTTCTGTTAGCTAACTTTCTAAGGTATGGGGTGAGTGTAGGGAAGGGGAAACACTAACCTGTTAAATGCCGTTGTTGATCCGATGTAAAGCAGCCCTAGAAGCGCCACAACGATACAGCTCATGGTGTGTGCGTAGAACGGAATTCCCATAGTGGGATGAACCTGGGACCAATACCGAGACCCTGGCAATCCTTTGTCACGTGCGAAGGACCAACAGAGCCTTGCCTGCCATGTATGGCAAGCTATTTGGCAGCCCAGTCCTGTGAAGCAAATCAAGAACTCCAAAAATATTGCAGCAGGCTTTGAGCCTGTGGCCTGCCTGTATAGCTCGAGAATAGGGACAAGAGTGGCTGTCTTAACTAGCTCATCCAGATTTGTCATGGAGAAGAACATCGCGATGGAGTACAGAAATGCAGTGACGAATCCTATTGCCACAGTTCCTATGATTGCGAACGGAATATTGCTCTCGGGTCGCGGGACTTCTTCTGCCAAATGTGTTGCCGAATCTAGACATGCAAATGACCAATTGGGGTTGATGAGACCAACAATAAAGGCAATCGCATTCGATTCCCAGCCAGTATTGTTGACAAAATTGGCAAATACAAACTTGGCATTTTGTTTCGGAGACGAAGTGGCCAGGACGGTGATGGTAATTACGATGAACGAAGTGAGTGAAACATAGAGAAAAAAGCTTGCGACCTTAGGCAAAGTTTTTCCATAGCAATTGAAAACCCAGGCGAAGAGATTGAAGATCTGGTAAGAAACAAAAACCATCCATCTCTCAATGATGCTATAGGGCGCAGATCAGAATCAGGTCCAAGACTATTTACGTAGGAAGGGCACGTACAGGTCTGGATGATTCATTTGTATCATGCCCATCAGAGCACTTCCTATCGCCAATGCAACACTGGCGCAGGTGAAAATACTTCCGGCATATCCAACAGCCCCGGTAAGGTATGAGAGGAATTTCATATGTCTTGGGGGAGCCAACACACTTACCCAGTAGTATTGGCCCCCAGAATTGGGCATCGCACTAACCAATTCAGCCAATGAGATACCGGCACATCCATTGATAAGTGCGATTAGGATGATTCCATAGACAGTAACTACCGGTCCTCCAGAATTGATACCCGTAACAAGTGATGCAGAGATACCAAACCAACCTATCCGTAATGTAAGTTTACGCTCCCGCACCACTGATAGAATTAGTGCATAAACTCACTGTTGGTAAGAGCAAAGGAGACTCTATTTTACCCGAGTTATGTCAGTAAACACTGTTACTTCTGTGTCTCAGGCACTGAATCACTGAAAATTGGCAAATGGCATGTTTGCGGGACGGAAGGGAAACGGAAAGGGTATAATGAACTCACCCAAGCAGAGACCACTTGCTGAAGTTCCTCTCAAGATCCTGGGTGTAACCCATCTCTGGGTGTTTTCATGTCAGCCGTGGTGTGCCCCACAAAATGCCGCAAAAAAAAAAAAGTGGAATATTTGTCACGGGGTTCTATCGCCTCGGGTGACGAAGAGATGCTCTGTCGGTTTATGCTTTTGGTGTCGGTGCCCGAGAAAAAGAAAAATAAAGGATGAAGGGATGAAGCCAGAGCATGATAGCAGAAGAAATTAACAAAAATTCGGAGTACAAACTAGCAAGTTTCACAGTGTCTGAATCCATAGATCCAACATCTCCATCTAAATAGGTGACATTTTTATCTTTCAACGTTGTATCCTCCTCCCCCTGTGCATACGAGGGCACGGTCGTCATTTCGTTGGATGGAAAAATAGAGTTTGGGATAATGGAGAGGAAATGAATGAGAGATGATTTGATGATAGCGGGAGTGGAGGGGAGAAAGCGTTGGGGATGTTGGGTGTCGTGGTGGCCGGCCTCTTGGTCGCTGTCGTCGCTGTCGTCGCTGTCGTCGCTGTCACTGTTTCTGTGTCTGTAGCTCTCGTGGGCCTCGGCGCCTCCTTCTTCCTGGTATGATTCGTTTGCGATATTGCTATCGTTCACCTCAAGGGGATCAAATGAAGCGATAGGTAGATAGAACCCTGCTCCCTTCCTTTCCCCCTCCTGTCTCGGTCTAGAATTGTATTTCGGGGAAAGAGACCCACAACTGGCGATTCGCGTCTTTTCAATTTTTTTCTTCCGCACACTTGTCCCTTGAGCCGCAGGGTTTATGATGAGGGACTCAAGCTCCATCATGGGGCTTCTCCTAAAGAGGTAAGAGATCTTCTGCTTCTGATGAGCCTTTGATTGTTGCGAACACATTATTTGTACTCGCAGTATCTCTTTTCTTACCTCTCAAGAAAAATATAAAAACATAAGAGGGGGGTGGGAATGAAATTAAGTTAACAGGGAGGACAGCAGCAACGGTTGTGGCTCATGTGAGTGTTCAATACCCGTATCGAACTATCTCACCCATCACCTTCCCGATGTTATCACTACCGTATTGGATCGGGGACCCCATCTTTTGTGCTACCAAGCCAGCAATTGGCTGAGGAGGAACATGAGCTACATTGTAGCGGCACAGCACTCGGCTCGAGTCCTCGTACGACCATATGGAGCGTGATTCCTCGGCATGGTTTCGTTTTAGTACGGTACCGAAGAATCCCAAATGCCGGTATCGGTGATTGAACCGTGTGCTGGGCATCGGTAGTCCAAATTTTCCTTCTCCAGAGAGGAAGCAAAGGTGCGGCGCAGCGGTTAGGTTTCCACTATGGCCCGAGCGCAAATCATAAAACATTCCCCCATTGATCTGAGATTCAAGATTCGAGATGGAAGGAAAAAAGAGAAATCGAGATCCTACGAGGTTTGTACGTACAAGCATGACGGACTGACCACGTCGGATGGCCCTTTGGTACATAATAATTGAGACTTGCTGTTGCTGCTCGAGTGCCGCACTCGAGTACTAGTGCAGTACCTGAACAAGTCATTATACAGTACAGTAACACCGGCTTGGCATCTGTTATTAACCCACAAAAATGGAGCCTGCTTGGGGGGATTCGCCGTTTTCGCGTCATCCACATCTAGACCAAGAGATACTCGAGTACACTCGTCCCGGGCTAGAAGGTACCGGAAGGATCTCTTGCGATTTGCTATCTCCGGCAGTACTCCGATCTCCCAGTTAGGACAAGAGCCCTTAAGAAGGACTAGTGTTTTCTTGGCAAGGTATAAGATCATTGGGCTGGGTATGTTGGATATCATTAACCGGTATCCGCAATTTACTTAACATCTCAGACTAGGACTAGCGTTGGTGGACATTGATGGTTTGATAGTGGATCTCGAGAGTCTTGTGATGTAAGACTCCAGACAAGCATCGCGATTCTCGCCAGTTACCACTAACCTGGCCTAAGAAAAACAGTCTAACAGCATCGGCATTTGGCATATGGAAAAACGACCTTGGAAGGGGAGAGATAAGACTTGCAGCAGAAACGTGAGAGGATCGATTCTCGACAACCTTACTGCAAGGCATGCATCCTGTTTGCGCCGAATAAATAAATAAAGAGGGTGAGGTTAGCAGCCAACGACACCTTAATTTTTAGTTGAAACGATGATCAAATGCCACCGCAACCTATTAAATTTATACCAGCACAATTCTCTGAACCTTGGTTGAGATAATGCCAAGGAAAAAAATAAATAAGGGAACATATTGGACAAGGGGGGACATTTTCCTGAACAATTTCGATACTATCAGTCTAAATTGTCTGAGGTTTTTTTCACCGCCTTGAAACCTTCGAGATTTAGGGCTCGAGTTATGAAGGCTTTTTCACTAAGTCTTTTAGGAGAGGGGCATCATAAGCTGATTATTAATAACAACCACAACGAATTTTGGAATCCTATGAGCGAGAATAAGGGATACTCGAGCACTTCATACGGAGGTACAGCTCGTAAGTTTGTGTGTTCCACAATCCAAGGGTGCTGCACTCTCTTCATGTGGAACATACAAAACTTGTGAGCTGTATCTCCGTGGGATAATATTGGAGAATTTTTTCCAAAAGTTTAGGACAAGTATTGTAAAATTGAAGTTTGCTGAGTAATGAGAATCTAAAGAGGGGTATCTGTCTTGGTGCTGATGAAGTTTGTGGGGAAGTGGACAACTTTCCTGGAGAGACGGGGGGCTTCTTTGTGACTGGCATAAAAGATCTACAAGTACTTAATATCGCACTGTTGAGGGGCTGAAGGGTAATCGTGGTTGTATATGCGGAGATGCACAGAGACAGAGATATCGTGAACTATTGCGAGGCAGAAAGTTGTTGCGTGCCGGTGTTCGTGGAGATGTGGTGGATCCTTGCCAAGTGAGCATCAGACGCGAGCAAGCAAGCTATACCCGAGTAGTCGAGGCGTTATTTACTGCTTGTGATTGACTTGCCGCCTTGCACTTCAACACTTTCTAGATCTGCCCGTTCGAGATTTCCACTCCAGAACCGTTATCCACTTCGCTTAGGCCCTTTATTTTTCCCATTTGAAAGTCTGGTGGTCCTGACAGACATATGGACTGTAAACCCCCACCAAAAGCTCGTCCAGAGAAGCCTCTCAGATACCGGTAGGAGGTGAAACGACAATATGATTCATACTCGAGCACTTTATGTGCAGCCACTTTTAGCTTACATGTACTTGTAGAACAACCCTTGTCAGACCGGTACAATACTGTAGCTTTGCTCAGTTCACTTTTCTTTTTTTCCGCACAGGCAGTTCGCCTGCCCTGCTGTAAACTTTCTTGTTCGGTTTGCACTGTTCGAGTTAGCTTCACAGATTTTTTTTTTTCTTCTTCCTGTCCTCCACCAGGGGAACTGTGATGATATCCTCGTGATGAAAAGCTATTGAATTCAATGAGGGAAGAAAGGTAACCTTCCGTTGAGACCTCTTTGCCACACTATGATACCGTTATGATACTGGAGATTCAAGCCCCAGCGCAGCTACAGCCACATCCATAAAGTTCTCAAACCATTCCCTGGCCCCCAAGAGCGATATTTTACAGGTGCTAAGGCTAAAGTTTTCGCACAGTTAATTTAGGTTAACCCGCAAAATAATCCCTGCCTTGTACTTGTACTTGTAGGAAAAAAAAACATCGGCTCTATGCCTTGTACATATTACGGTATGATACCGACAATAGAACAGCAGGAGCCTTTGGATTACAGTTTCTGGATATGACTCTATTGTAGACTTTTATGACAATTTGCTTTTAGTGAACAGTGGAAAGAAATAGAGGGCAATCGAAGCGTCTTCAAGGGGCAGAACATGAAAGAGTACTCGAGTACCCATATGGGAATTTTACGGACTGTATGGGTACCAGGGGTTCGACTTAAGTCCGGTTCACCACCATTACGTTTCTATTTAAACAAAACCAGATTAGGAAGCTTGAGTGATAATTCGTGAGGATTTTTAGTGGGAACAAAAAGTCTGGCACTTTGTTACAGCGCCCGAAATTCACTTACGAGTACACCCGAGTACTAGCACAGTGCTCGAGTGGGTAGATTCAAGCCGTATCATAATGCTTGCACCTTACGATCTGCATATAAGCTAGATAGTAGTTGTGAGCGACTATTCTCGCTTCACTTCCCACATCCTTTCTACTCGTACGGAACCTCTCCCCCCCCTCTCCCCAGGCTTACCTCTTCCCATTCCCCGCTTCCGTTGCAGGTTGAGGGATGCAGGTATCGGCGCGCTGTGTAAATACCGGCATTCTGTCCGCACTTTCCGCCACAACCGCCATACCTGCTCTCCATCAAGGATCATCGCCGTACCATGATCCTTCCTACATGACCTAAGGTACCGGTAGTCTGCCTACCGGTATCACAGGATTCCTGGCTGACTCGTTGCGGCAGACCAACATATCTTACATGCCGGTATTGGAACCCGACTTCCCCCCCTCCCCCCCCCCTTCCCTGTACTCGTGCAGAGATAAGTAAGATGAGTTGTGGCTTGATGCATGGTATGATACCGGGAGTTGGCTGCAATCTGTGTATTTTTTTTTTTTTTTTTTTTTTTGTGTGCATTGGAATGGGCGAGCGGAGGGAGGGAGGGAGGGAGGGCAGCAGCTTGACCCTCGGAACCCGAACTAGCCGTTAATTTACCTAGGGTTGTAGAGTACAGTAGATTACCGGTAACTCGAGTTGGTTGGCGGGAACGGCGCGCAAACGATCGGTCGGTGAGATCCACTTTCAGGTTTGAGATTTGTTTGAGGAATTTGTGGGTACCGGTATGGTACTTTAGTTCTGGAACGTATGATACCGTTGGGGGCTAAGTAAAGTTATTACGGTGTGGGGGTTTCGTGAAACATGATTTATCACTCTTTGAATTCTGCACTTGACATGTGGAGTGTTCAGGTGGGGGGGAAGGTGTTAATGGACCGGAAAAATTTAATATGAGCTAGGATCTGACTTTCTCGCTGAAAGCCTACGATGCGCACCTTGAAATGGGCCCTGCGTAGGGGAATCGTATGTCAGGAATGTCTGCACGTAAAACCTACACTTTTTTTTTTGCAATCGGCACTTTGAGCCCTGCCTTTTTCGTTCATTCCTCACCAGCGTTTCTAATTCACCGGTCGAGAACAACGATGGATGCCTTGAGGTGCCCTCCATTATCTCCCCCCCCGCTCGTGCGATATGCGGTGGGTGGGCAGGCCCAAATGATAAGGTATCGAGGGTCAAGGCATGAATGAAGAACATTGTCGGAGCCAGACTCCGTACTGACCTGCCGCTAAAAGATCTGTGAACTCCTTGGTAGCCTTTTTATCGTAGCTGGCATTTCCCCGCTATTGCTAGTTTACCTCGTCGACAGCTTTGTTTGGTATGTGCAGGCGCCTGTATTGTGATTTCTGGTGTGATGCCCAGGTCGATTGGTAAGGGATGGGGAATCATACCAATACTGGACAGTGCCAGTCAGTAGAAATGAAAATGGAAGTTGGCATTGTGCTCGGTGAATCGATTCACTAGGTCCATCCGTTGGTAGCCGAGAGCCCTACAATGTCAGTCCCGGGTTGTCTGCGGGGGGCGGACATCCCCCAACACAGGAAATCAAAACGGTTTCTAAGAATTATTGTCTCTCTCTTTATTGGCATCATCTGCTGGTCTTCCCATACACCGGGAGGGTAGACTGGGTTGAAGGTTAGTGATATATTGATTGCGGTTTCAGATAACAAAATGATCATTGCAGTTTACTTGAACCTATTCGTAATCCTGAGCGGGATATATTTTGGTGTCCTACATACTTTTTTACTACTTTTCCCCCCTTCTATCCAATGGTCAACCTACAGCGCAAATGAGGTGTAATATAATTACATCTGAAGAGCTGATCTACCCCAGAAGCACTAACCGCAACCGAGTAACAAGTCCACAGGCTCCCCCAAGAAAGTAGCAACTATACTAGCTCCTGATCCTACTCTGGGACTTTCTTCAAGCTCATGTTAATTGAACCGATTTTCTGCTTCAAGTTCTTTTTCTGATCTGTCTACAAATATCTGAGCTCTTGAGGTATTTTATAATATTATCATCTTAAAATCTCTCATCTTATATTTAGTGTCGGAGATATGTTTTGTGAGATGGCCCTCCTCTTACAGAAATACTGCTTCTGTTTCTTGATGCTAGTTACTTGCTAGTATAGATATTAGCAGGATGCTTCATCTGTAACAAATTCTAGAAGTTGAATAATGTAAGATGATTGGTGATATTGAAATAAAAATGTGAAAGTGGTATTAGAAGAGCGAGGTGAGTGTGAGTTGAAGCAAGTTTGTAGAGAGGAAAGTATGATAGAAGAGTAAGAGGTAGGTATAGAAATAGAAGGGATAAAAGAGTGAAAATAAATATAAGGATAAGAGAGATAGAAGTGTGAGAGACAAAGATATATGAAATGAATATGTTATGAAAGACTAATTTGAAGTATCTCTGGTATATTGGATGCTAGATGCTAGTACAGCCTCTGTTCGAAAAAATCGGGAAATGATGAATCAGCTTCTGGATTTTGATTATAGAATTCAGTGTGTTCGAGCCAATTGAGGAACCGAGTCCTAAGAATTAATTTACACAATTCCCGATTTTTTCGAACAGAGAGGCTGTAGAAGTTTGTAACTGTACAAGGAGGGAAGCATGATGGTGTCCTGTGAAAAGTGGAAAGGATATGATATGAGAAAAATAAAGAGGAGAAAGTAGAGATAATCTTGAGCTCATATAATATTATGAGCATGATATCCGACTAAAACCTCAAACGCTCAACTAGCACAATGGTAGACTAAATTCGATGACTAGTGACTTACTTCCTCCCTTCCTCCTGTTTGAGATACGGTATCATACCCAAACTGCCCGTTCGTCCACAAATTCTGCCGCACCTACATCTATCTCTCCTTCATTCTTCGGTAACAATAACCTATCATACACCATGCCAAAATCAGCCCCACTTCATTTTCATTCTCCTCAAGACGCCAATCTCTCTATTAACCCTTTCTCGTGAATGCTGTCATCCGTCGTAGAGAATACCTGCCTTGTCTGGCATGATGCATGAAAAATTCTCAATGATCATGCACCCCCGTACACACGTAATTGCTTGCCTAAACCCCACTTTATTAGAGACCTCCCGCGAATTTCCCCAGCGAGCCAAAGACACAATACCTTGATGACTAGCAGCACTTGCCGCTAGAGCCATTGTTGCCTATCGGGCACTGATACTCAGCTGTATCC
The DNA here is from genome assembly GCA_006112555.1 of Tuber indicum. Lineage (NCBI taxonomy): Eukaryota > Fungi > Ascomycota > Pezizomycetes > Pezizales > Tuberaceae > Tuber > Tuber indicum. The sequence continues at coordinate 495,228 of VBSK01000224.1, forward strand.
TTACGCATGTGATAGCTCGAGCATTACCCAAGCCAGACCATTGACACTCGGTGCGAGCTCACATCCATATATCCGTCTGCCCAAGAAACCTGCAAATGATTTTCCCATCCGTAAATAGGACCTCTTTTTCTGTAATAGCTATCACACGTACGCATTTCGTCCTTTCCCTCACTGGGCCAAGAAGGCAAGAAAGAAAGAGAAAGAAATATTAGAACGCCGAGTGATAGTCTATGCCAGTGGCATTCGTCTTTTGCGGTTGGGGTTTTGATTTCGTGGGGGGGGCAATTGCGCATTTGGTGCTGGATTGCTTAGAGTGCCCAGGCCTGGCGTTGCGCATGGAAATGGCTTCGTTCGTAAGACAGTGTTGTTAACGGTGCTCCGGATGTATTGGAGATGGTGATATCATGCAGTGGTAGACTAGAGGGGTATCGTTGTCCCATGACTGGTATGATAATTGATAATATGATACTTTCCAGAAAGAGCGAAAGTCTGTCTTGGAGATTTTGTCAACACCACCGGTGGCTCATCACCCGCCGCTGCATGCACCCTCCCTCCCTCCCTGGAATGACTGTACTTATCGTACCACGGGGGTGGTAGCTTTGGGTGGTGTTTGTGAAGAAATGGTAAACTGTCATGTTCTATACGGGTTTCCCCACAACCTAATTTGGCGGAAAAAATCGACATCGCCGGAGGAAAGATGACCACGACGCCCGCCGTTTTGTTGAAGACAAGCTGGGATTTTGATGTCAGCTGGGAAAAAATGCTTCAGGCTCATCATACCCACGGTAGAAGTGCAAATATGCAAATGTCGGGGAAAGGTATGATATACCATTGACTAGTATACCTTGTCACGAAAAGTCACTCGCACTCACGTCAATGTCTGCAGCTACTTGGAGGAGAGGCTACGCTACGAACACCCGCACTCTCCTGTTTTGCACTGGGTGACATCGAGTCCTTGTGCTACGATACCGTGGTGCGCAAATATGGACGTGGCAGTAATTATACAAGTACAGCACGCTGCGCGATCAAACACCAAACCGCACAATCTTTCTTCGGTACCTACTACACCTATCAGAATCTACTAGTACCTAAACATTCTTGAAGGGGGTACCGTATCCGCCGGTTTACCAAAACACTGCTACTACACACACGTACAGAGAGGCTTCGAATACAAGGACAGAAATACTGTATCATACCAATTTGCCCCCGCCTACCCACCCAGACAGTGCCTTACCCACCGAAGCATGCGAGTTCTTTCTTGAGGCTTACCATGACACCTTACTTCGTTCTGGACTTTTACCAGGCGGGGTAGGCTTCGAGGCCGCGGCGGCAAACTATGGGTATTATATTATGATGCCACAACTTAGGACTATTAAACAACGAACATATATCCAGAAGCTAATTTAATCTTCTTTCGTTCATTCCAGGGTTTTTTATGTAATGTTAAAGAATCGGGGTTGTCGGGGGGCAGTTTTCCGTGCTCGTCCTGCGGAAGCTTGCCCACCACTGACCCCTCTTTTCTCTCTATCGAGGACATCGAAAGGAAGGGAATGGGGGAAGATGGTACTTCTCCACACGTATTTAGTTTGATTCTTACGTACCGCGTTTCGCGCCCCATAAGTGGGATATGAGAGGGGCGTTAAACAGACGCCTCCGGGAGGGGGTGGGGCTACCTTTCGACAGGGTTGCCGTGGTAAGTGGGAGTCAAGGGAATGGAAAAGGGAAGAGGGGTGCGGTATGTTGTGAGGATGAAGAGGAGGCACCTGTAGTGAACTTATGAGCGTCTGATACCCCTGGGCTGGGCATAAAATGATGTACCATTAGGGGTATGATATCATACCAACATTTCAACAGGCAGAATTTCCATCCAATCACAAATTATCACCCGACTCGTGCCCTCCAGCTTCCCTCTCCCACTCACTTCTTCAGACGCAAAGAACTCAGCTCCTTCCAAGATTATTTATCCAATCCCCCCGCCGCCCCCAAAAATACAAAAACAAGCAAAGTACCGCAATCAGGACGCCACCATCTGCATGCACACATAAGACTATATCTAGCCGACCAGCACATATTTACAACCCCCTCCTTCCTCCGCCAGACACAAATAACTCTAGTATGAAAGATCCTACATCATCTCATACCTCCCCTGCACACTTCCGGCCTGATACTGATGTTGCTGCTGCTGTGCCGGTAGCGGGGTCGCCAACTCTGCATATCCAGGCGCGCTCTGCTGCGGATACCCATAGGCAGGGTATGGGCTCACCGCAGTACCAATGCTACTCTCCATCTCGTGGTACCCCTGCTGTGGCTGTGTGTTCCACCCTGCTTTGGTATCATTTGGGTATGGTGAGGAAGCTGCGACGGGTGGTTTCTCGATGGAGTTCGCGGGGAGTTGAACTAAAGCGTGGCTGCCCTCTAGTTCATTTTCGCGGAAGGAAGGGTTTGACGGGATGGTATGGAGGTGGGTTTGCTTAGGCTTGTTGCGACGGCGCCAAATCAGGAATGCGATCAATGCGATGAGGAAGGCTCCGCCGGCGGAGCCACCCGCTATTATGGCGATCGGGGGGCGACGGGCTTCGGGCGGGTTTTGGCCCGAGCTAGGCCCAGATGAGGTTGAGGAAGTGCCTGAGCCATAGTCCCCCGAGTCTGATGCTGAGATTGAGATTATCTCGTGCGGGGCTTCGGTGTAGGCTGCTTGTGAGATATGGAAGTTTTTTCGTTCGTGGTTGACAAAGATGTATGCCGCCTTCAGAAAGCTGGGTATTGTTAGCTACACGGCGCATACAGAGATCCATTCGGTAAGTTACCTTCTGCCGAGGATAATTGGTTGTTTAGAAGATGCTTTGAAGTGTTTTATTGGCATATAGTAGTCGTAATTTCCATCTCCCACTGGCTGGTAGTCTCTAAGCATCCCAATAGGCTGTTGGAGCACTGATGGTGGGACAACAATCTTGATGCTCTCGGAACCGCCGGGGGCCTGTAATGTAAACGTGACATTGCCAAGATACCTGTCCGGATCCGACCCATAAAAGAAGTCCACCATTGGATCACCATAATAAGCTTCCATAGAGTAGCTCAACGCATCCGCAGTCTTATCCGGCAAATACCTAATCAATGTCAGCCGCCACATTACCCAGAAAGGAAATACCGCAGTGCTCACATGTGAGGAGTACTAGAGTCAATGATGACCTTCCTAGTCTCATTAAACAGGTCGTGTACTGGATCATCATTCACCATCCACGAATTAACCACAATTAACTCCGTCAGCTCCAACTCTAGCAGTCCATCCGCTGACAATGGTACCGTCAACGAAGCCGTCCTATTATCAATCCTCGACTTATCGTATCCTCCGAGCGTCAGCCCCCCAGCAAATGAATGTACCTCCCTTGGCTTCTTCTCCTCTCCAGCCCTCTTCATCATCCTCGACCGTTTCCCAATACCAGAATCGTAATCCGACTCCCCCTTCGGTTTCTCGCCCGTGTCGAACGTAGGATCGAAAACTGGGTACGGATGATTCGTGATATCAATGCCAACATGCAGACCGTAAGACCTGGACTCGATTTTCCCATCCTTATACAACCGCTCCAACAACGTCGAATTAGGACCCAGCCCCAGGAATCCCGACGTCATGTTACACGCATCCACCAAGCCAATCTCGAAGTCCTTCAATTGGACGTCCCCGGCCTTTTCAGGAAGGGTCATGCTGTCCTGGCCGTAAAACCCATCAGCGAAAAGCGTATACTGATCACTCTTCCAGTCCAGCTTCGCCGAGTCGCCAGAGCCAGCCTTGAATGATGACTTTGTTGGGTCGAAGACACCTCCTCGGTACTTCACGCAACCGGGCCACACGGTGTTGTTGCCGGGGGGTGTGCACGCTTTTGGCGATATGGCGAAGGTATGTGCATTGTCGGTGGACGGAGCGAGGTATACGGTTTGTTTGGCGTCATTTTCTCCGATGATAAGTGGGAAGAGAAAGTCGTCTGTTGAGTTATCTGCCAATGGCTTACTGAATTCGACATGTATGGCTTTTGCTGCAAGAGTATTCCTTACAAGAAAACCTTGGAGTAGTAACAGTGAGATGCTCCAGATAGAAGGAGCCATGACTTCTCGAGATCAGGATGATCCAGAATTATATAACCAAAAAGGGTAGATCTTGGTGCAAAAAAAAGGAGTGAAATGGTTCCTCAAAAGAGTGTATGTTTGTTTGATAAAAGAATGGCTGGAGCAGTATCAAAGAAGGAAACCTGCGCCCGAACAAACAGGGAGGGGAAGAGAGAAAACCACAATTCGCAGTGAAAACTCACGGGAACGAAGGGAAGGAAGAAGAAGAGAAGTGAATGAGGGGAGGGGGCCCTCCACTGCTGGCACTGTATTCTGAACGCCTCATTAATACCTTGGAATCTCAAATACAGTAATTGGGTTCCTTCCCCGGAAAAGGGGCATCCAGACAAAAAAATAATAATACCAAACCTTACCAGAGGAGGCAACTCGAGCGATATACCTTGGCAAACAATTCAACCACCCACTATTTTACCTGGCTTTTTCTCTTTTGTTTTATCATAACTTTTTCCATTTCGCGCTTTCTAACTATACTAAACTATCTGCACTATCCCTTCTTACGGGTAGACTACCACGATTTTTTAAAACTCTTATCCCCATTCCCTTTCATCTCTTTTCCGCAAACTACGGTATTTTACCGGACTTGTCCCAGCCCAAAAGTACTCGGGGGTTACAAGTAAGGGTACTACTGTAAGTGAGGAGAACTAGTTCTCATTGGCTCTTAAGCCATTCGACCAATCGCGTAAGAGAGCAGAATTTCATAGAGGTGACTTTTTTCCCCCTCCAAAAAAGCGCCAAGATTAGTCAATATTGCTCCTTTCTATGGTTACAAGTGCGAGTACTGTACTGTACAGTACTCGTACTATTGCCGAGGGCCAGCCTCAAACCTTGGCCTGGTTGTCTCCACTGGGGCCTCAGCTACGCCACCAGGACACTCAAGAGAACTGAATGGAAGATGTAGGAGAATCGCTCCTATAAGCCACAGGATTTAGAAGCTTATACGCAGGTAGTGGGGGAAGCGAATGCTATAACATAAGTAGTTTGACTTTGCGATTGAACTCCGGCGTGGCAAGACCTATGTTAAGTCACAAGCACAGGCCTTGATGAATGGGAGGAGAAGGGCAAGTGCTGACAAGCTGTGGTGTTACCGTAGCTCATTAATGATAGACAGCTTGTGTGTCCAGGCTAGAAGGCAGAATATTGCTGTTGCATATTTTTACTTTGACTTGGCAGTCGAAAAAAGAGCAGCCATTGACGAATATCCCAGGAGCCATACCTTGGCAGATTGTGGGCAGACCAGAGGAGATACGGGGGGAAAGGGCGCCAACCTACGAGGATCGGAAAACAATTCCTTGGTGGACAGGTACTTTTACTTTCTGCTTGGAAGGGGAGGATATCAATTCCGACACAGTGTTGGACCACCGGATATGGTCCAACACTTCTCTCATGGGCTCCGAAGAAAGCCTATGTCCGAGGAGTAAAGTTGCTATTGGAGCGAGGGGATATCAATCACAGCACTGGAGGTATCGAGTACGGTGGGACGCCACTCGTGTGAGCAGCAGGCAAGGGGCATGAATGCTAAGGCTTCACTAGCTTAATAGCCCATAATTTATAAACAAAATAAACACTTTTCAATGGGTGGAACCCTTCCGCTCGTCACGCCAGAAACCAAAGCCTCCCTTGAGAAAGAGACCAACCATCATCCCCAATACAGTGTAAAACCTATGATCAATTGTTTTCCTCACATAGTCAATCTTCCCGTCAAGATCCCTCAGACCGCCCTTGGCGTGGGCAACATGCATCTTTAGAATAGACACATCCTAATAAATAGTTAGAACGGTATTCCCTTCAATCGTAGGCTGAACAGAGAGCTTACCTTGTCTAACTCATAAAATTTCCCAGTAGAAAAAGACGTCGTAGATGCACTTTGAGTTAGACCGTGATCAGGCCGTTATCAGAGCCAATGAACCCAAGCCTCCAGTCCGTCCGTCCGTCCGTCTTCGGGTGCGGACGGGACGGACGGCAGTGCATGGGAGGACGCCCAGGACGGACAGGTACAGTAGTGGCCTTTCTACGTTTTCCCATGTTTTCTTACTACAGGCTGCATAATTTATGCGATAACCGCCGAAGGCCGCCTAAGTGATCTGAATTCACAACCGATCAAGGCTATCGCGGCAAGTCCTTCTCCCGATCTCCTGAGCCCACCCTTTCCACTATATTTCGCTAATTGTGCTGAATTAGTGGGATTGAAGCCTTTTAACGATTGCGAATACCATGTACAAGTACTCAATGAAATCCTGTTAGAAGGCTGTGATATCACCGAAGATTGTATCGGTACCGGTAATACACCTCTAACATGGGTTGCAAGTGGTGTGCACGAGGAAGTCGTGGAAAGGCTACTCGGACTGGATAAAGCTAACCCCAAGAAAAGAAGAGGTATCATAACCGCGGCCGGATGCAGGTCTCTCTTGTACGAGATACGGTAGCGGTAGAGATACTATTCTGACCGGGTGACGTCAACCCCGACAACTGCGGTTGGTATCAAATGGACAAATCATTCCATTCTTGACAATCATTGCACGAGGCTGGTTATAAACATGGTATAATAAGCAGAATGATTGTGTTACTTCACACTTCCCGTTCGGTATATCCTGAAGCTGTGAAGAATTTGAAAAATTGATTGGAAGAACACAAACACCCATCCAAGTGCTTACAGATTGTTACTCGAACACTGATACGCTAATAAGAGTACTCGAGTGCAGGACCGAGCCACCAGATATTGCGTAGACGATGGCCTAGAAGCCCATTGGCAGGCCCCCCTCGATCATCCAAAGAACACCGCGCTTGGGATTTAGGAGCGGCCAGAGTTGTTGCTCAATGACTTGGCGGCAGACAAACAACTTCACTATCTGGAGGAGCCTGTTTGTAACAATGATCAGATCCCAGAGTTTTCTCGGCTGAGCCTTGTTCTTCTACGTTGCGGCACCTGGGATGTGGGGTAGGTTTTCGAGATAGGTATCCAACACTGGGGAAATAAACAGAGTATGGTCCAAGAGCTTCGAAATCTTCTCTCTAAGAGCAATTAGCCCCGCGACAAAAACAGCCCGCAATCCACTCCTTCCTCTCACTGCCCGGAGAGCCTTCTGTTGGAAATGAACGAGGTGCTGATTGACCTTGATGAAGACAAGCAGATCTGAGTAGAGTTAAATTGATGAGTAGAGAGACCTAAGGTCAAGATGTAAAACAGAAGGAGAAAGTAGGTTACAGGAGTAATGGGCTAAAATAGGGGGGTGTTTGTTCTGATGTCCAGCTTGCGTAGGTGGAGTGTTGCGTGTGTACGTAATCCTCAGTACTGATATCCCATCTGCCTCTTACCGACGGTGTATCCTATCTATGTAGCAGGCCCTTGGTTCTGCCTCTTCTGTACTTCATTGAACCCATAGCTCTTTTGGTATTTCTGGTGATTTCTGACACCTTCCCATCCGGGCCAAGTATCGGCTTTCCAGTTCTCTCCAAAGCTCATCCTTCCATCCCGCTTCGATAGCACTCTGACAAGCAAGCACCCCAGCCCCCAGCCCCCACAACAAGCACATTCTTATCACCCGGCTCCCCCCGATCCCCGCAGAGCACCCAATCGCCGCCCAACAGTTTCCACAGCTCGGCCAACGAGCTCGAACATAGCACATACAGCCCCGACATCACCGCAGTGAGAAACGTGTCGGCATCCATATCCCACATGTTACTGTTAATCGGGCTCAAGTAGATAGTCAACTAGCGCTCACCCCGTCTCCCCGCGTAGATGAGCAACAATTGGAGATGTACCGCCCGGAGTCCTATGCACCAATTCTGCTAGATGGGAAATGGCGACATCCGCGATCACAGACTCTGTCCGGCCCCTTACCCATGGCGGAAGTCCGATCTGGGACGACATGAACCGACCAATGTGAGTGAGCAGGTGTGTTGGAAAGTGATGAGGAGAGCCAACAGCAAAGAGGCCCTCATCCTCCTTCTTCCGCCCCTATCTTGAGTTATCGCAAATATGGGAGGTCGTGCTTAGTAAACAGCGAAAGGATTTGAGGGGCTTGGAGGTGGAGGGTTATCCATGGTAGGGGGTCTCACTTTCTAACTTTTATTTTAGTTCACCAGAATTTACATTATCATAATGGGCTATTCTGCGGGTTCAGTTCGATCCGGGTTGAGATCGGCAACATGGAAGCACTATCCTGACCCGGTGAGGCTATCGCGCATCGTGCAATTGGGTTTCATTTCTTACTTTTTGATACTGGGTGATTTTCGATGATCGAGCGCCATTCCCTTCTGCCCGGCTACCTGAAATTCCTAATACGAATCCACTCCCCCGGAGCCTGCAATACATCGGGCCAGAGCCAGCACACCCGTAGAACCGATTCACCATAACCCCGAGAGTACAAAGTATCATACAAGCTTCGAGTCTCCACCCCGCTTGCACTGGCATTCGACCCACTGTTGTATACCGGTTCGGTGATATCATACCAGGATAATAGATTTGATTGAAACCAACAGTAACATCCCGGCACAACGAAAGACCAGTTCCCGATTCACAACCCGATGCAAACCCACCGGACAACGATATCCCGCCGACGACATTCGCCTTGCTCCCCATTAGCTGTGGTGCTTACCCAATCCACGCGCAAACCCAGAGAGGACCAAAAACAACTGGGCGCATATATCTAACCACTATAGATACTTTCAGCTCACAACCACCCCCGAGTACTTATAACTTATGGCACTCACGGTCGGTTGTGAGTGCGACGGTGGGGACCTAAGAGAAGTGTTCATGTAAGATGTTATATGTCCCCTGCATATTATCGAATATGAATAATAGACATGTCACTTCATCCGACTGACGATGATCTATGCCCAATGAATGACTTTACGTGAGACGGTCCTCTTCAAATTCCGAGAAGAGGGAAACTTTGGGGGGAGCAATCCGGGCGAGGATCGATCTTTTGGACTCCAAGCTAGATTGTTCCTTCAGGGCCGTAGAACACAAAGGGTGGTTGTATCATAAGGCTCTCAGGATAAGTGTTGCTCACTTGGCTCAGTAGGCATAGTTGCAACATTCCCCTTTTTTATATATTGTCTTTCACGGGTTCGTACAGGCTGCATTACCGTATTGCTCGACACTGATGTGCTTAGGGGGGGACGAACGAACGTAGTTTAGTTATCTAGAGTTGAAAAAACGTAGACCTCTCTACACTACTCGCACTCGTATATATCCAAACTACTAGCACGACGAAGTCGAAGTTGGACACCCACATAGAGTAGTGATCGCCCGGCCAATAAATGGGCATCTTCAAACCAGCTGCCAGCCTCTCGCTGGTTGACCCGGGTAGAAACCGTTTTCACGCACTACGGATAAAGGCGGGTTAGGGGAGCAGCGGATGTGATAGGGCATCGCTGTAGCAGCGACCATGACAATTATGAGGTAACTTGCACATTAAATTACTTACTCTGAAATATTATCTATCCCTTAACTTAAACTTGTGACTTTCTGGCTCGGTCTTGAAATCTGGAATACTAGCCTATTGCAGTATCTGATACACGTACTGTACTCGTACTTGTGTAGTGTTTCGATACAGTGATGAATGGCTAAAGGCTACGAGTACTTAGGTATGGATATGACATTAGGGAGGTTCGAAGTTCTCGGGGGATGGAAGGCACAGGTGTTTCGATAGAGGCGTATCTCTTGGAAAATACGGTACATTGTAAACCTTTTGGCAACCAGGTACACAGCATACGAGGTTCAAAGGTACTGTTAGGTATGAGAAGAGGCAGAGCGGGATGGTGACGTATTGTTGACATATGGTGGAGAGATGTCGTCGTCAGCCCGGAGGAGACTATGGGTAAGGGGACTACCCCCTATTTGTAGCTAGTTCAGGGGATTTCTGAGAGAGCAGGAACGAAGACAGAAACACAGCGGGTCTGCAGTGGAGATACTCTCAGGTTAGGAGAGGTTTTCAGTTTGTGGATCGAGGTGTCATTTTACCTGTGAACTTTTATCATCTCCATCCTGCCGGCGTTGTTGATTTTCTTCTGCTATTGATCTTTGACCTTTGTGCAAACTCCTCAGAGACCTATTACCGGTTGTTGTGATCAAATCGGAACAAGTAAGAACGATAACCTCTAGTCAAGGCTAACAGAGGCTACTTCAAGGGTATCGACAAACTCGGCCATCACCCATTGTGAATCATCAGTTACCAGTTTGCCACTACCCGAAAAGAACGCCACCCACCTCAACCGAGGATTCACAGTACTCGTACAGTGCTTAGTCTGTAATGCCAGACACAAAAAGGTAAGAAGGAAAATATTTTTCATACTACAGTAATGCTAGTAGTGCCAACCTTCCTATTCCTTTCCGGCCAAGATGATGGTACCTAGAATTCATGGAAACGTCAGCCAATACACCTGTCATACCGTAGTGGCAGTTTATATCAATACTCGACTACAGGTGCCATTCAAAGCAGTACACCTGTATTCGTGCAGTATGTTGTGTACTCGGTTTGAGGTGCACTGAGAACATTGAACCTCCCTATTGCAAAGGTCTATCATATCATATCATACCTGTATAGTACGTATAACACCAATTCGCCCAGTTCGCAAACTGGCCAACAAATTTTGAGAGATATGATAGATAGTGCAATGTCTCACCTGAAAAAAAAAAAAATTTTGTGAAAATTCGCCCGTTTTTTTTTTTTCATATTGTTTTTTTGCCTATATTTTGCAAAGCAGCCATTTTATTATATGAGACTTCTCATACAAAATATCCCTACTTCTTCAAACCCAAAGATCGCGCATGGTCTTCCAATTCATATTCTAGCTCCTTTTTCATAATCTTGACACGGAAGGTATGATATCCAGCTAAATTTACATTTTTTCTACAAGTATCATACAACCTTAAAATTTAAGAAAAAAATTTAAAAAAAAACCATTCTTGTTTGGTACTGATTATCCAACCTGAAACTGCTCGACTATCATCATAATATATCATACTTCTATCCCTACTACATTACTAGGTTTTATCACGAACCTGAATCCTAATAAGGTACTGTACCGGTACGGAGGATCTTTTTTTTTTTTTTTGACTAAGTCTTCCATATCCACCCACCTATCAAGCCCCCCCCTCCACCTACTACTTCTATGCCCACTGGCACGATCTACGATACCCACCTGTACATCCAAGGTTTTTCCGGGATGCTCGAGAAGAGCGCGGGCCCGCTCTCTCTCGCGTAGAACTTATCATACCGTGGATATTGCTTGAGCGGAGAAAAGCCACTGCCTAGAATAAATTGCTGAACTTTTAAAAATCTCCTCCAAAAATTTTTTTTTGCTCCAACACTGAGCGGACCTCCATAGTACGGGTATCATACAAATATGATACCGTAAACCCGGCTCGGTCCAACCCTAATGAGCCCTGTCACACAAACAAACACCGGCCTTATCCTGACCTCGCTCGGCCCCTGCCGTCTGAGTAAAACCCCCCTTCCTTTTTTCTCCTGTCTGAAAAAAAGGAATGACTTCCAGGAACAAAAATTTAACTGCCCTCGCAGCACTTGCCCGGGGAAATGTCTTGTAGCCACTTCCCTCTTGGTGAATCGGGGATTTTCAAGTGTCTGACCGAAACAGCTTCCCCCCCCCTACCCAAGGTATTGGGGGAGCAAAATTTTTGAAAGGAAAAAGTAATTTTTTACCGCAACTTCCACATCCAATCATTTTCATGGGTACGGAACCGGAAGAAGGCGCGGGATCGGCGGTTCATCATGGCCAACCCCGTCAAAAGCCAGAAGCACAACGCACGACACCAATCATCCGACATCAACGCTATGCCACCATTCTTGGCTTCCGAGCACTGCGAAGCTTGTTTTTCCTTCGTTTTTCCATGACTTCAACGTCCCCCCACCTGTAACCCCCCCCCCGTATTACCGGCAATAATACACAAATCACCACCTTCTACCACTTTCGTGATATATCTTCTTTTAGAATACCCGCATCGCTTACCAACACCAGACGTCAAAATTGCACCCGAGCTACTGGTATTGAAATATACACACGCTAACCTACTTAAACAAATATTACGCCTTGTCTTAAAATCCAATCCTCGAGCTTTTATATACCCTCCCTTTATCAACTTGAATACCAGAAAAAAGAAAGAAAAGAAAGAAAAAACTATACATCCTCACCTCCCAAAAAAAAACCCAATTTTAGGAGTGACCCAAAGCTTGGAGGAGGAAAATAAATGAAAAGGGAATCCGCCCACAGCATATTTGTACATCTCTTCATCACCGAACAAAAAAAGGAGGGAAAAAAGTAAAAAGAGGCACAAGAATAGTCTCGTTCAATGCTGGGATATCGCTCGCAAACGAAATGACGGCATAAGTAGAGTGAAAAAAGAGTGAAAAAAGAGAGGGAAAGGAAAGGGAGGAAAGGAATCCAGTTGTGGGGGGGAAGTGACATCAAACACTCCTGTGACCGGAAGCCGATCGGAATTTTAGCAATGGGTAACCCCATCCCATCCCGAACAACTTCATACTAATGAACATGAAGTGAAAAAAAGGAATATTAAGAAAAGGAAGAAAGTAAAAGAGACTAATAGTCATCCATCCACGCTTAGATAATCATAAAGTATCCTCCTGTAATCATTAATATTATGACGAAAGCAGTCAGGAATCCGGCTCCGATTCTATCCTTTCGCGTGGTCGGCGATGTCTGGGGAGCTGAAACGGCCCTGTCTCCTCCGGTTCCTGCTGCCGGATTCCCCATACTTGTACCTCCATTGTCCGCTGTTACTGGAGGAGCCACGGAATTGACAAGATTATTCTGAATCGTTTCCAATGCACACATTTGTTCCCCGACCCCATACTTATTATCCCACCCCTCCTGCGTCCAAATCATCCCGCATGTGTTCTTATCCTCTCCGAATGAGCAGTGTCGCGCGGCCGCTTTGGCGGATGTTCGAAGTTTCGGCATGATAAAGTCGGCAGTCCAAGGAGCCATCTTGACAGTCAGGGCCATGAAACGGGATGTATATGCTTTGAAAGATCGCTGGTCAACGTCACAGGTGTCACTAGACTCGCAGGCAACCTCCGCCATCGTGTTGTTGTTGAAGAATACATCAGTTGCATTCAAGAGACCGGACAGACGCGTACGCCAACGCGCCTCCCCGTTGGTCTGCAGTTCGGAGAGGCAGTTAGCACGGATACCAGAAATAACCCCCAATTACCACAACTTACGTAGTTGTACATGTAAGCAGCCCCCGCCATGAAGAGCCCAGAATTGTAGGACCATTGGATATGGTTCAACTGCGAACAATTCAAGTTCGAATCAGATCCATCAAACAGCTTATAGTCCTTCGATAGGAGCCCAATGGACTCGGTCCAATCGTACGCTTTCTCGGCCCATTCTGCATAAGTCTTATTTCCTGTGTATCTCGCCAGCCTAGCTCCAAGTTGAAAGAAGCACCCGTTCGAGACTGTATTCTTGTAGACATAGCCATCATTGAATGTGAAAATTTGCCAACGTAAACCCCCACCACACTTCAGTGTATCCCAACGTGCCGCTTGCGAGTTGAAAACAGCTTGTGATAGCGCAAGCCACTGAGGTTGGCCATCTGGGGGATTGGGAAAGTTCTTCTCAGCGGCAGACATCGCTGATAAGGCCCAAAATCCTTGGTCATCATTTCCCTGGAAAACACAATGAGTCAACGAGCACTTCAGGTTGTACCGCGGGTGGAAATTCATACAAGTGACTTCGACTGATTCGGCGGCATATAATTCTGGTCAGGTCCAACCTGATGCAACATCGCCTCTGTAGTAACGTTGACATACCCCCCATCACCCGTATAGTACCAGTAATCTATCAACGACTGCAGCTCTCTCCAAAGTAAGCAACCGGTCAAGTCGATTATACTTCGGGTGGTCACCTACACCAAATGCTGCACCCGATTCCCACCAGTAGTAAGGGTCACCAAAAAGACCCGGAATCCCCCCCGTCTTATTCCCGGGGTAGAAGGTCATCATCTTGTAGGCGATATTTCGCGATATGTCGAGAATTGACTCTATGGAAAACTTCGGTCAGCGGGTATTCCTAGTGCAAAGGAGGCAGGCCTGTGTGGGAGTGCGGGCAGGTACTTTTATTATCAAGGTCGAGTTCATAGGCAGCAATTAGGGGCGATAGTAATAGCAGCGATGTAGATAGGCGGCGTAGGGTTGCCATTGGCGATTGTCGCATGGTTGGTGATGGGCGGGAGTTCCCGACGATCTCACGATTGGCAAGCTGAAGAGGGCACAGGTGGTAAGGGCAATTGCCCCAAAGGAGGAAGGAGGGCTATAGTGTTGAGGGGCTCTGGAAATAACCGGAAAAAAGGGAGCCCCGTCAGCGGAGATTGAGGAGGTCGAAGTCGATGATGAATTCGCAGTTGGACGATTATTTGGGCTCCTGGAGCCACCAGGCACCAGTATCGTGTGTCCTAGACCCCTTCTCGAACCCCCTAGTTCCCCTAACCAAACGAGCGAGGGTGGAGTTGTCGTGTCAAATATCTGGGCGGTAAGCAAGTGCGTCTTCCGCAATCCGGATAAAGAAGACAAACAAGAGCGAGAGTTAAGGGCGGATGCGAATTGTTCCTTTGTTGTGTGGGACCGGACAAAGCTAATAATGAAACGGCGGGAAGACAGCTTGGCAAAGGGAACAGATCACAACCAATGTGCAATCTGGGGTTGGGTGGGGGTTTATGGGGGAGAGAATGAAACGAGCGACTTGGGGAGGAGAACGAAAGGCACCGGAGGGATGGAGAAGGGTGCAAGCAACAAGAAAGCTGGAAGCTGGGGCAAGGGAAAGGGAAAGAGGGAGAGTCAGAAGGAGAGAAAGCAGGAGGGCGGGCACCAGAATAAGGGACGGGTGAAGAATTGGGAAGAACAGGGAAAAGAGCAAGAAGCCAAAAGCAGAGTGAGAGATAGAGAAGTTTGCTGAGGGCTGCGTGCGTTTCTCTCTTTGGTCCCACTACCGGTATCTCGGCAAGTCTTGTCTCGCACCCTTTCTCCCCTATTCGAACCTTTCCCTTTCCCTTCGTTCTTCCCACTTTGTTATTGTCTGGTTCGCCGGTATTCTTTTTGTTATGTATGGTTGGGCTACCGTTTTATTTTTATTTTTATTTTTTTCCTCTCTTTTTCCTTCTTCGCCTGACTTTCCTGCTGTCTAGCTGTCTGGCCGGATGGCTGGATGAATGGTTGGATGGATGGCTGGATGGCTTATCTCTTATTCGATCGATGACGAATGCCGCGTAGCCGCAGACAGGTTCGATTGACTCCGGGATGGTCTCGCTCGAGGCCTCTCATCGGTCGAGAGAACGAACGGCTTCCAGTGTGAGACCCCCTTCCGTTCTTTCAGCCCTCTCGGGTGGCCCTTGTTGTGCATTAAACTGTTTTCCGCTCAACGGGGTTGGCACTCGAGTGCATGCTGGTGCAGGTACTGTACCAATAAATTTCTCTCTTTATTATGATTGAGTGCTATTCTGTGATTCCATCTCTCACTTGGCCAAGTCCTACCGGCACCACACCGTTTCCGCCAGTACCGGCATGTGGCGGATCACCACCTATGCCCGTCCAACCTGGCAGCTTGGCCTTGGCGGATGTCTGCGTCTGTATCGAAGATTCACTCACAAGTACGGTTCCTCGTACAGATTGTGTGGGTGGCGTATGGTGAATACAAGGGTCAGGGGATAAAAAAGTGTTAAGGAGCAAAGGGTGTTGTTGATGTTAATCAATATACCGCGGTACAGTACAGTACTCGTACAGTACCGGAGTAAATACATCCTAACCGTATGATGTCGATATTGGTCCACAGCGCAACTAGTTCATCTGGAAGCGCAAACCTCCCATTCCGGTAGACTACTGTACTCAACGAGAGCCTGGAAAGTAGTATTCCTTTCAATAGGTGGATTAGATCAGAGGTTTCATGTCCCATCCCTCATCTACGAGTACGAGTATATATCCCTTAGAAGCCCCCATGGCAAGAGGGAATAGATATGGATGCATCACTGGTACTCGAGTAGCGAAATTTTACGTAGTTATGCACCGTGCTACCTCTTTATTGCCCGACCCATGCACGATGGATAGAGTTCTAGACATCCCACGCAAAGTCTCAAGATTCCCAGCCATCCTTCCCAGCAGAATGATTGACCATAACATAACTAATTATGAAAATGATGTTATGAGCACCGGTAAGTTACGGCACTATACTTGAGTTCTGTAGCACCGCACCCGAGCAGCCTCATGTTGACTTTTCTTATTTTAGCTCGCAAAGTGTACTCGTACGAGTAAAGTAAACATCTGCACCGTGCTGTACTAGTACAGTACGAGTACCTTACTCCCACCACAACCTCAGGCACACTCGGAACTCCAGGAAAAGAGATAGTCTAATAAGTTGAGGCAAATCACCTCACCATGGGTCCAAGATAGCAGATAATTTAGATAAACAGAGCCTGTTCCCCCCACCATATCACCTCAATTGTCGAGGAAGGAGGTTAGACTAATTGTCAACCCTGGCAGTGTGGCCAAAGGAGTTCTCCTAACCCATCATGGCAACAGTGACCCTCATGGCGCCTGGCAACCTTGCCAATTCGGTTGCGGATACCGGTAATTCACTACGGCACTCTAGGAATAGCTCTCGTCAATAGGCGGGTTTGTCAGCAGCGTTACATCACTTGTCTTGGCTTGGCTCTCCCTGTACCTTGGGGGGAGCACTGTACTCGTGCTCGAGTAGTCGTACTAGTATCGTACAGGGCAGGTGCCTTGCAGATGGAATCATACCGGGGACCTCGAAACCAGCAAAACCTGTTGTCTAATCGGTCGATGGCAACCATGGATTTCAATGAAGAAAAAACTTGGAGATGTACTCGTAGGTAATGATGTGCAAAATAATCAAGACGTTTTTTTTTTTAATCGAGTGTTTATTGAGAGGAAATTGGGGGTGGGGTCAGGTTTTTGGTGAGAGTGAAACAAGCGACCCAATCAACATAGAGCAGGCTGGAAACGAAACTAGTCTAGGCATCGTAGACTACTCGTAAAGTGAGTGGGTAGGCAAGACATGCTTATGTAATACTATTATAAAAATAATACTGCCTTCACAATTTACTGATGTTGGATATTATAAAAATGCATCGAGATGTTTCCTCAAAACATAATTGTAGTTATCATGGCTGGCGTTTTGATTTACTTATTTTACTGAATAGATAATTCTAAAGATATCTGCTTCATTCGCTGTTCCGCTTGTTGCCGGAAGGCATACAGAACTGTCTTGTATGGCAACTCCTCACTGGTGTTGTAGCGTTTCTTGGCCCAATCCCGATCGGTTGCAACAGGATTCTTGTTTCATCGGAGCACCCGCCAGCCGCTTTGCACCGTAGGAAGCGAAGTTTGTTGGATGGGGAGAAAGAGTCGGGTCGGGTTGTTGGGGTTACGGCACAGTACGAGTATCATCAAAGCCCACGCTACGATACGAGATCCACCTTTGCGCAGTCCTCTGGGCTCCAGCCTCCCCGCGTCTTTTCCACTTCCGGCTGCGTGAAAGGAGAGGAAGAAAAAAACCCACCCCCGATTCACCTTCGCTATCTTCGCCGACATCATCTTGGATAATACCGTAGAAATTATCGCAGGTTTGAAATAAAATGCGATAAACTACCGCTACTCCCTTCACTTCCAAAAAACTCCTGTTGTTACCGTACCGACATGGTAATAATTGCGGTTGCTGGAGTACCGTATCATACTCGAGTATGATACACAGTTTGCTGAAGTGCGCAGGTGACGATCGCATTAACCACCAGGAAAAACTTGGGTGCGCCACGCTCGTGGCTGCTGGGCTGAGCCTCCCTCCCCGGGACGCGCACCAAAAATAACCGCACCTCGATGGAATTTTCAAAAGGCCCACCATGACATGAAAATAACCATTTTCTTTGTTGCCTCTCTTTGTAGATTATGGTACTTTTCATCGCCCCTTAATTCTATGAGAATACTGGTATCCCTTTATACATATTGATTTGGTTTGGCCACGCTGCCTGCGTTGCCACCCAGGTTCACATACAAGTATCATACATTTCTCAAACATACCCTACCCTACCGCAGCTCCGGTTGCCTCCTCGCCCAATCTCCCGCCCTTGTTTGCGACCGAGCAAGTCAACCATCCCTCTCATCATCAGCACCACCCTTCCCATCCATCCATCTCCATCAACCCTATCCCCCATCCAAACTACACCTAACAACTACAACTGCAACTACAATCTCCCCGTTCACGAGTCTGCTTTTTTCACGCCGCTCGCCCTTAACGAATCCTTTTCACTCTAACCAAGCTCACCTCTCTCAAAACTCATAATGTCTGATCAGCCGTACGATCCTTACATTCCCAGCGGTGGTGCTGGCGGTAGTCAAGGACAGCCTGGAGGTCCTGGAAACCAGAGGACTGCGGCTATTCAAGCGGTTAGTTTCCCATTTTCCCTTTCACCTGTCTGGTTATTTCCAGTGCGGAACGAACCGAGTGGCCCCTGGCTCTTTGTTGAGTTTTTGTGGGGGATTGCTTCTGGGCCGCGTATGTCAGGGGGGAAGGTGAAGTCGTTCTCGACAACAAAGTTGTGCGATGTCTTGCCTTGCCATCTTTGATTTACCATTCCCGCGAACCCTCATTGTTCTCTACCTCTCTCGTAGGAGGACAGCTGGACATCTGGTGCGGCGGCGCGACGAAAGCTTGCTGTGGGGTCACTTCAGCCCCAGTCGCACCCTCTGCAGCAGCATACCTATCTTTCTCGGTTTATCTCGCGCGCGATGTTCCTTGACCTTTTTGCCTTTCCTTCTTTTTCTAATTTCTTTTATATGAAACCTCTTTTTCTATGAGCCCTTCCGATATTGGGTACTTTTGCTGGGGCGTGAGGCTGATGACGGACTTGTTTTTAGCAAATCGACGATACCGTCGGAATCATGCGGGAGAACATCAATAAGGTCGCCGACCGTGGCGCCAGATTGGACAGTCTCCAAGATAAGACTGGTTAGTAACCATTCACTATTTTTTTTTTCTTTTTTCTTCCTGAGGGAGGAATTTCAGCCCTGCGAAATGAAATGCTGACATAATACGCTCATCCTTAGACAATCTTGCTGTGTCTGCGTTGGGTTTCCGCCGCGGGGCTAACAGGGTCCGAAAGCAAATGTGGTGGAAGGACATGAAGATGCGCATGTGCATAGTTGTTGGTATCATCATTCTTTTGGTTATCGTCATCGTCCCAGTCGTTATCAGGTTCGTTCAATTTCCCTCAGCCCCTGACCCTGGATATATGCCTAGAGCATTTTCTAACGGTGCACCGGGTATAGTCAAACTAAATAATCGAGTTGTATGGGGGAGGTTGTTTGGTTTTTTCTGGCGCGGGAGCGGTTTCCATAGACACGGAGAAGAGGGCAGCTCGGCTTTACGGTGGTCAAGGGGTCCTGGTTTGGGGCGGTGGGAATCATGTCTAACGACAATCCGACAATGAATGGGCATGAGAATCACGACGAGAAACTTTCACATGAAAACAAAACAAAAGTAAGCAAGCAGAAAATAGGCCAATTCTCAATATGACTTTTGGGTTTTGGAATTGGGTCAATGGGATGCTTGGCTGTCTTTAGGTTGTGGGGACCGGCGAAATTCTTGTTTTCTTTCCTCCTTTTCTTTGCTTTTCTTTTCTCTTTACTGTGTATCTGCTGGAATTCCCTTTGTGCTGTTAGTTTTGATGGAAACGTTTTTTCACTGTAACTTCAAGCTATCCTCGCTTTTCGTTCTCATCTCCTCTTGCTCCCCCCTCGACCGGCCAATACCGGGGAACCTGGAGTAGCCAATTCGACCCTTCTCCCCCTTGTGCCGTCTGGTAGCTTCTGCTTGTTTGAGCGATTCTGGGGCCAAGAGAACGACTGAGAGAAGGGCTAACTTAAAGGGGGAGATGGTGAGTACGGTACCGTACGAGTACGAGTATGATACTCGTACACTTCAAATACTTTATGGGAGATTATTAATCTGCTATCGTAATGATATTATTTACTTTTTTTGCTTTTATTTTTGTTTTATCAAGGTTTTTTCATTGAATTTTTCAATCGCCCATGAAGATCATAGTATTCAAGTAATATATCATCGCCCAGCCTATCTTTCACATGAGTTAAGTCCGCTGGGCCGGGGATGGCGCTTTGACTGACTTTGCCTGCGCCTTTACCTGTAACTTAACCCCACGATGAGATAAAACTTTCTCGTACTGTACCGGCATCACCTGCGTGCGGGGTGGGATGTTAGTGGTCTATTGCCAAGACGTGTGGATGGAGGGGGAGAAATGGGCGCAGGTGGGAGTGAGGATGGCCGCATGAAGAGATTTACTCAGAATGAGTGAATGAATGACCTCTGGGTTCGCCCGGAGAGAGAATGGATCCTTGTATCATATTTTTTTTTTTTTTCGATGATGTTTCCTTGAATTGCTCAATTCCTATTTTCCCTGAAACCTCTCTTTTGCCTCTTTCCTCCTACCGTACCCTTGGTAATAGTCCTTCCATCGTCTTTATCGCTGTCGAGCTGTTTCTCCGGGGCCCTCTGAACTGCTTAGAGCTGACACAACCTCATTCCAGCGGTCTTGCCCGGCCGTATAAGTGCGGCTCATTTCGAACTGTGAACTCATCCTTCGGTTTGCTCGCGAGGACATCTGGCAACGTCTCTCTCTTTTTTCTTTCCTTTTTCTCCCCCTCCCCCTCTTTTCGTTGATAGCCCTTTTCTTTTCCGTGCTGCTGCCACTTTGCACTTCCCTCTCATTCATTGCTTCCAACAGTTATGTTGTCCGGGCTTCGCAACTCATCTAGGCGGTCCGTTCGCCTACCGACTTTTAGGAACTTGCGTGTGATTCGCCCCGCTGCCCCAATTCCCCCAAGTTCTTCGACCTGCCCACTCCGCGTAACTGCTTCGTCATGCGCTACCACCAGCCTCTCCCCATCGCCGTTATCCACTCGGTCCACCGTTATCCAACTGCTAAATAACATTGGGTCCAAGAGGGAGGTGGAGCAGTACCTGTCACACTTCACATCTGTTCAGTCCCAGCAATTTGCCGTCATTAAGGTGGGCGGGGCGATCATTACGGAGCACTTGGATTCGTTGTCAAATTCGTTGTCCTTCCTTAACCATGTCGGATTGTTTCCCGTCGTCGTTCACGGCGCTGGCCCACAGCTTAACAAGATGCTAGAGGCAGCAGGTGTGGAACCCCAATTTGAGGATGGGATCAGGGTCACGGATGGAAAGACCCTTGCCCTGGCAAGACAATTGTTCCTGGACGAGAACTTGAAGCTTGTCGAAGCCTTGGAGAAGCTCGGGGTTCGGGCCAGGCCCATCACCGGCGGTGTTTTCCAAGCCGACTACCTAGACCGCAAGAAGTACGACCTCGTGGGAAAGATCACGAGCGTCGATAAACGTCCCATTGAGGCCGCTATCAAGGCGGGGTGTCTTCCGATTTTGACGTCAACGGCGGAAACTGCTGAGGGGCAGCTGTTGAACGTCAATGCGGATATTGCTGCTGGTGAACTCGCACGGGCCCTCCAGCCCTTGAAGATCGTGTACTTGTCCGAGAAGGGTGGTCTATTCAATGGCGAAACTAATGAAAAGATTTCCACCATCAATTTGGACGAGGAGTACGCTGGCTTGATGGAGCAGTGGTGGTGCCGGTTTGGGACGAGGTTGAAGATCAAGGAGATCAAGGAGTTGTTGGATGGACTGCCCAGGACTTCCAGCGTTGCTATTATTGCTACCGAAGATCTCCAGAAGGAGCTCTTCACAGATACCGGTGCCGGGACTCTCATAAGGAGAGGTAACAAACTTACCGCCATGTCTAGTGTTGAAGGATTCGAGGATAGAACACGGCTGGAAGAGGTTTTGGGCAGAGAGAAGAACGACGTTTCGGAATATTTGGGCTTTTTACAGACAACTAAATTCAAGGCGTACGCCGATGAGCCTCTCGAGGTTCTGGCAATTGTCCTTCCGAGTGAGAGTGCCAACGAGCCTGCGAGGCTGGATTTCTTCTCGTCGACTAAGGCTGGGTGGTTGGGCAACGTGGCTGATAATGTCTTCAACTTGATCAAGAAGGAGTACCCCAGGTTGGTTTGGTCTGTTAGGCAGGGTGACGGACAGTTGGGCTGGCATTTCGACAAGTCTCAGGGAAGCTTCAACCATGGGGGCCAAGTTCACTTCTGGTACGGATATGAGGGACCCGAAGAAGTCAAGTCATTGATTGGGGGCTTCTTGGCTGATGCCGGTAGCCGCGAGTCTGGAAAGTCTGAAGGAGCTGTCACTGGTGTCAAGCAACAGGTTAGGGGTTTCTCGGCATCTGTGGGGCCGGGCTCGCGATGGGCTGCTTCAATGGGATCTGTTCTTCGTCACCCGCGAAGAGGATTTGCCTCTACAAACCCGAACCCACCCTTAGGCTCAAGTAACGCGACCAACAACAAGCCTTCCAAGGTAGCGCTCATTGGCGCTAGAGGTTACACCGGACAAGCTTTGATAACTCTCATCAATTCTCACCCACATTTCGATCTTACCCATGTTTCATCTCGAGAGCTGGCTGGAAAGAAGCTTGAGGGATATACCAAGGATGGGAAGGAAATCGTCTACCAGAACTTGGGTGTTGAGGATATCAGGAGGATAGAGGAGAACGGTGAGGTTGACTGCTGGGTTATGGCCCTCCCCAATGGCGTTTGCAAACCATTCGTAGATGCTGTTGAGGATGTTGGAAAAGGCAAGAGCGTGATTGTCGACTTGAGTGCCGACTTTAGGTTTGACAGCAAATGGACTTATGGATTGCCTGGTATGTATATTCTCACTGTGATTGGATTGGGCGATTGCGCTGATAAATGGGAATTTAGAGCTTGTGCCCAGAGAGACCTTGACCGAGGCTTCTCGTATCTCCAACCCCGGGTGTTATGCTACCGCAGCTCAGATTGCTATTGCACCTTTAGTACCATACCTCACCGATTCTCCTACCATATTTGGTGTATCTGGTTATTCTGGGGCTGGAACAAAGCCAAGTCCTAAGAACGACGTCAATCAGTTGAGGGATAATTTGATGCCTTACAGCTTGACCGATCATATCCACGAACATGAAATCGAAGCTCGACTTGGTGTCCCGGTTGCTTTCATTCCTCATGTCGCAGTTTGGTTCCAGGGGATTCATCACACTGTTAGCATTCCGTTGGCCAAGGAGATGACTTCTCGTGAGATTAGGAATTTGTACCAGGATAGATACGCCGGGGAGAAGCTCATCAAGGTTACCGGGGAGGCTCCTCTTGTCAAGAACATCTCTGGCAAGCATGGCGTGGTGGGTTAATATATATCTTCCATGTCCGTCGGGGGGGTGACTCTGCTGACAATAAACAGGAAGTCGGTGGCTTCGGCGTCCACTCCTCCGGTAAGAGAGTAGTTGTCTGCGCAACTATTGACAATTTGCTTAAGGGAGCTGCCACACAATGTCTTCAGAACATGAACTTGGCTCTCGGGTATGGCGAGTACGATGGCATCCCTTTGGATTAAGCGGGGTTTTGATTTGGGAGGAGAATTTCGGGCTGGCGGTGGAGTTTGACTAGTTCTTTTCTCCTTTGGACTGTCATATCTTTTTTTCTTTCCCTTCCTCTCTTGCTCTTTCTGGTTGAACTTCGTATTTCTAGGTTTGTGTGTCGCTTTTTGCGAAATAAAAAAAAAGCGCTTTTTTTCGGGTTGGGGTTGAGAGGCACTGTCAGTGGATCTGCGGATTGGTTGGTTGGTTGTATATATTATACCATAAATCAGGGGTTTAACTTATCGTATTATACAGGTATGGGTACTAGGGAGGTTGAAATGGTGGCTTTGGGGGTATATTAGATAGTTGGACCATTTGGTGAGCTTTGAGGGTGACATTGGGGGTAGGATGAGAGTAGTGGCTTCCTATTTGCGCTGCTCTTCAGTTTAGTATTTTGTGGGATGAATTTGGGTGTTGGGCACCTTGATTTCTATCGATTTAGTTGAAATGCTACTGTACGGTAGCTCGCCCGCAATCATGAATCATATAACCAAAATAGTATCATACTATCATACTTAGTATGATATCATACCGCTATTTGACCTGCCAGGAACCTACCAGGGCCGAGTGATAATCGTGTGGAAAATATTTTGTACCATAACTTACCCTATTGATCTTGTTCGAATTAACCTCTGATAATAAATAAACCTCGGATCAGATAAGCTGAAATGTGTGGGACAGAAAGCTGCCCGGGGTTCCACCCAATCGGCCAAGAGCGGACTCTTGGGTACGATAGCTTAACCCGAGAACCGAGTGCAACCGTGCCCAACAAATGATATTCTCCTCTGATCCAGACCCGTTGGCCCACCCGCTCGAATTCCCTTCTGTTCCTTTCTTCTCCTTCACACCTGCATACTTGAACCCCCTGTCCTCGCAGAAAACATTCATACACAAACCCTTTTTTCCCTCAATTCACCATGTCTACCAGAGCATTGAGTTGCAACCTTGGTGGAATCGCTTCTCGCATTCGTCTTGTCTACGCTGGCCAACGCAACGCCTCGACTCTGGCCCTGAAAGACCTTAAGGATACGCTTAAGGAGATTATTCCCGCGAAGCGTGAAGCGCTGAAGAGGCTCAAGGCAGAGCATGGACAGAAAGTGCTCGGGGAAGTTAAGGTTGAGAATGCTATTGGTGGGATGAGGTCTGCTTTTCTCTCCTGACGCTCTCATTTGTATAATGGTTTTCTAATGGGATGGGTGAACAGAGGTATCAAGGGTATGCTCTGGGAAGGCTCTGTTCTGGATGCCAATGAAGGGATTAGATTCCACGGAAAGACGATCAAGGACTGTCAGAAGGTCTTGCCTAAGGGGACTTTTGGGGAGGAGATGCTTCCCGAGGGAATGTTCTGGTTGCTGTTGACTGGACAGGTTCCTAGTGTCGAGCAGGTCCGTGGGTTG
The DNA here is from genome assembly GCA_006112555.1 of Tuber indicum. Taxonomy (NCBI): domain Eukaryota; kingdom Fungi; phylum Ascomycota; class Pezizomycetes; order Pezizales; family Tuberaceae; genus Tuber; species Tuber indicum. The sequence continues at coordinate 520,308 of VBSK01000224.1, forward strand.
AGCAGGACGTTGGCCGAGAATGCGGGATTGCCGGATTTTGTTGTGCTGATGTTGGATAATATGCCGACTACCCTACATCCTATGACACAATGTGTGTCCTCTCCTTCCCCCCGCGGATAGAGATTCGAGCTTACAATTGTGATAGTCGCTATCGCTGTCTCCGCTCTAAACCACAACTCCAAGTTCGCCAAACTATACGAGAAAGGTCTATCAAAAGCCGACTACTGGGAGCCCACGTTCGACGACTCCATCTCCCTCCTGGCTAAGCTCCCCACTATTGCCGCAAAGATTTACCAAAACACCTACCTCGGCGGTGGCCCACTCCCGTCCCCTGTCGACCCGACCCAGGATTGGTCATACAATTACGCTGCAATGCTCGGAAAATCCGATAACACCGGTTTTGTAGACCTCCTGAGACTCTACCTCGCGCTGCATGGCGACCATGAGGGCGGTAATGTATCCGCGCACGCAACTCACCTCGTCGGCAGCGCACTTAGTGACCCCTTCCTCTCGTACTCTGCCGGTCTCCAGGGTCTCGCGGGGCCTCTCCATGGCTTGGCAGCGCAGGAAGTGCTTCGGTTTATCCAAGCAATGCGCAAGGTAGTCGGTGACACCTACTCGGACAAGGATATCGAAAATTACCTCTGGTCCCTTCTCAATAGCGGGCAGGTGATCCCCGGCTACGGCCACGCCGTACTTCGCAAGCCGGATCCCCGCTTTGAGGCGCTCATGGGCTTTGCCGAGTCCCGTCCCGAAGTGGCGGAAGGAGCCGTATTCAAACTCGTCAAGAAGAACAGCGAGATCGCGCCAAGGGTTTTGACGGAGCACGGGAAGACCAAGAACCCGCATCCGAACGTGGATTCTGCTTCTGGCGTTTTGTTTCATCATTATGGGTAATTTAATTTCCTGTTTCACTCTCGGTTCTTCCCCTTGCGAAGTATGGTCTAATAGTTTGGGCGACGGTAGAATCAACCAAGACCTGTACTACACCGTTACTTTCGGCGTGTCGAGAGGCTTGGGTCCCCTGGCGCAGTTGATCTGGGATCGAGCTCTCGGCTTGCCGATCGAGAGGCCCAAAAGTCTTTCCATGGAGGCGATTTCCAAGGCTATTGGCGCTTGATTTCTCTTCTCCGATGTGAGATGATACCTTGTAAGTTAGGTTGGTTGAAAGTCTAAGAAATAGAACAAAAACAGAAAAAGTATCTTCATAGAATATCACTGGTATTTCTGATTGTGGTTACGAAAGTCTTGCGCGGTTTAATTTATGGGGTTGGGGGTGCTTGCGTGTTGAAGCGGTCCCCGTCTGCCCCGATGTACTTGTACATCGTTAGGCCTACCACGAGGAGCTGTTGGGTCGAAGAAATGTCTGTAGCTTCAGGTGGCATTAAGTCTGCTACTCGTACGCATCACCGACAGCGGGGTTCCAACTTTGTGCATTAGTCTACATTCCACCACCACCCGACCGAGGGACACCGCACGTATGATACCGCACACACTATCCTACCATCGAAGGAGCAACACCCCTAGTTAACCCCCGCCCCGCCCCACCCAAACCCACGGATCCGGCCGGGCAAATCTCTGGCCAGTGGACTCCCGCGGGCTCCCGCGCCGCATCGCGGCGGTACCCCATTGCTGAGGTGCTGCGGATACGTTACTAACTGGCCCGACGCTGGAGGGGGACGAGTTTGGAATTGTACTGTACTTGTACATGTTCGAAAATTGCTACCATTAATTAATCTATGGAATCCCCCCCCCCCGACTCCCCGTTGTGTTTGGAAGTATGATATGATACAGCATGATAATATTATATAGCATATTTAGCATCTTCCGTCCCCCCCCCCCTCTTCATTGTGCCTGATATTGGTGAATACCGGTGGGCCGGTTTCTGGCTTCGCGGATACCCTATCACAAATGCGCTCATATGTCCTCCCGAGTGCTGTTGGAGACTTGCGATATGTACTATAATATATAGAGAGAAAGTGACCCAAGGTCAGGAGGAGGAGTAGGAGGAGGAGGAAGTCTTACACCATTCGTTATCGCACGTTGTGGATGGACAAGCGCACACATATTAACCTACTCGAAGAAGAAAAAGCCGAAGATAAACTTGCAGTATTATAATTATTATGGTGTTCTTCACGTTATGTCACTCGATATTGGTTAATGCCAGGATGTGTCTGTGTGTTGCCAGGGCTTCCGGAAAGTGGGAATGGGGAATGGGAATGAATGGGGGGGCTGCTGTAAGTGCGGGTTCGCAGTCAATGTTTGCTCTCCTCCGGCAGTGTTACCCTTAACACCACATCTTCACTTCTTCTTAGAGGGGGTGTTTGATTTATCATAGTCTGGGTCACTAGCATGTTATGTAACTGTTTTCCTTGGCTCTGAGGTGAAAAGACAGGGCATTGATTTTTTTCATCCAACATACTGGTAGTCCTAGATACATAATAATATTATTATCTAAATAGACGGTGATCGGATTATATTTTCAAAATTTAATCATGATTTCAAATCACGTTTGACAAAATCACTCCCCATAGCTCTTCTCATCCTCACGGTGTACTCGTACGAGTACAGTCGTACTAACCGTGCCAAGGTTCCCACCACTTCGAACAACGCTAAGCGAAGTTCAAAATAGGTGGCACTCCAAGAGAGTGCCGCACAGTTGAACGATAGTAACAGCTCAAGGATAGATTCACAGTGAAATCAACCTCCATGATCTTTCATCCCACTGTACCAAACCCCACGCACAGCATGCGACCACAAAAATATCTCGATGAGGAGGTGAGAATCCAGCATGCAATTGATAAGATCAGCGAAGACAAGAAACCCAATATTGCTGCATTTGCTCGTGAGTTTGAGGTTCCCGAGCAACCCCTTCGTGAGCACTGGAAGGGTTGACAATCACGCCAGCAGCGGGAGTCACCAAACCGAAAGCTTTCCGCTGATCAGGAATTAGCCCTCTGTCAATATCTTAACAGACTTGACCAAATTGGAATTCCTGCACGCTATCGTCATATCAGTTCCGCTGCAAACTCAATTCTTATGTCAACTCACTGCGATCCTACCATTCCACCTCCCACGGTAAGCCAGATGTGGACACGCCGCTTCCTTCAACGATATCCCGAATACGATATTCGGAAACAAAAAACGTTAGACGTCAACCGAAAACTATCCCATGATCCAGACCGCATTCGAGAGTGGTTTGAGAAATATGAGAAAGTAAGAAAAGAGAAGGGAATTGTCGATGCTGATGTATATAATTTCGACGAGACGGGATTCCGAATAGGAATCGGCAGAGACCAGTGGGTAGTGACAAGAGAACCTGACCGCCCTCTCACATTAGCTAGCTCAAGCAATCGGGAGTTGGTTACTTTGATAGAAACCATCAGTGGCGATGGTCAGGTTCTTCCTCCGATGCTTATCGTACCCGGTATATAGCACATGGAGGATTGGTATACGAAGACGGATATACCTGATCCTTACTTTGTTGGAGTTTCCGATACTGGATACTCCAATGATAAGTTAGCATTGGATTGGATTTGCCACTTCGAACGCTTTTCAGCTTTACGCCAGGTTGGTTCATGGAGAATGCTTCTCCTTGACGGCCATGATTCGCACTCAACTCGCGAGTTCATTACGTTTTGTGATGAAAAGCGAATTGTTCTGTTTTGCCTCCCATCCCATTGCACACATCTTTTACAACCACTTGATGTGGTTGTTTTTCAGCCATATAAGCACTACCATGCTGAAGCACTGGATGGAGCTACACGGACAGGCTGCTCGGAATTCAACAAAGTTGAATTCTTTTCCGCGATTGAGTCAATCCGCTTACGAACGTTTAAGTCTACAACTATACTATCCGCCTTCAAGAAAACCGGTCTGATCCCTTTTAACCCCAATGTTGTTCTCGAACAACTCCCCATTATCGAACCTTTCAATCAACAGCTTGATCCTCCTCGAACCCCATCTCCACACACCGAAGACGTTCAATCTACCCCTAAAACCATCCGGTCACTTAAACGATATGCCGACTCTTTGTATACCAACATTCGCGATGTTTCCCCTACATCTACTCTTCGTCTCAAGAAATATCTCAAGGGGAGCTTAGCTCAAGCTCAGAGTGGAGCGCTTGCTATGACGAATCTTGAGAACACGAAGGCTGCTGAACTTGCGCGGTCTGCAAGACAAAAACGATCTCGCCGAACGATCCAAAGGGGAGGAGTGCTCTATCCACATAAAGCAGGAGCAATGGTTGCTCAAAAAGAGAAGGTGTTAGGCGGAGACAACTGGTATAGACTTATTGTTGTCTAGGCCAATCAGGATTCTTTGTATAGACGGAGATTTGTCTAGGAAGGCTCGGAAGCAACTCGTTTCGTTTATGACTACTAAGAGTGCAAGAAAAGTAAGATAGAATCGTAAAAACAATATTATATTGTTAAGGTCTCTTCTCCGTTGCTTGATGATGTCTTAAGCTTGGGAGGCACTTCGATATTTATATTCCGCGTCTGAGTGTTCGCGGACTACATCTATCTAACATACAAAATATGTACCTCTTTGATTTTAACTCGCAACGTCGAGTTCTCCCTAAAGGTGCGAACACCGGGAGACCCTGAAAACCACCACACCATCTTCGGTAATTACTATTTCCTGCCCGGGAGACATACTTGTCTCCAGTAGTAATTATCCGATCCTCAGAGTCTATCGACCTGTAGCCAGGTTCTCAAGTCGAACTCTGTTGGCCCCAATGGTTCTTTTCGTTACCAAGAGGATCAGTCTTGGTATGAGACTGCATCTGTAGATATGCCGGAGTCAATGACTTCTAGTTGTGATAACTCAACAACTAATCGATAGAATTCATTCCGATGACTCTCCTCATGTAGAGGAGAGGCCATTCTATTGAATAGTCTTATAATTCCTCAGTCGGCAACTCCTGATCGTTCTATGTAGAGGGGGTGGACCTTCATGTTGTGTTGGTTGTAAATCCCGCAACTGCGGTACACCCCTTATCATAGTTGCAACACTCCTCGAAGCTCGTTGGCTTCTTTGGTAGTGTTTCCAGGAGCTCTAGACTCTTTCTAATCGTCGAAGGGTGGATGTGAATGTATTGGTTCGTTATCCCGAACCTTCTAACATTCATATCATGACCTTGTGCGAAAACGTCCCGTTACTTACGGCCCATGTCAAAGATGTCTCATCTTTGAAGCCTAGTAACTCCCTGAGTAGTTGACGGATTGACTTCGTTCCACTTCTCAGGTCTTGCCAGAGGTCCCCTCTTATATATCCTGCGAACAGCCTTCGGTCAGACGGACGGCAGCGACGTATACGGTGTTATTCTGACACCTTTAATTCTGTGACCATATAGTCACAGGACGCAACAAAGGTTGATGTGTATGATGACGCGCGGGCCCCGTAAGGGGGCCGGAGGGGGGTTTTGGAGACTAAGATTCTCGAATTCGGGTAAAGTTACCCTACCTAAGGTACCCCTAGGCTATCGGAATCGGGTACTCCTAAAAGAAGGATAGCGTGGAGAAGGAGCTTTTAAAGGCTTAATGCATTTTGGATAATGTGCAACATGCAGCGTATCAAAAGGTCAGAAAACAGTGGAAGGAAATTTCCAAGGAGATGTCACAAACCGGATTGTGACAATGCAGATTGATAAGGCGGGATAAGGGTTTCACATGACTCGCAGTCGCGAGTCATAAATATTATTGTTATGAGATGACTCACAGTTGTGAGTCATATGATGTTATGATTTTCGTGCGTGACTCATACTTATGAGTCACCAGTTTCACACATGTGACGCACTTAGCGCACATGATTGGATATGAGGATTATGATTGGTTTAGGCATGTTGCGCAGTTGACTTGTATGAGTGTTAGGCATAAAGAAAATGCACAGACCTCTCGGTAGGGTAACTGCGCACAGACCCTCATTTTATCGAGAGCCTAACACCCCCCTCCGGCCCCGTTCTGGGGCCCGCACGTCCTTAGCGAGATTTCGAAGAGTTGCGTCCTATGACTAAAATGTCATTCCAATGAAGCCCACTTCATAACACCATATACGTCACTGCCGTCCGTCCGACCGGAAGCTGTTCGCAGGATATATAAGAGGGCACCTCTGGGTACCTCTGAGAAGTGGAACGGAGGAAATCCGTCGGAGGCGCATTAAGTTATCAGGCTTCAAAGTTGGGCATCCTAACTATGGGCCGAAAGTGACGGGACGTTTTCGGTTCGGAAATCCGCAATTGCTCCTACAGTGCCCCAGAGGCCATAGGGGTTAAATATGACACCAATACCTATCTGAAGGCCGCTGTATGTTGGTTGGTCCTGGAGACGGGATCCCTCGAGAGGTGATTCTCTTTGAGGCGAGGCGGACCGAGGGGAAGCTGCTCAGACTCAGAAGACCTAATAGGCGGTAGACTTAAGAGTGTTGGCACACCGTCTATGCAGCCTGCATTATGCATAGGTACCCGACACATACGTTGGCCACTATGTGAAATCGGAAGAGACTACTGGAACGATAGTCAAGTCGACTGAAGTTTCAAATATAAGTCTACTCGTCTCTATAAATCGAAGACCGGTCATTCGAGGATAATGTCGCATCCTACGACTAGATGGAAAAGGAATTTATGAGAACGAAGATGGTGTGTGAAAGTTCAGGGTCAAACAGTGTTCGCACTTGTTAAGACTATGAGACGTTAGCGTACAACCTTGGATAGGTACTTAGTTATAGGAGGATTAGAAGTAGTCCGCGAACACTCAGACGCGGGATATAAATATCGAAGTGCCTCCCAAGCTTTTAGACATCATCAAGCAACGGAGAAGAGACCTTAACAATATAACATTGTTTTACCTACGAATCTTTATAAAATATTTCCCTTATCGATTAAGCGAGTTCTTAGTAGTCATAAACGAAAAGAACGATTCCGAGCCTTCCTAGACAAATCTCCGTCTATTACGAAAGATTCAGGCCTAAGTCTTCTCGACAATTACTCAGAGTCGGCTTCCGCCTAACACTATATTGTTAGCTCTCCTTGTTACCAAGGCTCACTAAATAAGTCGGTTACTACTCTGCGCTAAGCAAGCGCATGGGTTCGAGTCACGCAGACGACGAGTCCGTTGAAAGCACGGTATACTACCCTGCGATTGATGATACGGTACACTACCCTGCGATTGATGATACGGTCGGATTAGACACCCTTGAGGAACTCTCCCGAACCAATTCAATATTCGAACCACCGACCAAGGTACACTACCCTACTATTAGGTCAGTGTTATCCGGTCTGTCGGAGCCCCGAGAAATACCATTTCTGGAACAAGAAGCTCCCTCGTGGTATACCGACCCAACTCTAGTTCCTACGAAGGAAAAATTTCAAAAGCTTTACGAAACCTGGTACGGGCCAGAATTCGTTTGGAAACCTTTCCTCGACTGGGACACCAGTGAAGAGGGATCCTTTGATAGTAGTTTTACACCTACTATACCTTTGGCGTGGAGGCTCGGGAACCACCCGAACTCTCATTAAGACCGAGTCCCATTATAGGAAAAGATGACAGAACCATCGTCATCGTGGTTCCCTGAAGGTCCGGGAACGCCGGTGCCATGGAGAGAACCTCCCAAAAAATTAAAAGATAAAGATGCGATGGACACCGGGAGCGAAGGAGAAAATGCACCGAGCCAACCTTCATCGCTCCCCCCGGGAATAAGGCGTCCCCCAAGAGATGGATCACGGGCATCAAGTGTCCCCAGCTCGTCCCGCTCATCTACTCCGAGGCCAAGGGATCAGGCAGCCGACTTGGCAAAGTTAGCTGCAAGGGTAGGAGTGGTACTACGCGATGTCCGGAGGGATATAACTTCCTCCATTGACTCTGCAAACATAGCGTTTGCCCAGCTCACGGGAGCTCAACAGGAAAACGCCCTTCGACTATTTGAAGTTCAAAAACAAATTGCCGAAGGAAAGGAAATCCATAATCAGGACATAGGGGTCCTGTTGATGCAATGTCAGGGAGTAGAGACCGAAGTAAAGTCTCTACAAGAAAGAATAGTAAGGGAAATCGCGGAAAATCTGGCACAACAAGCTGCCAGACAAGACCATCACGAAGGGGTTACCTCACAGTTACACCAGACCACGCTTGAACGGGACATTCTTCTACAACAAGCAGTAGAAGAAATCAGAAAGGAAATGAAGGACCGAGACCGGAAGGTAAATAGTGCCTTCAAGGAAAGAGATGCGCTCTTTCAAAACGAGGCAAAGAAGACTCGTGAGGCACTCTCGTCTCAACAGAGTGAACTCAAAAAGATTGGTGAAGCGGTCCAAGAACTTCTCGTTTCCTCGAGAAAGAAAGAGACTCCGAAGGAAAAACCGGAAGCTAGCAAGCGTGTAAGGATGGAGTCGGTGGAAGATGATGATGAGTACTATTCCAGACCGACTAGGCAAGAAAAAGGAAAACAAATTGAGAAACCTCAAAATAGTCGGGAAGGGACCTCAGACGCAACTCCACCACCTGGACAAGGAGGGGGGTACCCAAGTGATGACGACGGTGACGACAGCGACCATGACGCTGAAGGAAAAAGAGGCGGTGGGCCAGAAAGGCGCCGCAGGGGTCTAACCCCAGAACAATCAGACCTGGCGAATGTCCTGGCGGAAGCCTTCGTGGTAAACACAAAACGGCCAGCGGAGGCACCACCGCTTTTTGAAGGAGAAAAGCACCAGGATGTGCACATTTGGCTTCAGCAATGTATCGATTACTTCGACCGAAATCCTCACATCTGGAGAGATGACCGGGAACGGGTCATATACGCCCTCAACCGTACCAAGGGAAAGATAGTAACACCATACACGATATGGTACCGGAGAAAGATGGACGGGCTACAGGGCGAAACCCAAAATCGGAATTTTCGAAGATGGACCCGCTTCTCGTACGAAATAGGAAAGGCCTTTGCGCCTCTACAGGAGGGACGACAAGCCCTGCGGGACATGAAGGAAGTAAAATACAAGGGCAACATTCAAACCTACCTCCGAATCATGCACAACCTGAATAACAAAGCCAATATGACAGGTGAATCATGGAGAGAGACAGTTGAAAGAAACTTGCCCGAAGACATTCTCACCCGTATCTCCTTCCAGAAGTTCGATACCGACGAGGAATGGGAGGATGTTGTAATAGAGGCCGGCCGGGCAGAAGAAGACCTTCAGTACCGAAAAAAGTTACTGAAAGAAGGCAGTTCCCGACACACCTCCTCTAAGGATACAAAGGACAAATCCTCAAGAAATGAAAGGCCGGATAAGCCACGAAGAGACAAGGCTTATATAAAAGGAGGTGGAGGACCCTCACGAAAAAGGAAACGTGAAGATCACAAGTCGGAACGGCCAACTAAGAAATTAGGAGGAAGTGCTCCGATCACACACTCGAATTGGTCGGAAGCACACCAAGGAATCTCGCAAAGTGTCATTGATACGAGAAAAAAGGACAATAACTGCACGAGATGTGGAAAAAAGAACCACACATATAAGACGTGCTATGGGAACATTCAAGTATCGGCAGCGACAGTCAGCCGAAGGCCATTACGAATGGGCCCTGACCGAGCAAGGTCCGCCAAACCACCAAGACCTACTCGAAAACCCGCACAAGCCGGACAGGTCAGAACCACCAGCCGGTTGTGGGAATTAGGTGAAGACGAAGAAATCACATAAGTTTTCACAAAGGTACCGACAACGACGGTGTTCGGGTAGTCTAGTAGACACATGGTCTCTAGGAATCGAAATCAACGGCAAAACAAGAGACCGAAGCGAGGCAAGCAACCATGCTGGATGACCTGAGTGGGAGTACACGCGTCCCTCTTGCTGAGACAAGAGGATTAATAAAGAGCGATGTTGACATTGGCGGCGCCTCTATGCTTCCCAAGGTAATAACGTATGTTTCGCCCCAATGCCCCGAACACATGCTTGTTTGGGTAGTCAGGCACGTGACCTGGAATCTGAAAGGTCTCCGATAAGGACCAAAACCTAGACAGGAAACAGACAGCACCAAGGGTACCGACAGGAGCGACAGTAGGGCTAAGATGAAAGATTTAGGAGGATGAGCGAGGCGCATCTTCGACCAGTAGGTACAAGAGCTCTAGACCTCACCTCTATTTACTACTTCTTAGGTGCCGCGCTGGTACCGGACGGGCACCCGATAAAATGAGGACACTGTCTACGGTTAAGCGAGGGTGGATAATAAGCCCGGGAAGGTTATCAAAGGGACAGCCGACCAGCCCTACGCACCCGGCTCTTGTCCCCATGATATCTGGACGATGGCAGAGACCCCCAAGTTTGGTTCCACAGGTAGAAAAAGTGGAAGGTATGGGAACTCCTCGGCAGGAGGTAAAGACCGCTAGTAGTGGGCTGCCCGATATACCAAGAAAAATTCAGTTTGTCTGAGGAGACCTCAATGGTCGAAACCGTGCGGGCATGGTAACAAACATTTTGTTACACAATGCCAAAACGAAAGCCAGAAGAAGATCGCGGACAGCCGCGAAGACGCAAGCTTTACGCGTCTCTACCTAAAAGATATTCCTGCCCTGAGGGAGACGCCTACCTCTTTTTAAACCATAGGCGACAAAAGATTAAAGTCCTGTTGGACTCAGGCTCAAATGTGTTCGTCATCAATCAAAGATTGGTACAGGAACACCGACTACCGTTCACACAACGATCGGACGCGGTCAAAATTTATGGGTTTGATGGAACTGCAGCAGCGTCCGGAGGGAAGTTTTACACCCATCCTTTATGGTTAGAAATTGGGAGAAATAAACATCTGTCTGAGATAACCTGCGAAATAGCAGAACTGGGATCCTATGGGATGATCATACCATTTGGATGGTGGCATGAAGAACATCCCATATCACACATCGAAGACCCAAAAAGGTGGTCGTTCGACGCAAAATGCTGCGAAAAATGTGTGGAGGAAGATGAGGGAATAGCCGACATGTTTGAATACGATGAGACGGTAGTCTTTGACGAGAACGCTGCCTATATTGGGAGGATTGGCGCTAGTGAAAGTCCCGACGATATAGTCTTGGGATCGCTACCTCAAGAATATTGGCGACACAAGGACCTATTCTTGCCACAAACAGCGGAAAAGTTGGCGCCCCGGAGGACGTTCGATCATGAAATCGAACTAAAGGACGACGCGAAAGCGCCCTGGGGTCCAATCTACCCCTTGTCAGAAAAACAGCTTGCCGCGTTAAGAGAATACCTTAAAATGATGATGGATCAAGGAAAAATCACAAGGAGCAAATCCCCCGCAGGCGCACCAGTGCTGTTCGTACCGAAACCCGACGGCAAACTTCGGTTAGTTGTAGACTACCGAAACCTCAACCGTATTACGGTTTTGAACAAGCACCCCCTGCCACTGATGTCCGAGCTCAGAGATCGGGTAGCTGGGGCTAAGATTTTCACAAAGCTTGATCTGAAAGACGGCTATCATCTGATAAGAATTAAAGAAGGAGACGAGTGGAAGACGGCTTTTCGAACTCGATACGGCCATTACGAATACAAGGTAATGCCTTTCGGGCTCGTTAATGCTCCGGCAACCTTCCAAGACATGATGAACCAAGTCCTGCATGAATTTTTGGACTACGGAGTGGTCTGCTATTTGGATGACATTTTGATATATTCAAAGGATGAAAAGAGTCACGTTGAGTTAGTCGATCAAGTCTTGCAAAGACTCGCCGACTACCAACTAGCTGTATCCTTGAAAAAGTCAGTCTTTCATGTCCAAGAGGTAGAATTCCTGGGATATATGGTATCTGTCGAAGGGGTGGCTATGAGCACGAGGAAAGTCGATTCCGTATTGAGTTGGAAATCGCCGGCGTCGGTAAAAGAAGTCCAGATATTTATTGGATTTGCCAATTTTTACCGACGATTTATACGAAGTTTCTCCGGAGTGTGTAAACCGATAACGGAGACACTAAAAGGAAATCCAAAGGATTTCCATTGGGGCGCTGAACAAGAATCGGCGTTCAAAGAGTTAAAGCATCGCTTTACGACTGCACCCATTCTACAACATTTCTACCCAGACCGGGAAACGGTGGTAGAAACGGATGCAAGCGACTTTGCCTTAGGATGTGTCTTGTCACAATTTGTGGATAAAAGGCTACATCCAGTTGCTTTCCACTCACGAAAGTTGAACTCGGCTGAACGAAACTACGAGATTCATGACAAGGAGCTACTTGCAATCCTAGAAGCGTTCAAAGAATGGAGGCAATACTTAGTAGGCACGGAAAAACCTGTGACGGTATACACCGATCATCAAAACCTACAATACTTCCTTACTTCTAAGGTTTGGAGCGGACGCCAAATTCGATGGGCTCAGAAGCTGGCAGAATACAATTTTAAGATTGTTTACCGACCAGGAACTAAGGGCGGAAAGCCTGACGCTCTAAGTAGACGGCCGGAGTACCGTCCTGAGGAGGGAGCTACGCATCGCGAGCAAACCGTTTTAAAGCCAGAACACTTCCAAGTAATGCTGCTGGCACTGCAGGAGGAGAAGGAAGAAGGGTTAGGAAAAGAAGTACTAGGTTGGAGCGATGAGAAAGACCTGGCGTTGAAACCAAAGACGAATACCTCGGACAGATACATCCGAGTAAGACGCTTGAACCACAAGGCAAGGTTACCCACTAAAGGTTCAAGAATGGCAGCCGGACATGACCTCTACGCCATAAGCGACGCCATTATCCCTAGACGAGGACAAGCGCTACTCGATACTGGAATAGCAATAAGCCTACCAGCAGGGACATATGGACGAGTAGCGGCCCGTAGTGGGCTGGCAGTACGTTCCGGAATTTCGGTCGGCGCAGGGACAATAGACGCCGACTATACGGGAGAACTCAAAGTCTTGCTCTATAACCACAAAGATGTTGACTGCCAAATCCGGGAAGGAGACAGAATGGCACAACTCATCGTGGAAAAAATTGACACATCCGATTTAATGGAGGTCGATGAATTAGACGAGACTGAAAGAGGAGCCCAAGGTTTCGGAAGTACTGACATCGCGACAAGAAGTTTAACAATAAAGGAACAAGAACCCATCATATGTCAGCTAGAAGCATCGGCAGACAAAAATTTGTCCTGGTACGACATCGAAGAAGTACCAGAGAAAATATTAATATCAACGGCCATGCTAAAACAAAAGACAATGAAGAAGTTTAACCCCGAGTTCCTTGGACAACTTCTTGAGGCGACGCTATCGGATAGAGACTGGCTGAAACGACGCGAGGACTTATCAAAGCTCCGAAATGAAGGAAAAGAATTCCCTAAGAACTGGACACTGATCGACGACCTTCTATACTATAAGAATCGTCTATTCGTCCCAGACAACCAAGCATTGTACACCAAGATAGCCGAGGGATGCCATGACGCAAAGATAGCCGGACACTTCGGACAAGAAAAAACCCTAGAAATCATCATGAGAGATTTTTATTGGAAAGGGCTAGCCGAATGGATCAACGACTACGTGCGATCCTGTGATGAATGTCAACACAACAAGTCACCCCGACATGCGAAATACGGACTGTTACAACCGCTGCAGACGCCGTTCACAGCATGGTCGTCGATATCAGTAGACTTCATCACCCAACTACCAGAGTCACAAGGTTGTACACAAATCATGGTAGTTGTCGACCGGTTTACAAAAATGGCACACTTTCTTGGACTACAGACTACGGCTACGGCAAAGGATGTCGCAAATACGTTCTTAAGGGAGGTTTGGAAGCTACACGGCTTACCGACGGAGATCATTTCGGATATGGACTCTAAGTTCGCTGGCGAGTTTTGGGAATCATTGTGCAAGGCGTTGGAGATAAAACGACGAATGTCGACGGCATATCATCCACAGACGGATGGACAGACAGAGAGAACCAACCAAGTGCTGGAAGGATATCTCCGAAGTTTTATTAACTATGACCAAGATGACTGGTATCAGTTACTGCCGTTAGCAGAACATGCATATAACAATTCTGCAACCAACGCTCACGGAATGTCCCCCTTTTACGCGAACTATGGGTTCCACCCTCAAACTGAGTGGATGAAAGAACGTGAAGTTCAAAACCCCGGCGCTTCCCTATACGCGAACTGGATTAAGACGATACACGAACAAGCGAAAAGCTCGCTTGAAAAGACACGGGAAGGAATGACAAAATACTACGATCGGAAAGCCAAAAAACAACCTGAGTTTAGAATTGGCGACAAAGTTATGTTAAACGCAAAAAACATACGGACTAGACGGAAGTCGAAAAAGTTAGCACCCAAACTCTATGGGCCGTTCCAAATATTGGAAAAAAGAGGCAACCGAGCGTTTAAACTAAACATTTCCGACCGATGGAATATTCACCCAGTCTTCCACGTATCCTTGCTCGAACCATATCGAGAATCGGTTCATCCAGAACGCAGGCAACCTCCCAGAGAACCAGAAGAGGTTGAAGGGGACTTGCAATGGGAGATAGAGAAAATCGTCCGTAGCGAAATACGGACGTATAGGAAAAGAATCAGCAATCGTTACCGGCAGGTACGAGAGCTATGGTATTTTGTGAAATGGCAGGGTTGTGCGGAAGATGAAAATACTTGGGAACCCGCGACGGGCATGGAAAATGCTGAAGAAGTAGTCGAAGAGTTTCATCGAGACAACCCGGAGATGCCAGGGCAGGAAGAAGTAAGACGATGAGGAAAAGGTTTTCCTACGGTGAACAAGCAAACGCCGGAAGGTTTTTTACCCTGACCACATCGGGTCTTAAAAGGAAATTTGTTAAATAAGAGATAATTAAGAAAGGTGCTCGAGGCGAGACCTTGTAGGAGGGAGCTCATGTTAGGCATAAAGAAAATGCACAGACCTCTCGGTAGGGTAACTGCGCACAGACCCTCATTTTATCGAGAGCCTAACACCCCCCTCCGGCCCCGTTCTGGGGCCCGCACGTCCTTAGCGAGATTTCGAAGAGTTGCGTCCTATGACTAAAATGTCATTCCAATGAAGCCCACTTCATAACACCATATACGTCACTGCCGTCCGTCCGACCGGAAGCTGTTCGCAGGATATATAAGAGGGCACCTCTGGGTACCTCTGAGAAGTGGAACGGAGGAAATCCGTCGGAGGCGCATTAAGTTATCAGGCTTCAAAGTTGGGCATCCTAACTATGGGCCGAAAGTGACGGGACGTTTTCGGTTCGGAAATCCGCAATTGCTCCTACAGTGCCCCAGAGGCCATAGGGGTTAAATATGACACCAATACCTATCTGAAGGCCGCTGTATGTTGGTTGGTCCTGGAGACGGGATCCCTCGAGAGGTGATTCTCTTTGAGGCGAGGCGGACCGAGGGGAAGCTGCTCAGACTCAGAAGACCTAATAGGCGGTAGACTTAAGAGTGTTGGCACACCGTCTACGCGACCTGCATTATGCATAGGTACCCGACACATACGTTGGCCACTATGTGAAATCGGAAGAGACTACTGGAACGATAGTCAAGACGACTGAAGTTTCAGACAGAAGTCTACTCGTCTCTATAAATCGAAGACCGGTCATTCGAGGATAATGTCGCATCCTACGACTAGATGGAAAAGGAATTTATGAGAACGAAGATGGTGTGTGAAAGTTCAGGGTCAAACAGTGTTCGCACTTGTTAAGACTATGAGACGTTAGCGTACAACCTTGGATAGGTACTTAGTTATAGGAGGATTAGAAGTAGTCCGCGAACACTCAGACGCGGGATATAAATATCGAAGTGCCTCCCAAGCTTTTAGACATCATCAAGCAACGGAGAAGAGACCTTAACAATATAACATTGTTTTACCTACGAATCTTTATAAAATTATTTCCCTTATCGATTAAGCGAGTTCTTAGTAGTCATAAACGAAAAGAACGATTCCGAGCCTTCCTAGACAAATCTCCGTCTATTACGAAAGATTCAGGCCTAAGTCTTCTCGACAATTACTCAGAGTCGGCTTCCGCCTAACAATGAGTCAACTAAGGATCTCAAATGACTCACGAGTATGAGTCATAGGATATGGTGACGCGGAGGTATGAGTCACACAGGGTTAGAGTTGGGTGAGGAGTCTGTATAAATAGAGGGTCCAGGGACCTTCGGGACAGACACGCTTCGTCGCTCCTATTTTTCTCCCACATAGTTTGACAACACCACGGTCAACTATCGTGGGCCACCCTCCCTCCCCTCTGCCCCCTCGATGGTTCCTGCCTAGGGGCACGGTTAACTCCTCTATCCTCTCCCGCCATCAGCTCGCTTGCCTCCTGTTCGCTTGCTGGGGGAGTGATCTGGGCTCGCCCAGTAGTCCTGGCTCGCTTTTGGGGGCTTGTTTGGTTTTGGCACGGTCGGCACCCCCTCTTCGTTTCCGGTCGGCACTGGCAGTGGTGGACGTCTGTCTCCCCACTTGCACGATCCCCGTTGGGGAACGCCTCGGCTAGTAACTTCGGGGTCTGTCTCGCGGTGAGACGGGCCATACCCTCCTAGTCGGTCGGTTCAAGCTGGACAGCCTTCCTCCCCTCCGCCCTCCCGCCTCCTTACGACCGCCGGTGGTATCCCATCCACTAAGTGACGCTATCTCTCAGAGAACAAGGGACTACATGAGAGACGCGGTAAGACGGCAGACGGTTTGGTTTTCACGGTTGGGTTTTTCTGGGGCCCCTGGCCCTTCCTCCATTTTTCACTTCGATCGCGTCGGCTCGCACCCTACTGCCTCCCCTCCTTCGGCTGGTACCCTACTACCTCCTTTCGCCGTGTGGTGTTCCGGGGTTCCGGCCTGCTGCCTGCCCACGGTCTCTCCTTGGCTGGCACCCTACTGCTGGGCGGCATCCCCTCTGCCAAACATCCACTCCTTGGGTCCAGCACCGAGGCCCTCCGTTTCCGACTGGCGGGTCATGGTATTGCACTACATCCGTGGCTCAGCTGGTTGGGGGCATCAGCCTTCGGGCTCTTTGCCGGCCGCCCACTTCGGGGGCGGTTTTATATTCGGCACTTCGGCGGTTCGGTGGGCGGTTGTATATTTTTCTTTGTCGCAGTTTACGGGTGGAGTTTTTCCCTATGCTTTCCTGCCTAGCTTGTTTGGTTTCCTTTCTGTTGGCTACGTGTAGTTAGTGGGAGGGGTATCTTTCGAGGGAGGAATCTTCTTGGGCATTTGGCTGGCTTCTAGGCGAGACCCCTTCGCGTTCAAGTCGTGAGGCCTGCGGGCCGGGCACCTGAGTTGGTCGTCCTTGGAGTGTGTGCGGTTAGGCCCATACCAGAGGGTCCTGGGGGTACGGGTTTTCTCTTGGTCCGGGGGGCATACAAAGGGGTTTTGTTTACGCCATAGCTAGCGCTGCATGCGATTTTTCTTGTACCTTAAACAATGAATTAAATGATAATAAAAAAAAAAAAAAAAAAAAACAAAAAAAAAAGGACCTTCGGGACAGACACGCTTCGTCGCTCCTATTTTCCTGCCACATAGTTTGACAACACCACGGTCGGCTATCGTGGCCCACCCCCTCTCCCCTCTGCCCCCTTGATGGTTCCTGCCTAGGGGTACGGTTAACTCCTCCAGCCTCTCCCGCCTTTACTTTGCTTTTCTCCTGCCCGCTTGATGGGGGAGTTATCTGGGCCCGCCCAGTAGTCCTGTCTCGCTTAGGGGTTTCGCTTAGTTTTGGCACGGTCAGCTTCCTCTCTTCGCTTCCGGTCGGCGTTGGCAGTGGTGGACGTCTTTCTCCCCATTTGCACGATCCCTGAGGGGGAACGCCTCGGCTAGTAACTTCGGGGTCTGTCTCCTGGTGAGATTTGGCCATACCCTCCTAGTCGCTCGGTTCAAGACACGGTTGCCTTCCTACCCTCGCCCTTCCGCCTCCCTACCGCCGGTGGGATCCCTTCCACTAAGTGACGTTATCTCTCGGAGAACAAGGGACTACATGAGAGACGCGGTAAAACGGCAACGGTTCGGTTTTCACGGTCAGGTTTTCTCCTGTGGCCTTGGGCCCTCCCTCCATTTTTCACTTCGATTGCGTCGGCTCGCACCCTACTGCCTCCCCTCCCTGGCTGGTACCCTACTACCCCCCTTCGTTAGCTGGCACCTCACTGCTGGGCGGCATCCCCTCTGCCAAACATCCACTCCTTGGGTCCAGCACCGAGACCCTCCGTTTTCGGCTGGCGGGTCATGGTATTGCACTACATCCGTGGCTCAGCTGGTTGGGGGCATCAGCCTTCGGGCTTTTTGCCGGCCGCTCACTTCGGGGGCGGTTTTATATTCGGCACTCTGGCGGTTCGGTGGGCGGGAGTTTGTTTTCTTTTGTGGTCGCTGCAGTTTACGGGTGGAGTTTTTCCCTATGCTTTCCTGTCTAGCTTGTTTGGTTTCCTTTCTGTTGGCTACGTGTAGTTAGTGGAAGGGGTATCTTTCGGGGGAGGAATCTTCTTGGGCATTTGGCTGGCTTCTAGGCGAGACCCCTTCGCGTTCAAGTCGTGAGGCCTGCGGGCCGGGCACCTGAGTTGGTCGTCCTTGGAGTGTGTGCGGTTAGGCCCATACCAGAGGGTCCTGGGGGTATGGGTTTTCTCCTGGTCCGGGGTGGATACAAAGGGGTTTTGTTTACGCCATAGCTAGCGCTGCATGCGATTATTCTTGTACCTGAAACAACGAATTAAATGACAATAAAAAAAAAAAAAAAACAAAAAAAAAAAAACAAAGGACCTTCGGGACAGACACGCTTCGTCGCTCCTATTTTCCTGCCACATAGTTTGACAACACCACGGTCGGCTATCGTGGCCCCCCCTCTCTCTCCCCTCTGCCCCCTTAATGGTTCCTGCCTAGGGGCACGGTTAACTCCTCTATCCTCTCCCGCCATCACCTTGCCTGCCTTCTGTTTACTTGCTGGGGGAGTTATCTGGGCTTGCCCAGTAGTCCTGGCTCGCTTTTGGAGGCTCGCTTAGTTTTGGCACGGTCGGCACCCCCTCTTCGGTTCCGGTCGGCACTGGCAGTGGTGGACGTCTGTCTCCCTACTTGCACGATCCCCGTTAGCGAACGCCTCGGCTAGTAACTTTGGGGTCTGTCTCGCGGTGAGACGGGCCATACCCTCCTAGTCGGTCGGTTCAAGTCGGACAGCCTTCCTCCCCTTCCGTTCCTCGTTCCTTACCCCGCCGGTGGGATCCCTTCCACTAAGTGACGCTATCTCTCGGAGAACAAGGGACTACATGAGAGACGCGGTAATACAGCACGGGTTTGGTTTGCACGGTCGGACTTTTCTGGGGCCTCTGGTCCTCCCTCCATTTTTCTCTTCGAATGCGTCGGCTCGCACCCTACTGCCTCCCCTCCCTGGCTGGTACCCTAATACCCCCCTTCGTTAGCTGGCACCTCACTGCTGGGCGGCATCCCCTCTGCCAAACATCCACTCCTTGGGTCCAGCACCGAGACCCTCCGTTTTCGACTGGCGGGTCATGGTATTGCACTACATCCATGGCTCAGCTGGTTGGGGGCATCAGCCTTCGGGCTTTTTGCCGGCCGCTCACTTCCGGGGCGGTTTTATATTCGGCACCTTGGCGGTTCGGTGGGCGGTTGTATACTTTCCTTTGTGGTAGTCGCAGTTTACGGGTAGAGTTTTTCCCTATGCTTTCCTGCCTAGCTTGTTTGGTTTCCTTTCTGTTGGCTACGTGTAGTTGGTGGGAGGGGTATCTTTCGGGGGAGGAATCTTCTTGGGCATTTGGTTGGCTTCTAGGCGAGACCCCTTCGCGTTCAAGTCGTGAGGCCTGCGGGCTGGGCACCTGAGTTGGTCGTCCTTGGAGTGTGTGCGGTTAGGCCCATACCAGAGGGTCCTGGGGGTACGGGTTTTCTCTTGGTCCGGGGTGGAGGGGTTTTCTTTACACCATAGCTAGCGCTGCATGCGGGATTCTTGTACCTTAAACAAGTAATTATATGATAATAAAAAAAAAAAAAAAAAAAAAAAAAAAAAAGGACCTTCGGGACAGACACGCTTCGTCACTCCTATTTTCCTGCCACGTAGTTTGTCAACACCACGGTCGGCTATCGTGGCCCACCCCCTCTCCCCTCTGCCCCCTCGATGGTTCCTGCCTAGGGGTACGGTTAACTCCTCCAGCCTCTCCCGCCTTTACTTCGCTTGTCTCTTGTTCGCTTGATGGGGGAGTTATCTGGGCTCGCCCAGTAGTCCTGTCTCGCTTAGGGATTCGCTTGGTTTTGGCACGGTCGGCTTCCTCTCTTCGTTTCCGGTCGGCGTTGGCAGTGGTGGACGTCTTTCTCCCCACTTGCACGATCCCTGAGGGGGAACGCCTCGGCTAGTAACTTCGGGGTCTGTCTCCTGGTGAGATTCGGCCATACCCTCCTAGTCGCTCAGTTCGAGACACGGTCGCCTTCCTCCCCTCGCCCTTCCGCTTCCTTACCGCCGGTGGGATCCCTTCCACTAAGTGACGCTATCTCTCGGAGAACAAGGGACTACATGAGAGACGCGGTAAAACGGTAACGGCTTGGTCTGCTCGGTCAGGTTTTCTCCTGGGGCCTCAGGCCCTCCCTCCATTTTCCACTTCGTTTGCGTCGGCTCGCACCTTACTGCCTTCCCTCCTTCAGCTGGTACCTTACTACCTTCCCTCACTCGGCTAGCACCCCACTGCTGGGCGGCATCCCCTCTGCCATCCTTCCACTCCTTGGGTCCAGCACTGAGACCCTCTGTTCTCGACTGGCAGGTCATGGTATTGCACTACATCCGTAGCTCAGCTGGTTGGGGGCATCAGCCTTCGGGCTCTTTGCCGGCTGCTCACTTCGGGGGCGGTTTTACACTCGGCACTTTGGCGGTTCGGTGGGTGGGAGTTTACTTTCTTTTGTGGTTTTTGTAGTTTACGGGTAGAGTTTTTCCCTATGCTTTCCTGCCTAGCTTGTTTGGTTTCCTTTCCAGTGGCTACGTGTAGTTAGTGGGAGGGGGATCTTTCGGGGGAGGAATCTTCTTGGACATGTGGTTGGCTTCTAGGCGAGACCCCTTCGCGTTCAAGTCGTGTAGCCTGCGGGCTGGGCACCTGAGCTGATCGTCCTTGGAGTGTGTGCAGTTAGGCCCATACCAGAGGGTCCTGGGGGTATCATACGGGTTTTCTCTTGGTCCGGGGATGAAGGGTTTTCTTTACGCCATAGCTAACGCTGCATGCGGGATTCTTGTACCTTAAACAAGTAATTATATGATATTAAAAAAAAAAAAAAAAAAAAAATGGACCTTCGGGACAGACTCCTCACGCAACCACTTAAGTCTTTCCTATACTATTAAAAATCAACATACTCGCATGAGCACACAAACTTTTCCCGCAACGTATGTGAGAAAGAGGTCCCGCTTGTATAAGTACAAGGAGACAAGAAGATATATCGATAGACGAGATCAGAAAGGATCGCATAGGCCTAGTGAGGTCTCAGAGCTATCGATATCCAATACGAAAATAGGTAAGACGTAGTTACCTGTTGAAGAACTAATCTACAAAGAGATAGGATCATTACAGGAGATGAGAAAGGCTGTGAAGGAAAAAAACAAAAGGGAAAAGCTCTAGTTTCTATTTCGTTGTGAAATTCGTTATTTCATAAATTCGTCTAGTCACTTGTAATGAATCTATCGTTGAGCTGTTACTATCGTTGAACTGTACGGCACTCCCTTGGAGTGCCACCTACTTTGAACTTCGCTTAGCGTTGTTCGAAGTGGTGGGAACCTTGGCACGGTTATAGATGGTAATTTAGTACTCGTATGAACCCTATGGGTCCCCACTTCCGTGCTCCGCGAGCACGTGCTGTGCCATTACCGAGCTAAAAGGTTCGATAAACTTCGATTATCGCATCCTTGCCGCCGATACCCGTTCCGTCCGTCCATTTCATCCCGCCCCACTACGAGTACGATACTTCACCCGGCAACCCCCCACCTTGATTCCTCAAAATCGATTCCATCTTCCCAACGCCAAAAGTGTGAAATGCCTGCCCAATTTCTCCTTCGCCGCCCAGTACTGCGGCCGGTAAAGCTCCTCCCACGAATCCTTTGTGCGACGGCCCCCAACTCGACCCTGAGGATGCTCTCAACGCACCCTCCGAAGCCGGAAGACGAGGACGCGATATTCGCTGCCGGGGTCGAGGAGGTGAAAAAGTGGTGGGCGGAACCCCGATGGAAAGGGATTGTTCGGCCCTACTCTGCCGAGGACATTGTTAGCAAGCGAGGCACGCTGAAGCAGCATTACCCGAGCTCGCAGACGGCTAGGAAGTTGTTTGAGTTGTTGAATGAGCGGGCGGCGCAGGGGTTGCCGGTGCATACTAGTATTGCCACCCCCCCCCCGCATTTCCGGAGGTATGGTAAGGGATGGGGGGATGGATGGCTGATGAGGAGGAGATATTAGTGGGCGCTATTGATCCCGTACAAATGACCCAGCAAGCACCGCATCTTGAAGCGCTATACGTGAGCGGGTGGGCTTGTTCTAGTGTTCTCACGACCACGAATGAGGTATCGCCGGACCTTGGGGATTACCCGTACAATACCGTACCGAATCAAGTCCAGAGACTATTCAAAGCCCAGCAACTCCACGACCGAAAGCACTATGACGAACGCCGGAGCATGACACCACAGCAGCGCGAGGAGAAACCGTGGGTAGACTACCTCCGCCCGATAATCGCGGACGGGGACACGGGGCATGGTGGACTATCCGCTGTGATGAAGCTGGCGAAGCTCTTCGCCGAGAACGGGGCCGCAGCGATACACCTGGAGGACCAGATGCACGGTGGCAAGAAGTGCGGGCACCTGTCGGGCAAAGTCCTCGTGCCCATCAGCGAGCATATCAACCGGCTCATCGCGACGCGCTTCCAGTGGGACCTGATGGGTGTGGAGAACCTCTTGATCGCCCGAACGGACAGTGAGAGTGGAAAGCTCATCAGCAGCACCGTCGACACCCGCGACCACCAATTCATCCTAGGCACAACCACCCAAACCACTCCTCTCAGCGAAGTCCTCCAAAACCTCGAATCCACCGGCGCCCCGGCAGAAGCCCTGAACAGGGCGGAGGCAGCCTGGTTCGCGCGGCACGAATTGACGACCTTCGATGACGCCGTCAAGTCCGAACTCGCCAAACTCCCCAACCCCCAGGCCAAGATGGAAGAATACATGCAGCACGCTTCAACCCGCAGCAACACCGTCGCACGGGAACGCGCGCGTGCACTTCTCGGCCACGAGATATTCTTCTCCTGGGACCTCCCTCGCACGCGGGAAGGCTACTACCATTACTCCGCCGGCCTCCCCGCTGCCATAAAGCGCACACAGGCCTTCGCGCCCTACTCCGACCTCCTCTGGCTGGAGACCAAGCGTCCATCGCTCACGCAGGCAACCTCCTTCGCCCGCACCCTCCTGCGCACCCCTTCCTCCCCGTCCGCAGGCAAACACCTAGTCTACAACCTCTCGCCCAGCTTCAATTGGCTAGCGGAGGGCTTCACTCCGGAGCAGTTGAAGTCCTTCATCTGGGACCTGGCGAAGGAGGGCTTCGTGTTGCAAATCGTGTCCCTCGCAGGATTACACTCGGGCGCCCTCGCTACCTGCGAACTCGCCACGCGGTTCAAGGATGAGGGCATGCTCGCGTACGTCGACCTCGTGCAGAAGCGCGAGAAGGAGATTGGGTGCGACGTGCTCACGCATCAGAAATGGAGTGGAGCGAATTACTTGGATGGGGTGTTGCAGGCCGTGGCTAGCTCCTCAGCGACCAGCGCGGTTGGGGGGGATAGCACTGAGCATGGATTTTAGATTGCGGGGGGGACGTTGTGGAGCATATCATACCTTTGTGTTTTTTTAATTTTTTTCCCATACTTACTATTCTTCGGAAAAGTGTTTGATGACGTCGAAACGATGAAAAAAGGTATGATATGGGGATGTGGTTTAGTGGTATAATACCTCTTTAGCATAGAGGTGGTCCGGCGTTCGATTCGCCGCATCTCCATTCTTTTTTTTTTTACCCTTTTTATTTTCCATACTTCTCCCATAGATTGAGTTAGGTGAATGGAGGATTCCAATCGCATGGACTCTCTGCCGTCTCTCAGTTGACCGCCAATCTGATGGCTTACTCCTGTACTTCATTGTAAACATACGGTCATTTCAAAGAATAAGAAATCGTATCATAGGTTACAACTTTATTCATCCCCAGCCACATCTGCCCAGGTATATATATCGCGCCTCACAAAAATGAGAGGAAGGGCGAACAAACGAACGATGTATGTATGTATGCACAATCTAAGCATCCAACTTCAACCCCTCCAGAAGGGCGTCGATCCTCCCCAACAATTCCTCATAAACATGACCCTTCTCCGTCTCCAAACTACGATCCACCTCGCCCACCTCCACCTCCACCTCCTCCCCATTCCCGCAAAACCCCAGGTTATCCTCCACCCTCATCCTGAACCTCTCGTTGAGATAGTACCTAATGTCGTCTACAAGTTCGATGGTATCCGTCTCCTGCCGACCCTTGATCCTCCCCGCACTCTCAGCGACCAACTCGGCAAACTCCGGGTCGGGGAGGAAGTCCTCGAGCCGCTCGGCGATGTACTTTGCGCCGAAGGCCTCGAGGCGCGGGGCGCGCGTGGCCCATGCGGCGCGGATGACGTCGTGGATGTGGAAGGGGAGGTCGTCGGGTGCGGTGGCAATGACTTGTGCGCATTTGGACTTTAGACGATCGAGGAAGAGGTGGTCCGAGGTGTAGAGGAGAGAGAGCGAGTGCTGGAGCGGGGGCGGGGTCGGGGTTTCAAAGTAGAGGTGTAGGAGGAGGTACGGGAGAGTGGAGGCGGGAAGGGGGAGGGGGATTATAGGAAGGGGCGAGGTGGGGGCTGTGGGAAGGCCCTCGAGGAAGGGGGATGTGAACATTGCTGTGAAGAACTCGGAGCGGAGGAGGGATTTGTGGGTTGGGTAGATGTGTACAAGGTAGTCTTCTTCCCTCTTCCTCCTCCGCTTCTCTGTCCGCATCTGCGTCGCGCCAGTCCGGCTCGTCAGAGCGGATGAGCACGTCCGCGAAACTGTCGTTTCCTGGGAATACTTTGATTTGCCCGACTTGTGACTTCCTTACCACGACCCTCTTCTTCAGCACATTCTCCCGCATCCATTCTTCCATCCTCTCCTGTGCCCTCTTCAGCCCCTCGCTGCGCAGCTGCCGTCGCAACTTCGGTGTATTCGCCAGCAAAAGCCTCCACAACTCTGGGATCTCCAAATGTTTACTCAACCTTTCTATATTCGCCATCAACTCCTTGTCCGAACTAGGGGCCGCGGAGACCTCGCCGAGGTAGATGTATTTCACTGCGGCCTCGAACGCGCGGGAGGAGAAGTTTTGCGAGAGCCGAATGGTCTTTTTGGGATTTTGCTCGTTAGTGGCGGTGGAGGAGGGGAGGGAGAGTTTCCGCCGGAAGTAGGGCGAGTGAGCTGAGAGCATGAACCTGTGTAGATGAAAGGCCGTTTTCAAGCCAGTGGTGGTAGTCGCAGTTACGACTACGTCGGTAGTATCCAACGGCTCCCGCGACAGTAAGGAAGTGATATGCGCAGCCCACGGCTGCGCCGGATCGATACTTTTCGAATACTACCACCCCCCCCCCCTCAACATCAGCCATGGGAGACGACAGCACACGGAGCGAGCGAGCGATCAGGAGTAATTTAACAATACATCATACTGCAACAACAAATTCCTAATCCGGCTATTCAGGGCATTATACAAGATCCTCTCGCCCTGGAACGTATCCCGCTCGCACACGGCACCGCTCTCGAGCAGCAACTCCACCACTTCGTAGTGTCCGCACAGACTAGCCTTGTCACTTCCCCCTTCAGCCACCCCAACCATCCCCGCGGGTGAGAACGCGAACCACGTACCAAGGTCAGAGGAAGATTATCAAACCGATCAACAGCGTTCAAGTTCACGCCCCCCGGGGACACGATCAGGTCTTGCACGGTTTGCAGGTCGCCGCGGCGGCAGGCTTCGCACCTATCATTCCAATTAACTCCCGCGAAGCGGAGCGGTGGGGTCGGGAGCAAGTGGGGAGGGAAGGGCACAGTTTTTGGAAGGGCTCCGATTCGTCGAGCTGGTTCTTGACGCGGACTTCCGAACGGTCTTGGAAGATGTGGCTGAAAAAGCCGGTTTTGGGGGGGTTGGAAAGGTCTTCGGGCCGGGTTAGCATAGTTTTCGGGGGTGTTTTTTCTTCTTTTCTACTGTGACACGGGGTTGAGGGGGGATCGAGAGTCGGTATGGCAGGATAATGTATGATACTTGTAGTGGTGGGCCCAACTGTCTTGATGAGTCAGCATGTGGGGGCTAGAGAGTAGGTAGCGAGTGATATTCTGTGAGAACGGGATAACTCGGTCACGAGGGAAGAGTGAGATGTTGTGAAGGATAGTGCTAGTATGGCATCATTGGCATGGGGTGAATGGAAAAACTTGTAGAAAACGCCGGGTGAAGCGCCCTGAGAGACTGCTCTGGAAAGGTATCAATGAAATCATTCCTCTTTTTGACCGACACGGTACAAACGGGTCCGTAAATAATACCCCAGTGACAGCTGTTCCTGTTTGCTGTGCACAAACGATATGCTCCTATGCTATCATATGAGGGTTCTGAGAAGATATTATATCTCTACACACGATAACACAAATTCCGCACAAACCACAAAGAGAAGTCATCCGTGCCAACCGAGGACTTGACCTATTGCCCTCCCTGTGGAAAACGCACAGCACAAAAGTTCTTCTACAACAAAGACCTGTTGGCCGTATCGCAAAAATCGCCACGCAATTGGCGCCCGTAGGCCATATACACGTCCCATAGCCCTACTTCTACTCGAGTATATTAACGACGTCATAACAATCTAATTATCATAGAAGCAAAATCAGAGAGCTTGTAAAACAACGAGGAGAAATCTTCAACACAGCTGATCACTAAAGAAACTAAAGGTCCTATTCCTCCCTCCACCTGCTACTGCTACTCATGGATCGATCGTCTCCTGCCATCAGTAACGACAGTCCGCCCTTCTCAGAACATTTCATGTGCCTAGCGGACGTTGTCAAACCTCCTCCCTTCAATAACGTACTCAATACGAGCTCCATCAAACCGCAAATCACAGCTAGCTCAATCACAATAACCGGTGTCAAATAGTTCCACCTCTCAGCGAGCCAGATAGGTACCCATGTATGCACAAAGCCTGAACCCCAGATAACCCCTGTATATTATACACGAAAGCAACGCGCGCACGCTAGATGCAGCACCTATCTTACCAAGAAAATGATTCGGTATGTAAATAGATCTAAACCCCGTTAGTCTAATAGCCAACCAAACAGACGATTATGGGAAGAGATAAACTCACGCCTTGTGCACCAGTCCCTTTATGCACCGCCCTTTCATCACTAAGCGCAACAACAACCTGCCTCGTCTTCTCAATCAATTCCGCTGGGCCACATACCACCACTGCACTCTCCCCAAGTGCCTTCTCAAGCTCCTTGTTCATGAGAACCTCGATAGCGGGTCGGCCGGAAAACACATGCTCCGGCGGTAGGTGAGGTGGTGGGGCAATTCTATTATTCGAAGAAGTAGAATCCCGAGCCTGCATCCCGGCGGGGTCTATGTCCGCCGTCATTTCCGGTATATTTGGACGAGGCACGGTGGGCTGCGAGCAACAGCTACAGACTTGCTTCTTCCCACCGGATCTGCTGGCCTCGACAATGGCGTCTTCGTCTTCGAGGACCTCTTGACAACAGCAGCGGCCGCCATTGCAGAGTTCATTCCCTTCTACTGCCCCGACTTCAGCCTTCCCAGTGGGCATTGCTTTTAAATCTACAACGACCTCAGCTTTCTCGGTAGACATTGCTCTTAAATCTGCCACATCAAGAAATCCATTCCGGCTGGGGGGGCTCGACGATGGCGCTGATAACGAATCACGACAAGTGACATAAACACTCGCTTCCAGAATTAGTCCACCAAACTCCCCAAGTGTCCCCATCGCAGCCGCAATCTCCTTTGCGAACCAACTGATCTGGGTACTGCTCCGAACAACCCAGACAAGTCTGATTTTTCTCGTCACCATCGGTTTCGACTCCCTTCTCAACCGGACAAGGTCCTTCAGTAACGGGATGATGAAAGCAGCACCGGCACCTCCTGCTAACAGAAAAACTGAGTCAAATTGCTCTAGTGGACGGACCTGGCCGTAGGGGCCATCGATGATAACAGTCTTCGATTTATCCCTATTGACCGGCAACACACATGCATGGTCGGAAAACTTCTCGGTCCCACCCTTCTGGGTCCGGATCACAAACTCCAGAGAATTATCTGAGGGCAGGGTCGCAATTGTAAACGGGTGGGATTGCAGTGGTACCAGCGAGTGACAGGAGACAAACGCGTGCTGTCCCGGACTCCAGTTAAACGGTGGGTCGAGTATTACTACTTTTGTAGCTTTGTCCGACAGCCCATGAAAAGTGGCATTGCAGGTGAAGAACCCGGAGGGTCCCCGCCGCCTTCCTGGGTGAAAGATGGCCAGGTTGGCGTACAACATATATAGTATCCTCAAAGCCCGGTCGGTGAAGAAAATGGCCACGGGTACCCAAACATAGACATGCGCCTTCTCTGGAGTGTGCAGCCGAACCATAACGATAAAGCCAATGAAGCTAATTACGTGCTGGGCAACAAAAAGCTCATATCTCCATCCTCTAATGGGAGCGAAACTCGACAATGTGATCCAAAGTAGTACACACCAAGCGCCTAGCCCTCGACGAGATATGATGTCAATCTCAAGTTTGCGTCCAATATAGTCATACCGGCCCCACGTCCGAAAAAAGTAGCCCATATGGATTGTAGCGGTAATGAACATGCACCGTGCAACCCATCTATGAATCCAGTTCAATCGCTCGTAGGAAGTGCCGGTAGCGTACCCGATCAGATTCCTCTTTCCAGCCAACAGGAACACCAAGGGTAGTTGAGCAACAGTAATCCAGCCGGTACGCACAGCCATAGCCTCCCAATTCCGCCTGTCATTCACACTCCAGCCATAGAAATTGAGCGATAACAGCAAGGCGAGATTCGTAGCAACGAGCAAGACATGGCCAAACTGTGGGAAATTCAACGGTGGCGCCCTTTTCCACAAAATACTGGGTTCCGCACTTGACAGTTTTCCCCGAGCATCTATTAACGGGGCGGTATAGTATACCGCTTCCCGGGTTGTCGCAGTGAGGGTCGCATACCATCTGATGAGAGGGTTCTTTGGCCTGGCCGGCTCGGGAAGAGCCTTAGAAGCGGCAGAGATTCTAGAGGCATTCAAGTCAGCCAAGAAATATTTGACGCAAACGGAGCGTCAACGAGCCTCTGACGGTAGAGCAATAATTCCCCCAGATGCACGAATACTCCGACACCTATAGCCCCGCCAACGAACATCCAGTAGATCTTTGCAAAGTAGGGATCTTGAGGGACAGGAAAAATGCCACTCCCTCCGCTACTATGCCCTGAATGTGACATGTTTGAGGTGTCAATGGCGGGGCCTGCTCAGCAAATCACGGGGAGGGGGGCGAAGCGAGGAAAAGTCTGGAGGTGATGAAGCGTGCTCGAGTATAATATGATTTTATTGCTGGATCACGGGGGACAGGGTGGATAAGTAAGTAGCAGGGACTGTTACAAACTCGAACCAGAAGGAGTGAGAAAGGTCAGACGAAGTGGGTGCATACATTGAGATGGGGACCAGCAGGTAAAACGGCCTCTCCTTCACTCAAGTCACAGTTCCATATGTACGAGTACTCGTATGAGGAGAGCGGACGCAGCGTAGCAGGGCAAGAGTGCTTCCTAGGGCGGATCCCGGCTTCTAGATGCGAGGAGGAAGGAGGTTAGGTGGGAGTGAGGAAGGAGGGAAGGGGGCGAGATGAACTGACATGGAGATCTCTTTCTGCAGGGCAGAGAAGCATCATCCGTCCACATCGCTCATTCATTCACCCATGCATTACTAGAAATGTCAATCAAACAGGCCGCGTGTGCACAGGAGAAAACGAGAAGGGAAATAATATCTCCATCTCTCTCTTTCTCACTCAAGCCTTGTCTCTCCTCCCCATCATCATCATCCCCCACCCACCCTTGAACCATGTTCTCAAATACTCGAGTAAAAGCACTGTGCCATCATGAATTAGTTATGATAGAATAATACTCGTACCAGTATGAAAATTATATGAATACTCGAGTACCGGTACTGTTCCTAGCACGGCACTGTACTCAACCGGTAGTGCAACCCCAGTCAATCAGTACTCTCACAGCAACCACCTGCCACCCAACCAACCCAACCAGAATTCCACCAATATTCCACCCAAGAAACTCTAACCTCCCATACCAGTAAGTTATGATAACCACTTTTTTTCTTCCCTTTCTTTTGTTTTTCTCCCAAGAAACCCCCCCTCGCTCCGAGCGCGTGGGGGGGAGGGAGAGAGGCAACAACCCCACGCCAGAGCACAAGCAACCTCCCCCCACCAGCACACACTTCCCCAATCGGGTCAGAACCCTCTCACTCGCGTTTTACCTAATTGGTGTGAAACATGCTCACCAAAATAAAAACCGGTCTCCGAGCACCCAATGTGTTAAGTACTCGTGCCACCATACTCCACCTCAGGAATGGGGAGCTGAATAAGTTATCCACTTATAATACGGTAACTGAAGGGTTCTCACGATAATCGAGTAGATTTTCGGGGGAACTTATCGTGGCTAGGGCCACTAGCGCGTAACTCATGTTTCGTAGACTTCTATTAAAAACGTCGCATGCTCGAGCACTGTGTCACAGTGAAGTACTATACTCGGGCACTTTTATAGTACTAGTACCATTCAGAATCTATCAGCTATTATGTACGAGTACAACAGCATCCGTAAAGTTCTACCGTATTCGGGTAGGAACCTTCAGCGTTGGATATGTCTTTAGAGGGGTTGTAAGGATTAATCACGATTTGTTTCTTACTGGATACCGTAATAGGAAGGGTAGGGCTAGCATGGCGTTCCCAGGGGCGTACTCTTAGTACTGTGGTCTATGATACATGGAGGGTAACTTATGGCATGAGAATTTTGTTGATGCGGGGTGTACAAGTATATGTACCCGATTTTTTTAAGTCTCCGGAATGGGAAATGAATACCTGTAAGTGATCCACTTATGGTATAATCTATGGCTTCACCGTGCTATAAAAAACCTCCATCACTGTTGGAATACCGGGTACTTGTACAGTGCATTACCAGACAGACAGCCACAACGCATGCAAACAGACAACACCCAGTACCCACCCCACCATCGTCCCTACGGATAATAATGCACTCCCATCTTCTCCCCCCTCTACTCGAGTACTCAAGTACCGGTATTCGTACAGGTATGATACTATACTCCTCCCCTCCAAATCCCCAAACATTAGTGAGCGCGTTCGCCCCTACCCAACCCACCGTGGCCCACCCCTGCCCTGCCGTACCGCCCCGCGTGTCTTCGGTTTCATGCCTTCCCAGGTGTCAAAAAAATAACACCCGTATCATAAAAGTTTTATGTGTGTGCGTGGCTCTGCCTTCGCATGAAATCCGGAGGCTTACTTGAAGGTCGGGACGTCGCGGATTTCTCACTTTTACTTTTTTCCTTCTCTAGGGGGGAGAACGCTTGGTCGACATACCCACAGTCCGTCTGGTGAGCAAGCCAGCAAGCAACACTCTACCTTTAGGTTACTCTACCATTCGGAGGATTTCGTTCGAGTTACAGAAGTCACAGGGCTGAGAAAGAGGAGGAGTAGGAAGAAGGGGGTACTCGTATAGGGTGGTTAAGCTTAAACTTGGGTTTCATCGATTGAAGGAGAGGGAAGGGAGAAGGGAAGGGCATTCCATTTTCATATAAGTTTCTGGTGGGAGCTGCATCTCTAGGTAAGCTCTTCTTCTCCGTCCATTGTTCTTTCTTTCCTTCTTTCTTTGTATCTCCTATTTTTACTTTCATCTTTTCCTTTATTTTTTTGAGGGAGGACTTTGTTTCCTTCTTTCTTTCTATTCTTCCTTCCTTTCCTATTCGTTCTTCCCTTCCATCATTCGTTCCACCATCTCGCTGTGCGAGATATCTTGTCATACTTTCTTCCCCCCCCTCACTCCATTTCGGCAAGCACGATAAAAGGGCACAAACCCTGACATGCTTCACCCAAGGCACACGATCCGCACAATGGCCGACTTCACAAGGCACAGCGACCAAGACGGCTCCTCTGGCACCGACCCCTCCACAATCTCCTCTACCGGCGGCGACCACTCCTCCTCACACTCCATGCCCTCGGGCATGAGCATGGCCTTCCACACGGGCATGACGGACTCACTCTACTCGTCCGCATGGACACCAAATTCGCCGGAACAGTACGCGGGCACGATCGCCTTCCTGGTACTCCTGGCGTTCACGTATAGATTCTTAGTAGCATGGAGGAGCGTGCTGGACCGCAAACGGGCTGTTAAAGACAATGAGCGAAGTGTACTCGTTGCAGCGGGGAAGGCCGGGAGTCTGGGCAGCTCGGAGGGACTGGATGGAGGAAGGAGGACGGGTAGTTGGGGTGGGAGACCGTGGAGGTGGTCAGTTGATCTGCCTAGGGCTTGGATGCAGGTGGTTACCTCGGGGGTTGGATATTTACTGTATGTTTTTCTTTATTACTTCCACCGTGCTCTGACTAATGCCCCACCGACACAGCATGTTAGCGGTAATGACATTCAACGTTGGCTACTTCCTCGCCGTCCTCACCGGTGTATTTTTCGGAGAATTAATCTTTGGCCGGTGGATTCATGGGAGCGAACATTAGCATTGACATCAATCAAGTCGAACCTTCGAGGCAAGCATAAATCGGGATGTAGACACAGAAGGACTGTATTTTTAGGTGTTCTTTTCCTTTTTTGTCTTTACCCGCGGTTGAGCTATGTTGTTTCCCTCTTACATTTTATTCTTCCCACTCGTTACGAAAGAAAACCTAGGCATGACACAGTTATAGCGGAGTTTAATGGATTCTCAACGCTTTCCAGCGCACCGCATCTCAAAATTAGGGTGATTGGAATGTCAGGAATAAGCAGAGCAGGTGGATGGATGATATGATAACGGCGCAACCCGTCCGTTTTTTCCGCCGGAATCCCGCACGGCTGCTGCCCCGTCCGCAGTATTATGCTATATACACGTAAGGTGCTATGAGGATCATTGCCCCAGAACACTTTGAACCTGCCCGACGTGTACTGTACAACAAGGTCGGCACGGTACTGTACTTGTACAGTACAGCACCCCCACCATGCCCAGAGTTCGTATACTGCAATGGATCCCATCCGGAAAAATTCACCCTTATGGACATTGACATGGACATGGACGGACACGCATTCATGTCATGCCCCACCATGCCAGACCCCACTCACAACCGGGCAAGCAAGCAAGCAACCAACCAACCCACCAAGAGGTCACCTCCCGCGACATACGGTAGTCTACAGCACGACAGAACAGAACAACGAAAGGAACCTTCCTCCTCCCGCAACGGATATGAACCCGGGAAAACCCCCTTACTTCCCCATACCGGTTACGTATCGTAACGCAAATGTAAAGAACCGACCAACCAACCAACCAACCGGGAAAAATCATCTTCCCGGGATTTTTCCCGTTTTCGGTGCTGGGTCGTTGTTTCCGGGAATTTTGCGATGGTACTCGAGTACAGTAAACCCTCCTATACCTCCAGTCTTGTGTAAGAACGGGTTTGGTACTACAGTATTATTTCCGGAGAATTGATTCAGAAATTAGTCTTAAAATTGTGGACGAGTCTACAGTTCAAACCTCTATCCTGTCCTATTTTCAGGCCGCTGAGTAGGGTTGTGGCGGTGCGGGATGTTGAATAGGGGGGATGTTTTATCTGTTTTTCTATGATATGGTTCATATTATAATAATATTATGAAAGTATAGTTATCATACTTTGTGCTATCACTTATAAGTCGAGCGCACAATATTCTACGATACAGGTATCACTTAACTTGACAAGACACCCTCCGTGTTTCCAACCCTCCAAGTTACTTGTTCCAGGTTTTTTTTCGTTCACTTGCCTCCCGGAATTATGAGAGGGTTTACTGTATTATAGTACTAAGCACTTGCACAAGTATCGTACATACCCGGTGAAAATGCAAACGGGATCGAGTGGGAACTACTGGTTGGGAATCCCGCGGCTTGGCGATTCGGTTGCGTTATGTTTAGCTGCGATTGATCGAATTGAATTGAATTGATTAGATTATCATGGTACGGTAGCTTGCCCGAGTGGGGGAAAGCTTGAGAAAATAATAATAATATAATTTATACAAGTATTTATTGCAGACTGTGCTTAGTACTGTACTGTGTGAGTGGCCCATGGAAATTCTGGGTTCGCCCGGGGTGAACTGACTGTGCGAGATGTTTGATAATTCACCTGAAATTTGGATACCGGTATTGTAGAGTCCATACCACTGCCTGATATCGTCATACCTGGAACCGATATGTAATCAATTGAGGTGGAACTAGGCTTAGTCATGTCGCTGTGAAAACGGCTACTTTTGGTGTAGAAAGGCCAAGTGACGATGGTGACCTTTGTCAGGTCACTCGCATCATTCCCATCCACACACCGGTCACTCCAACTTCCCCATTTGGTCACAATCCGATCCAGATCAATTACCAATTCATCAGCCAGCCAGCTGTACTAGTACAGTACTGTGCTATTTACGGTATAATTCAATACAATAACTAGTGATGATAAAAATAATAATAAAAACAACTCAAACCCGTCTACAAAACCCAACCCCCCACAATGGCCATTACCCCTGCGCCCACGAGTGCGATCCCGCCAATAGCATTCGCACTCGCATCGTTCGGCTTGCCAGTCGCCGACGACGACGAGGACGAGGATGAAGCATTGGCAGTGTGCTCATCATCGCTACCACTTGGCGATGCCGACTCCGCCGAGACACCGGAAGAATTGGAGCATGCCGAAACACCACCCGGCGGGGACGATACGAAGGTTATATCCGCACACTGCGAGGAAGAAACCCCCAATTAGTATTCGCCCTTAGCCAATTAGGAAGGGGAGGGAAAGGAAGGGAAGGGACCCACATTATAAAGCCCACCCCCAGTATGTCCCGCCTGCACCACCTGAATCGTGGCGTTCACCCCATCACGTATGCCCTCTATGCCGCCCGGCACGCGCAGCTCGCTCCAGCAGAAGGTGCCGAGACCAATCTGCTTGAACCGGTTTACCAGTGTTATGTTGAAGTCGTCCTGGGTCGGATTGTTCTTTAGGGCTAGGTACACCGCTGTGTCCGCTTCGTCGTGCCCCGCTTCGAATTTCAGTTGCCCGCCAGTCAGGCCCCAGGGGGTGCGGGTTGTGGAGGGCGTATTGAGGCCGCCACAGGGTGACGTGGCTTGCGTTTGATCGTTGGGGCCGCGGGAGGGGGGGTAGGTTAGCTGGAAATGCGCCCTAACGAAGAGGGGGATGGAGAGTAGGGTGAGGAGGGTTGAGGTAGTCTTCATTTTTTTCTCTCCTCTTTGGAGTTGGTGGTAGATTTGTTTGTTTGTTTGTTGGCTGGTTGGCCGGTTGGTCGGTTGTGGAGGTTAGATGAATGAAGGGGGAAGATTACGGGAGGGAGGAGAAGGGTGGATTGATCGATGGGGTCAATTGGTGGATATATCATGCGGATTCGTGGACAACTTGACGGGTGTAGGCCTTTTGTATGTATGATATTATGATCTTGGGCAGGGGCACTGTAAGCAACACACGAGTGGGCTTCTAAGACCTAAATTGCCGCTACCCGAGAGGTTATTGTTTGCGGGCCCCCATAAAACCTTCTATCATACCGGTATTAGTAGCCAGTACCCCGTGAATGGG
Organism: Tuber indicum; assembly: GCA_006112555.1. Lineage (NCBI taxonomy): Eukaryota > Fungi > Ascomycota > Pezizomycetes > Pezizales > Tuberaceae > Tuber > Tuber indicum. The sequence continues at coordinate 556,149 of VBSK01000224.1, forward strand.
TTTCACCACCTCCAGTACCGGTAGAACCAGAGTCTAGAGTACGGTAATTGCACGGGATACAAAGCCACTGCACCCCATTCAAAGAGCTCACCCCCACCACCAGTTCATTAATAAATCGACCCCAAACCCAATATATTTGCCGTTACAAGTAACCCAAGTTAATCACGTTGGAATGCCGTACCATGCAAGCCCGTGATATGATACTCGAGTACCGGTAGCGTATCATAACGCTGGAAGGAAAGGAAGAATCGACCCATATCCATCCATTTTCCAGGTTCCAATGTCGTCTTGCCGACAGTTCCACCCGCCATCTAAATTGTCAACCAAGTCCTTCAGGAAGTTGCTTCGCACTCCCCCCGGCAGTGATTTAGAGTATCATATCCATGAAGGGTAATAACAAATAAAAACATGCTCATCCAAACAAGGTTAGGCCAAGTAAGTTGACCAACAATAAGCAAAGAACCCCGCCGCGGCTCATAGGTGGGGGAGGGTGGGGAGGTCCAAAAAAAAAAAAAAACGTGCTCAAACCCGCGCATGTGGAACCCTTCCCTGCTCCCCTTGCTTTTTTTCTTTTTTTCTTTTTTTCTTCCTCTCTCGGAGAATTCCGATCTGGACTTTTGGGGCCCATTCTTGTTAACTTAGCGGTTGATCTGCCGGTATGCGGAGCGCGATAAGTTATGTAGCCGCTCTTGGATTAGCGTAACTTGGTGCAGGATCAGCCCTGAGTTGACGTTGACGAGTTCGGCCGTTGTCATGGAAGGAACTTTAAACTTTCGCCATTTCTCCGGGAGGTTGCTACCCGATTACGGGTTTCGATTAGACTATTATCACATTTTCAGCGTTTTTGGATGAACCTGGGTTAGATGTTAGCGGTAAGTCAATGATTGTGAGGGTCCTAACCTTTTTTCTCGTTCGCCCCCAAAGTGCAAAGCATTTAAGAGTAAGACTGAGATCTTACTCAAGTATATGGGACCACCGCGTCATCTGGAACGCATCTGAGCAAAACACCAATCCCCCGTGACTCGTGTAGTAAGGAGAAACATGTCAAGAATGGGGCGAGATGAAGATTGACGTGAAAGGGTGTTAGGCTGCTCGTTTTATACTCAATACCAAGACTTTTTTTTTTCTTTCTTCCTCTTCTTCTGCCCCTCCCATCCCGGCCGGCGCAAGATCTACTGGAACAGCGTATCCCACAGCTCCCTATGTTCCTGTCGGGTTACGATTTGTGGCGGTTTCTGTAAACGGTGTTATTTAGCTCATGCGGCCCATTGGATCTCATGGCACGCGAATGCGTGAGTGGGGGGACATGTATGACTGCAGGCTTGAGAGCGCCCGTGTTTGCTCCTCTACCCGTTGGCTCACTGTGGTGCTTTGGCTCGGTGCCTTTTTGCCCGTTCTCGTGACTAGGGGAAACTTTCCCTTTCTTCCTTGCTTGCATTTTCGCCTGCCTATCCCGGGTTATGATATCATGTTTTTTTGGTGCAAGAAAGGGAGAAAGCACAATTTTGGGTTGTGGGAAATAGGGCAGTGCTGTAAGTTATGGGTAATCCATACTCAATCAGTAGCCACCCTATTGACTCTTCTGATGAAAAGAAAAGTCTATTAGCAGACCTTTAGGTTGGACTATGGAGGAAATAAGCACAATGTCGAAATATTTCCTTCGCAAAGATATGCTACAGATGCGGGCGGAACACCGTCTCCATGGCATTGTAGTACGTAACGGGGGCCTCACTCTTCCATATTCTTGTTTTTCCCCAGAAATATATTCTTGGCATGTTCACTTCCCCAATCTTCCCTTTGCCTGGGTGAAGGACGTGCAGCCCTTATCGGATCATGAGATCGTCAGTTTGGAAACTCGGTGCAAAGCATCATACAATGTCACATGAGGTTGACTTTAAGATTGACCCGTAGGTTTATGAAGCGTTACTGCCACTTCCAATCTCACCCTAGCTGTAGGGCTCATTTCCTGTCCCAATCCGATCCCTTTGGGGAATTGCAACATGCATCATGTCACCTCACTCGTGGGAAGGTCTGTCGACCTTCGGACATTACCCTCTGCTGATATCCATTACCAAGTCAGTCAGCTGATGTTTTTCCAAGAATAAAAATATCATACATTTTAAGACTTCCGATCCTCACTTGAAGCCTGACAACGGAAAGAAGTTCATTATTACCTTTATCATGAGATAAGGATAATATGGAACATATGGAACCTAGAAATAAAGCCGGAAAAACACCTCATTCGCAAACCCTGCGGAAGCACTGGGGCAGGCAGCCTTGAATATGCTTCCACCCAAGTTCTTCCCGTGGCGGAGCTAGTGTAAGTGGGGTAATCACCGATTTTAAGCTACTGCTTGCCTCGGGTGGAAAATGAGGTGACTTGACCCCAATATACTTCTGTATCGTATATAGTGAAGATGCAGACAGGCCCTCCTCTTGTAAAATCCCGCAGTTCTCGTTATGTGTAGGCCCTAGCAAAACCAAAGCGGGCTGAATTCCTGCCAGGGTTTTATGGTACTGTATGAGGAGTATTTTGTTTGCCCCATCAAGGACTAAGAGACCGAGCGTTCGAAGGGTAGACTCAAATCACTTGATAATGAACGCGATGGCGACGCCTGGGGGTTTCCGGACATCTATTCTAGCTTCTCTCCTAATGGCACCGCAGTACTGGCCGTAGTACCGCTGCTGGACTCCGACGTGAATTTCCGCATGTGTAAGTTGCCCTACCACCGTGGGGGTAAAGTTGGAAAACTTGGCAAATATGATACCATAGTTTAGTGATCCACCACGGACTTGTCGATACCGATATAGTGCCGAGGAGCCATCAACCTCTCATGCCTCCGGGGGGTGTGTGTAACTGATAGGCTTGTGGCACCTGGGGGAGCTCACGGAGACATCCAATTTTGGTATTTCCAAATCTTACTTTTCCCAGTAGGAATGAACAATATATACCGGTATATGCTCCACCCCATTCGCCAGGAGTTTCGCTTGGTCAAGGGGATATTTTTCTAGTCAAACAGCTATCCCCTTCGCAAAGTAGCCTTCTTTGCCACTGCCGGGGGTTACAAACAATCTTCATGAGGCAGGAAAGCAAATATGAGGTAGCAAAAGCGGATAGGACTTAGATCTCTCAGAAAATGTAGGCTCCAAGAAGCTATCAGGCACGCTTGGTAGCCCTAGTATTGTTTGGTTTGATAAGGGGTGGATCGCGAGTTGTGGTTGTTCGTAGGAGTTTCAACACTGCTGTAGGAGGTTTCTTCCATTCTGGAGCTGCGGCGATCCATGGAGAAGATTCTCCGAGCATGCCCCTATTATCTTATCGCTGGAGGGTGCTAGGAAATCGGCATATTCTAGGAGGTGAACTGATATACGTGGTAGTCCCTGCAGGTATCAAGATGGTTAAATCGTGTTTGTATATACTCCTGCCTTTACTATAAGTTTAGTTCATGGTAACGAAGTTTATGATCACACCTTTCCTACTAGCAGATAGTCTACTCCAAGTCCCATTCTATTCCCCCCAGCCTACTGCTTTGCCATATCGCCCAACGGGGGCACCTTATTTGCCCTTGCTGAAATCGATTCCTCATACGACCAGAAATTAGATGCAGAGAGAAAAGCCAGGACCAGCGACCAATTCGGCCACCATAATGCCCATATCCTATCCTGGTTGCGAGGTGAGCTTCTGGCATGGCGGAACTACAATCATGTTCTATTCGGGGTAGCCCCTGATAGCTAGAGAACTGGGGCTGCAGTTCGGCGCCGGAGCCCTTGGTCAGTGGGATATCCCTTTGGCCCGGTAAGCTACTCGGCGGCCGGGGTGGATCAGATACATACGAATTCGTGTGGCAAATCCATAGAGAATCACTCGAATAGACAACCATTGCGCACGCCGGAGATTGAGGGGCAATGACAAGATATCGAATACGGGTATAAAGCGAAAATGGGGGAATATGGAAAGGTATAGGAAGGTGTCATATAGATCGGCGGCAGAGAGTGTCGTTTTTCTTATTTGTTGTATTGCTACTTGCGCCGGAAATCACTCTACATACTCCATACATGGGGGGCCCCTAGAGGAATAGTGGCGGGGCTTGGCTTGTTCACCTCAATAAAGGTATGATAATATAAAGTTATCCTAGGCAGCTGCTAGTTCAGAGGTGAACGCAAAATGCCGTGGTGATTTTAATAGTGTTGCCATCCTCAAAACATTTGAGAAACCGAACTGTCTCGAAAGAAGGAAGAAGAAAAAAGCCCCAGAATGTCCCGGATAGTTCGAGTCATTGCAGAGAGAAAACGGGAGCCTTCTAAGCCACTCCAGTTTTTCTTGTTCAGTCCTTCAAGTGCTTTTGGAGATAGCAATACCGGTATTGTACGGTGGCGGGACCACGTGCCCGTTTCTAATGAAGGGGGGGAATGTCCTAGATGCGGAACACCGAGAGTCCATCATGGATGGCGGAGAAGAGTACAATTGGATTTGTAACAAGCTATGGTACTGGCATATGGGTACTCGTACAAATGCGGTACGAATACAAGTATGTTATACCGGTGCCGGTACTGTGCAAACAAGTTTGATACGTTGTTACCGCATTAGCAACCGACGCTCTCCGGAGCGTTGTGGGTAAAAGCTGAGACCCGCCATTCTCTTAGTAGCAAGGCTAAGCTCTTTTGAGGCTCAACCGTACTGCAAAGTTCCAAGGGGAAACGATATCGGGATGCGATGCTGCGGGGTGCTGCATGTCCGATGCCGCACTGTGTGCAAACTATGGAGCCACAATACTCGTGCTATTTTTATGTGATGTCATACTTTTTTACGTGCTATGCGACCTGGGAGCTCTGTTTGGGCAAGGCATCTGTACAATTCGATACAATGATATTAGGCATTGTGAATCACCCACCAAGATATCTTGGAGAATGAGCGGGTATCTTAAATTTACAATAGAACAATTACAGTACCGTGCTTGCACTATGCTGCCCCCTAGGCGGAGAGGTGCCCCGTGACAGGTTTGCCCTATAGTAGGAACTCGAATACCGTATGGCTGGGCCTCACACCCGGGGGCGTTGGGTAAGAGTTGCTTTCGCCTGCGGGGTTTGGAACCGTACCGATATTTCGGACGGGAGCCGAAGGAATTAATTAATCTTTGCAGTGTTTCTCCCATATCTAGGAGAGGGAATTAGTGTGAGGCACGTTTGTTTGGGTCCTACTGGATATGGGTGATGGAGGGATTGGCTCTCTTGCCCTCCTAACCTACTCTTGTGGGTGTCGATTGGTATATTATTTGATGATCCAGGGTGATGTGATGGCTCTGGAACTCTCTCTGGTAAGGTTGATGAAGAGCCAGGAAATGCGCCACACTGCTTTCGACCAGCGCGTGGTTGGATGAGGGATCGAGGGTTGCCGGCGTTTGTATCGGGTTTTAGGGTTTCAAGAGTAAGAAGTCAAGAAGCTCTACTGTATCATACCAGTACCGGTACATACAGTACAATAACGGAGTTGTAGTGGCGTGTTGGTCGCGGATGCTCGTGCTGCGCTTTTGCTCGGCTGCGCGGTCGAGATCACGGATGGTGGGGGATAAGAATGTTGAATCTGTGCCTTGGATACGGGTGCGAGCATTGAGATTTAATGATATCACATGGGTCTCGCGGACAAGCAACGTGAGCGGCTTAGGCACCTTTGGGGGAGTGCGGGATGTCACCTCTAAATTTACCCTCCCTTCGCGTGATGCCAAGCCTATGACTATGATTCGATACTGAGTACTCGTCGTAGGGTGTTTTTAAGTGCCAAGGTTTCGCGTCCCGCACGAATCTAATTCTACTCGTACCTCCACGTCCTCCAACTCCTCTCCTCCACAACCCGCCAGGCTACCACCAATAACCTGTGGTCTGTTCTCTCACTATTCCCAGATTCAGCTCTTATATTTGTTTGTTTGCTAGTTGTCGTCGTTTTTTTTTTTTTTTTTTTTTTGGCTTCAAGCTTCACCCACCTAGCTCTCTCTTCTGCCTTGAGGTCCTCTCAACATCTTCCTGGGGTGTTTGTTCGCACTACCCTCGTAAGTTTAGCCCGAGGTCGACGATGTCTGCTCCTGATGCTTTAGACGTCGAGGACATCGAGTCTGGCTTAAGGTAGGCTTCTAGGTTTTTCTCTTTCGTCTGGTTATTTGATGTATTAATCTTCCCCATTCTAGGCTCGTACACAGCCTCCCGGAACAAGTTCACTGGCTATGCGATAAGATCGAGAAACGAGATGATGGGGTAGAAGTAAAATATGAGGGGGATAAATCGCGTCGAAACCGATCGGTAACGCACGCCATGGTGCTGCTATCTTTTGCCGACCAGGAGGCAACGCAAGCCTGGTTTACGGCTGCGCTGAATGCCCAACTATCAAGGTGTCCACGCTGCGTTGAGCAGTTCTATGTTTTGAAGAAGGGATTGTATAGGGAGCTGTTGGAGTAAGTCCCGTATTTATTTTCTTCTTTTCTCCTTTTCGATTTGGTGCTCTAATCTGTATTTTCCGATTTTGTCCTCTGGGATTTATTAACCTCGTTCTAGGGCCGACAACAAGGATAATGTTGATATGTTCTTTAATTTTCTTCACACTTGCGACGCCAACCGTGTGGGGCCGGTATTAAAGGAGGTTGCCAGCGAGCTCAGGAACTCACCCACTGTGGAGTCTTGGCATCAGACATTTCAGAGTCGTGCGCAGTATAGGAACGGTGTTTACGAAGTTTTTTGCTGTCCAGACCTCCTTCGAGACCCGGAGATCAACGCGGATTTTACCAATATCTGTGCGACTCGAAAAGTATTTCCGGAGGGACCCGGAGAGGGACTGATTAGCTTTCTTTTTCGCGACGATGAGAGACTTCGGTTTCCAGTGGAACATTCCTGGAAAGAGCTAGGGCCGCATATTACCCCTGAGGTGTTCGAAACCCACCTGCTAGCTACGTTAGAAGCTCAGGTTCAGAGGATGGAGGTTCAGTCTGATCCAGGGCAGCTCCAGTTATTCTTCGCTGGATTGGCAATTATTGTTCAATCGGTTTCGAAGGAGCTTATAATGAAGTGTATTTGTGGTGCTCAAAACGATCCGATCAAACTGGCTGTCAACCGAATCTCGAATAATGCCTCGTATCTCCCCGCCCTACTTGGGCTTTTCGACGCTTTAATGATACAACTTGGTTTTGAGTTCTGGGACGTTGTTCAGCCCTTGACACCTTCAGCCTTGATAGATACGCTGCTCGCGAATGGAATTTTTGCGAACCTCCTGAAGCGTGCACCACAAGATACCTCTGGGGAAAGGCTTTTGATTGGTCTGACGGGGTGGATGTCTTCCTTGGTGACAAGTGTGAGGCCGTTGTCACGAGCCACACCCGCTGCACCCCTCTTACGGCTGCTTTTAAAAGACCGGAGCTTACCGGCTTTGTCCAAAGGTATCTGTCTTAAGGAGGGAATGAAAATACTGAGCATGACCTTGAGTGGTGTTTCTGCCCACCCAATCGAGGGCGAGGGTGGCCGAATGATCCTGCGACAAACCAACGAACTTTTCGACGAGTACACCCTTTTGGTCGTTGAAATCGCCATCTCCTTCTCCACCAGATTCAATGATCAGATCATGGCAAATCATATGGGAATTGCACAGAAAAATGCCTACAATGCTATGCTTTTAGCTTTGGAATTGGACGTCAAGGTTATGAAGACAGATTTTAGTTTACTATCGAAGAAGAAACCCGAGATCCCGCACGCCGAGACTAGCATACGAACATCGCTGTGGGATGCAGTGTGCAAAAATATTCCTATTAACCACGTTAAACTTGCCACCGATCTTTTATTGATATTTTGTGAGATCTTTGGCATTGGAAAATCTGTCCATCCGAAGGGTATTGATACCGGCAGTGAGGCGGACAGGCGTAGAGATGCGTTCAATAAGGCGTTGGATATTCTCTCTCGATGCTTCGCTCGTATATTCCAACGGATAAGCCAATTTGCACCCGACAAGCTAAAAATGGTTGTGAATGGGGAGCATTCCCGGACCGCTCTTTTTGTTGGGGTTATATTTCCTCCAAAGGATGTGGCTTTTGGCGCTGAGGATATTCTGCTTAGTTGTTATGGTGTTGATAGTCGTGAAAACGCAATACACGCCATGTTTGACGAGAATCTGGCTATGGCGCTATCTGCTGTGACAGCCATTAGCCGTACGCAGGCTAAGTCCAGTGTATTTGATCTCATGCCGGCAATGATTAGGTTCAATCAGGAGATCCTCGAGGTTCTGTGTGCTCCCGACAAGGGTGTTATCTCCAATATCGACTTGGAAAACTGGACGAAGACGGCTCTCAGGGTTTATTGGGATATTCAATGGAGAGTAGTTGGTAATATTTTCAAGAGGTGCCGCCGGTGGTCACACACAGTGGGGAAAGAGGCGATGATAGAGTTTACTCGAGATTCCATAGACTATGCGACGGAGCTTTTTCGTCGTTTTTGGACGTTTGAGCAGGCGTTTCGTTCCAAAGGCCCTGACAATGAGTCTACTCGCCCCCAGCGGGAAGCGAGTTGGAGGGCAAGACTTCTCCAAGATCCATCGAAAGCCTTGGATTCCATAGCCGCTCTTCTCACCATTCAGGACATGCATCTATTGAGCTCCAGTCAGGAGTTAATGTGCAACATACTGGAACTGCTTGCCAAAGAGAATGTTGATGTCGAAGATGAGTTTGTGAACAATATGAGACCTATTTTATTCTCGGACTCACGTGCCGGTGCACGGACGATGACAAATTTGGTTGAAGCACAAAAGGCGCAGCTCATGCATGCTTTGAGTGCGGTTAGGCCCGACTTTGCTCCGCCCGAAGGTAAGTGTTATGGTTGCCCAAATTACCGCCTAGGCTCATTATTCAGCTTGCTAACGTGAATCATTTAACAGCAAAATCTAAGATTGTTGAGATATCTGACGATGAATATGACGACATTCCAGACGACGATCTCGTACGAGCAAGCGAGCAGTCCCTTCGGATTGCCCCCAGAAAACAGGCTAGGCTCGACTTCCCTGTCGCCCCAACTCCTCCTACCCACGAACAAAAGCTCCATAAAGTTGGGGTATCAAAATCATCATCGATCATTGACGATCTGAGAGTTGGGACTCCCAAAGCCATTTCTGTTGTACCCAGGAATGAATTCCTTCTCAAGCGGAAAGCGGATCTAGCTGCTTCCGAAGCTGCGAAAGCTGCGCGCTTGGAGTTAAAGAAGAAAGAACAGGCGTCCGTCATCCCTAGTTCTGACGAAGATGATAGTAGCGACGACGGTGGTGGCAATGGCTTATTTAGACTCGGAAACTCTGTGCAACGGTCAACAAAGCCTATACCTGAGCCAAAGTTGATCGATGCTAAACCGAAGAACTTGCTCCGCCAACCTGCAGTGCCCACACGACGAGTTAAAGATAACCGCGCCCGGGTTGCACCCGATCTTTCACCCCTCTACAAACAAGTTCTTAAATGGGAATTTTTCCACGACGATGTCTTCCCCCCCGGCCTCAGTGCTGCGAACTATAGCAAGGTAGCAAGTACATTTGGTTCGTATGCAGCTTATAAGAAGACTTTCGAGCCTTTACTGTTACTCGAGGTTTGGCAGGCACTCAAGCAGGCCAAGGAAGAGGCCCCTCAACCTGTAGTAAAACTCAATCTAGTGACTAGAATGAGCGCAGATAATTTCGTCGAACTCGAAATTACTATCGATGGAATGAATGAACGCAACAGATGGCTCGAGTCTGATGTTGTTCTAGTTTCTGTCGGTAAAAAACCTCTTGCTTCCAAGGATTCTCCTCACTGTCTTGCGAGAGTCCATAGCCTCAAGAAAAAGTTTCCTGGAGCGAATACTACCGAGGTACAGCTGCGCTGTGACCCTTCCCCTCAGATGGTGCAAGAAAATATGAGGAATGGAAGCACACTCTACGCTACCAGGATTATGGGGTAAGTATATCTATCTGATTCTGGTCAGAAGTTTGTCATTGCTTTTGCTAATCCCAATCATGAAGCTTTGTACCCACAGAGAGAGAATACAGCGCCTTGATGTGTTTAAAGTATTATGATCTTGAACAGGAAATTTTAGCCGCCAAACCTTCCTCACTCGAAGAACCAACAGAGAAGCAGATAGTTCGAACCAGGGGTCTTTACAAGGTGAACGAGCCCCAGGCGCGAGCGATTTTATCCGCAGTGAAAAATACGGGATTCACATTGATACAAGGGTAATTAGTGGCGCGCATCCCCAAGCAATCCAAAGTTATTTACTAATTCTTGAGCAGCCCACCTGGCACTGGAAAAACGAAGACAGTGGTCGGGATTGTCGGAGCCCTCTTAACACCAAAAGTCGGAAGCACAGTCATTCAAATACCTGGCTCAATGAACAGGTCTCCCAAGCCTACAACCAAGAAACTCTTGGTTTGTGCGCCAAGTAATGCTGCAGTTGACGAATTAGTCCTCCGGTTTAAAAAAGGCATCCTCACAGCAAAAGGTGAGGAGATGCAGCCAAAAGTTGTACGAATCGGGAAATCCGATGCCGTAAATTTCACTGTTCGGGATGTTACTCTGGATGAATTAGTTGAACGTAAAATGGCCCCAGCGAAAGAATCAGCGAACAGTAAGAATGCCGATATGGATGAATTGAGACAGAAACATCGCGCCATTCTTGACGAGCGTGATGCAAAACTCAAACAATTAGAAGATGCAAGGGCCAAGTCGATAGATCCGGGGACGTTGCAATCTGAGATTGATAGCCTGAATGCGACCCTTCGTGAAACTAGACGCAGTTTGGACCTTAAACGAGACCAGAAGAAGGAGAGTAGCCGGAACGCAGAAGTCCTTAAACGCCGTATTCAACAGGAGATCATGGACGAGGCCCATATCATTTGTGCCACGCTTAGCGGAACTGGGCATGACCTATTGCGAAATATTAACGTCGATTTTGAGACCGTGATAATTGATGAAGCAGCCCAATCAGTCGAGCTTAGCGCGCTTATCCCGCTAAAATTTGGATGCGAGAAATGTATCCTTGTTGGGGATCCTAAACAGCTGGTTAGTTTCATTCCCGTCGATTTCTCAAGTCCGAGTTGCATGGCAACCCTAATCGGGGTTGATGACTGCTAAAAATAGTGACACCATTCCTTCCACCTTTTCCTTCAATGGACTCTCTTGCCCCGCATGCGCTAATCAAATATGCAGCCTCCAACAGTCTTATCCCGCGAAGCAGCGAAATTCAGTTATGAAAAGAGTTTATTTGTGCGCATGCAAGAGAACCACCCTAAGGATGTCCATTTGCTCAGTATCCAGTATCGCATGCATCCCATGATTAGTTCCTTTCCGAGAAAGCAGTTTTACGATTCCGAGTTGGAGGATGGGGAAAACATGAAGGAGCTTCGAACCGAAGTGTGGCACAAGAATCCAATCTATGCGCCCTATCGCTTTTTCAACATTGCCGGACAGGAATCCGCAGGAGGACTTCATTCGCTAGTTAATCGTCAAGAGGCCCAGAGCGCCCTCTCGCTGTACCAACGACTGACGGCTGATTTCCCGCAAACTAACTTTGACGGTAAAATAGGCATAATCACACCATACAAACAGCAGATTAACCTATTGAAAACCACCTTCCGTGATGTATATGGGGAGAATATCTGCGACACTATCGACTTTAACACCACGGATGCCTTTCAAGGGAGAGAGCGTGACATTATCATCTTCTCCTGTGTGCGAGCTTCTCAGGAGGGCGGGATTGGGTTTTTGAGCGACGTCCGCCGCATGAACGTTGGTTTGACCAGAGCAAAGTTCTCTCTATTCGTGCTGGGCCATTCCACATCGTTGATGAGGAATAGATTGTGGGCGTCGTTGGTTCAGGATGCAAAGGATAGAGGTGTATTCGACGAAGAGACTTTCGCGGAGTTCGGCCCGAATGCTAAGGGCAATCGCGCAGGGGGTACAGGCGCTTTTCGCGGATCAGCCAGAGGCAGGGGGGGTCAAGCTAGAAATTCTACCCGCAACACACCCCCTCCTGTAGTGCCGAAGGTAGATCCAGATGCCATGGATATTGATGAACCAGAACCTCAAGCACAAAACCGGCCAAACCCTTCTCACATCCGGCTATGCTTTGAGTGTAATCAGCCTGGACATATTGCTAACTCCTGTCCTAACCGCCAGGGCCCGAGAAATCATCCTTCGCGCAACTCGAATGGTCCCGGACCAAGGCCCATGCCTCCCGTGGGTAGGGGCAACGACCATACACAAAACCAGCATCATGAGCGTCCCCCTCAGGAACACAATCAGTTGCCTAATCAGCCTGCTAGAGCACCAAAACGGCCGATTGATGGAGAGGGCGAGGTTCCTTCAAAACGCCAACATCTTGAAAATCGGTCAAGCTCGGCCAATCAAGTTACTCCTGGGCCCTCAACGGTACCAGTAGTAAGTCCTCCTTTAGCTAACCCATTTTATCGTGCTGCCATCTGATGTCTAATGCTTAACATAGACGACACGCCCACCGCACAAAAAGAAGGTTCAGCGGAGGTCCGAACCACCCGCCGTGTTTATTAATCCTAAGCGTGGGGGTGGTAGAGGTGGGCGAGGCGGTGGTGGTAGAGGGGGCGGTCAACCCTCACGGCCGAAGGGGTAAAGGAGCCTCAAATGCTAATCTATCAGCATTACATACTCGCTAACCCCTATGCAACAGTAACGACAAACAGGAGGCGGGTCAAACAATTGGGTGAAGGGATGGAAATAAACAGAACTTTACGCATAAATTTTATAGCTTCTTTTTACATTTTTATAGCTCTCGAAACATTGTTTCTCTAGGGGGGGTTTTGTGGTGTCGGTTGGGTCTTAGAGGCGTACCAAGCAGCGTTCATACTTTATATCTCACATTCTCATAATCATAGACATCGCATTCCTATCACCCTTGCAGTTTTTGTACGGTATATTTACGTTTCTGACTTGGAGGACCTACTCCGACGCCGCTAGGTTCTGGATGCATAGGACAGAGCTCGGATACGGGATTCTCTGCATTTGTAGGGCGAACAGTATTCTTAGATACTTCGTACCCGGGGTCCCGCCATGCCAGGCAAATAACATGATAAATACAATACCACATTTTGGCGATCAATTGGCCAAGTCACCGCTCAGCATGTTGCATTCCCAGAATCAGAGAAGTTGTCCGGCACAAAAAAGAGGCAATGTCGGGCAACGAGTCTGTTTTTGCATTTGAAAAATAATTGGATTTGTAGGGTTTTGTGTATGGGGGGGATTGAAGCTCTCTGTTTCCCAGAGCCTGAGAATCTGGTCGAGAGATCTTCGACTTACAACTCAATTGAACATTGATGGAGAACAGAGCCATAGCGGTATCATACCGGCAGAGTACCACATTCTTGCTGTAGACATTACACATATTGGGACTAGCCAAATACTATCGTAGGGGGGGGTTGGGTTCCAGGAGGGTAGGAAGATAAGTATGTGTCCTACGCACCATAATATTATGTGAAATAGCACAGTTGTATTCGGACAGTTCAGAGTGCGTTTTGGGGCTTGCAGCTTACTGTAGTTGCAGATATGCATACTCGGACAGCACAATGTCTCAGCCCTTGAATCAAATAACATGTTAATGCTGGCAAGCCTCTTATTATCGGCGGCTAAATTATTTAATAGCCTATAAATACTGGAAACCTAACCTGTTCCAGTACAAATGCCAAGCAGTTCAACCTTTGTTGCCGTAGCAACAAATGTACAAGTACAGCGCAGTCTAATGTTGACAACCTGACAACCACCTTGCAATTTCGGTCTTGATACATGTCGGACGGTATATGAAGCCCCTTCATCCACTCTCTCTCCCTTCCTCCAACACCGCACATCTCCTTCGCCGGTCTCTCAACTTACTCTAACAGTTTAATCCACGGGCTTAAACCTGAGCAAGTACAATGCCTCCTTTAACATCGGCGGATTACGACGTAATAGGCACTATCGGTACATCCAAAGGCTCCTTGGTTGAGTACTTGGGATGACGCATAGCTAATGGTGGATAGGCCATGGGTGTTTTGGCACCATTCGCAAGGTCAAAAGAAAGCAGGATGGGATAGTCAGACCCCCTCCTCCACTCCCTGGTAGAGGGCCCGCTGCTGATACTTTTGTAGGTGCTCGCACGGAAAGAGATTTCATACGTCAAGATGGGGAGTACCGCGAAGAATCAACTTGCTTCTGAGTTCGAAATCCTCGCATGTCTAGATCATCCGAACATTGTTAAGTACTACCATCGAGAACACATTAAGAGCGAAAGCAGCGTTCATTTGTGAGTTATTATGGCGCCACATACCACCCAGGCCCACCACCGTTGTTGAGTAGCCGTCGCTGATGGTAGTTGTTAGATACATGGAATATTGCGGTAACGGCGATCTTAGTGGTCTAATAAAAAAAGCAAAAGAGAGCGGAAACTCGTTTCCCGAGAGTTTTATCTGGACGGTAGTCACGCAACTTGCCACGGCCCTCTATCGCTGCCATCATGGGATCGATCCCCCAGAACTGAGTGACCTATTCTCTTACAAAAACACGACTCCTCCTACTCCCCGTACCGAGAGTGAAGAGAGAGATTTAATCAAGGTGCTCCATAGGGACTTGAAACCTGAGAATAGTAAGTAACACCGACTGGTCTACTGGGAATGTGTTAACTGGTGTGAAGTCTTCGTCATGGCGGACAATTCTATCAAGATCGGAGACTTCGGTCTCTCAAAAAAACTTGCACCAGGAAATATGTTTGCGGAAACCTATGCAGGAACCCCATATTACATGTCTCCCGAGATTTCCAGCGGCCGTCCTTACACGGTCAAATCTGATATTTGGTCTATGGGATGCATTATATATGAGTTGTGTACCCAAGAACTCACGTTTACTTCAAATACCCTGCCTGGCCTCATAAATCTGATCGGGAAAGGAAAATATAAACCGATTCCAGTCAGGTACTCTAAGCGTCTTCGTGACTTGGTTGCTAGATGTCTATCCGTCGATCCGGATGGCAGGCCAGATTCGGCAGAACTGTTGGAAGATGAAACAATCAAGGTGTTCCGCCGTGAATTACAAATCTTGGAAGTGAGCAAATTGCTTAAGCGGCGCGAAGAGGATTGCCTCCGTAAAGAAGCGTACCTCGAAGCCAATGCGAAGACCTTAGAACAGAGGTTCATCGAAGGGAGACAGCGACTTGAGCGGGAGATCAACGGGAAGATTAGATCTGATTGGGAAATAAGGGCGGAATCAGTGATAAAGGAGAAGGTCGATGAGGCGAAATTTCTGATGAGAAGGGAGCTAGAAGCTGAATATCGGGAGAAATTCAACCAAACTGTTGAGCTCGAAGTTCAGGCTCGAATTGCACGGATGGACTTGGTTCCAAGATCTTATGCCCTAGCTGGGGGCGAGCCATTTACAGAATCTGCATTCAACCAAAAGATCGAAGTCGAGGTAGAGAAACGGATCGCACAGATGGACTTAGTTCCACGCACTACCAGCCTATCCAACAGTAACTCCCGCAGTGACTCCGGATACGCCGGATCAACAAGTCCCACCAGAGCTAATTTCCCTAATCTTCCCCCTGACTCACCAGCCGATATAATGATGGAGTCACCCTCACCCCATGCAGTCGCTACCCCGGGTCAGAAACTATCTACGGCACGGGTCCTACACGGCCCTCCTCCTAGGATGCCATTCGGTCACGTATCCCATACCTTCGCGGACTTCACTAATACGCAGTCGCATGGAGTTCAAACGGTCTGGGGCAACCAACCGGCAATACAGCCGGAGACCGAAGATAATACGAGCTCCAACCTCTTTGGAAGGCAGCCTCTTCTCAAGTCCCCCACCAATGGCCTATTGAGCTTAGCAACCAAACGCAACATATCAACAAATGCCAATGGGTCGCCTACTCGTGTTGCACCTAGAGCGAGATATGGTCTTCAGAGGGCAGAGACGACCGGAGGTGCTGTTGGTTCGGCCCGGCTAATGGCCGGCTTTGGTGTTAATGGCACCGGGTCGACCGACGATATCGCCACTGTCAAGCCAAACACGACAGGTGCTGTCAAGCCCAAGAGTTTGATCGAGATCAATCTAGAAGCTCGGCTGAAGTTCGGCCCGCCGGTCGTCTGGGCGAAGGAAAATCCTGCGGATCTTCCATCCCCGTTCAAAAAACCATGAGCCAACACAACCTCTCGGTTCCCACAAGTCCGGTGGTCTGGTGTCTCTTTAATGTTCCCATTTCTTACGGCTGCCCTGTTTATTCTTTTATCAACACAGCCTTACATATCAGCCAATGTTAGTGGGGTAGACTACGGCCATCACCACTTTTTATCAAAGTTTCCCCTTGTAATGTTCTAGGGGTGGCGTGAGAGGAAGGGAGTGGAGTAATTTCTTGGTCTTGGAGATCGGAGTCCTTTCTTATACTAAATGTACAGATGTTTTCTTTTCCTCTTTCTTTTGGGGTGTTTTTTCGGTTTTCTGTATTATTGTATATCTCGTTTGTTCGGCGTTGGGGGTGTTTTATTAAACCCCTCTTTCTTGTCACACTTATACTGCACTTGTGCGGTTGTACGATTTGGTCCCTTTGTACTATATGGCTTGAACATCGTCCTACTTTCTAGGAGTAACTAGGAGATTTATAGCCCTCGAGGGCGAAGCGGATACATAGATGATTGTAATGCTGTCTAGCTTATTCCCCCCCCTCCTTTTTTCCCCCAGTGTTGGGGATACCAGAAGTAGTAAGTAGGATTGCAAAATCCCATGAATATCTATTATCATATGCTAGTATATCAGTGTGGCCCCGTTGGGTATTGTGTGGTACGGATCTGCCCCGGCTTTCGAAGCGTTTTTCGTAACTGGCACTCGCTCGGCACGCATACGGTACGGTATTTGTGGTTTCAATAGGACCAGAAAGCTCCCATATGACCCCCCACCTCTCTGAACATGACCCCAGCCACTAATCGTGATACCATGCACAGTAGGTCGACGGCAACACTTTCGAAGCGAAAACAGACGGGAGAACAGCCCTTGACTTGCAAGACAAGACCCAAACCACTCCACCAGCACACCAGCACACCAGCACGCCACAAATACCCCCACCTTCAACCCTTAACTCCCCGGCAACGTCTCCAACAACCTCAAAACGGCACCTTCATCCCCCCCGACCACCGCCCGTCCATTATTCCAATCGACCAGAAGCGGCCTAACCATCCTCCCTCCCCCTCCCTCCTCCTCGACCTTAAGCATCCTCGCCGCATCCTCTTCGCTCCTCGCGCCGGGGACCACCTCCCCGACCCTGCTCTTCCCGGTGAACTCCAGTATCGATGCCAGCTGCGTTGGCGTCGGCACCGTGGGCGCCTCGACGACGTCGAGCTCAAAGGACTTTTTGTGCGCTGCTGGGCTAGAGCGTAGGGTCTCGAGGATGCGCTTTGAAGCGGCAGAGGCGGGGGCGTGGAAGAGGGTCAGGACGTCGAGGGTTTTGCGCTGGTTTGCGTCAGTTTAGGTCTCGGGGGGGGGAGTGCAGTGGAGTGGAGTGGAGTGGAGTGGAGTGCGAGGGGGGGGGTGTTATACGAAGCGGAACATTGCGGTTTTTGGTGAGTTGATTTTGTGGGTTGTTGATCGTTCGGTGGATTGATGGTGAGGTTGTGGGATGTTTGCGGGCTTGACGTTGATGAGCGCCAAGGTGCTCGTGATGGATGGGTAAACCTATATTTTCTACTAACTCGCCTACTATTAGTCTATGGATGGATAAATGGTTGGATAAATGGTGGGATGCAGGGACGTTAAGGTCACAATAACTATATTATTATTAGTACAAGTATACTTGTAGTCTAGTCCAAGTCTCCCTTAAAACGGATAAATCTAATATTATATTCCACTTCAGGTAGAAATGATGTAACTCATGCGAATTTTGCATCAAAATCAATTTTTCTTCCTGCAGAGCGGGTTCAAGTATCGTGCCATCATACCTCTCTAAAAACCCGGTTTAATAGCACAAATGATAACACATGGCGCGAAAAACCCCAATTTCTATAGATAGCGCCCTTTCCCGAAAATCATTTTTTTCAAGACCAAGTTTCCACTACCGCCAATTCCAAGGCCACATAGACTATATCATACGTACCATAAATGTTCAAGCGAGATTCACCATTCCTCCACCGCATCCGGAACGGCTATCAGTTAAGTGAGAATAATTGATACTATAAAAACGGGGCGGTCCTTGTTCGGCATGCTGAATATATAACCTGCTTTTTTTTTTTTTTGTTTTTTTTGACGGGGAGAAGCACTATTTCTAAAACGTGTTGAATAGGGATCAAAAAAAAAAAAAAGCTATGATACCCACGCTGTTTTTTTTTTTTTCAAAAGAGAATTCTGCCATCTAAATAGTACATCAAGTGCGCATGTGTACAGTGCCATATTCCATATTCCCACGATAACCGCTCCACCACACCTTCCACATCCACCTCTCCCTCTCTCTCTCCCAAACCCCAGTAATGATAACGATATGATATCATATGATACTCACATCGAGTCCTCCCTCTCCCCAACCCTCGTAGCAAACAAAGTAGTAGGCTGCACATATCTAACCATACCCCTGACCTCATTGGGAAGACTATACTCCAAGCACCTCAACGAGACCTGATCCTTATTCCTGCGGTTGACATACCACTTGTACTCCGCCTTCAGCAGCGCCTCGGCCGTGCCGACATCGGTCTCGACGGTGAGCCAGTCGCGATCGAGCCTGGTATCCTCCGCCTGGATGCCGTACATGGCCAGCCACTCCATCACCGTCTCGAACGTCTCGTCCGTGGGGCCGAGCATGAGATCGAGTTCCTCCGGCTTGATGAACTTGCCGTAATCCGGGCTCTCCGGGTCTTGGGAGGTGAGCACTCGCTTCTCGTAGGCGTCCTGGTCGCGGTACGCTAGCGGTATTTGCAGCGTCATTTTGGTCTCGGCCGGGATTGGATTACTGTGCAGCTCTTCCCATGGGAAGGGCGGGGCGGTGAGGACGTCGAAGGGTTCGTAGGTTAGGGTGCTGAGGTGCACCGCTGCGTGGACCGATGGGAGGAGGAGGGCGAGGAACTTTATGGGATGCATTCTTTCTTTCTTCTTTTTTCGCCCTTTTTTCTAAAAAAAAAAAGGAGGGGGGGTTGTAATGGATAGTTTTTTCGGTTCTTTTTTTGATGGGTCTTTGTTCTTGAGAAGAGATTCTAGATGAACGGGAAGGGGGAAGGGTCGGTTATATGCTCATTAGGGATTCGGGACACGTATATGTATATTATATCCCTAAGTTGACGAGTGTTCTCCATCGTGGCAGATTAGATAGATACCGTCATTCATACTCTATATATAGCGTAGTCTAGCGGTTCAAAGCAACCACGATCCCATGAATGTGATTTTTGATAACTCTTTGGGCAATTTTAGCACCTCACAGTAGTTTAATCAGTGAAGTCTCATACATCACATACTGTACTATTGTGTCGCACCCATCCGAGTCCCACCGGCAAATATGGAAGAAGTGCCGAGTGATATACCGTGATCCATATATTTCCAAACCAAGGTACAGTACTAGTACTGATGCTGTACGTGCTTAAATTATGAAAACAAATTATAAGCTCGATAAAGGCCGTGCCACCCCAAGTAGGATACCCAGTAAAGTCCTAAAGAAGCCGTAATACATTCCATTCTTCTCGCACCTTACGAATGACCGTTCTGACAGGTACACAAGGTAGCCCCCCACTAAACCAAAGCTCGATAACTGATTCCTGCATTCACTTTATCCACGACAATTCTGCCACAGCCATGATAGGGAAGCCCCGCTGAGAGCAAAATCAAGAGTCCACTGCACCCTCACCAGCATGTATTGAGCAGTCACCGCGCCGAGATATCACTATGAATTCGTTAAAAACAGCCCCCAACAGGGTATCAATTCCATAGAATGTCATGTTAATAATTCCCAGCAAAGCAACCCATCCATCCCAATCAGACTTTTCCCCTTCCCCCAGTCCATAATTCCACAATCAGCTGACTACTGATATCCATTCATCAATCCACCCTACACACCAGCGCCTTCCGAGATCTTGATATATCTCTTCACTGGAGAGGACCCTTTGAAGAAAGGATCCACAAGCAATAAAGCAAGTTCGAAAATGAAAATGAAAAGGGTGAATTATCATACATTTACCACCGAATCAAACTAGACTTAAGCGTCCTACTCAACGCCTCTTCCCCTTCTTCGGTTTCTCCTCAACTTTAACGGAAACCTCCTTATCCTTCCGCTTGGCCTCATTCTCAAGGTCATCCCAATCATCTATCCACCGCGAAGGCATAGCAAAGTATTAGAGCCATGTTTTTATCTGATAATAATAAAGAGATATTGTTGGGAAAAGTGAGCAATAATGGGATTCCGATTATGTGAATTTTTCTCTAGGGACCATGGATGTGTGAAAATGATATAGCAATAGAGGGGGAAAAAAAGGTAACATAAACTTTTAGGAGAAAGGTGAATTAATAAGGTGTAATGAGATCATTCCGAATCCTCACCGCCAGATTCATCGTCCGACGCTTCGGAGCCTTCATCTGCACTAGCGTCACCATCGTCGAATTCACTATCCTCCTCGCTACCCTCAGATTCGGAGTCGGAGCTATCGGCTTCGAATTCAGACACCTCGTCTTCCTCGTCATCGTCGTCGGCATCAGACTCGACGGAGAGGAAGTTCCATCCACCTACATTCGCATACCGTTAGCCCATATTTGGGTTGACATCAGGACACCAGAGATCATATTACCATCTTTGAAGAACTGATGGGGGTCTGCAATCACGGTCTTCATAATTGTCGGCCAGTTCAAGTTCAACGGGCCTTCTGTGAAAGGAATGTTAGAGGAGTCAAGCCACTCCTTGACGTTCTCAAGAGACTCCATGGGGATGGAATTAATATGAGAAACAGGCCGAGTATAGTCTTTATACACAAAGACCAGGTCAAAGTTTTTCAATCCAAACTACGCAAAACGCGAGGTAAGCCACATCTGATTGCCTCGGTGTAGGGTTTGGGACTAACCTGAACTCTCTCCAAATGGGCAATCTCTATTTCGTCAAGGGTAATGACCAAGAACGGGGGATCGGTAAGTTGTACGAGAGCGTCCGTAGTAGGCGCGCAAAGCACATTTGCACGGAAGGGGACACCATTGAACCCTAGTTCACGGTACGGTATGTCAACGTCTACGCCATTTTCATGCTTCTTCCCGGCTTCAGAGATCTTGTCTGCGAACGCTTTGAATTCCTTATCCAAAAGCGCTCTCCGTCTACGCTCCTCTTGCTCCTGTTCGAATTCCTCTTCGTCTCCATATCTGTACTTCCTCTTCCTGTTCCCAGTCTCGTCAAATTGGATGTCGGTAGCTTCGCGGTAGAATTGAACATCCTTGGTCTTCTTTTTCCCGACCATGATCGGGTCTTTGAGATGAACATGGATAAGGACAATGAGCTCGTGGGCACAAGGTTGGAAGAAGAGGTGTTTAACGTTGCTGAAAAGGACATCAATGCGATGGTCATTACGAACAGGTGACTGATAGCGGAGACCATTCTGGTGAATTTCGACTTCTCCCGGAACACGTTTGCCCTCAAGGGCAGGGCGGACGTAGATATCCCCAAGTCTTTGAGGTCGACGATTCCTGATCTCCACCAGATTGTCTTGGGTTACCACATCCTCCATCTCCTTGCGTTCCTGTTCACGTTTGACAGCATTCTTCTTCATGTCTTGGATAGCTGCACAGATCTCAGCCATACGGTCATTATCCGTGCTTCTATACGTTAAGCTTCGTACAAAATGGGCATTTGGGTCTTCAAACGGCTATTAAAGATATCATTAGCATATCCCCCTTCTATGAATGTACTACAAGAAAGTACTCACCAAATCATCTTTCCTCCCTACACCTTGACCTGGCGAGAGGAAATTGATACGAAGATAAGTCCAGTCGCCCTCGTCCGTCTTGCTGGCATTCTTCAATGTTGCAATGTGGAAAGGAACTGGTCTTCCAAAAACAGGCACAATAATGGTTTGGCTCTTGGCGTCTACCACAATCTTAAGGTCTGCTACCGACAAAGGCAACTGGTTTTCGCGTTTATAAGACTCGAATCGTTTGATAGCCTTTTTGCCCTTGCCATCGCCAACCGCATCGCCCTCCGCATATCGAGCCAAACCTTCTTCCTGTTTTTGCTGAGCGAGCTCCTTTTGATGTTCCCTCCTCTTCTGCTCCGCGCCCTCGTCAACCTCTTTGCGCTCTCCCCGAAGCTTAGCTTTCAAAACAGCGGTATTCTTAGCAGGTGCTGGCTTGGGAGCTGGCTTTTTCTCCTTGACTTTTTGCTCCGGTTCTTCATCTTTGAAGTAGAAGGCTGTCTCTTTCAAATCCTTGGAACATCCTCCAGTGAATACAATCGGGTCACCAGGAGTAACTTTAATAGTGTCAGTCAAAACAAGACTATAAACTTTACTCTTAGAGTCTTGTGGCTTCGGGTTCTCCAGATCGGCAAAGCCCACAGTAACACAGAGAGTCATCCCATCCTTGACAACCCTATTGCTCTTAGCAGTAATGGGAGTGGTTGTATCCTTGGCCTCAATTCCAATAATAGAACCAATAGCTTTAAGGAAATGCTTCTCCAATTCTGGATGCTTTGACTTAATAAAAGCAATAGCCTTATTATAAACATCCTTGCAAACAACTCCATCGCGTATTTCGGATAAGACCTTCCATTGGAGATCGACTAGGAAGCTGTAGTATTTCTCTTGGGACTATTATCATGTTAACAAAGAACCCTTCACCAAACCCAAGAGCTAAGGTTTACCTTATTCGGGTCGATGAGAAAAGTTCTTGCAATAGCTGAACAATAACTCTTATAACGCAATCCCATAGTTGACAAAATAATCCCACCATGAAGTTGGCTATCGTCTGACGTAGCACTTGACCGCAAATCATACCTTCCCCCACTCTGTACCAATGGCCCCACGGTCCAGTCTAATTGTAACGGGTCAAACTATGACAAAAATCAGCCCTCTACGCAATAAATGATAAAAATAGAATGGAGCGTACATCTGGGCCGAGTTTCATCTCTTTCGCTCTAAAGAACTTTTCGTCATCGATCTTCGCCTCGATTTTCTGCGACAGCTGCATGTGGGTTATCTTCTTCTCCTCGTCGATGATCGTAGACATTTCGTCGATGAAGTAATCCTTCATAATACCGACCAAGGCACGCGAGGAGGCACGCATGGTTTTCTAACCCCACCGTTAACACCCGCTCTTAAGCCCTATTGTAGCTCAACTTACCAACTCCAGATCATCCTTGATAGCCAAACATTGTGAAATAGCGGGACTGACATCGAATTCCTCTATGCCCTCAATTTCCGCGGGGAATATTTTCTTCCAATCATTGACGAAGGGACCTTCAGCCTTATCCTTCATGCAGACGCCAACTTTTTTCTACACACCCAGGAATAGTCAGTTTCAAAATCCCACTGGGTAACCGAGCAAAGGGAGCAAATCTCACCCCCGATTTCTTGATGACCTCAGCTAGGTCTTTGAAGTTTTGGGTGTTCTGTGCCTCATCCTTTCCTCGTACCAGGATTTCAATCGGGAATTTACCACCCTTCAGAGTTTCCAGATGTTTTGCTATATACAACGAGAGCTGTTAGCCAATTCGCTACCAAGACATTAACACCCGCTGTTATTGTAACACCAATTAAGGAAATTTCAAGCACAAACATTTCTTGGGCGTGGTCACAACATAAAATTTCTCTTGGGTAACGACAAAGAGCGTTGTTGGAAACTCGTACCCTAGCAACCAGAACTGCACAATTCACGTAAGCTTCGGAACACAAAACCCCTCCGCAAAAACTGAAGCGGAGAATGAACAAAGCGATGATTAAGGGACGAAATGCTCAAAGAAGACTTACATGCAGAGCAAGACTCTTTGAATAGGGGCCCTCCACAGTCTTCCCCAATATTATGACAATAGAGCCAACACCACCGAACAAATCCGCCTTCTTCGAATCCTTCCAAGCCGCGACCAAGCCGCCCAGACGAGAGTGAAAGAGCGACTTGTCTATGCTAACTTCATCACCCATGACTGGTGGTAGCCTCGATTCTTCTGAATATCTCACCTATTGACAATCCCGAGTTTTCAAACAGCCGAGCAGTGTTTTCCGACAAAAAAAATGAGAAGTGGATGTGTTTGGATGGCAGGACGAGTGAGTTGGAAGAGAGAAGGCTGTCACTGAGAAAAGAGAGATTGGGGATTCCCTAAGAAGTCGCGTCGGTCGCCAGGAAAAATTGTCTTGGCAGACGCGCCCCTGTGGGGATTCCCTCTACCACTCTGGCTGACTCAACAATCAACCTGACCTTTATGACACACACACCACCGTCTTTTTTATCACCGACCGTTTATTAAGATCACAGAGCCTAACCTCTTGCTCTCCTTGATCGATTGAACAAACAGACGGACAGACGAAGGAGCGATGCCTGTCTCAGCCCTCCAAGCTGTCTCGAAGTCCCGGAATGGTGTAGGGGCTTTCATTCTCCAGTGTAAACGCATGGAATTCAATTTCTGTGATTGGGCTGGGAGCTCAAAAGGGATGAGGCACGTTCGGACCTACCTAATACCTCTTACCCCAACCTCTCAAACATCATCCAATCTAGCTCGGTATTTCTTTCCTAACTGAAGGACAGGTCGTTCCTAAAACATTCACTACCACAATTTGCCAAAGAAAACCCGCAGATAGAAATCATCGTTGCCCCACGACCCAACAAAATACCGATAATCCGTGGCGCCTATAGTACTCCTCTCTTTCTCCATTACCACCCGCCGTCTTTTCCATAGATAGCTAACTACCACTAGTCAATGGTCGTGAGAAGGTCATTGCGGTCGATGGGCTAGAGATTCAACAAATCCTCCAGAAGGCACAGCTTCTCCGAGACTCCTCCGGCGCAAAATTGAAAAGGATTACCAAGCCAGTCATTTCGTTGAACGAGAGTGTAAGAGGAATATTCTCGCCATTCCATGGGAAGAAGCATGTCATCTAGATGGCGGATATTTGGCGCTCCATTACACATATTATGTATAATATATTTTCAAGTCTATGGCACCGTTGAGGACAACCAGTCGTCTGCACAAACACACTTTCCATCTATTGCCCCAGGCTTACCAAGGTTTCCGGATCATGAAGTCGAGCTCGAACTGGGAACCCTTAGCACTCTTCAAATACTATCGCCTGTAATTTATTATCATACAGACATATTCCACTTAGTTCTAGCACCATTGCACACCTAGCTTTCGCCCTCATCTGCCGCCTATACCCACGGATTACATATGGTACCATAAATATTTTTGAACGCTTATCGTACTCTGGCACGCCCTCCTGGGAACCCAGCGGAGAACTTATCTCTCTATTCACAAAATATCACTCGCTTACTCCGCCCTATTTTCTAAATCTCCCGATAAAGCTATTAAAATATTGCGAACTGACACGAGAGTGACGGCAGAGGATAAGATAGCTTTGAGCCATATATTCCGGACATTATCAGCTCCGGACTCTATAATAACTCCTCCAAGAAAGAAAGGAAAGCATAGCCCACCTCCGGCTCTAAAACTCAATGTCAATCTTCGTAGCCCTTCCTCTTTCTGCCCCCCCATTATGCTCACCCCCCTCCTCATCCATAGGTGGTAAACTATACGCCTTAATCTCAAACCTTTTTCTAGTGACTGTGAAAGCAAGGTCCTCGCCACTCTGTCCACCGACACCACCACCCTTCTCTCCGAGCACCGGCAGTTTCCACATCTTTACCAAACCCTGTGGAACCTGATCCTGGCCCTTTACATCCTGCAGCTGTGGGAGGGGTGTTAGTTCTAGTACCCCGTCCGAGAGTATCTCAGCCCATCGGACAAGGCTTGTATCTCTGGGGTAAAGCTCGAGAGGAAGTGAAATCATGAGAGTAAGGTTTGATGAATGTCGGCGAAGAAGGGCTCGTAGAGAATGTAAAAACGGTAGGAGGTGCCTCGGCGAGGACGCAGAAGGGGGATAAATCAATGGTGACAGAAGGGAAGGGATAATTATTCGATGGAGGATAGTGGGGGGGTGTTGGTTGATGATGTTTGTGAGAAAGGTGAGAATCGGTACGAATGGGGAGGTTTCAGCGGCAGGCGAAGATAGCGATTGCGATGGCGAGGGAATGAAGGATATTTCCGCTGCCGGGGGAATCGTTAAGCGCTTTGTTAGGTCGAAGGAGTGGCAGAATGCATGTGATACGGCGGATGTATCAGGATTCCTAGCCTCTTTGGGGTCTCGTCTCGTGAAGCTTTGAGCTGTTTCACACCAGTTAATCAATTTATCGAGAACAGTTCACAAATTTTATATAGAAACAAACCCCTGCTCCCACCGATTCCGCTTCCAAACTCTCCCAACCTCTCATACCTCCAAGCTATCTTCATTCGCTCTCCCTCTTTCAATTTCCCACCACTCTCACTATCTGTTTTCTCTGCATCACCAACTACAGCTGGCAGATCCCTCACCCAGTTTTCCCCAAATCCTATGACTGTGATTGCATGTCCTTGGACAATTCCTTCAGCAGCATAGTACCTTAATAGCGCTCCTCCGAAATCCGTAGTTCCCGGCTCTTCAATCAAAAGCGAGCAGCCTAATGGTAGCCCTGCATGACCAGCAAGTAATGAATCCAATGACGGTGTCCCTGTTGAGGTTGTGTATTGCCCGTTAATGGGTGAGGGCCGAGCACCGGGTGGGGGTCCCTTGAGTATTGGTGGGATGGTCGGAGGTATCCCAGGCACAATAGATGCACCTGGGGGGCCACGATTTATTACCAGGTTTTTCTTGCGGAAACTCATCTGTGCGGGAGGGAGTTGGGTTTGTAGATGGCCAGTAAATATTAAATTTATATAGGGTGTATCGCGTAGTGGGGTTACAGTGATATACCAAGATATTCCTAAGGAGCCGAGAACCAAATTGTGAATGACCACGGTTACACACCATCAGAGGCTCAAATCACGTGACCATTATCACGTAAAACAAATCTGCCTCAGATGTGCTTGCTCCCTTTCTTGTCCACAACCAACCTGTCCACCCCCATCAGAACCTCTCCAGAATTTTGCTGATCTCCGGCTCTACCAACACAATGAGGTGAGTATCGCCCTTTCCAAAACTCTCTCAATATACTATGGCTATTATTCTAACTACCCAGCGAGTCGATTCTCTTTGATTCCACATTCCCTATTACTGGGTTCGACCAGAATAAATACGACCGTGTCGCTCGCATATCTGGGGAGAGAGAGGATCTAAAATTCTCTCTTGATATTCACGTCGAGCTCTACCCGGTTGCCATTGGTGAGACGGTTCAACTATCCCTCGCATCCACCTTATCTCCCGATGGCGCAAAAGAGGACCCAGCAGAGAGCAAAACCGGCTGGAAGGAGAACAAAGCAGCGGAGCCCAGCCTTGCTGATACCTATGACTACGTTTGTCATGGGAAGGTGTATAGATTCGAAGAGGGAAATGGGGAGTTCATGTAAGCTCAGATACCTCTATTTCCTTCATGGTGCTAATAAAAACCGGGTGTTCAGCAAGGTATACGCCTCCTTTGGGGGGTTGCTTCTTTTTCTTGAAGGCCCTCACAAGAAGCTATCCTCAATGAGACATGAGTATGTCTACTTACTCATGAAAAAGTAAACCAGACATGTTTCTAAGCAAAAAAGGAAAAAAAGGAAAAGAAAAAAACTGTATACTATCCATCATAGCACTCACTAGTCCACGGAGTCATCGTGGCAATCTCAAATCACTACGGAGAAAATACAGTCGTTTTTTCTCAGAATACCTACGGACCCGCCCCAATCTGTGTGAAACGAAGTACGCTCCTCCATGGCCCATAGCGTGTGAAATTGACAGATCACCATGTTGGGAATTCTAAGCGTCTATGTAGACGGGAGCCAATTTCAAGGTAGTCCGATTCGTTTTCCGGAGTAATGATCCCATGACGAATGAAGAAGTCCTAGAACCGTTAGCTTCGCGCACAACGTGAGGACGAATTTTTATATATTTCTACCAGAAGAACTATAGAAATAGTCAGCCTTAGTTAAATACCTAATTTAGCCCCGGGCTGGGTTCATACCTAGGCTGCAATTGGGCTTAAAATTTCCCTTTGCCAATTCGGCTTTTACCTACTTCAGAGTTAGTGAAACCTCCTTCTAGCCCAAGACATCGCCTTTCGGACCTGCTCCACGTCCATCAAGTGAAAATCTTGCACCTCGTCATCGCATGGTTTCGGGATCACATCATTCCCAACTTCCAAGTCGTAAACATACTGCACTTCGGGCTGCAAAAGCCCTTCCTCACCGCCAGCGGTCTTCATTCTCTGATAGAAATAAG
Organism: Tuber indicum; assembly: GCA_006112555.1. Taxonomy (NCBI): domain Eukaryota; kingdom Fungi; phylum Ascomycota; class Pezizomycetes; order Pezizales; family Tuberaceae; genus Tuber; species Tuber indicum. The sequence continues at coordinate 584,572 of VBSK01000224.1, forward strand.
ACACATTCCCAACAGCCTTCGCTTTCTCCCTAATTAAACTTTCCGGGAAAGAAGCCTCCTCTTCAGATTCTTTCACCAGTGTTTCAAAAACCGACATTCCAGAGGAGATCCCCCCAGCAACAGTATTATCCAAGAGACCACCATAGGTAGGCTTTTCTGGGTTACGACGGGGGACCCATATCTTCAATGGGCAAGTAGTATATGCCGTCATATGGACCTACACATTGTTAACTATTTAAATGCCAAAATCTGATGGACCTTTGAATACTCGCTCCATAGGTAACTACTCCAAACAAAGCACAAGCACTCCTCTCAAGCCTAAAATATTCACGCCCCTTAGGACTATAGATAGTATATAGTTCGTTCCTCCATCCCCTCAGAATATCAAAAATACCATTCTCTCTCCATGACTCGGTAGTCTTTCGGATATTCTCTGAACGCTCTTCAGCGGTTTCACCGGTCAGAGTAATAACCTTCCCGGCAAACTTCCAGTGCGTGCCCGAGAGTTTAGCGTCTTTTAATACGGCTGTAACAGACGGGAGGATATAACCAAGCGTGTGTGTATTGTGAACGAGGATGGACAATTCCCCTAAGCGCTCCGCGTGGGAAACAGGGTGTGTAGCAGCGTTTGGGAAACTATCCACCAAATTGATGAGATCGAGGTTGGAGTAGTGTTTAGCAGTCATAGTGATGGGGATATTGGATTGGTAATTCTTGGGACGATGCCGGATGATGTTGTTTGCAGGGAAACAGGAATAGGGTAAGTTATTATATAAGGAACTAAAGCGAGTTTGTTCGGTACATACATACGTAGTAGTCTACTCGAGTACGGACGCTGCCGTGTCGGTGTCTAGCCTAGAATTAAATTACCAAAATTTAATAGAAATATTTATAATACTCGGGTACGGTACCGTACGATACCGGTAGTATAGTACAGTACAGTACCATGATACCGGGATGTAGTCGGTATGAAAACCCCACTTTGCCAGACGACCCCACCTCAATACTTATCCCCCATATTCCCATACACTCCTTGCTCCTCATTCAATCTCACTTGCTGAAAGGAGGGAATCAATCCAACCAATGGCTCCAACAAAGTTGAACGCCGCTATCATAGTTGTCTCAACAACAGCGTCAAAAGATCCTTCCTCCGATGCATCCGGCGACCTGCTCACTGAGTCCTTTATTGCTAATTCAAGTGCAGAATCAACTACTTGGAAAGTCGTGGCACGAAGGATAGTTTCCGATGATCGCGAAGAGATACAGGGAGCCCTAAAAACCCTTTTGGAGGGTCCGACTGAATTGAACCTTATTGTGACGACCGGTGGGACAGGTTTTGCCATCGCAGATATTACGCCCGAGGTAAGGGATCCAATCTCTCCCTTTCTCCAGATACTGATAAATTGGATAGGCAGTGAAGCCGTTCTTGAAGAAAGAGGCTCCAGGATTGGTGTAGGTTTCATATCTCTCATTGTCCCCAGAATGACTCTAAATCGCGACTACTCGAGTATAGACATGCTATGCTCTCAGCCTCACTTAATATTACACCATGTGTGTTTCCCAGCGTTCAAACCCTGTGTTCTACTAACGGCTAAACTATAGTCTCCATGATGTCTCGACCTGTCGCTGGCGTTAGCGGAAGTACTATAATCGTTACGCTCCCCGGTTCACCAAAAGGCGCCACAGAAAATCTCGGAGCTCTCATAAAGTTACTCCCGCACGCCTGTATCCAAGCCGCTGGGATCCAAAGTTCCCGCAAACTTCATTCCGGCGGTGTTGAGTCTCTCGAAAAGCAAACCGGTGTTTATAAGTACGATAAAACCCACCCTAAAAGCGATAGCTCCCACGGTGGCCATCACCATCACCATCATCATCACAGCCACAGCCACAGCCATGGCCATGGCCATGCTACCCCTAGAGCTCATACCAACGCTGAGTCGAGGGCCAACAGGCTTGGCGATGCCGTCACAAGAAGGCATAGAGAAAGCCCATATCCAATGGTTACAGTAAAAGAAGCGACTGACATTATTGCCCGGGAGACGCAATTAAAGGGGATCGTTGAGGTTCAGGTCAACGAGGACCTAGTGGGCTATGTACTGGCCGAAGATGTTACAGCTGCGGAGAGCGTGCCTGCGTATAGGGCGAGCATTGTGGATGGGTACGCCGTAGTGCATTCGGACGGGAAAGGAACTTATCCCGTTGTGTCCGTATCTCATGCTGCCCCTGGTTCAATTCCTCCTTTGGCCTCTGGCCAGGTCGCTCGAGTTACCACAGGAGCACCCTTGCCGCCCTGCGCGACCGCAGTTGCCATGGTTGAAGATACAGTCCTGAAATCTATGACCGAAGACGAGAAAGAGGAGGCAGAAGTGGAAATTCTGGCAGACAAAATGGAGGACGGGGAAAACGTTCGCGAGGTCGGTAGTGATGTTATGAAAGGAGATGTTGTTTTGAAAAAGGGGGATATCATATCTGCGATCGGCGGAGAGGTTGGATTGCTGGCTTCTGTTGGTAGAGCTTCGGTCAAGGTATACGATAAAGTCACTGTTGGCGTATTGAGCACCGGGGATGAAGTCGTTCACCATTGCCGGGAAGGAGAACTGCAACTTGGAGAAATACGGGACAGTAACCGCCCAGCTCTTTTAAGTGCAATCAAAGCTCAAGGATTCTCAACAGTTGACCTAGGAATCACAGGAGACAAGACAGGAGCACTACAATCAACGCTGATAGAAGCTCTACAGAGCGTGGATGTGATCGTCACGACAGGAGGTGTATCAATGGGAGAGTTAGATCTTCTAAAACCCACAATCGAGCAATCCCTCGACGGTACCATCCACTTCGGAAGGGTAGCAATGAAACCGGGGAAGCCAACTACATTTGCTACGGTTGAATCGCCTAAGAAGAAGCTCATCTTTGCATTACCTGGGAACCCAGCCTCTGCTCTTGTCACTTTGCACTTGTTTGTCTTACCTTCGCTCAGGAAATCTCAAGGATACGAACATTACGACTTCCCCCAGGTCAGGGTTACAGTCGACGAGGATGTGGGACTTGACCCTCGTCCAGAGTTCCGAAGGGCATTCGTTAGATTTGACACGGCAGACGGGAGACTCCATGCTAGTGGGACCGGCGGACAAAGGAGCAGTCGTATCGGTAGTGCCCATGGAGCGAATGCGGTTCTGGTAATGCCGGCGCTAAGGGAAGTTAGTGAGAAGAGGAGGGAGTTGGGGTGCATTCCAAAAGGAGAGACTGTTGACGCAATTTTATGGGGACAAATTGGCCGCGCTTAGGGTTTTCCAAGATCAAAGGGTTTTGTTATTATGACAATATGCTATCATATCATATTTGGAGTGAAAATAAGTACGATATCAGAGTGGCCAAACGGAAGCCTTGCAAAAAATTTTAGACTATGCGTTCCAATTGCCCTCCAAGGCCAAGATTTTCAAAATCCTTGTATGCGCACTGGACACTTTTCCCCGCCCCAAGTGGTCCAAAATTCAATGCGGGACCGAACCGCCAAATGCCCAACTAGAAGGATATCCAGAGCCCGTCAAAAGGGAAAGATCGCACTATTTGAAAGCTTAAGTATGATACCTCTAGAAAGCGCTGGGGTTTAGAACGGATAAAAAATGAAGCGTCAAGAGCTTCGGAAATTTCTGAACCAATTCGCACACCGCACCTATGAGTTGGACTATCGAGTGAGGATTTGTGAACTTAATGGCTCTGGAAGTTTCAACTGTCACCACTCTGTATTATGATAGCAGAATCACGGTAATCATGTACCGGCAGCACTGGAGCCTAGACACTTGATTGCTACCGCCTTACTGTAGTTATGATGGGTCGGTATCATAGTTTTACGGATGTGTGTGACACCGTAGTATTGTATTTTCTTCCTGGTGGGAGCTAGCCTATTAGGGCGTGATATCCGTTGCAACCTAACTCGTATGGTACGAGTACATGGGCACAAATTGTAAGTTATGGTGCACATCAACCAAAAAACGCAGCAAAATCCAATGCCTGTTGCACCATAACTTATCGTAGTTTGGGCCCAAATACCAATGAGGCTTATTTGTGTTAGTCAGCGACTGCCGTGTCCTTTTCTCGCATCCTTCTTCTCCTCTTCTCCCTTCCTTCTTCCATGACAACAACTCCCTTTACTCTTCCATCATTTCCATTTCTCATCAGTCTCGACTTCTGCCCCCCTTCTCAGTGGAAGGATATCTCTTAGTCGATCGTCTTTCTTCCGCCTTTTCTTCTTTTATTCCTCTTCGCACTTTTACGAACCCTTTACGATTCCCTTCACCCACCTCTATCCTATCTTTTTTCTCTTCTAAGAACACCAACCTCTCTTGACGAGCATCATGTCTGGCGAAGAAGATCTCATTGACTACTCCGACGACGAGGGTCTTGATGTCACCAAAGAAACCCCTTCCGTTGCCGCTAACGGGGAAGCTGCGGCCAAAAAGGCTGACGCGACTGCTGCCGCCGGTGGTCCTGCTGCCGACAAAAAGGGCTCTTACGTCGGCATTCATTCTACTGGTTTTCGCGATTTCCTTTTGAAGCCTGAGCTGCTCAGAGCTATCGTCGACTGCGGTTTCGAACATCCTTCCGAGGGTCAGTTTTTCCTCCTCCCTACATCATGAAAGCAATATTACCCTCTTTTATCACTCCTGTCTTCTTTCTGCATACTACGCGTCGCGTCTTCGTGGTGGTCTTCTCGTCGTCTCTCGTCTGGGTAGTGGTTACATTCTCGCTTAGCTCTGTGGAGCATGGAGAAAGGGTGGAGAAAATTGAGGCCAAATCACCTTTGTTTGTGATTGGTGTATGCAATCACATTCAAGCGGTAAAGAAAGTCGCCTTACTCAACGATACCCGAGGACATCGTCGCGACTTTTTTGTTTCGAACTGTGGTGTATCGAGACGATTGAGGGATTCATGTCATAGCCACGAATGGTTATGAAGGGAAGCCACGTCCGAATTTTCAGAGTGGGAGGAGACAGAGATCGACGAGATAGACATACTTCTGCACACTCATACGCATACGCCTTTGCATTTGATTCCCAGTCATCACTTTTTACAAAATTCGGTCGGGGGTTAACATGAATATTCGGGTTCGTTCTACAGTTCAGCAAGTTTGTATCCCACAGTCCATCCTCGGAACCGATGTTCTATGCCAGGCCAAATCTGGTCTTGGAAAGACGGCTGTCTTTGTTTTGACTACCCTTCAACAAGTCGATCCAGTCCCTGGAGAGGCATCAGTCTTGGTCATGTGTCACACTCGCGAGCTCGCTTATCAGATCAAGAACGAATATGCTCGATTCAGCAAATATATGCCTGAGGTGCGGACCGCTGTCTTCTACGGTGGCACGCCAATGCAGAACGACGTTCAGGTTCTCAAGAATAAGGACCAGCACCCACATATCATTGTTGCCACCCCCGGACGGTTAAACGCTCTTGTCAGGGATAAGCACTTAAGATTGGGTAGTGTCAAAGTATTTGTCTTGGATGAATGTGACAAGATGCTCGAGCAAATCGGTTAGTTTAGAACAGATTTCTTGCTCACTTGCCGACATCCGTGGGTTGCTGATGTCTTTTTTTGGCTCAGATATGCGTCGCGATGTTCAGGAAATTTTCCGGGCTACTCCTCAGCAGAAGCAGGTTATGATGTTTTCAGCCACACTTTCCCAGGAGATCCGTCCCATCTGCAAGAAGTTTATGCAGTCTCCTCTTGAGATCTATGTCGATGATGAAACTAAGCTCACTCTCCACGGTCTCCAGCAATATTACGTCAAACTTGAGGAAAAGGAGAAGAACAGAAAGCTCAACGAGCTCTTGGACCAACTTGAGTTTAACCAAGTCATCATTTTCGTCAAGAGCACTATTAGGGCCACTGAGCTCAGCAGACTTCTAAACGAGTGCAATTTCCCAAGTATTGCGGTTCATAGCGGCATTGCCCAGGAAGAGCGGTAAGACTGTCCCGCCATTTCGACAAATCCCACAACGTAAGCTAATTCAGTACAGCATCGCTCGATACAAGCAATTCAAGGAATTCAACAAGCGCATCTGCGTTGCTACCGATGTCTTTGGCCGTGGCATTGATATCGAACGTATCAATTTGGCGATTAACTACGATCTCCCGGCTGATCCGGATTCCTACTTGCATCGCGTAGGACGTGCCGGTAGATTTGGAACTAAGGGATTGAGTATCTCATTTGTAAGCTCTAAGGAAGATGCTGAGGTCCTTGATAAAATCATGGAGCGTTTCGAAGTTAGCTTGGACGAGTTCCCTGAAGGCGGAATCGATTCTAGCTCGTGAGTTTCCCTATCTGATAATCAGGACATGTCAATAGTATTTATACTAATCAACTCTAGTTACATGAATACCTAAATTTGCTGAAGGTTTCCTGTGTTTGAGTGCATCCTGTTGGGATTTGGGGGGATTTTTTTTTTTTTTTCAAAAAAAATTAGGTTCTCATTAATAAACATACGATTGGGGTTTGGAAAGGTGCTTTGCACGTGGGAAGATCGGTGAAACGTTACCTAAGCATCATTATCCTTTTTTGTTCATCTAGGACACATTCTCTTAATCGGCCTCGAGGCAAATTGAGCGTTGGTATTGTTTTTGCTACTAGTTTTATCTCGCTCCGTATACTTCATGTACTTGATGTCTCTCTTCATCTCATGCACTTTTTTTTTTTTTTTTGTTAAGCTGAGGACTACAATTGATTCAATAAAAAGCTTGTTAGTGCTCGCGTCTGCGATGTCAGGTGTCCACGAGATCGTTTCGCACACATAAATATTAAGATCACTGTTATGGTCTCATTCGAAATATGGTTATCCTACTGGATGCTCTCTTGGTCCACCTTTTGCGACTTATGTCTCCCTGCAGTGTTGGGCATATTGTAGTTTTTCCTGTGCCCTGTGAGCGTCGGCTAGCAATATGCTAGCATACGACAACATATAGTTTCTAGATGAACCATTTTCGCAGACTATATATCCCCCCACGACCTCTTTAGATGGTTGTCATTGACTAATCCTCTTAACTAGTCGTGTGCCTTTTTTTTTCGGATTTGGATTGTTATAGGTTGTTCAGAGGTGTGGTCCCGATGGGAGGAACCCAAGGTTTGCCTTCAGTGCCGTGCATGGGATTGGGCCACTCCACCTAGTCGTTAAGCTCCAAGTTTCCAAACTTCGTCCATCATGAACACAGCAAGAGTGGATATTTTCGCTCGCACGAATTTGGCAGACGGCCATTCAGTATACGGAGGCGATGCTCACTAAGTGGGTAGAGTTTTCAGCGGAAGTCTAAAGATGTATGATAGCCGGTTGAAATCTGGAAAACGATGTTCTCGGGGTGTACGGAAGCCATCTATTGACTTTGTGAGATTGGTGGAGCTTATATTAGACAGTGGGGGGTTGTGAAATTTGGAGTCTGGGCGCTCCCACCGCCCAGGATTTATGGTGACTGGCCGTTGGGTAGCCGTCCGAAGAAGATACTCGGTTCACACTCAGCAGAGCTCTCTCCCATCGGCGGATCTGAACAATAGCGAGTGATTTATCGTGAGTAATCTGCTCCTCCCCCAACGTGTCGAGCCGTTCAAGCCTGCCATTCCAATAGTTGGGGTCTGCAGTCTAGTGCTCGCAAGCGGCTAGTCTGCCATCTGGGGCTTTATTTATCCAGCCGGGCCAGACCTGACCGCGAATATCTGTGGGCTTGCAAGCAATCGGGGGGGTGGTGATTGCCCCTGATTTTGAAGGGTTTTTTTACTGTGTCTGTATAATATTATTGTGTTGGTTTTAAACGCTCTTATAAACGCGTCGCTTCAAGTATTGCCAAGAATGGTAGACATCATGTCCTTGATAATATTATGTTAGTTGGGATGATGTGAAGGAAAGCAGCACAAACTGACGTACCCGATAAACCCACAGCGCCAGGAAAACTGACCCGCCCGCGCAGTTTGCATAACGGCCCTGAAGTCCCTCCCTGGCCCTCTCGCTCGTCGAGATCCTTCATTTATTCTCGGGGTGTTGAATGCTTGGGGAGCCATGTCGCGGAGAAGAGGCCATAAGGTTAAAGTGTTGAGGGGGTTCGGGGTCTGTAATGATACTCAAGTTGTGGGAGGAAATGGCTCCAAAATCAAAAGGTATAATCATGAACGTGCGGACAATTCACACATTTGAGCAATGCACCGAGAGATAGGGAATTGCGCAGCACCAACTCCATTCTCAATGCTTTTAAACGTATCGCATTTTTTTATATTTCTATTTTATTTCTACTAGTGCTCCATACTTGAACCGCCAGGAGATATTACACCTTGTGGGCAAATATTTGCCAATATCCTAAGATATCTACTACTCATTGACAAAATATTTACTGACACGCCGAATGGCCGCCCTCCAGGCGCCCAGGAAGCCTGCAGGCTCTGGACAACGCGGACCTACAGATCCCAGGCCAGTCTCATCTTGACCTGGCCTTGCCGCACTGTATACCTGCAGGACTGGCCGCCTGCGAACACCTGCTCATGGGGGGCCAACGGCGATGAACATACGGCACCCATGTGCCTAGAGGAGCTATAGGAGAATATACCTTGGTATACCGTCTCCTCCGGTCCTGTTTCCGGATAATCACTTCTAGCAGTTTCGCTCTCTAAACTATCAACTCGCGCTTGCTGGGTTTCGTGATGGGGGGGAATCCCAGGCCAAGTTATAACGTCTTCAGCGAGAGTGAGAGACCAATAAACAGAATAGTGGTATTGCGCAGCTTATCATTTTGGTCGAAAGAGGACTGCAACACACACTTCTCCTTTCCTCACACTAGTCTTGTCCATCCATCGCCTGCCGGTAAACGATGCCTTGAACTTTTTCAGCCTTCTCTTTGCCAGTAGACTCTGGAAATCATAGCTGTGCGTGCCTTGCAGCGCCTGGCAGCACTCGGCCACCCATCCCGCAGGCGTTGACCAGCACCAGTCAACTTCTATAGCTAAAGCAGAACGCGTGGAAAACAATTGTCTCCTCAAATCATTCTCAATTAAACCAGATAGGCAGGGTGGAATGGAAGGAAGGGTGAGGTGGATGGAAAAAGGGAGGGGCGGGACACAATCAGCAGGTATCGAAAAAAGGTTCTTATAGGACGAGAGGTCCAGGACCATTGAGGCAGGGTCTAGTGAATTATTTTAGATTGTCTTCCCCTCCCCTAGTGTCTCGGGGATCTCTACTATCGACATTTGTAGTGCACCTATCGCCGCCCCCTCTGATAAGTTGTAGATGTCGGACGAATGGGTATTACAGCCTTGGTTTCGGAAACCCCACTTCTTCCACATTACTCTGGGGCCTTAAGCACCCCGTTACGCCGGCCAAATTTCCCCCGTGCCTCCGGGGGGAAACTACATAAGGCGAATGGTCTTCCCTCCTCCTCCCCTTCTACTTTTATTGTTCTCTATGCTTCTTCTCGTCTTTATATAATTATTTTCTCCCCCTTCTCTGCCCATTCCCACCGTCCACCCTTCCTTCATCTTCACCCTCTTTTGCGGCATTATATCCTAAGAGGTCTGTCTTATACCATTCAATGATTTCAAAGCCTCTGCAACGTGGAAGAAGAAAATAGGTAACTTAGTTATGATATATGATTGATAGCTTCGCCAGCTCCAGACCTTACAGGAACTAGGGTAACTTGGTCTCATGGACAATTAATTCGCGCCCAGATGCTTTTGAGAAGCGTGGGGTACCGCTTCTTGGTGCGGTGACTCAAGCAAGTTGACAAATTACCATCCCCTCCCCGCTCCCCTTTCTCCTACCCCCTCGTGTTCAAAGCGCAATTGACATCTACCAGCCTATTTCTATTACTACCAGCGATACGAAATCCAGCCATTGCGACTCCTACCTCTTCGTCACTATATACCTACTATTACATACCTACTATTAGTTGGTAGGGATAAACACCGGCCTGGAGAGACTCGTCTTCACCTCTATCGCCTATTTTGTAGCATTGGAAAGTCGGAATACCAGTGTGCCATCATATCCAACAAGACCTCGAAAATAACGCCTGGTGAAGACACGCAAGATATCTAATCGTCACTGGCCGGTATATGGGCTGCCAAGGACCCACTCATAACTATTAACGACGCTACGAGTATAGAACATGTCGGCATAGGTCATAGAGCCTGAACGCCAACCGCTAATTGGGAGAGGGGGGAGGTGGAAAGACCCAAAAGGTCATGTGGAGAGGGGTCCAATGGGGAAAGATCCAGAAGGACAAATATGATAGGATACGAGGAATAAGGACCCACGAGGACACACAAACCGAAACCCCCCCACCCGGGGGGGATATATATATATATCGTACTCATGCATACCGATCTGTTCCGTGAGAGTTCGGGAACCCAGCGGACGAAAGCTACCACCTTGGACGAACAGGCAGAGAACGAATCACCCGACGGGTGGGTAGTAGGGGCTATGGAGGTTACTAGAGGGATCCAAGACTTGGTCGACTTTCAGACTCAATAATAAAAAGGCCCTGCCTGAAATCCGAAATTTGGATTGTCTAGAATACAACGCAGCTTCCCGGCGGAATCACGGGATATTCCGGGCATATCTTGAGGGTTTGATGCTTTATCACCCCGCTTCCGTTCTCCTCCTTGTGCTCTTTATTAAACAGATCTACTGCACATCTCACTCAGGACCCCCATATCGACACTCGCAGCAGTGCGAATTCGAGTGATAATTATCGAAGGAAAAACTCATATGGGCGATGGACGACGGTTGATCTATGGCCCTAGGGGCTACAGGGATCTCTCCCCCGTTGTGGCCTTATCATCCATGAGGGCGTTACAAGTACTTTGCAGCTTAGCTTAATAAATAGCGCCCAGAAATACCCGCCTACGCCATGCGAAACACTCAGTCAAATTTAACCTCATGCTTTCGCCCCGCTGCGTGTACCAGTCACCTTCGACGACGTCCTTGTCATACAATCCGAGAGAGGGACGGTGTTGGGTGCTTAACTCAGGCACCCAGTGACTATTCAGCGGACATGCAAAACATTGAGATATCTCAGTGACATTCGGTTCAAGTCAGGTGGCGTATCGCCCAAGTATTACCCATCACGTCTAAAGTTGGGCCTTCAAAAGAGAGAAAAAGGTGCAAGAAAAACTGCGTTCTGGGGTGGCCCCACCCTCACCGATTTATAGCAGCGAATAACAGTAACCTTGGTAACTCAGGGGGGGCGATTGTGGAATATCCAAGCTGACAATATAGCCTCCGACACTCGACAAGAGTCCGACTATGATACCAAGGCTGAATGTGCTGACTCTCACTCGGAATCGACTCAATCGAGTATCCAGCCCGAGCCCTGGCGGTCGTACATCAGCCCCTTTCCATACAGCATCACCTCACCAACCAATCAACCGACCAACCACCAACCGCAAGAGAGAAAATAAATGTAAGAAAAGGCAACCCCGTCTCACGGTCGGCACCGGAATAATCCAACCTCAGCTAAGGAATCTAGCCTTCCCCTCGGAAAAAAAGCATGTGGAACCGCTCCCGAAACGAAAAAAGAAAACCCCCTACGCCGAGACGGAGAGATTACATCCCAAGCCTTAACATGAGGTTCAGTCAACCCTCCGGTCCTTAAAGCCATTTACCACAAACCGAGTGACAATACATGACAAACACCATCCCCGCAGAGCCCCAGACCACCCAGTCTACCGTACCACCCACCGCCAGCGAGGGGCAAGTGCTGCGAACTGACGGTGAAACAACGCCCATTTCTCATCGGAGATCTCCACTGATTCATAGGCCTACCATCCCGGTAGACTTACTAGTATTGTACCGTACTTGTACGAGTACTTTGGTCAACCGATGCGCCGTGTGCGAGCACGGTACCCGAACCCCCCAGAGTCAGGGTAAGTGTGAATAGGAAGGGAAAGAAAAAATAACGTTAGACGCTGTAGATCAAGTGAATCGCGTGGGCCTGGTGGAGAGTGTGCGGGTATTCTCCGACCGGGATGTCGCGTTGCATGATAAAATGGGGGTGGGTATGCGCCGGGGATGTCGTTTCGGTCGGCTTGTGGTGAGTACGTACAGTAAATTTATTTTAGGATGTGAGTATGGAGTTAACCTACGGTACTTATGTTGCACGGTATCGCCCATCTTTTCACTCATACGGACGCGAGTTTCGGTTCGGTCTCTCCTTCCAAGCGCTCCACTCGAACACCCTATGATATCATAGAAACGGAAATCTAAATTAAGCGCAAGCGACAGCGGTTACACGCAAACATCCACAAGCCAACCTCCTCGCTCCCAGTCCAGTAATTGCCAACCTCACACATCCTCATCAAACATCACACAAAACTCCACCAAGCGCGTCCCCACACACCCGACCCAATGGTCCACAAAAAACCAGCCAACTCCGCACAAGCCCCCCCGCGCCCCCACCTCTTCGCCCGCCTAAACTACCTCCACCAATCCGCGCATCTCCTGCTCACCTCCGGCTCCCCGAACCTCTCGAGAAACCTGGTCTCCACGGCGCGCACGGTTGCGAAGAAGACAGTCATCAGGTTCGACCCGTCGGTGAAGCGCACCTGGTGCAAGCGCTGCGACGCGGTGCTCGTGCCCGGCGTGAGCTGCGAGCACAGGGTGGAGAATCTGAGTAGGGGCGGGAGGAAGGCGTGGGCGGATGTGCTGGTCGTTAGGTGTTGGGGGTGTGGGTGCTTGAAGAGGTTTCCCGTCGGGAGGGGGGGAAGAAGGGGCGAGGGTGGCGGGAACAGAGAAGGTGGGAAGGCGCGGGAGGGGGAATGCAATGTTGCGGGGGAGGGGAAGGGAAAGAAGGTGAAGGTGAAGGTGAAGAAGGGGGGAAAAGTGGGAGATCCTACGAGTTGAGGGTGCATATCATGAATATCGCTGCTTCTAATAAAAAACATTCCGGTACTGTACTCGCCAAAATCAAAAGTCCGTCACGGAGGTGCAGCCGCTAGTGGCGACTCACCGCTATAACTCTCCTCCAGCAGCCATCACGATAGGAGAATTATCTTGATAGCTATCGCTCATAAATTCAAGTATCCCTATACGGAGGTCCAGCACCTAAGTTTTGTATATTTTACTAGCAACGGGTGTTCGACTAGCAGGGGTGAAAGTAAGGAATTGGGTACAGTATAATGACTACCCAATTCGGTATCGGTATCGCGGCTACCTAACTTACCCCTGACGGCGTGCCAGCCCAGCACTCCTCGCTAGCAAAGGATACAAAACTTAGATGCTGGACCTCCGTAGACCAGCGTCTCTAGTAGTGGTGAGAGGTTACGAGAAGCAAGTGAAATTCTTACAGGCAAGTTGTGAAAGCGGTTGGCTGCGCATGGGTAAAGGTCGGGGGACAGTTTTGATTTTGTCGGGTATGATATATATAACAAGTGCACCATCCGGGGAACTGACCGCAAAAAGCAACGGTCGATTGTCACAGCCACGCGGTAACAGTATACTAGTATATACAAACTCGATCCCCCCAGCTCCTTGCTCCCAAGGCTAGGGGGATGGGCAGCTACAATAGGAGAATGCGAAAAAAAAAGAGCGAGACCACCAGAAAGAATATATTTCCGAATGACTCCTCCAAATAAGAGGTAAAAGTGAAAAATGGAAATGAAGGAAAAGCCGCCCCCCATCTCGAAACCACGCATTCATATTAATGCCGGTTTTCCCCGGCAAAAAGGTACAAAGAGAGTAGATACTAAACGAGGCCATTTGAAGGTAGGCGGGTGATAGATAGACGGGCACAGGTAAAACCCAAGTATGCGCTTGAAACAGCAAAGGAGAATCGAAAGGAATAAGAGGTTGAGGGAAAGGTGAAAGAGGCTGATGATGTATGCCTGGACAACAAGGGGATAAAAAGTAGTCGTAAAAAAACTGACGATCGACAGAAGAATAATAATTATGAGGAAACAAAGAATAAAGCCCAGTGAGTGTGTGCGCCTCCGGCTCACCCCATTGCCCTTCACCGCAACTCTCAATGCCAAACACAAAGCAAACATGAATCATAATAGGTTTCCATTTGCGCCAGGCATCCTTTTTTTTTATGTGCTCCCCACCTGTCTATCACCCTCTTCGTACGAAATTCAAACTAAACTGCAGAACCGAACCCCACGCGAGAAAAGAGGAGAAAAGGAAAAAGAGAAAAGAAAAGAAAAGAAACCCAAATACACACTTGCCATCGTTACTTGATGAGGAGGAAAAAGGACAAAAGGAAATATCTGAGCCCAAGAGGTTGAGGGAAGGGTACATAGCGACTAGGAGCAACGCTTAGCTGAATAAAACTAAAAGATCCACAAGATATGACCCTGAATGAAACCGTGATATTACACCCGACCCAGAAGATATACCTCCGTAAAGTAGACAAGAAAGCTGAAGAACCTATGTACGGAAATTGCAGTGCGGATTCGCTGTGATCCTGTCCACACTAATGCCTTTCAATTTCCCCATTGCCTAACCTCAATCCCAAGGAGGCGCAGATAGGAAACATATTCAAATTAGGAAGAAAAAAGGGGGAGGGGGAGGGGTGGGCAGAAGTATGACTGGGGAAATGATAACAAAAAAACTAAACCTAAAAGGTAAAAACACGCAATCCACAAAGACTCTTTTTTTCCGTACCCGAACTTTTGAACATCGACGTGCTGCACCCCTTTTTTCTCCCCAACATGAAAACCAATCTTCACCACACATCCCGGGAAATCTATCGAACCATCGTTTCTATCCTCCGCCCAAGACTACTCGAACTGCTGGAGGCTGAGTGTTCAGCGCCACTGCTGCCGCTGTCATTACTCGCACTAGCGCTAGCACTACCCGTCGTACTTCGATCGCGGTTACTTGGCGGACCTTTTAACGGATTGGTTTGGCTTACCCCGTTAGAAATCTGTTCGACCTGATGCAGCAGTCCTTGACCTTCGAGATATCTTAGAGCAGGCTGCCTCACCGGACCATTCGGAATGGGGCCATACTGTTGATAACCGTTAGGTCCGTAGCCATTCGGGGGATGGCCATTTGATGGCCCCCTATAACCCCGCTGATCTTGGGGGTATCCAGACCGAGGCCCATGGCCATTAGGTGCCCCAGGCGGCCCGCCAGGTGGCATGGGTGTTCGGCGGCCTAGCTGTTGCGGTGATGCCATTGGGGGATAAGGACCACCCCTCAAACCCGGAATATCACGTAAATCTTCGCGTTGACTCGTCATGGAATTCGCCCGTGAATTATCTGATAACATTTTCCGATCCACGTGACCATATCGATCTGACGAATAACCAATCAAGGGGTTGCTCGTGATCGGCTCGTTCAGGCTCGGAATATCATTCATAAGCCTCGAACTGACCCTACCTCTGGGGCCGGGACGATGAGGAACCATCGGATGCCTAGCGCGTCCTGGTTGCATCGTAACTTCCGCATCGTGTCCTTTGAGAT